>CM031600.1:99130826-99317304 GCA_018398815.1 Conus ventricosus
GGGAGGACCTTATAGCAGACCTCGCAAAGTGGAGGACCATGCTTAAACCCCCTTCCCACTATGAGCGAAATGACGGAGTGATCGTGTTTTTGGGCCTAAATTCGTTAAAGTTCTCGATGAATGCAGGTAGCATTCCCACTACCAGACCCTTTCACTCCTAGCCAGCTTTGAGTGATTGTGCACGGTCAGATCACTCCGTGGTCGAGATTTGTGTTCAAACATGTTTAAACACAAGTGGCACCAACTGCATTCATCGTGTCCAATTTGCATACCGCGGGAAAATTTTCGGTTGCGTGCGAGCCTTATCACTCACAACCGATCACCCAAATGCCTTCCCACTATTTTGGAGTGAAAGGGCCCTTTGTCGCTTCACTCCTGAGTGATTCACGATCACTCAGAACTTTCACGCACAACTTTCACTCCGACAGTGGGAACGCGGTGTTAACAAACAACTGCATACTGATGAAGAAAAGATAGCAGCAGCAGAGAGGCGAGCCCGCCAAAAGCAAACGACAGTCATCTGACCGGCATCATCACATACATGTAACCTCTGCGATATAGACCGCCACATTTGCATTGGACTCTACAGCCACAAGAGACGCTGCTCAAGCCAAACAGTCTAGCAAACCAAGCATAAACCTTGGACGGATTTATCCATGGTCAGTCATGATCGAAGGAGGCCTACTGAAGTAGTATATAGTTTATATACATGTATGCATAAACGAAAGTTGGGGGAGGGGGGGGGGGGGGGTATGTGCAATGGATAAGGTACTGGACCCTTGATCCGGGGGTCAGGGGTTCGAATCCAGCTCTGGCGTTGTGTCCCTGGGAAAGACATTTTACCCCTACTTTCTACTCCTTCGGATGAGAGTATAAACCAAGGTCCAGACTGAGCACGCATGCTCTTATCATCAAGCTCAGACTTAAAAGATCCTGACGCGGAGTCCAAAAGAGGCTCTGTGCCGGAAAAACCATATATAACGCGGAACACAGCACACTCACACGAATCTAGATGTGACTACCTAAATGGTGGGAAATAGAAAACTGTCACATATGTCATTCTTTTCCTTGGTACGGTGGAAACGCAGAAGCCAAAGAACGAAAGTTTGGGAGGGGGGGGGGGGGGGGGGGGGGGGGGGGCGGGGGGCGGGGGGGGGGGGGGGGGGGGGGGGGGGGGGGGGGGGGGGGGGGGGGGGGAATTACTATAAGTGGCGTAACGTTTTTTAACTGTGAAGTTTATTTATGAGATATACAGATAAAATAACAAAAATTATAACGAAGACATATCCCTTTGCTATAGTACCATGAAAACGGAAGGTGGTGGTGTGGTGGGGAGGGGGGGGGGGGAGACGGTACACAAGAAAGATATCCTGAGTGACAAGAATATATTCATCTGGGTTCGATTGTTGTTTGGGCACCCAAATAATCAAACATTTCTTTAGCACCATTTTTTTTCATCAAACAGGTTTTTTTTGTATTTTTCCATCTCTAGAACCACCAGCATAAATGGTTAGTAACCCCTGCAGGAGAGTCTCGGAACGAAGGACAAGAAAGAAATAGTCATCAATCAATCATCATTGCTCTGCCATGATGGGCGTAGAGAGAGATGAGAGACACTCTCGAAGCCAGGCACCGCCATCCTGCCTGTCCTCTGCCTGTCGCAAATCAGCGTAGGCCATCCATCCTGTCCATCATTGATGTTTCCATCCAGACATTTTGGTTGTCGTCCCCTTCGTCTCCGCTCCAGCGTGCCCTGAAGACTGTTTTGGGCAGTGAAATGTGGCTATGACATGCCCCGAACCAACGGACAGCTTCCTCCTTCTTGACTGTTGCCAAGAGGAGGTTCTTGGGGGCCTGCCCAGTGATGTTTTATTTGGCCCTCACAAGGTCGTTTTGTCTTCCGGTCTTGCCAAAGAGATCCCCGAGCAACTCCTGAAGCATTTAGTTTCAAACGTCCTGGAATTCTCTTGGTGGTCTCTGCTGTCATGTCCCAGCTTTCTCAGCCATACAGCAGGATGGACAGCACCATGGACTTGTACAGCTCAATCTTTGTAGGAAAAGCTGATCTCCCTGCTCTTCCAGATCTTGTTTAAGCTTTGGCGCCATTGCTGGCTTGTTGCGATCCGCTAAGTCCTGTCTGGGTAGGGGATTTCTGTTGTAGAGCGACCCGTCTTTGGTGAGAGTGGCGCAAGGTATTTGAAAAGCGACCCACTTCCTTCAAGCTGTTGTCCGTTCATGTAGATTTCAGCATGGGTGGTTGGTTGTTGCTGTTGACCAGATGACTTTGCTTTTTTCTGTGTCACTTCCTTCCATATGCACCTGCCCTTTCTTCAGTCTCTTTGTCAGGTCTTGTAGTCTTCGTTGCTGCCTCCCATCAGGTCGATGTCTTCAGCGAAACCTCAGATTATAGATGGTTCCTTCCTCCGATGGAGACAGTGGAGTGGAAGTCCATGGAGGGTTTCACGCATGATGGTTTTCCAGGAAAAGATTGAACATAACGGGAGATAGCAGCAGCCTAGACGGACTTCCAACTGTGGTCATGAGTAGTCCCTCTCTGGTTGTTGAGGAGACTGCGCTGCTGGCGGTTGTTATACAAGGGGGGGGCGCCTGGAATGGTTTGGACGAGACCCTCCTCATGCCAAACTTTCTGAGCACCTGCCACAGAACCCTTGTGCCACAACACCCTGTCAAACGCTTTCCCTAAAGTCAATGAAGTTTGGAACAGTCTCTCTGATGTTTGCAGATGTTTTCATCAGTATCCGGCTGGTGACGATCTGTTCTACTGTGCTTCTGCCTGCCCTGAATCCAGCTTTGTTCTTTTTCCGCCAGGTGGTTCTTCCGCCTCTTTCTTCAGTCGATTCAAGAGGGCTCTGAGCAGGATTTTAACTGGTGTGGCCCTACTGAGACTAATTGTTCTGTAGTTCTGCATTGGGCGTAGATTTCCCTTTTTGGGCAGGGGGATGATGAGTTGATTGAGTCCATCTGTGGCCACTGTTTTGTCTCCCAGATCTTCTGAAAAATCGATGTTACTAGAATTGACCAATTCCTTCCCTCCATGTTTGAGCAGCTCTGCTGGAATATAGACCTGCTCCAGTGATGTTCCCATGCCGAAGGCTGCCGAATGGCTTCTCCACTTCTTCTCTCATCACTGGTAGTGGTGCGGATCCCTTGATGTGTTGAGTCCCCCTCAAACAGACTGACGTCTGGCTGAATAGGGTAAATTGTAAAGTTCTTGGGGGCAGGGTACTGTGTCCATCTGTTTCAAAACAGCGGAGCTTTCATGTCAGCAGCTCGCCTGAGGTACCTCGATGACTACGATCTGTTTTGCTGCGTCTTGGTGAGGTTTATCGTGTGGGAAGGCATGTTTGCGGTTTCCCTTTTCCACTACCGTTTCTTCTCGATGTTTCCTCGCACTGAATATTATCCATTGTTCTTTGCTTCAAGCATTTCCCTTCTTTACAAGGTGGTTGGGTTTTTTTCGATACGTGCGGCTAGGGGGGGGGGGGGGGGGGGGGGTGTTCAGGGCTGGAATTTTTCATATTCTTCAGTATCTTCTTTTGTCGCAGAGGTTCAAGGATTCCGTTTGAGATCCCCCAAATTGCTTGGTGTTTTCTTCCTCTGTCGCCCAATACCTCCTCTGCTGTTTCGCAACAGCCTCATTGAAGCTGTTTTGTGAGGTCGTTGATGTCATTGTCCAGGAAGTTGAAATAGTAACTGATCATATATTTGTACTGGGTTCTGATTTTATTTTTTTTTTTCATTTTTTATAGCACCCATTTTTAGGATTTTTTTTAAAACTGGGTTTTTGTGTATTTGTCTATTTTTAGAACCACCCAATGGTAGGGTAGAAATCCCATTTTTTTTGTGGCCCTCTGTTTTCAATAGAAAAAAAACATATTCATTAGTTCAAGTCAAGGGCAATGGTGTAAGGAGGTCACTCAATGTGTTTGAATTGTTATTTAAAAAACAATAAAGTAATTAGAGACTGGAACCCCATTTCACATAAGATGGCAAGTCACCCAAATAAGGGTTTTACCTCTATGTGTGTGTGTTTATGGGGTTTTGTTGTTGTTGTTTTTTCCCCACTGGGAGGTGGAAAGGGGACGCAAACCATACTGTCAACCTCTTGCACCCTTTTCCTGGGGTTTTTTTTTCTCCAATTTTCTTTGTTCATAATTTATTTTAGAACTTTTTTACCTCTTTGCTTTTGGTTTGTTGGTTTTTTTTCGTTTCTTCGGAATTCGGCCATTAGTTGAACACTTTTCAACTTCGGTTATCAGAGAAAAAACAACACAGTTGACACTTTTCAACTTCGGTTATCAGAGAAACACAACACAGACTTTTCTTTCTTTTTCTTTTCTTTCCTTTTTAAAACAGTTAAAAAAAAACAGATTTGGTAACCTCAGTGACATGCTGTATAAGCTGGTTATTACTATAATATGTACGTTGAACTTGAAGCCGGTTCTCCAGTTGATGTTTTCTGATACAACTCCGTTTGTGTTCTGATGAAACCCAGTTCCAAAGAAAGCCGGGAGAACTAATTTTGGCATTACTGTCAATTTTGAGTTCAGCTTTTAACAGGCTTGGAACGTTTTTAAAGAAAACAGTAAAGAAACGAATACATATATGAAAACAAGAACTAAACGACCAGTCAGCCAACCTACTGATAACTACCCACATCGGGCTGTTTAAACAGCAAAAGTATCCTATTCGGCCTCGAGCTCAATTCTCCAATCAACAGCCAGACTAAAAACCATGTCTTCCTTCTATTCACAAGATAACCCCCAGAAAAAACTAATTAATAAAGCAAACAAACAAACGAAGCTGACTTTCTCGGACAAATGTTTTGCCAGACCTCGGCGCAGCCATGTCAACGGAGGGCGGGAAACAGATCAAAACCAGAACGCCCAAATGCGCGCGCTGCCGAAACCACGGGTACACAGTCAACTTACGGGGTCACAAGGGCTTCTGCCCGCACAGGAGTTGCACATGCGAGCTGTGCGACCTAGTGAAGGAGCGGCAGGAGGTGTCAAGCGGCAGATCAAGCTCCGCAGACAGCAACAGCAGGAGGAGATCCTGGGCATGTACGTGCCCGTTCCGCCCAGTGTCTTCTCCAGGGATCCGTCTGTGAGTGACCTTAGGATCCGTATGTGAATGCCCCCAAAGATCCGTGTGTTACTGTCCTAAGGGTGTGTGTGTGTGTGAGTGCTCATGGAATCACGAGTGGTGCTCCAGTGATGTGCGTGTTAATAAGCTATTGATTCTAGCATGGGTGACCAAGAATATGTAAATGAGGGGAGTATGTGCATATTTCACAGTGTCTTATGTGTCACGGTGTTTTATGTATCATCGTGTCCATATGTCACAGTGTTCATATGTGTAACCCTAACCGTCACCGAACCCTAACCAAGCCCTAACCCTGACCCATAAAACAGCGACATGCAGACACGGTGATATGGAGAACTTCCATTGAAACGAACAGGTGAATGAGAGACACGGTGACTCCTAGACGTAATGACACATAAACACAATGGCATCTAGAGGTGACCCCCTGTATGACCGAGTTCTGCAGGGATCCGGGTATAAGTGACTGGAGGATCAGTGCATGAGGAATCCAAAATGATGTACGTGAGTGCCCTTAACACCGGGTGTGAGACTCCCCCAAGCATCCCATCGTGAGTGACTCAAGCATTCATGTGTGAATCCTCTATGGATCCCTGTGTGAGTGCCCAAAGGATCCGAAAAGACTGTGCCGGCCTTGATGTGCCTGTACGTGGAGGGATGCGGTCTAGCTATAACCATTGCTCCACGACAGTGGGTCATCAGGGTGCTACGATGGATACTTGGGGAGCCAGGAATCTGCATTGCTGTCTTGTCCTAATTAGTCAGGGTCAACAGGGCAGCAGTGCTGTGGCCATTCCAGTGCTTCATGATGTCCACCCACAACGTCTTCGGTTGTTGGTATGGGGTTACGGATTTATTGGGAAGGAGGGGGAGGGGGGGGGGGGGTGTTACACCACTTCAGCTCGAATCGGGTCAAGCTTTTCCTATCAAGTCATGTAGGCTGTTCGCAGCCGTAGATCCTCTGTAAAATATCCGATGTTAAACAGCTTTTTATACATGGTTGGATATCAGATAATGTTACGGCTCAGCCGAGCTCAAAGCCAGAAGTAAAAACTGTGTGTAAGAAGAAAAGAGGAAACGTTTATGTGAGTGCGTATGAAGAGGGAACTTGGAAAGAGGGAAGAGAGAGGGGGGGGGGGGGGGGGGGGGGGGGGAAAGGGGTTATAAGGATGAGGGACGAGAGGGGAGGGAAAGGGGTTATAAGGATGAGGGAAGAGAGGGGAGGGAAAGGGGTTATAAGGATGAGGGACGAGAGGGGAGGGAAAGGGGTTATAAGGATGAGGGACGAGAGGGGAGGGAAAGGGGTTATAAGGATGAGGGAAGAGAGGGGAGGGAAAGGGGTTATAAGGATGAGGGAAGAGAGGGGAGGGAAAGGGGTTATAAGGATGAGGGACGAGAGGGGAGGGAAAAGGGTTATAAGGATGAGGGACGAGAGGGGAGGGAAAGGGGTTATAAGGATGAGGGAAGAGAGGGGAGGGAAAGGGGTTATAAGGATGAGGGACGAGAGGGGAGGGAAAAGGGTTATAAGGATGAGGGACGAGAGGGGAGGGAAAGGGGTTATAAGGATGAGGGAAGACAGGGGAGGGAAAAGGGTTATAAGGATGAGGGACGAGAGGGGAGGGAAAGGGGTTATAAGGATGAGGGAAGACGGGGGGGGGGGAAAGGGTTATAAGGATGAGGCGAGAGAGGGGAGGGAAAGGGGTTATAAGGATGAGGGACGAGAGGGGAGGGAAAAGGGTTATAAGGATGGAAGGAACACAGAGAAATTCATAATATGGACTGAAATAAATGAACATATTTTCGAAGCGAAGAATGGGCACTTAAACAGGCTTTTGTTGCGAGTAGAACGAACGAACGTAATTTATTTTAAGAGGGTAGTGGACTAAGTATGAATACTTCTTCTTTTTTTTTACAGTAGAGTGTGAGTGTGGGTAGCCAAGGACGTTAGATTGAAGGAGGGGGGGGGGGGGGGAGGGTTCGAAAAGATACTGTGGCTGTTTTAATTGCCAGTCAGTATGAACTTCGATAACTCATCCTCACAACAGATTGTATCCAAAACTAAGTTAAATTCCACACTTTCTCACAGTTCATCCATTCTGTTTCCAAGTTGTCTCTGAATACAATCTCATTCCTGGCGAATTAGTGCGTCAGATCGAATATTTTTTGTACTGAGACCATCTTCCTAACACAGAATATTGGGCATTTTGATATCATGACCAGACGAGGCAAAATTAAATGTGATTTAAACATGCACATTTAAGCAGAGGTATAATTTGAATAATCAGTACTCGTGAACTACCTTTTATTTCTGTGGTCAACACAGATGGAATCAACCTGGATTATTTACGGGTATTATTTCCTCGCAAACGGGTAGATCGTCTGTACGCGGTGCTGCTGCAGTGCAGCAACGATGTGAACGCCGCGACAATTAAACTTCAGCAAGGTCAGTTTAACACTCAGGTGCACAGGAAAGAAAACATGTGCATGCACACTTAAATGCGTATACACTTTGCTCTCTCTCTCTCTCTCTCTCTCTCTCTCTCTCTCTCTCTCTCTCTCTCTCTCACACACACACACACACACACACACACACACACACACGTGTGCACGAATGCATGCACGCGCGCGCACACACACACATACACACGCACGCACGCATACACACACGCATGTACACTATACGCTGCACGCATGAGCAAAACGCAAGATGTTTAATGCGTTACGATTGCACTCTACGGGTTCCTGCGGAAGCAAAGAGAAAAGAAAACAAGGGGAGGGAAGAAGATTGTGACTGGAAGAAGGGAGGGAAAGGGACGTTGGGAAAAGGCAGATCTTGGTTAACATTCTGAGGGAATGAACTAGATCTGAGGTAATGAAGTGACTTCATAGTGTGTGACGTGCATACACATGCACACGCATGTGCGAGACTGCGTATGTCTATGCGCAAGTCTCTGTGTGAAATATGTACGTGCGAGCGTGCGTGCGTGCTTGCGGTGTGTGTTGTGTGTGTGTGTGTGTTAGAGAGAGAGAGAGAGAGAGAGAGAGAGAGAGGAGAGAGAGAGAGAAAACAAACATATGACCATGTTATGTTTCAGAGGAACACACGGGGGATACACGAGAGTCGCTGGTCAGTCTGACGACCAAAGCTGCGTCAACAGGTAACCTACATACAATGGTCAGTCTGACGACCAAAGCTGCGTCAACAGGTAACCTACATACAATGGTCAGTCTGACGACCAAAGCTGCGTCAACAGGTAACCCACATACAATGGTCAGTCTGACGACCAAAGCTGCGTCAACAGGTAACCTACATACAATGGTCAGTCTGACGACCAAAGCTGCGTCAACAGGTAACCTACATACAATGGTCAGTCTGACGACCAAAGCTGCGTCAACAGGTAACCCACATACAATGGTCAGTCTGACGACCAAAGCTGCGTCAACAGGTAACCTACATCAATGGTCAGTCTGACGACCAAAGCTGCGTCAACAGGTAAACTACATACAATGAAACCTTTCCAGATAGTCTAAAAACCAAAAACTACTCAAGGAAAGTAATCTATATACAACGGAACTATTCACACTGATGGTCAAATACTCTCAGCAGGTATCTGTGTACGACGTCACCTTTCAATATCACTGATGACCAAATAACCTCAGCAGGTAATCAGTATGCTATGGAATGGTTCATTAAGGCTAGATGGCCAGCTTTATTTCAACAGGTAATCTGTATTCAGTGGAACCAATCATTACGACTTTTGACCAATACTACCTCAGCAGGTAATGTGTAGGCTATACAATGGAAACCTTTCATAACATCAACGGTTCTAGCTACACCAAACAGTAGTGCAATGGAACTTTTCAATAATACTGATGACCAGAACTACTTCATCAGTAATCTACACACAGCTGAGCCTTTCAAGAACACCGACATTAAGAATCTACCTGGCAGGTAATCACATACACTGGCGAAATTGTTCAAAACACTGATTGTCTAAAACTGCTCAGCAGGAGGAGGAACGTAAAAATGCGGCATTGCTCAACCGCCCTCAACCAGTTTCGGGCGGTTGATCTAATGCCGGCATTTTTACGTTCTCTGACAAGTAGACTTCAATAACCAAAAAAATAACGATTTTTTACAAACAAACATTCTGTGTAGGGTTATCTGTTTTTAATACTAATTTACAAAACTTTTGAGATTTTAATTTTTGTTTAATCCTATGTTTTTCTTGATCATTTTCAATAACATCATTTTCACGCTACATTCATCAAATGGTCTCTGTCTTTCATGTGAAATAAAACTACAGTCTTTAACTGTTCTCTAAAGTCTTTTAAAACTGAGTTTATTTTTGACATAAAATCCACACACTTATCCCAGCATGGTCTTCCACTGAAAGCAGTTTTGACAAAGTGTTTCTCTTTTTAACTATGTCTCTTTCTGCCGAACAGTCATCTATAATAAATAGTGTCTGCGTTCCCTCAAACAATTTATAAAAGTGTTCTAAACACTCACTCAGCTTATTGCTGGGATCAATCAAATATATGTCATCATCCGTCCATATAAACCTTCTATCATTATATGCTTTGTTCCATTTAAGTGTTGGGCAGAAAATTACTATATGATCAAATTATAACGATAAACTGTTTGTAATAGGTCGAGGACAATATGTTTTTCCACAACCAGTCTGTCACAAATCAGTGAACAATGAGGGGTTTTTATCATAAAGTTTAACATCGGCATTGACACCAAAGTCGTTTGCTCCATAGTTTTATAACATAATTTAATTAATCCTGTTATTATGTTTATCATACTCTCCGTCAAAACTTGTTCAGTATAATAAAACCCTATGAGGCCTAAATGTGTAGATTTATCCAATTCAGTTCATGTAAGATTGTTTCTATTTAAGCCAATATTGATTTTGTTGCTTGTTGTTATGACCTTAATATCCTCAACGTTGTGAAGAACGACGATGGTAACTTTAAGACGGTCAACGTCTAAGTTTTGCCAGCTAATTAGAATTCCTTTTAAAAGGACGTCACTACGCCCACAACCCATCCCTCTCCTCATCTTTTAAGACAGAAATTTCAAATATCATTGTGAACGTGTCTCTAATTTCATTTGTGGAATGAACTGTAATTTTGTAGAAGCATCTTTCAAAACTGATTCCTTCTGTGGAGGATGTACTGTTTGCTCCCAAACGGCTTTATTTCGATCTCTTTCCGACTATTGTCCTCAGGTGTAAGGCTTATATGTAAAGGACCTGAGTTGAGTGCTTTTCTGAACTTTTTTGACGGTCAAAATAATGTAAATGGGCTTATGAATTCAAATTTTATGTCCCATTTTAAATTGTGGTTCTAAGTGCCATTTGTTGCTGTTAGGTTTTCGAACTATTTTATATTCATAATGGCCTACATCATTTGTTTCTACATTACGCAGTTCTAGTTTAGGAAACTTTTTGCTGTCGCCAACCTCTTTACGTTTATAATAACCATCTTTGCTGTACTCAAAACCATTACAAAGCGCCTATTTCACCGTTCTGTTCAAAGTCCTCAGTGTCTGCAAGGTCTTTTAATTCTAAAGTTACACACCTCTCAGGCGCTAATGTAACTCCTGACTTTTGGTCCATGCGACATTATTTTTTATAACAACTAATTATTTTATTTCTAAAACAATGTGCTTTGTCTGCGATTTTTATATTAAATGATCCGACCCTCCCACAAATAATCTTTTAAACTGTAAATTAGGGAATTGGATAATTTCATAATCGCAATATGCAGCTTTCCCTGATGGAAGAGCTCTTAAAACAGTTGAGGGCTTTCCATCATATAAGTTTTCATCAGTGCTCAGCTCATCCAAATGAACATAGAGTAATGAATGTAATGCAAGATCGAGCGGATTTTCCCCTCATAAGTAGTTTTGTTTGGTGTAACTCTAAATCTATGATTGTCAGCTGCAAAGCCTAACATTTTAGCTAGCTCTTTATCAAAATGTAATACTTCTTCTTCTTCAGGTTTGAAGGTCAACATTGTTTTCAGATTCGCATTGTTAGTTTGAGAGTAATGTCAAAGTTATCATTGCTTCTTTTAGTGAGCAAACCCGTAATAACCATCAGGTATTGTTAATGGCTAACTTTGGTCCTGATTTGTCAATTTTTTGAATCTTATTATTCTTCTTCGATTCACTTATATTAACCATACAACTTTGTAAAAAATTTCATGAAGTGCAACCATTCTGGTTCCGCAATTGTTATCAACAGCATGTTCTAAAACGAAGGACGGTCTTGAGTTGTTATTGTTACAAACATTTTTTAAACGAAATAAAAATGAGCGCATTAAATATACTGATGCAAAATATTCTGTTGGGCCGCACTACAATCTTAAAAATATAACAACTGATACTTTGACATTTCTGTGACTCAGTCTGACGCCTTTCAAGTAAAGGTGAGTACTCCATTAAACAGATATCTTAACCTCTATTAAAAACGACTACATCCCGAAAGTGTGGTTTAGTCATCCGATGCAGTTTTATCAGAACCAGTTAAACTTGCTGTGTTTTGTGCATCAACTGGGTGTTGGTGTGTCGTATGCTGATCACTTAAATCATCCTGATCCTTTTGGTGAGGTCAGTGTACAGATTTCATTTTTATTACACCTTCAGGCGTATTTTGTCTGAACTGCAAGCTCCATTACCAATGGACAAACCGTTTAATCCATTCAGCAACAGAATAGACATGAAGACTTTTGAAAGGATCTGTAACGAATTCAATATTAAGGTCAAGACAGACTTTAGACAAAAGTTGGATCTTAATCATGGTCTAGGCACCCCTTATTTTTGGGGTGTGCACAGAAAGTATAACTATGACTGGAATCCTCCTTACACATCTTTCTCTTCAGGCACAGCTGTTCACTAGGGGTCCATAGAGCAAGAGCATAAAACAGCATGGACAACATTTATCTTAGACACTTCTAAGGGCCTAACTAAGCAGGAATAGAACGAATAAACGACTCTGTTCGTACTTACGTTTGGTGTTTGCTAGGTTCGCAAGCACAAACGAGATCGAGCATAACTGACCCTTCTACTGGTTTTGATGCACAAAAACAATACTTAGCAAATTTAGAGGACGCCATTAATTCTACAGTTGATTTACCTTCAAGTATTAAAAGGTACCAAAATGTTTTACAATACGCAAGATCGAAAGTAGACTTTGCTGTTGGTACTGGTTTATACATGCTGCCTTCTGACCTCAGGCTCCAGATAGGAACAATAATAAACTACAATAATGAAATCCTTGTGGCAGGCAATGAACAGAAAGTCGGAAAAAACAAATTCTGAGCCAGTAATATTGCAAGCAGTAAACAAACAAGATGACCCCCCAAGAATAAGTCATCCAATCCCTGTGGCCCAAAGCCCGAAGGCCGTTGAAGAACACGAAGTAAAAAAAAAATAATGACCATGAATATGAAAAGACAGCACTTGTTTTTGGATTAATGGCCTAGGATTACTCCTTCTTTATTTTCCTAAAAATTAACCCAACTATTAAGAGAAACTAATGACCATAAGTGCTCGGCCATAAAGCCAACTACTTTGCTTGCAGTAGACAAATGCCAGCTAACAACACCCCTAATATACCCGGTAAAGCGTCCATGGCTTTACTGGCTAATTTTTTTAATAAACCCGCAAGATGATCGAGCTGTTTTTTACCCATGATTTATCAGGTGGTGATGGAGGCGATGGCGGTGGAGGCACTGGGCTTTGTCCACCGCCGCCTGTAATAGCCATCACCAGTGTACTTATTGCAAATCCTAAGGCCGTTATAACGCTTGCTAATGTGACTCCTTGCTCTCTAAACAGTGTTCGTATTCGTTCTGCTAGCGTTGTGTTTTCATATAAAATTCTTTGGATAGTTTCTCTTATTCTGCTCACTTGAGTTCGTAATTGTTCACGGTTAGTAGACAACACTTCTAGTCTTGCTGATCTTTCTTGTTCAAGATCTTTTAGTCTTTGGGTTATTCTTTCTTTTAAATTTATCATGCCCTAAGTTGGCGTCATCAGCCTCAACGAGTTTTTCTTTTTCTCTTTTTATATGCTCATCTAGTTCACCCAGTTTTGCTAAATTGTTTGTTAATTCGCCTCTAATGGTTCTCAAAGCATGATCAAGGGCCGTTATTTCTCGCATGGGTAGCGGGGGGTCGTGTATAGTTTTTAATGCTGTTTCTTCTGAAAAACTGGTTTCTGCTTCTATTACATTTATTAATTCACCTGCTGATTGATTTAATTCTTTAAGTTCCATGTTTTGTATTTGGTTAGCTGTTGGGAGTTCCCTGTAGTGTGTTTTGAAGTTTAGCCCCTGCATCCCTATCTATTTTTGGTTTAGAAATGCCAAGGCGATTTTGTTCGCTCGCACGGAGACTTTGTCTAATTGTACTCATGGCTAAAACTTTGATGAGTCTTTTTTAGTTGTAAGCTGAACAAGTTGTCCTTGGTCGTTTCTTACAAACAAATGGTCATCTTTTACTTAAAAATTTCATCGGGGGGTATAAATTCGGGAGGTTCTTGACCTAAACTTTGGTACAATGATCTAACCTTACTTTCTGTTAATTCACGCCGCAATGAGAGCGTGAGCGATGCCGTGACAAAGGGATCATTTCACTCATGTCGTCTCCAGGATCAAAAACATCGTAATCTTCTTCACCTTCAATTCCTGCCATGTTTTTAAATAATTAACTTTTTATTTTGTTTTATAAAAAATGTCGCAAACATATGGTTCAATTCTTGACCCGCATAGAAGACTGAAAGAGCCCTTTGGCGTGAAGGGAAATAAACGGAATTTTACTGTTCCAAATAATCCATCTACTATTGATGCAGATCAAATTCTTACTGTCAAATTTCCAGACCTAGGAGCGGATGAAGTGATTGTGCCAGGCCTGCGCAACTTACTTTCAAAATAGAACTCGAATCAGCAACAGACCCAAACAGGACAGTTGTCCAGAATCTGGGACGGGCAATCGTTAAGAAAATTTCTATAAACTTGAGGGGCAAGAAATATTTTCTTTACACAATGCAGACATATTTTTAATCTATGCTGATTTATGGCTAACCGAGAATGAAAGGGCTGATCTTGCTTTTTCAAGGAATAGAAAATAATGAGCACTAAAACACAAAATAGGCGCCGAAGATGCTAAAGACGGTAACAAGTATGTAGCTGTAATTTTGCGTATGGAAATCGCTTTTCCATTCCCTTAGATTTTGAGTTGTTAAAAAGCGCATGCGCCATACTTTCAAGGAGCATTAAAAGACAGATTGTCATATGAACTAACTTTTAATGAATACAAACGTGTTATCAGATCATCAGACACCGAAGCAAAGTACAGCATTTTGACATCTCGTTTGAGTTTGACGTTGTTAGCAACCTAATTTAGCAAGGCGAATGAGCAACATATCAGTCAAAATTAGCAATATATTACGAAAGAGTGATTCATCATACAACATATCCCAGAAGCAAGAATGACGCTATATGGAATTTTAGTTTTAGTGCCGGCAGCAAGATCACTTAAAGGTATTTTATTGCTGTGTGAAGATGAAGAACCCTTCAAAAGACAAGATGAAAAGTTTATTAATCCTAAAATAACGAAAGTACAATGTTCGATTGAGGGTAGTCCTAACCAAATCTTTCGCTAGCGGGCTTAGACCTTATCAGCATTTTGACGAAATAAGAAAATTGTTTGGGGGGTGGGAGTGTAGAAGCCCAACAGTAGACCTTGTGTCTAAAGATCTACACCTTCACAGTGTTAGACTCGATGATTATTTAACAACAAAATATCGGTTTATGGATTGACCTAAGGTAAACAGAGGATAATCAGTTGCATGGAAGTGGGAGAACTGTTAAAGACGGAATAAACATTCAAATTGATAAAAAAAAGATGGCGATAAACCAGTTAATGTACATTTGTTTTTAATATATGATGCGCAGCTGAATATTCAAGACAACAGATTAAAAGATTTTACATTACTAAATTATTTTTTATTTTTAAAAAAGCATGTCTGTTCAGGTTTATCCAATTGTGCCTACAGCACCGAGTCGCCAAAAGAAGGGATAGTAGAAACCCCTGACATAAAAACCTTTAGATTAACAAACATTACGCAAATGCAACAAAAACTAGAGCAAGACCTTTCAAAATACAGCAAAACCAAACGAAGGTATTCTGCTGTCTTTAATGCTGTTACATATGTTAATACTGAAGCATCAAACTATTAGTGCTCTATCAGCAGGAACAAGTGTAGGTCTCTTAGCAACAGGCGTAGGTGCACCCGCAGCTTTACCTCTAGGCGGTTTGTCTTAACTCTTGGCCTGTGTTCATTAGCTGTAAGTGCTGCTTTGCAAAAATTAAAAACTAAACTCCAAAAGCACACAGCTATGGTTCAACTAATAACAGCTAAACTTAGTTTCGTTCAAACTGATAATAAATAAAGCACTAGTTGACTCAAACATCACGGATGAAGAATTTATTCGTTTACAGGCCGATTTTGATGACTATAAAAGACAAAAGTTTGATCTTCAAAAAAAGGCAAGGGCAAGTTTTTCTCAACAGCCAGACACCGAGCAGATAAAAAGGAATGTTTAAAAAAAGTAAACGAGACATTAAACTCTGTTCTAAAAAGCTCACATTAACAAATCAAAGGGCGTTTATACTTTAGTTTATGAGGGCCAAGCACAAAAAGACCGTTGATATTGATTCTGATTAAGACGACTTTGGAAGTCGTTGTATTTTTTTAAAATTTAAATAACTATGTTAGTTAGAAAGAAAAATCAACATGGCTAAGATATATGAAAGTCCAGATGAATTGTTTGAAGGAATGCTTAAGGGAGAGCGTTTGTCAAAAGCTTTAAATGATATTAATCTAGAAGTCATTGATCCAGCAAACGTGCGGGAAAAGGTTGTACATGCAATTTCTCAAGTTCCCGGTAAACTAACAATGGACCGCCAGTTAAAGTAATGTTAGCTGTTTTTAATCGACTATATAACAATAAATGAAGAAAATCTAGAAGTCTGGGTCTCAACTAAACAGCAGACTATTCTTTCTCATAATGACTTAACACCTGGTTGGGCAGACCAACTGCTTACACAGTTTGATGAAGCCTCCGAGGAAGCTAAAATGAGAGGCTCTGGCTGGTCAGAGGGTAAAGTCTTAGGATCAGATTAAAACAGTCAAAGTATGCACCGATTGTAGGCAAGGCTTACATTCCGCTGCCCCCAGCATTGGTAGCGAAAAAGAGCAGTTCTAAACATAAAGAATTCGGACAACAAATGTTTTATGTGGTGTGTTCTTGCAAGGCTGCATTACGTCCGCAAAAACGCAGAGAGAGTATCTAACTATGAACCTTACATCAAAGATCTTAACTTTAGTGGAATATCCTTTCCCGTTAGTGTAAACCAAATTGATCAGTTTGAAGAACAAAACAAACCAATAACTGTTAATATCTACACATGGGATGAGGAAACAAATCTACAGCCCCTCAGAGCGTCCAAAAACAGTCCATCGATTGGCGAACCAGACAAAAATCATGTTGGACTTTACTACTGATGTTTTCACCAGTAGGGCTACCACATTACACATTGATACGCACAATGAGTAGATTATTGGCGCATACTTCAAAGCATGAACATAAACAAGAATTCTGTAGAAAATGTTTAACAAGAATTCCATCCAGTTAAAGCTGCAAGCGAACATATAAAAACATTGTTCAGCCCAGTTGACTGTAATACAGAACTAATTACGCCAAGGGAAGGTAGTAAAGTTAGTTTTAAGAACTGGAAACGACTGCAAACTAGTCCATATGTTGTTTACGCAGACTTCGAATCACTCATTGTTCCTTATGAGGGACCAACCCCACAGAGACTTCCTAAAACAGTCTTAGTGAGTAATCATCAGATTTGTTCATTTGCCTTCATTGTTGTCAGGTCGGATGGCGACCATTCAGAGCCAGAATTATATAGAGGGCCTAATGCTGCAGAATACTTCTTAGATCGCATGCAGCAAGTGCGTAACGCCTGTTCTAATAATCTGAATTTATCTGAAATCAAGATGACGCCTAAAGACCAACAACAGTATGACTCAGCCACACATTGTTGGATTTGTGGTTTAGAACTAATGTCTAACAGTGAGGACGCGACAGCAGAGGAAGCCAATCCAACAGTAAAAGACCATGATCACATTAGCGGAAAGTTCAGAGGAGCAGCACACAACAACTGCAATCTTCAACTAAAGTTTGAACCAAAGACATGGAAGCTGCCCATCTTCTTTCATAACTTGCGAGGTTACGACTCTCATCTTATAATGAAAGCAGTAACCAACGCCTTCAGGGTAACATGCATTGCACAGTCATCAGAAAAGTACATGTGTTTCACTTTAAATAACATGTCTTTTTATGACTCTATGCAACACTGATGGGATCATTAGAGTCACTGGCTATGTCCTTAAAGTCCTGCCCAATAACAGAAGAATATTTTGACCCAACTCTTGTTAGAAAGGGCGTTTACCCTTATGAGTACATGAACAGTTGGCAAAGGTTTGACGAAGACACACTTCCGCCTAAAGGCGCGTTCTTTTCTAGTCTTAGAGGAAAGGACATTAGTGATTCTGATTACCTGCATGCTCAAGAAGCATGGCAGAAGTTAGAGTGTAAAACGATGGGAGACTATCATGATTCATACTTGATGGCTGACGTTTGTTTGTTGGCGGACATTTTTGAAAATTACAGAAAGACCTGCATGAAACATTATAGCCTGGATCCCGCGCATTACATTTCTGCGCCCGGGATGAGCTGGGATGCTTTCTTAAAGTTTACTGGAGTACAGATTGATTATTGTCTAACCTGCCAATGATTCAGATGATTGAAAACGGATTGCGTGGAGGAATTAGTATGGCGTCGCATCATTACTGTAAAGCAAACAACAAATACTTGGACAACTATGACCCAAGTAAAAGGTCTAACTATCTAATGTATTTAGATGCAAAATAATCTGTATGGATGGGCAATGGCGCAATCACTTCCATTACGCAACTTTAAAATGTACACAGACGGCAGTACGAATAATATTCAAAGAGCATTAAAGTGGTTGAGCAGTTTGACGCCAGATCAACAGCGTGGATACATTCTAGAAGTTGACTTAGAATATCCTCAGGAACTCCATGACCTGCATAATGACTATCCATTAGCAGCAGAAAGTCTAAATGGCAAAAACAGAGCCGCCTAAAACTTGTGCCTAATCTTCGTGGCAAAAAAAATTATGTCTGTCCCTTACAGATTTCCCTACAATTTTATTTAAGACATGTTAAAGTTGAGAGCAGTTCATCGTATAATTGCTTTTGATCAAGAACATCATGAAACCATACATCATGAAGAACACTGATCTTAGAACTAATATCCACAGATGCTTCAGAAAAAGACTTTTTCAAGCTGATGAACAACAGCTGTTTCGGAAAGACTATGGAAAATCCACACAAGCGTAAAGATGTCAGATTGGTCACCAAAGAGAACGAAGCAATTAAGCTGACTTCAAAAACCTAATTATCAGGACTTTAGAAGATTTCATGATCAGCTTTTTGGCATAATGATGAAAAAAAGAAAGTCAAATTGGACAAACCTGTTTTTATTGGGTTTACTGTTTTAGAATTATCAAAGCTTTTGATGTTAGAATTTCTTTATGACTACTTATAAACGCTTGTATCCAGAGTCCAGAGTACATTACACAGATACAGATAGTTTTGTTATAGATATCCCTACTGAAGACATCTATAAAGACATGGAAATAGAAGTAGCTAAAGGGCATGCGGGAGGGTATGACACATCTGATTATCCTAAAGATTCGCCTTTGCATTCATCTGTTAATAAGAAGGTTTTAGGAAAGATGAAGGATGATTTATCGGGAGGGTGATCAAGGAGTTTGTTGGGTTAAGGTCAAAAATGTTACAGTGTTCGTGTCAAGAAAAACCATCAAAAAAGCAAAGGGAATATCTCGCAGTGTTGTGCAGTCAAACATATCACATGACAACGACAAAGAAGCATTGTTCAATAAACATACTTTTCATCATGACAACGTAAAACTACGATCTAATCTACATGAGGTCAACACAACTGTTGTAAACAAAAGAAGTCATTAGATAGAACAAAACACTAAACGAGTATTTGTTAATCCAGAGTTTTCATATGCAATTGGGCATTGGAGAACAGCATAATTATATATCTTCTTCTTCCGCGGGTTCATATTTTTCCTTAACTTTATCTAGAAACTCAATCATATCAATATCCAATTCAGACAAATTTTTTCTCATGTTTGCTTGATTGTGCTCGAATTTTTTTTTATTATTTCAAGATATTCTTTTCCCCATATCTGATAATCAAAATTTGGGATTTTGGGTTGTAGGCGATCTGATGTTTTAGCATGTGTTGATAAATCCTCATAAATGTTTCCGTAATAGAGAACTCGGATCATATGATTCTCGTATTAATTCCAAGGTCTCTTCATTTATCATTCTTGCTTCCATTTTAGTTTCATGTAAGGATTCTTTCTTTTGGGCTTCCATTTTAACTCAAATAATTTACGTAAATCAGTTAAAGCGGAACTGTGTCTGGCGGGATTATTTGCAGTTCCCTTCACAAAAGATCTTTGAGGGGCTGGTTGTTTTGTTGTGTCAGTTTCTCGTAAATAATACACAGGCGGATTCATCTTTAAAATTTTCTTTTTATTTCAATGGGTCAACACCCCAAAAACTGGATCTGTTGCCCTGATGCGAGTGTCCCCTTCTGCTTCCCCCCGGCAAATAAAGGTACCTTACTTTCAAACCAAATGGTAATAATTTGCTGGATGAACTGGCGTCTCCTTCAACAGCATTTATTGTTTGTTTTTTGATTGCTTGTACTGGTTTTAGACCTGTTAATTCTTCATTATTCATTGCGCGCAAAACTGAGGGCAGTCTTCTAACCCATTCTGTGTTGCGAGAATTGTCAATCAGCTCTCTGTGATACTGGTAGGAAAAAAGTCTTTCAGATAACTGTTTGTTAAAGTTTTCAACTAAAGCCTGTGATCTGTGAACTCCTGGAATGCCTCTTTTAATGGTAACTCTATGTTTTAACAATAATTGATTCACTTGGCCTTTAAATTCTTTTCCATCATCGACTTGAATCATGCGAGGATAAGTTAGCGGGCCTCGTTGGTATATCAGTTGTATGGCAACAGCAACAGCAGAAGCACTCTTTTGTGTTAATGGTTCCGCATCTTTGTATCTTGAAGCTATGTCAATGACTGTGAGTGCGTACTTAAATCTTTTTCGTCTAATCGTATTATGGGTAAATATAGAAGGTCCATTTGATGGGTGTCGTTCGGTATTGTATTCACAAAGTGTGGTCTCTGTATTCGTCTAGGTGCAGGTAAATAAATTTGCCAAATCGCTTGTTTAGATAACCATTCCTTTGCTGTTTGTTCACTGACTCCCGCTGCTTGGCTTAGCTTTTTGTTTGCCGTGATTCCCTTCCAATATCCTTTTGGCGAATAATAGATTTTGTTCATTTTTATTCAGCCAATATTATGTGCAACAAAATACACAACGGTCATGCCAAAGACGATAAACACGATTTCTTGCATCTTTTGTTTTTCTGATGGTTGATAAAAGTCCTGAATTTTGGTGGGGGCAATGTCTCGATTGGTTTTCCTGTTACAAGATAATATTCTTTTATTGCTTGATCAACATCTTTAAATGTGTAAGCTGCATGTCCCTGTTTTTTCATTTTTGTCGTTAATAAAAATCTAACTGCTCAATTCTCTGCTTTTCATAGGCGTCTTGTGCAGCTGCTAGTTGCTCCATAGCTTTGTTATGTCTTTTTCTCTCGCCGTCATCCCGCAGTTTACTAAACGCGTAATTACTTCCGCTAAAAGCAAGCGCATTCACTACTGCGCCGCCTATCATCATTACGAGTGAAGCCATTTTTATAAATGTATTTTTTATTTTACATATTTATACTGTCTGGAATTTTTTCCTTGCTTAACTAGAAAATCTTCTGTAGCAAATGAAGCTGTAATAACAGCAATTAGCTTTGCTGAGTCTTCAAAGCCTAGCTTGCCAAGATCTGCCGGTTTTATTTTAACAGGCTTTACCAAGCATTGTGTATCCTACACTTAGGCCTCCAATAACAGCAGAATGGTATACAAGGTTGGTAACAGTATTTTCGGTGCTCATTTTTAAAAAAAAATAATTATAATTAAAAAAAAAACATGAACGGCGATGATCTACTAAACCTTCCTGAACTTATGATTACAAATGATCAAGTTGATGACCAAGCTGTTATGCCAAAAAAAGAAATACTGTTCTTTGGGAGCATGTGGGAAAACAAAACAGTTCCTCGGAAATGAATTCAGCATAGAACAGATTCAACAGATGTCGCCGCAAGACATTGTTAAGTATCACAACAGGTATGAAGCGCAACTGGGATCAGAATGGTAAAAAGTGTAGGACAAACGGTTCTTAGTTTGTACACTAAACTAGTAAGTAAATTTGCGCCTATTGATTCTGAACAAGACTTTATGTATGATTTAACGCAGGATCCAGTTTTAACAAAGTCATTAGAGTCTCTAGGATGTGATCTATATTATAGATTTGGAACATTATTGTCGCCGCTAATCATGGGGTTAATTACTTTTAATCATATAGATTTTGTTTCCCTTAAAAATGACCGAGCCAGAAAATCAGGAGAATCAGAAAACATTGAATCAGGTGGAGAAAGTGACCAGTAAAAAGCCTCCTAATCCTGGGCGCGTTGCAGCAGGAAAAAAATTAGCAGAGTGGAACAAACAAAGAAAATTACAGTTACAATCACAGATTATAACCTATAATGAAAAAGTGCTAGAGACGCAGTCAGTTGTTTCAACGCCAGCTATAAAAACACCAGAACAAGTTGATTCAAGACCTACAACAGAACAGGGTTGATTACACCGCCAAAGTCTTCATGGAATTTTCTTAAAGCAATTGTCATTTTTGGCGGCATTGCTGCTGCTGGGGTGGTTATTACGGTTATAAAATATATAAACAAAGCCAGCAAAAAACCCAAAACAGTCCAAACAATCTCTGCCACTAAATACAGAAGCCGAACACAAAAGCATGCCAGAAGCACCAACAACAAAACATCATTTTGATCCATTTCAAATGCAATAATACTTTAAGAACTTAATAAATAATTATAAGTTGACTTGAATAAGAACTTGGTTTTACTTAGGGGATGAATTAATTACAATCTTGAGGTGACTTGATTAAGTACTTGAGGTGACTTGGGATGACTTGATTAAGAACTTAGAAGTTACTTGATTAAGAACTTAGAAGTTACTTGATTAAGAACTTGTGGTGACTTAGGATGACTTGATTAAGAACTTATAAGTGACTTGAGTAGGAACTTGAGGATGACTTGAGTAGGAACTTATAAGTGACTTGAGTAGGAACTTATAAGTGACTTGAGTAGGAACTTGAGGATGACTTAGGATGACTTGAGTACATACATTCTTCATCATCAATATGTAGTTCTTTTTTAGCTGCAATAATGCTTTGTCTACATCATCATCACACTTAGCCATAGATCACAACAACGTTCAGCTCAGGCTTTGCTAAACAAGACTGTTACAAACTGTGTAATACAGGTTGGTTTTACCTCGTTAATGCACATGCCCAGTGGAATCAAGTGTGATTGCTGTGATAAGAGTTTTTTTTCAATTTTAATAGGCTTTTGAAAGTCATTGAATTGCCTGCGCGGCAAGCGGGGAGGTATGGTTTCACTTCAGCGCACTCGTGTATGTGTGTGTGTGTGTGTACATACTTTGGGTGTGGTGTGTGAAGAAGTGGTGGGAAAAAGAAGAAGAAATATGATTCTATTTGAGATATTGTGCTATTATCATACCACTATGGGGTATTTAACTCTCGCTTTTCATGTCTGCTGATGGCTTTACAAATCCAACGGTGCACGAGTGGAAAAGGAGTGGAGACCGCTAGCTTGCTCTGAATGCTTCTATTGAAATCTCTGGGGAGTGCTGCGCTTCACTGCATGCCTTTAAAAAACAGCCTGCACAAGCCAATCTCTCTCACCTGCAGTGTGTGTGTGTGTCATTTTATTTATATTAAAAAATGTATATAATAATATCAAATCAGGATGGGTTATGTTAATCTTTATCAACCAATTGATAATAAAAACGGGCTAGCAAGTGTGGCACTTCATGAGATTTTTTTCAAAGGAAAATGGTTTAATATAAGTGAATCAGAAACAATAATTGGATTAAGATAGGTGGACAAACTTTTGTTATACCAGATGGATATTACGGATTCTGCACATTAAAAGAAATGTTAGAAGAGATGCCCCACAAATGCACAGAAACCAATACAAGTGCACACACATGAACACAAGAGAACGTAAAAAAAGCCGGCATTAGATTCAACCGCCCGAAACTGGTTGAGGGCGGTTGAGCTAATGCCGCATTTTTACGTTCTCTCGCAGGTAATCTATGTACACAGGGAAAAATTTTAAAAAGACTCACGACCAAATCTCCCCCAGCAGGTAATCTGTATACAGTGGAACCTTTCACTGGTGACAGACGATCTCAGCAGGTGATCAATATACCATGGAACCTTTCAATAAAGTTGATGACCAGAACGATCTCAGCAGGCAATCTTATACAATGAATGTGACAGCGATGACCAAAAGTACATCATCAATACTAAGAACAGAGGTGCCGTGGACAGTCAGCAACGTTTAGTGCTTGTAGATGCAATGTGCCAAAACAAGAAGGGCAGAAGAAAGTCAGCAATATTTACTGTTTGTAGAGGTATTGCGCCAAGACGAGAAGCGCAGCGGAACGTCAGCAGTGTTGACTCTTCGTAGGCGTGGTGTGCCAAGAAGGGCAGCAGAACGTCAGCAGTGTTGACTGTTCGTAGGCGTGGTGTGCCAAGAAGGGCAGCAGAACGTCAGCAGTGTTGACTGTTCGTAGGCGTGGTGTGCCAAGAAGGGCAGCTGAACGTCAGCAGTGTTGACTGTTCGTAGGCGTGGTGTGCCAAGAAGGGCAGCTGAACGTCAGCAGTGTTGACTGTTCGTAGGCGTGGTGTGCCAAGAAGGGCGGAGGAACGTCAGCAGTGTTGACTGTTCGTAGGCGTGGTGTGCCAAGAAGGGCGGAGGAACATCAGCAGTGTTGACTGTTCGTAGGCGTGGTGTGCCAAGAAGGGCAGCTGAACGTCAGCAGTGTTGACTGTTCGTAGGCGTGGTGTGCCAAGAAGGGCAGCTGAACGTCAGCAGTGTTGACTGTTCGTAGGCGTGGTGTGCCAAGAAGGGCGGAGGAAGGAAGGGCAGTCATGTTTACTGTTCTAGGTAAGGTATGCTGGGACGAGAAAAGCAGAGGAGAGTCAGCAAAATGTTCATTGTTAGTAAGTGTGTTTCGCCAAGACAAGAAGCGATGAGGATACTCAGCAACTGCTGCTGTTTGTAGATATGCGGTGTGCCAAGAGGGGAGGGGCAGGGGAAAATCAGCCATTTCTATTGTTTGTAGATGCAGCATGTCAAAATGAGAAGAGCACGGGACATCGGCAATGTCTACTGTTTAAGTATGTCGTGTGTCAAGACGAGAAGGGCGGAGGAAAGTCAGCTATTTACCATGTTTTCAGAAATAGTGTGTGAAGATGGGATGGTTCGAGCAAAGTTAGCAGCGCTAAGTCTTTGTAGATGTAGTATGACGATGATGATCTTAATTTCCAAACAGGAGTTTAGTTCTTGCAATGTTCAGAACATATCTTTCCATAAGATTTTCGTCTACCTCTCATTATTTCCATGACACCATGAAGCTGCATGCTTTGAAACGTTGTAATATCAATGATTCAGACTATGTAAATCTCGAATGAGCATTGATATGCGTTATCATTAAAAACAATGTCTGTGTTGTTGTACCAGCTCCAGTGAAGATAAACAAAGCAACGCAGTGGCCCGTGGAGTCAAATCACAGAACAGAACCTCCTTGTACATCAGGCACCGTGATACCACACCCCAGAGCACGGCAGAAGAGTATTGTGAAGGGCCCAGATGACCTTCAGCACACCCCTTCCCCTCACTGCCCCTTTCCTTTCTGCTGGTCTCACGCAGTCCCAGCCCAGTTCACTCCCATCGACTCCATATCTGTTCCCTCTGGTGATGTCTTCCCCAAAACTGCTCCCAGGCCTCTAATCAAACCGGATCCTTTCAGCCTGGAACCGTTTTCCTTGGACAGCTCTTTGGCCCTGGAAAGTTGTGACTCTGGAGTTCCTGGTCGTGGAAAGTCGGCTGCTGAACGGGTGCCCAGGGCTGTATCCATGGCGGAGTTACCATCGGTGGCCCAGCTGCCAGTGACATCGTCCACACTTCAAAGCCTGGCAGTGGATGTGTCTGACCTGCAGCCCACAATGTCCACCTGCAACCAGCTCGGGAACATCACGCCCAAGTCAGCCATTGGAGTGGTGGACCAATCTATACGTCAGCGTCAAATGCCGTCAGCCCGTGGTTCGACATTCCAACCTCTCTGCCCTGCCGAGGATGGCGGCACCTTTCAGTTTGCCCCCTCCCCCATTTGCCTCCCTTTCCCCCAGGGTGGGATCCACGCTCCCTCCCCCCTCTTCCTTTCCTTCCGGCGTCTATGGCCAGCATCTTGCACAATAGCCCCTATAGTCAGGGGACAAGCTCCTTCCAGGTATCGCCAGCCCATCTCTCTCACTCCTCGGCTCTCCCTTATGTCAAAGAAATTCCCTTTCCAGTTCTGATAAAGCTGGAGAAGCACTCACTAGCTCCGAGAATCTGATCCTAACAGCTGTGGGCAGATCCGATCCTGCAGTCAATGCTGACTTGTCCAGTGGTGAGAATAACATAGACATTGTGGGGTGTGCAGTGATTCTGACAAGTTAATTAACCCCAAACCCGCTTTGAATGAATCGTGGAGCAGAAAGGAAAAATCACTCTAGACTTTTTGTTTTAATGATTCAAAGACCAGAAAGTGTGGACAGCAGACATTTTTTGACACATTTCATTAATAACTGCAAAACTGTGTGGACAGCCTAAATAGTATCAGTATCTTTTTTTTTTTTCTGAACAACACATGCATAGTACATCTATGCTCATCAGTCATTTATCTCGATGAAAAATGTGTATTATACAGAATCAATAATAAATGACAACAATAAGCTCTATACAACATGCACTTTTTGTTTAATACAATGTAAACTTTCCATTTGTTGTTTTCTTTTGTATTATTGTTTTGAGATGCGAGAAACTTTGTCATACTGCTTATGACAGGTTGGTTAAACTGTACATACAGGTGTTCAGGACGGCCATGGGTCAGCATGAAGGTTGGTTAAACTGTACATACAAGATGTTCAGGGCAGCCCTGGGTCAGCATGTAGGTTGGTTAAACTGTACAAAACAAGATGTTCAGGGCGGCCATGGGTCAGCATGAAGGTTGGTTAAACTGTACATACAAGATGTTCAGGGGGGCCATGGGTCAGCATAAAGGTTGGTTAAACTGTACATACAAGATGTTCAGGGCGGCCATGGGTCAGCATGAAGGTTGGTTAAACTGTACATACAAGATGTTCAGGGCGGCCATGGGTCAGCATGTAGGTTGGTTAAACTGTACATACAAATGTTCAGGGCGGCCATGGGTCAGCATGAAGGTTGGTTAAACTGTACATACAAGATGTTCAGGCGGCCATGGGTCAGCATGTAGGTTGGTTAAACTGTACACACAAGATGTTCAGGGCGGCCATGGATCAGCATGAAGGTTGGTTAAACTGTACATACAAGATGTTCAGGGCGGCCATGGGGCAGCATGAAGGTTGGTTAAACTGTACATACAAGATGTTCAGGGCGGCCATGGGGTCAGCATGTAGGTTGGTTAAACTGTACATACAAGATGTTCAGGGCGGCCATGGGTCAGCATGAAGGTTGGTTTAAACTGTACATACAAGATGTTCAGGGCGGCCATGGTCAAACATGCTACCTGCAACAAGCATGCTTGCTTGGGCCTTTTGTAAACTTGCGGACGGACCCATTTTGATGGTGTGAGGAAAGTTTACTTTTGGTTTTGAAGTTTGCAAATTATTGAGTGTGCCAATCATCTAGTTGAGGCGAGTTGAATAGTTAGTTAAAAGAGGGGAAAAAATCCTGTTTACAAAATGCGCATACAAGTGAAACTTAATTCATGGTATCCTTCATAAGGATACATAATCTGTCTTTTTGTGTGCGAGTTTGCAATGTAAGTGAAATTATGACAAGAAGACAGAAACAGACTTCAGTCTTGCTGAAAGTGAGACAAATGCAAATAAACACAAGACACATTATGTAAAATACTGTTACAAAGAAAGAATATGTGAAATGATAACGAGAAAATCATTGCTGTGCTTGGATTGAGCAAGTCATTGATGCAACTGATCTGTAGGCTTGGCTGAATGTGATTTTATCACATCCACATTGAACTTGTTACAATTGTTGTAGTAGAAATTAAAGAGTCATCTCGCTCTTGTACAAAGCTCATTGCAAGTGGTAGAAATAAAAATCTATCCGACTGGCTCAGCCCTGATGTGGCCCTTTGCGGTCGGCTGGGCTATAAGCAACATTATCTTATCTTATCTTATCCGACTGGCTAATACTTTTTACTCTAGAACAACTGAGGCTTCTGTAGCAGACGACACAATTGCTCTACGGAACTTTTGTGCTGATGCATCTATCCATGTATATTTCATGTTTGGCATTTTATGGATGGGAAGATCTTTCTTTGTCGCCTTCTGAAC
The DNA here is from genome assembly GCA_018398815.1 of Conus ventricosus. Classification (NCBI taxonomy): domain Eukaryota; kingdom Metazoa; phylum Mollusca; class Gastropoda; order Neogastropoda; family Conidae; genus Conus; species Conus ventricosus. The sequence goes on from CM031600.1 coordinate 99,158,785, forward strand.
CATACATCCAGCAAGATCCTCCATGCCTGTTGAGATCAAGCATGAGCAGTTTTTTATTTCACGTGCAAAAGAAATTTCAATTACATGAGGATGAGAAGTAAATTTACCTCTCCTCCATTTTGTAGTTGTATTTCAAGCTCTTAAGACCCGTTGCATTTTGCGCTTTTGCTAGAACTTTACAAATGCATTTGAAGGAAAGCTGGCAATGATTTCATTCTGATGACTTGAAGAAAAAAGTTAATATTGACTGTTCTCTCTACAAATGAGAGAGACACAACAGATTGATGGGGGAAAATTAATCTGCCTTTAGCATTTGGTAAGTATTGCATACAAAGGCTTTCAACCTTGAATGCAAATGACTCTGGCCTTTGTATTCATTGTCAGCCGTTTAATCTGGCTTACGGGTAGCAACTCCATCAAACAACATACTAACCCGTTAGTTCCCTTACAACAATGTGAAGTCAAATTACCCATTTATTTCATAGAGGACTTGAAAGGATTTCTTTATATATATATATATATTTTTTTTAGAGTTCTTTTATAGAAACATGAACAATATCAAAGTGGCAAGAACAGTCAAATAAATTTGGTTAAAAAGTACACAGTAACTTTTGCCCCTGAAGAAAAGAGCTACTGCACTATCAAGTTGAAAGCCTTTTCTTTTCTTTTTAAAAAGCTGCTGAAAAATAAGTGAAATAGTGAACAGTGAGGATAGGAATGCAAAAGTGACCAGTAAAAGGGTATCAGTTCAGATTAAGCTGTGGTCATTTGTACCTTTCCTTACATTCCGACAGGCTCAGTTCTTAACAGTGATGAGGAAAACAAATCAAAGTGAAACAATTCTATATAGCTAACAAACTGCAAAAATCTGACTACTTTCCTGTTGTTAAATCTTATCTATGTTCAATTGGTTTTCTTGCATTGTTTCTTCCGGGTTAAATAAAAAAATTGTCTGTAATGTTGATGAATATCTGTGTCTGCTCTGATTTTTGCAAACAAAAGTGCTTTGCATGGCAGAGAGAGTGAGAGAGAGAGACAGAGAAAGGGGGGGGGGGGGTGTGTGTGTGGAGATATTAATATTACATTAAATTGGAACAAAAACAGCAAACAGCAATTTGATTCTGGTGACTGTAGTTGGTGATAGTTTTAGTTTCCCACTGATTACTGAACTTTTAAACAGACTGTCGGTAATGATGATGTTATGAGGGTATACTAAATGTAAAAAAAAAAATCTAGAAAGAATTAAAGAAGCTAATACCAAATTACTCACAAAATACAATAATTCATTTTGTCAGTAAACTATCATGAAAAGTGTAGCTTATCTTGTCAAGGAACTACCACATAAAGTATAGCTCATAATTCTTACCAAGACGCTATCACAGAAAGTATAGCTCATTTTGTCAAACTATCAGTGCCACAGTTAATGCGACTCATGAATTTGGTAAAGGTATTGTAACAGAAAGTACAGCCTACTTTATGTTGAGAAACTTCAACAGATAGTGCAGTCCATTTTGTCAAAAAAACTATTGAGGAAAGCATACCTCATGAACCATGTCAACAAGTCATCGCCGAAAGTATGGCTCAATGTGTCAAAAGGCTATTAGTTTTACAGAAAATATTGTTTACCTTGTCAAAAAACTACCACAGAAAGTATAGGGTCATGTTGTCAAGAAACTACCACAGAAAGTATAGGGTCATGTTGTCAAGAAACTACCACAGAAAGTATAGGGTCATGTTGTCAAGAAACTACCACAGAAAGTATAGGGTCATGTTGTCAAGAAACTACCACAGAAAGTATAGGGTCATGTTGTCAAGAAACTACCACAGAAAGTATAGGGTCATGTTGTCAGAAACTACCACAGAAAGTATAGGGTCATGTTGTCAAGAAACTACCACAGAAAGTATAGGGTCATGTTGTCAAGAAACTACCACTGGAAAGACTGTTCATCTGGTTGAAGAAACTGTAAGTAAAAGTACAACTTGCCCTGTCCAGACACTGCCACAGAAAGTACAACTTGCCCTGTCCAGACACTGCCACAGAAAGTACAACTGTAAGTAAAAGTACAACTTGCCCTGTCCAGACACTGCCACAGAAAGTACAACTCTTGAATCTTGTCAAGAAGCAATAACAGAAAGACCTCACAAATCTTGCGAAGACACTTTTGCAGAAAGTCTTGCTAGTCAAGAAACTATTATAGACAGTAGAATGTACAAATCTTGTAAAAAAAAAGAAACTATTACATAAAGTCGAGCTTGTCTTAACAGAAAACAATCACAGACAGTATAGCTCACGAATCTTGTGAAGAAACTGTCACAGATAGTCCAGCTTGTCAAGAAACAATCACAAACAGTACAGCTCACAAACCTTGTGGAGAAACTATCATGTAAGTCTAGCTTCTCTTGTCAAGAAACTAAAATATCACAAAATGTATCGCTCACCCTCACAAGACATTATTAGTTACAGAACATTTTGATAATCTGTTAAGAAACTGTCAAAGAAAATATGGTACAATCCATCCAGAAACTATCATGGAAAGGACAGCTCATGAATTTTATCAGGCAACTATAGCAAAAAAGTATCCCTCATGTTCTTAAGAGACTTGTCATGGAATGTATTGATCATGTCACGAATCTATCACAGCAAGAGTAGCTCATCTTTTAAAGGAACTGGATAGTCCTTAAAAGCAGGCAAAAAGAAAATGTTTTCATGTATACAAGTGGAATGGATGCCCAACAGATAAGCACTCACCTTTTAAGTGAAATCTTTGGGTTATAGTTTAACTTAAGAATGAAATGGATTTTCTCCTTTATTAGATACACAGTAGTCTAAAGCTGTGGTCTAGGTACCACTTTTCCAGATCATCAATTGAGGGTTGCGGGCAACATGCACTCAGCAAACATAGAACAGCAACAAGTAACATTTTGGCAAAAATTCTGAAGTTTATCCTCCTTGGCTGGTAAACAAGATTTTTAAAAAAGTGAGTGCTATAATGTGACCTTGTGCTCTCTCTGGAAGTGCTGAGTAAATTTTATACAGAGCAATATATTGTGATAAGAAAAGCTTACTAGACAATTTGGTGGAATACTTTCTGTGATCATGACATTGTTCACCCAGGTCTGACACCAAAGTGGAGCTCAAAGTGTAATGATTTTGTACAATCAGAAAAAAGCCCTCTTATTTTACAAATGCCAAGTCCATCAAATCATTTATACCATCAATCATCCTGATGTGATCTTTATAATGGCCACTCTCGTGGTAGTAACGACAGTATCATTTTACATAGGAAATTAATATCAAGGAATTTGATTTAACTCTTTCACTCCTACTTTTCTATGAACCATTACTTCCTCTTGTTCCTAGATTCTTACACTATGAGTATTCCCTTCATTCCTGGATTTAGAGAAAAAAAATAAGTGTAAAGTGAGAACTGCCATGTATGCAGTAGCAAACTGGCAAGAATAGAGTGGCGACCACTTTCCCATGCTGTATGGGCCGTCTGGCATCTATCCATTTATAAACACTGCCCCACAAGCAACCCGGTCATGACGTGTACCGATGACACAACTTGAGCAAAGTTCAAAGCGCTTACCGCGAGAACCGATTTTTCGGGCTGCAGGAAGGAAAGGAGGGATTTTGTGCTGCCCGGTTTTCCAGGCTGCAGGAAAGAAGGGTACAATTTCTGCAAACCAGAGAACTGGGTTGTAGGGATGAAAGAGTTAAAGGTGTAAAATTTGAAATGGCCATGCATGAAAACATTTTACTGGAAAATCAGATGTTTTTGCATATACCAGTACACTACCAGTGATGTACGATGATGATGTAACTTTAAATCACTGCCCGTGCATAATACAAGGAGGTAAAAAGCATAAGTTGCAGGACAAAATTTCACCATTACACTGATTAACAGTCCATTTTGTCTTTGAATTTCAGATGTTATAGATATTCAAGTTCATATGAACCCATTCGAGTGTTATATAATAATAATAATAATAAATATAAATTAATCATCACATTTCTTACTGATCAATGTAGGTTGTTCTCTTCTGAGGCTATAGCCAGTTAGCACTTGGGATATTCTTTCAGCAGTGCATGTTGAATCAAATCCTCTACCCCAGTGGCAGTCCACTGACTGCTGCATTACAAGCTGGCATCAACTAGTGGATCAAATTACAGTTTCAGGGCCCCCTCCCTACCCTTCTCCCTGTCCCTCTCAAAACAAAACCAAAGGGGAGGGGTGGAGGAGAATAAGGAACAAGATTACTGATAATCTGAACCAACAAAGCAAATACAACTTGATAAAGGTTGAATGGTTAGCAGATGGGCCCCAAAATACAAAACATGAAATTAAAAAAAAAAAGGAAAAAGAAAAGACACCCACACAACGAGTGACAGAGTTGTGAAAATATGTGAACAGACACCCACACAACAAATGACAGAGTTGTGAAAATATGTGAAAAGACACCCACACAACAAGTGACAGAGTTGTGAAAATATGTGAACAGACACCCACACAACAAATGACAGAGTTGTGAAAATATGTGAACAGACACCCACACAACAAATGACAGAGTTGTGAAAATATGAGAAAGACGTTAAAATATTTTGTGGTGCAATTAAAAACATCAAGAACAAAACCTCAAAACATTTTTTTTTCTTCCATCGACCTTTACAAACTTATTGACATATTTTCACTTTACCTTCCACTCTTTCCAACAGCTTGAAATCCTTGCACAAACATTTGCAAGACAACAAGAACCATTGTGAAACTTGTTTATTTCAGTTCCTTAACTCAAGATTCATAACAATCAAGAACACAAATGAATCATTCCAACTGCACAACAATGAAAAAAAATGAACAAAAATGATATGAATGTCTTGTCTTAAACACAAAAATTAAAACAAAACCAGACATATAAAACTGACATTAAATTGTTTCTCAACCATGTCAAAATGTGACACGTGTCAATTTTTTGCCAAATGTTTGATGACAAGATGGTGAAAACTGAGTATGATCGATCCACTTTCAACCAGTTCCTCATTTGTGAAGAAAAAACAGATGCATATAATTTTTGATAGCCATATTTCTCATGACATAACAATGAAAACTAGTTTTCAACCTGTTTCCTGCGATATAAAACATAGCATATTTGTGGCTCCAGCTGTTGTTATCTCGAGTAAAAAAAAAGTGTTGTCTACAATGTAGACATAACTTAATGTCAACCATTTCTGATCCGAGAGGAGTCCCCATTCTGGCAACAAAAGTCAACAAATGCATGTCAAACAATGTACCTCTAAAAGCTCTTCTTCTTTGGTGACGACCAGCCTCTTCATACAGAAGTAGAACTATCGACAGAGCTTGGTCCATTACTACAGACCAGCAGAATGATGCAGCGTGTAGGTCATAAACATGGCACGTATCACCTTTGTGGGGTATCTGTTTCAAGTACACCAGCTGCAAAAGCCAAACAGGATCAAGGCAGCTTTGCTATGCAACATACTCTTACATTCATGCTTAACACTGTCATTCTGGGTCCATGGACAATCGCCTCTACAGCGACCAGTTCTTTCTAGACAAAAGGTATGTTCTGAATATACCTCATATTTTGAACTTCAAACACCTTTTCCCCTAAAAAAACAAAAAACAAAAAAAACATACACACAAAAAAAAGAAACATACATACAAACATATACAGTTAAATGTTATAAATGAAAATCCAATAACGCATAAAAAACAACCAACAATTCAAAGAGAATCATTTGGCCTCTGGACCACCACAAGGCAAACAATGACTTGAACTTGCATGCATGAAAAAACCCACTGTTCAGACAGTTGATCCTTGTCACTGTCAATGTTGTTATTGGTAAACTACTGACCATGAAGCGTCACATCCACAGCCTGGTGATGGAGGAGTTGTATCCAAAGTGACTGTTTCTCACTAACAGCAGGCGTCTGATTTCTTTCATACACTAATTTGCCTTCACTTTTCAGCTGCAGGATTCTGAACGCCCTGCACATGTTCTCCTGCAGGACCAGCAAGACGTGCAGCCTTGACTCGGAACAGGAACAATGACATTGAATGTAAAATGTAACCAACCAAAAGTAACTCATTTCACTCTTTCTATGAGATATGCATGCTAAGTAAATCTTGATGTCATGAAGCAGCGTGAGAGAGAGAGAGAGAGAGAGAGAGAGAGAGGGAGAGTGTAGGTGCATACGCGCGCGTGTGTGTGTTGTGTGTGTGTGTGTGTGTGTGTGTGTGTGTGTGTGGCGTGTGTGTGTGCACATATGAACATTTTCTCTATGAAAAAGTTTCTTTGAAGGAATGTGCAGTATAGCATTGTGCTTACGAATGCTTTTTGTGGCTCATCTTACAGTTGGCCAGTAAGCTGGGCAGACCACTAACGGCCAAACCCACCATGACGATGCAGCATGACAGCTGTGCCTCATTGGGGCTCATCTTACAGTTGGCCAGTAAGCTGGGCAGACCACTAACGGCCAAACCAACCATGAAGATGAATCATGACAGCTGTGCCTCATTGGGGCTCATCTTACAGTTGGCCAGTAAGCTGGGCAGACCACTAACGGCCAAACCCACCATGACGATGCATCATAACAGCTGTGCCTCATGCACAACCACACAGTACATAGTCTGTAGGGACTTGCCCCACATGGCACGTCTTCTGAATGTGTGCAAAGAGTTTAGCAGTAACACAGTAATGTCTTGTAAAAATACCATGGAAACTATGTTTACATAACTTCACTTTCCACAGCCAATGGAAGCATAAGATAGTTTACATTAAGTACCAACGACTCTTCCGACACAGTGCACCTAGTACTAAAAATGTGTATTTACACATACATACATACATACATACATACTGTGGTGGGACTGGGGCAAGCACACACAGTCAACAGTGATACACAATCATTCACCAGTCTCCACCCACTCCCCTCCCCCCATCTTCCCCATCCCTCCCTTCTCCCCATTGTCCCCTCCCCGTCTAGTCATTTAAATATTTGTACAACCTTCAGAATGTATTTGCACAAGATCCTTTTCCTTTCTTCTTTCCAGCCCTTGTTTGAAAACTGTAAGTCACAACACATCCACAGTAACAGATTCCAGCTTCAAAACCACCAAGATGGTTCTTATCATCTCGTCCTGACCAAAGTTAAAAACCAACTTTAAAACAGTGTCTTTGCACATATTTTTCAAAAAATCCACGCAAGCAGAATACTCTTTTTTGCACTGGACATAAGTTGTTTATAAATTTCAACCCTGCAAGCCAGAAAGAAAGGGCGTAAAGAGAGAGATGGCGAGAAAGATTTATCTCTATTGGCTTATACTTCAGCCAGCCACTCAAAGCAGAATCAGGGTTGAAGTCTCTCAAAAAAAAGTTAAATCCTATAATGCATTGTGCCAGGTTATACAGGATTTGTCAAGCCTATAAAAAACCAACAACCCACACACGAGAAAAAACAGAACAAACAGTACTTAAAATAATTATACCATTCAACTATTTCCACTATTAAGACTGACAAATCTAAATGGCCCTAGAGAAACTAGTCACACCTCTCAGTTTTAACTTCCTGATCTTTTAACAGCTAATAATATGCAAAATAGACACTCTGAGCCCTTTACACTGATTAGGTCACACTGTTTTCCCTGCTTAGTTGTCACAGCTGGGCAATCTGGAAAGCATCTCAAGGACTGCAGACAGGAGACTATGGAAAAGAAACGGGTGAATGAACTGGTGATACAGACAGAACAAAGACGACAGAAAAAGGCAAAAACTTAAGAGTAGCAGAATATGGAAAATTTGCTGAGCAAACTTTTCAAAATAGGACTCTGGTGGTTTTACCTGAAACATCCTCCCCAGCCCGGCATCCTATGTGCATGAGACAGAGAAGCAGGGAGGTGGAGAGACAAGGGTGAAAGAGAGAGAGGAAAACTAGTGCAGGGGGAGCGACAGGAATGAAAGAGAGACAGGAAAACTAGTACATCACAAACTGCTTCATAAGAACAAGTCTGAATAACTGATCTATGCAGAGTGCGTCTCTAAAAGGAACCGATCCAAAGGGCTGTTTCATTTCAACAGGACCTGCTCGGAGTGAGTCAGTCAACATGTTAAGACAAAGCAATGATTCAAACCAGCATATCACTATCACGACAACTAGCAGTTGCTACGAATATTTTTGATTGGTTTCCTTCTGAGGTGGGTCTGATTCTGTGTGATTAAGAATCAACTGATAATGGCTAATAACAAAACATTCCAAAAAGAAAAAAATCATCGCTATAAAATGCAATGATCAAAATGACAACTAAAAAGGAAGAAGAAAACTATCACTATCCTTACACTAACAAAAAAAGAATGAATCACATTTCCAGTCAAATACAGCACAAGGACAATCACATTAGAATCAAAGCAGTGATGAGTTACATCTGACCTTTCACTCACTTAGTGAAAAGCCATTTGTCATATTATAAGGTTTTGGGACAAGTATCATTTCTCCTTCAAAATCCTATGAGGTTCATTCATCCAACAAAGAACTTCCACATCATGTTAAAAAAATCAATCCTACAAAGAACTTCCACATCATGTTAAAAAAAAATCAATCCCACAAAGAACTTCCACATCATGTTAAAAAAAAATCAATCAGTTCACATAAAATAGAAATAGCAACTGAGCTACAGAACTTCTGTTTACTCAAATGCAACCAACTGCTTGACATAATTCTTGGAATATTCAAGACCATAAGATTAAGCACTGACATTTTTTTTTCTTCTTTTTTTGTACTGAATGAAAAATCTAAAACTATGCTTAAGAATTCCATAGCTGTAAATCTGGAGAAATCAGAATACTAACCTGACCATTTGACAATCGATGATATGGTCAATGAAAAAAAAAAGTTAAAAAACAACAACTGTGATCTTGAAATATAAAATCATAGTTCTCTCTTTTGAGGGTAAAAGAATAATATAAGGTGGTCAGGTTAATACTAACGGGAAAAAAAAACAACGTATTTATGTCAGATGAACAGGCCTAGTGTATACTTCTTCAAAATTACATGAATACAAGCTGCATAAGTTCTAACAGCAACCAGAATAACATTTCCTTTCGGCCTACAACAGACGGACAATATAAAGAAGGAAGCATTTTACATATTTTTTCTCTGTAAGATGATCATGTACTGAACAACAGAAACTAGCAATGATAATCAAAACAGATACTTTTTTCTGAGCCAAAAACAAGGTGGCACAATATCATACAGCCTTCTGAGAAACTTCCTTAAGAACTTCAATTATGTCTAAAAGAACAGAAACGGATGTTGATAATTATAATAATAATGTTTGATACCTCAGTTAGTTAATGAAAATCAGTGGAACACAATATGAGTTCTTTTGCATTGTTAAGCAACCATTTATGCGCCCGTGCCTGTAATTTACACATTCCCAGCAGTTTAGACACCAACATAACAGCAGTGAAATATAAAAAAAAAATTACAATTTTAATGCAACCAAAAAATTCATATTCACCGGCCTGATCAATCAAAATAAAGGTAAGCAGATACATAAAATCTAATGTTACTGCCTAGATTAAAAAGGAGTGGAATGAACGTAGATTTGTTGACTTGGTTTTTTTTTTTCTTCAGAAGAACATTTCCTTTGACTTGAGCGTCTGCATTCCTCTTCACATCGAGAAAATCAGACAGTTGACAGAACAGCATGGATGCCGTTTAAAGTCAAAACAACACACTGAAACCTCTGACAAGTTTAAAATATAAGAATTTGAAAAAAAAAAATCATCAGTGTCGGAACCAGGTATATCTCTGTATGGTGTCTCACTGGCAATAGACACATACAGTTTGACACTGAAGAATATTTATTGATTGCACTAGTATTTAGACCTTTTTTCTTTTTTTTTTCACTTGCTTTGCCTGTAATCAAGCTTGCAGGCTGGACACTTAAAGGACTCGTCAAACGGTAAATGCAAAAGACACTGTGGAAATATATCAGCTTATCAACCACCACCACCCCCCACCAATTTTTTTTTTTTAATCACACGTTTCAGCACTTTGCCCTCTTCTCTACCAGCATTTCAACACTGTTTTCAAAGCTTTTGGATGGATTTAATGCTGTAGCCCGTGTTCTAAAAAATGTGCACTGCTATTCATCTTTCTATGTATCAACTATGAATCCACTGTCATGTAAATGTGTGTCATTTTATCTATCTACAGCCATGTACCCTGGCATAGTGTTATCAAATGGGGAGTAATGTTACCTTATACACTGCCATCATTGGAACGTGATGTTGACCATTCTATAGCTCTATCTATTCAATGTCAAACAACAGAAGGGAGCTTCATTTATCCACACACCATTAAAATACTACGTGTTTCTCTTTCTATCCTATTATGAGCTGGCAAATAAAACCTTCACAATGTTTACAAATATTTTCTTTCAGTTGACAACTAGCAACATAAAATGAAAATCTTTACATCAATATTGTTTTTTTTTTCATTTATGGTTTTAAAAATCTAAAAGGTATTAAAAATCTGTTCTCTATCAGTGTTTGTAGGTTACTAAAAAGAACAAGAGTACCAGTAGAATATGTCCCTGTATACTTACCAAACTGTATATCAATGATTTTTGACTCTAGAAAATCACCATACTAGAAAGCCACACACACACACACACACACACACACACACACACACACTCACACACACACACATACACTCACAAAGAGACAGGAGAAAGAGCATTGTGGAGTCTACAGCTGCATACAGAGCAAGGACGTGGAATGTCTGTCTAGAATGTAACACTACTCAAGTTTTTCACTCAACATCAAGAAACAGCTGTCTTTCAAAAGGCCTTCCAGTCCCATACATAACAACTTCTTGTAGCCAGCCTGGTTCATAGCTGTCAACCTCTGGACACAGGCAAAATCAGTCCATAACGACTTCTTGTAGCCAGCCTGGTTCATAGCTGTCAACCTCTGGACACAGGCAAAATCAGTCCATAACGACTTCTTGTAGCCAGCCTGGTTCATAGCTGTCAACCTCTGGACACAGGCAAAATCAGTCCATAACGACTTCTTGTAGCCAGCCTGGTTCATAGCTGTCAACCTCTGGACACTGGCAAAATCAGTCCATAACAACTTGTTGTAGCCAGCCTGGTTCATAGCTGTCAACCTCTGGACACTGGCAAAATCAGTCCATAACAACTTGTTGTAGCCAGCCTGGTTCATAGCTGTCAACCTCTGGACACTGGCAAAATCAGTCCATAACAACTTGTTGTAGCCAGCCTGGTTCATAGCTGTCAACCTCTGGACACTGGCAAAATCAGTCATTCTGCTGGCTGGACAGTTCGTGACAACAGTGTGTCTTCTTCCAAAGACCATAAATATAGTCAACAGACCAGGTACTCTTCCAAAAACTCAATCACACTGTGTTGTAGCTTAAGCACTGGCAGAACGAGGAATTATTTCATGCACACAAGAGCTTCAATCCAGAGCAAACTGCACTTGATCAGTATCAAGTCCTTTTTCTTAGACTGAGAACACTGTAGTTTTCACTGTGACTGTTGTTTTGAGACAGGTCAGAGGTTGCATTTTCCCAAACAAGACGAAGGAGTCAATAGAACTGGCACTGTGAGAGATCACTAAACTTGTGACTGGTGACGGATTGGACACTGAATGTGTGATGGAAAAGTCCTCCATTCCTTCCAGAGCATTTGCCAATGAAAAGTACAAACATTCTACAGCCCGTTCTCATTCCTTCACATTTCTTTTTCATTTTACAATTTAATGACAATTATTTTCTTTTAATAGCATGAATTGCAAAGTTGCATTTGTAAAAAAAAATCTGTTGTAAAATGTTAAAAGTAAACATAATAAACTTTCAATAAGAGATATTTGATATGCTTTTGTCATTTATGTATTAGTCTGTTGACTTCTCAAAGTGAGGCAGGGCAAAACTGTTTTTAAAGAAAAGAGACAAATTTATTTTTCATACATTACTGCCGACTAGGGACAACAGTCCACTGTATAAACACAGCTGCAAATCAAGTTTTCCCTGATTTTTTCCTTTCTGACCCCCTCTCTCCTAAATGTCCCTTCTTCTGCCATCTCTCATCCTTTTTCCTTCTTCTGCAATCTCTCATCCTATTTTTCCCTTCTGCCATCTCTCATCCATATTTTTCCCTTCTTCTGCCATCTCTACTCCAATTTTTTCCTTCTTCTGCTATCTCTCATCCTATTTTTCCCTTCTTCTGCCATCTCTCATCCTATTTTTCCCTTCTTCTGCCATCTCTCATCCTATTTTTTCCCTTCTTCTGCCATCTCTCATCCTATTTTTCCCTTCTTCTGCCATCTCTCATCCTATTTTTCCCTTCTTCTGCCACCTCTCATCCTATTTTTTCCTTCTGCAATCTCTCATCCAATTTTTTTCCTTCTGCCATCTCTCATCTTATTCTCCCCCCCCCCCCCCCCCCCCCCCCTTCTTCTGCCATCTCTCATCTTATTTTCCTTCTGTCATCTCTAATCTTATTTTTTCCTTCTTCTGCCATCTCTCATCCTATTTCCCCCTTCTTCTGCCATCTCTCATCCTATTTTTCCCTTCTTCTGCCATCTCTCATCCTACTTTTCCCTTCTTCTGCCATCTCTCATCCTATTTTTTCCCTTTCTTCTGCCATCTCTCATCTTATTTTTCCCTTCTTCTGCCATCTCTCATCCTATTTTTCCCTTCTTCTGCCACCTCTCATCCTATTTTTCCCTTCTGCCATCTCTCATCCTATTTCCCCCTTCTTCTGCCATCTCTCATCCTATTTTTCCCTTCTTCTGCCATCTCTCATCCTATTTTTTCCTTCTGCCATCTCTCATCCTATTTCCCCCTTCTTCTGCCATCTCTCATCCTATTTTTTTCCTTCTTCTGCCATCTCTCATCCTATTTTTTTCCCTTCTTCTGCCATCTCTCATCCTATTTTTTTCCTTCTTCTGCCATCTCTCATCCTATTTTTTTCCCTTCTTGTCATCTCTCATCCTATTTTTTTTCCTTCTTCTGTCATCTCTCATTCTATCCCCCCCCCCCCCCCCCCCTTCTTCTGCCATCTCTCATCCTATTTTTCTTCTTCTTCTGTCATCTCTCCTATTTTTTTTCTTCTTTTGCTACCTCTCATCTTATTTTTTCCTTCTGCCATCTCTTATCCTATTTTTCTTTCCTTCTGCCATCTCTTATCCCATTTTTTTTCTTCTTCTGTCATCTCTCATCCTATTTTTTTTCCCTTCTTCTGTCATCTCTCCTATTTTTTTCTTCTTCTGTCATCTCTCCTATTTTTTTCTTCTTCTGCCATCTCTCCTATTTTTTTTCTTCTTCTGCCATCTCTCCTATTTTTTTCTTCTTCTGTCATCTCTCCTATTTTTTTTCTTCTTCTGCCATCTCTCCTATTTTTTCCTTTTTCTGCCACCTCTCATCTTATTTTTTCCTTCTGCCATCTCTCATCCAATTTTTCCTTCCGTTTTTGTTTTCATTCAGAAATGAGTAAAATACTGAATAGTAATTTCACATTGAGATTTAAAATAAGTGGAAAAAAAAACACCACACACACACACTAAAAATTAGTCATGATCTGCAGGTATGCTGTTACTTCTCACCTAATCTTACTGCCTTTTGATTAAGCAACTACAGCACATAAAGACACAGCAGGAATCTTTAACACATTAGTATAAATGCATGGTTTTTTTTAAGCGCTTACAGCAGCTGCTTCAAGTCAACTCTAGTAGTAACAATTTTGAAACTGTAAAAATATCCCTTGATGAATTCCGTTTGTTATCAATCACGGATCTGTTAAAGTAAATTAAGAGCTCTGACAATAGGCATGGATGATAAAAAGAAATTCGATGTAGTAATTCAATAAGGCCTTCTTTCTCAGTTTCTACATCTGCACTAAGTGTCTAGGTCATTTTAAAGGTTTCACCACAAAACGGCTGCATGCCACACTTTCTTTTCTTTTCTGTATAAAGTACTGTGTTCCATGTCTTGAAAATCATGCCAAACGCAGTCAACCAGCGCGTACCTACACTTGCTGAAGAACTCTACGATACTTGATGAAGAAATGCAGTGGACTCACACAATATTGTCCCCTGGCAGCAAGTTCAGTGGAAAAATGCCAATGGGAATCAGGTGAAAAAAAACTAAAGGCAAGGAAAGGAAAGTGAAGAGAATCTGAGGACAGCAAGGTCAGGGTTGGCCATCAACTCCACAACAACTGATAACATCAACCTAGAGCTACCAAACACTGACCACAATCACAACTTAAACAATAGTGTTGCCCCAAAAACAACTGTCTGAGATTTACATGTGTTTATGGTTTTAGTGTGTATGGTAATAATAGCGAGTCGAGACTTACTAACTGATACCATTGCTGCTGCTTTTCCGCAAATCACTAGCTACAAACATCCTCTTTTTTTTTTATTAAGTAGTAAACATGAAGATCTGTGTTCTTTTATTCATCGTTGTTTGGAACAAGCACTGGCAAGGAAGGGCTGATTTTTTTTTAGCCTTGCCGTTTTGTAGATTTCGCAGAGATGTACATTTTATAGATAAAGATTGAACACTTGCCAAAAGACAGTAAATGATAGCATACAAGGAGGGAAGATTGGAAAAAAAAAAAAGATCAGCATCCATTACTGGGGTGAAACATTTGTTAGCGTTACACACTTTATCCACACCTCTTGCATGTTTTTGATCACAAAACCATGTTCTATGTACGTCTCCTGGCAAATTAAAATTTTAAGGATGATCTTTAAAATGACACACTTTGAAAATATGGATGAATGTACTGTCACTGCTTTGAAAAGCAAACAATAAAATTAAAAACAAATAACACACAAAAAGAACATGCTCTGAGAGTCCAATACCTTTTTCCATCTTGTTGGAAAACACAGTACTGAAAAAGACTGTATAAACATGCCACCCTGGTAGTACCGATACCATGGTACTTTTGTACCGTTGTACTTTTTCCTCGGTGATTGAAGTTTTTGTCAATGCTACTTTCTGCTTGTTTTCCTCGCATTTTATTATGATGCGCTGTTTGATAAAGGCATTTTGTATGCTCTGCTTTAGAAACCACAAGGTTCTGCCCTGAACAGCTCACAAAGGGAAAAGGGTTAGTGGTGAGAGCTGACAGCGTCATGTAACTGTTACCATAAAGCCTCCTAAGTTATGAATTAACAGAAAGTTTGTCTTTCTTCAAAGCCATGTAAACTGATGTAAATGAACTGATCCATCCAAATCTGTGAAAAAGATCTGAAATTATGTTGTTTTCCCCTCCTGCTGATTTTCTTTTTCAATGATAAAACAGTGACCGATTTGGAACGTCAGTAAGGAAAAAAAAGTGAAATGCACTTCATGCTGTGTGCCAAAACTTTCAATGAACAGTTTAAGAAACCCAAGTGCTGCTTTGTGGCCCTTTGATTGCATTTCAAATTGTATGCATGTGCTATAAAATAAAGATTGTTTCTATTTCGTTAGTCTGTCTAAAAACTATTGCTTGCGTCTGACTTGTAAGTCATTAGACACAAAAACAGAACACACCATCAGACTGAAAAAAAGGAGGGGGAAAGGGGTGAGAAAGGATTGGGGGGGAGGGTGGGGAAGTGAGGGAGAGGCCATGAGAAACGCTGACGACATGTGATCTTTGAGCTAGTGAGATGACGCGTGTAGCCTGCGTAAAAACAACAACAACCCCAAAGCATTCTCAAGTCCAAAACACTGTCTGACCGATGTCAAGGGATTTGGGGGTATTGCTTATGTTAAAAACCAAAGCAATTTGTCCTGTTCCATCTTCACCCTGTACACTTCAGACCTGTGTATCCAGATCGTTTCAATATTCTGTCACTAGTGTCAGGGTCATAATTCTCAGTTGTCTACAGAAATGCATATGAGCTCCTTTCAACCCCTAAAGACTGCTATTGTAGTGACCTTCTCAGTACTGGGTGATCTATGCTCAACAGCTGCAGCTCTGGAATGGTCTAAAACATCATTTTACAGCCAAAGGTTTTGCAGATCTAAAACATCATTTTACAGCCAAAGGTTTTGCAGATCAAAGACACACTCACATGCCGACCATTGCTCTTGATGATTGAGTTCTCGATGCTGTAGATAAAAATTACTCTCTGAATCATTCAGCATCTTCCTTAAAATACTGCCATTAGGTCATAATGACTGGAAAACAACCTGAGGAAAAAAAACCCTGATGAAACAGAAAATGTACTTGAAAAGTCAAATGGAAATTTGCACAAGGTACATCCCTTCTCTAGTTGCTCATACACACTGCTGAAAGCTTGAAAAGCAAAATTAAACATTTGACCAACAGAGATTAGACCCCGTCCGGCCATAAGCAAAAAAACATTTTCAAGAGCCTGATTACTAGTCAGGTGTAGAACGCTCAGTATTATTGGTCCGTTTTTGGGTCAGTGCTTGAGACACCACCCCCCCCCCCCCCCCCCCCCCCCCCAACATGCTGCTATTTCTATATAAATGGAAATGTAATCATTAGTTTTTATTTACCTTTTCAATGATATACATCAGCACATCTGAAATGTATACAGAAAAGGAGTATTTACATTAATTTCTATAACAGCCTTTGCCCTGTTACTTTGGCAGTTAGGATGAATGGAAAATACTCAAACCAAATGTGTATATATTCACTTCAAAGCAGTCTGAACAGCATTTACGTCTTCTGTGCACCATAAACCATTTCTTACTAGTACCAACTTGTTTCAATATTGTAAATCATGGGAAAAAACACAATGGAATCTAGACCAAAGCTGAAAGAGAAATAACCGCATCAGTTGTACCTTGCACAAGACTTTTGACTTACACATTGTCAAGCTATCAGGAGGAGGTAGAAGTCAATGAAATGAGTTCCCTGTATGCACATCGCCTGAAGGTTGCCTACATATTTTCCAATCGCACATTACACCATGTTTGTTGCAGGAGAAAAAGACCATTGCACAAGAAGTCCAGACAAACAAACAAACAAAAAAGCAGAGAAGGTTGTCTTGACTTGCACGCACTTTACTGTAGGCAGTGAGAAATGAAGCGCGTCACTAGTCAGGCCATGACAACAGAGGTCAAGAGGTCATGATGGCTGGCTCGGTGGCCTGATACCCAGAGATCATAGTTAGGGACTGTGGAGGGGAGGCGTTCAGCTTCACAACATAATGGCTGTGTAGAAGTGTGGTGCCACAAGAAGATTCATGGACTTGCCTGCAACCAGACAGTGGTACATGACATCACAGCAACCCCTCTCCTTGCTAACAACTCTTTTCCCAAACATCTGCACATTGGTGAGGGGACTAAAACAGACTGAAACATCACTGAAAACAAGCCAAAGTAGACATACCAGGGCTCCTACTGAGGAGAAAACAATGCTTGAAGTGATCAGGAATTCCAGTGGGCATGCCCCCTTCCATCCATCCACTCTTCCTGACAATGAGAAACTTTGCTTTCAAAACCATGCAAACTGATGCACATTTGAGCGTCCAGCACTGCTGACGTTTTGGTGAAACCACAATCAGGACCATCTGTTTGTACAGCTTTTGTCAATCTTGTTCACTTTTGTGGCATCTAACCCACAGTCAGGACCATCTGTTTGTACAGCTTTTGTCAATCTTGTTCACTTTTGTGGCATCTAACCCACAGTCAGACCACCGTGTAGGGCTAATTGTCAGGTCAGACACAGCGTACAGCTGTATCCATGTGACCCTCGTCTTCAGTCTGTTCATCTTAATCATGTATCTATCAGCTGTACATCCTGCCCAATGTGGCCTCATCACTTAGCAGATATGGTGTAGCATACATGGACTTGTCTGCAGGCAACACCACCATCTTAATGAAAGTGAAACAAAAATGACAGAAGCACAATGTCAGAGAATAACATTACTTCCTCTTCAATCATATTTACAAGATGGTGACGGACCACTCTCACAAAGAAGTTTTCAAGACATTTTGTTACCTGCTAGCACACCAAAACATGACCAGAGCTCTGCAGATTTCACTGCCACTTTCCTTCTTCTTCCCAGACTTTTTTCTCTCTCTGAAGTATTCTCTTTTCAATGATGTTCATTTTCAAATTTGGCTGAAATCCATGGGTTCATAAAATGGGAGCCCTTGGGATATTAACACACAAAACATGGTGCAAAGTTGAACTCATTTACTACACAACATGAAACGATGCAAATAACACTTTTTGAATACACAACAGGAAACAAAAGTGAATTTTCAACAAGCGTATCTTCTTCAGATGTTACAAATCACAGATATAAAAAATGCACAAAATAATGAACATCAGACTGCTGTCAGCAATAGAATTTGTATGAACGTATATGTGCATTTTTCTTTCTTACACACTGTTTTACTGTCATCATTCAACCTCCTCTTGGTTCTATAGACTGGTCAAACTGCAGCCAGGACCATTCCTATATATCCAACTGCTGATTTTAACCCTTTCACCGCCATAGGCGCCTTTTGGCGACGACAGGGCAGAGCACCGACGTCGCCATTTGGCGACAAAGTAGGGTGACCTAGCTCCTGATACTTTCACGATCCAAGTTCATGAGATAAAAAGCAGCAATAAACGTCATAGTTGAGGGATGGTCTGGCCTGTGCTCACAGCCATTTGCTTTGTCAGAGCACTATTCAGTTCAGTGTTTTATCGACTTTATTCCGATTGTTTTTCCATTCACTATGACGTCACCACCAAGCACTTTACGTACTCAACCTTGCCGTACATTTACCACACATCAAGTGCTGGGAATATTGAATAGACGGTCAGTTGTTCCTTATACAGATGAAGAAGACCCAGATAGTTACAAGGAAACAACGATAGTGAGGGCTTGACCGAATTATTGCAACGTGAAGCGTTGGACCGTGGCCAAATAGTTGGGAGAGGAGGCGTGCTGACGAGAGATAAGACTAGAGGCCCACTTACTACCACTGTGACCCAGTGTTTTTGCGTTGAGCCAGCCAGCACTGACTGACTGTTCACTGACTGACTGATGGGTTATGTGAGGGGGCGAGCTGTGAACTTCACACACGCTGTGGGCCGACACTTGCTGGTCGAGGTTGAAGGGGGCATGGCCGACTGACACGTGAGAGGCGAGCCACAGAGACGTGTTGGGTGGGTTTTATGAATAGCTGAAGGGCTCTCAAAGGTTCAGAGACCAACAGGCACATGAATGACTTTGTGTTCATAAAAAAATATTACTGTTGAGAGTGAAAGGGACGTGTGTGTATGTGTGTGTGTGCGTGTGTGTGTGTGTGTGTGTTCCCTTTTTCTTTCTTACATGTGTACCAGTTAGGCATAAGCATGGGTGTGTGTGTGTGTGTGTTCCCTGCTATTGGAGTAGTTGTGTTTGTGGCTGTTTCTTCCACTTTTCTGTTGGAAATATCATACTTTCTGGTCTTCAATTGTGAGTGGAGTATTTTTCCTCCCTTGTTGAGAGTTTGTTGGCATTCTTTCTTCATTTTTTTATGTTTAGAAGGAACATAACATTCTTTTTTTTTATTTTGCATTTTTTTTGCACTGAATGAAAGTACTAAAAATTTGAAATTTTTGTGGACTTACCATTACCAACATGTTATGATATAATAAAAGTACAGTGTATCTCCTCCATTTTACAAAAAATAGCATGAGAATTGGTTGTTTAGTTCCAGAGATATCCGCGTTTCACATATGCTGGTATAAAATAAGAGCTTTTTTGGAAAAATGGCTGGCGATGGGGATTTATGCAAAATAGAATGTCTGGCGGTGAAAGGGTTAATATGTTTTAATCAATGATGGTCACTCTAAACCTATCAAACTCAAACACAGTGTCCTAAAGGGATCTGTCCAAAGCCCTGTTCTTTTGAACTATACACTGCTACTATCACCCACCATCACAATTTCAAACATCGTTCTTATGCAGATAAATTCAATTTCAGGTAAGTGACATGTCTGAAAATCTGACCTCCTTTCTGCAAGGAACATTTAACTGCTTGCTTCTAAGTAAGACTAGCAATTAATTTCACCCACCATCCCTTCAAATACCATGGAAAGCCTCACAGATGTGTGAAAGCTGTTGCGTTACTTAAATTCTTTACAATCTTGTACAAATGATTGTGTGACTGACCTTTGAAGACGGCCTCGTTGGACAGAACATGAACACTGCGGAAGAAAGACTGCGGCACAGCCATTCTGCGTCTCAACAGGCAGCACTCACGACTTCCTGGCTTCCACTCTCTCCTGGGGAAAAAAAACAGAGAAAATCTTTCCAACAACATTCAGTGCAACAGTTTATCTCTTGCACAACTTTATGCTTTTGTCTTTAAAATAAAAATTGAAACAGCTGAATAATTCAGACCACAAAAATCTATCAGTTCATATTTATGTATTCCACAACAGATGAAATAGAACTAAAAAATTTTTTCTGTAAAGGCTTTCCATTGGGTGTACAGTTAATCATCAACGTAACAACTGTTCATAAAAATCATGAACCACAAGCCATAATTCTCATAATTATATGACAAGCCATAATTCTCATAACTATATGAAGTATGATAACGACACTTTCCATGTAACAAATGCAAAAGATAAGTGTACATTTTCCAAAACTCACCCTCTCAACAGCTGTTCATCTGCCTCCGTTAGCTCAGCAATATGAAGAGTAGTGTAGAGACCTGCCACAAATATTTCAGGCAAAATTGCAGGTTCATACACATGTTTCAAAAATTAAAACACAAAACAAAACAAAAAATCTTCATTTCTTGTATTGTAACCAAATCAATCACTCCATCAATAGATGCATAAAGGCAAACACAAAACTATCATTAGCTGCTGCTTTCTTTTTGGTCTCCAAGATTTCTGTAAGTTAAGGGCTTTAACTGTATGCCTAAGGTCAAAAAAAAAGAGTGTGACTGCACACCGGACTGAATATTGTGGCCAACAGGAAGTACTCCATTCCAATGGAAGACAGAGATGCCGTCATTACTTCCCTGAATCCCTCATGACCGACACGCTGAAGATCATGTCATCACAGTCAACACTGGAAAAAGAACCCGCTGAAGATCATGTCATCATAGTCAACACTGGAAGAACCCGCTGAAGATCATGTCATCATAGTCAACACTGGAAGAAGAACCCGCTGAAGATCATGTCATCATAGTCAACACTGGAAGAAGAACCTGCTGAAGATCATGTCATCACAGTCAACACTGGAAGAAAAACCCGCTGAAGATCATGTCATCATAGTCAACACTGGAAGAAGAACCCGCTGAAGATCATGTCATCATAGTCAACACTGGAAGAAGAACCCGCTGAAGATCATGTCATCATAGTCAACACTGGAAGAAGAAGCCGCTGAAGATCATGTCATCACAGTCAACACTGGAAGAAGAACCAGCTGAAGATCATGTCATCATAGTCAACACTGGAAGAAGAACCCGCTGAAGATCATGTCATCACAGTCAACACTGGAAGAACCCGCTGAAGATCATGTCATCACAGTCAACACTGGAAGAACCCGCTGAAGATCATGTCATCATAGTCAACACTGGAAGAACCCGCTGAAGATCATGTCATCATAGTCAACACTGGAAGAACCCGCTGAAGATCATGTCATCACAGTCAACACTGGAAGAACCCGCTGAAGATCATGTCATCATAGTCAACACTGGAAGAACCCGCTGAAGATCATGTCATCATAGTCAACACTGGAAGAACCCGCTGAAGATCATGTCATCATAGTCAACACTGGAAGAACCCGCTGAAGATCATGTCATCACAGTCAACACTGGAAGAAGAACCCGCTGAAGATCATGTCATCACAGTCAACACTGGAAGAACCCGCTGAAGATCATGTCATCACAGTCAACACTGGAAGAAGAACCCGCTGAAGATCATGTCATCATAGTCAACACTGGAAGAAGAACCCGCTGAAGATCATGTCATCATAGTCAACACTGGAAGAAAAACCCGCTCAAGATCATGTCATCACAGTCAACACTGGAAGAAGAACCCGCTGAAGATCATGTCATCATAGTCAACACTGGAAGAAAAACCCGCTGAAGATCATGTCATCATAGTCAACACTGGAAGAAGAACCCGCTGAAGATCATGTCATCACAGTCAACACTGGAAGAAGAACCACTGAAGATCATGTCATCACAGTCAACACTGGAAGAACCCGCTGAAGATCATGTCATCAGAGGTGGGAATGAGAAAAAGTGAAAAAGGAGGAAAATTTTTGCGGGGTCTGGGGGCCGCTGAAGGCCCCCAGTGGGGTCCAGGGGCAACGCCCTGGTGGGGTGTGGGGGCGAAGCCCCCTGAAGCTGAAGGATTTTTGTCATTTAACATTGAAAAAATCATAATCTGTGACACCAAATGATCAAGATCAAAAGTGTGCATGTGTGAGCGTTTGAATCATGTGTGTCACTCTGTGCAACCGTGTGTGTGCATGTGTGTGTGTCAAATCATGAAACAAAATATCTATAAAGTATTGACATACCTCTCCCACTAGTCCCAGGACTCCATGAAGATCACATGGACACAGGATTGCTGGCTGCTGGTCAATAGTTCTTCCACACACTATGACAGACCATACTGAACAGGATTGTCCATTTGCTGGCTACTAATGAATAGTTCTTCCACACACAATGAAGACCACACTAAACAGGATTGTCCAATTGCAGGCGGTGTTTATCAACAAGAAGATGGTTCTTCAGCGCTGATTTCCCCTTTGAACCATACTTAATAGTGTCGTTGCACCATGTGCACACTGCTAAGCCAGGTCGGTCAGTTTTTTTAATAGAATCCCCCAGTCGAAGTTGCACATCACGGCTGACAGAAGCTATAACGATCTTTGTGTTCACAACTTCATCCAGCCATTTCCAATTCCACTTATTTTTCACTGAGGAATCAATGGAACTTGCCAACACTTTTTCATTTTCATTTAACGTGCGAAACATTTTCGCCTGTCACCAGTCAAAAACTTATGAAAAAAGATGGCGGCGAATAAGGTCTGCGGATTATTTCCCTTTGGTTGATAGATTCGGTTAACCGCGTCGTACGTTGTTCTTGTACTTGTCTCGGGAGGGCTCATGTTAAACGGAAATGACCAAACGAATCAGTAGGTAGGTTGCTCGACGAGTCATTCGCTGACGTAGTTTCACCCCCTCGCCCTCGCATTACGGCCATGCGAGCGTAGGATTTCGCCTAAGGCGGAAGAGCTCTGATAAATGTTACCCCCCCCCCCCCAATTTCTCAACGGATTTGCATCGATCTCAAAAATGACCTCTGAGGCCTCCAAAAAGGCGGAATTCCGCCGAAAGGCGGAAGATTCCCACGTCTGTGTCATCATAGTCAACACTGGAAGAAGAACCCGCTCAAGATCATGTCATCATAGTCAACACTGGAAGAAGAACCCGCTGAAGATCATGTCATCACAGTCAACACTGGAAGAAGAACCCGCTGAAGATCATGTCATCATAGTCAACACTGGAAGAACCCGCTGAAGATCATGTCATCACAGTCAACACTGGAAGAAGAACCCGCTGAAGATCATGTCATCACAGTCAACACTGGAATAGTCAACACTGGAAGAAGAACCCGCTGAAGATCATGTCATCACAGTCAACACTGGAAGAAGAACCCGCTGAAGATCATGTCATCATAGTCAACACTGGAAGAAGAACCCGCTGAAGATCATGTCATCATAGTCAACACTGGAAGAAGAACCCGCTGAAGATCATGTCATCATAGTCAACACTGGAAGAAGAACCGACTCAAACCATAGATTTGCAGTAACCTGGCAGGTAGACAACAAGATCCTTGCTCAAAGATTGGATGCAAGATCAATGATACAGCATGCTAATCAGTGTCAAGAAGATCAGCTGAAGGCCAGCCACAACAGCACCATTGCTTTTGATAAAATCATCCATGGATAATCGCTTGGAACAATTCAACAGTTCACTTAACTGACATCAGTTAAGAAGAGAAGTTCATTGTCAATGAGGGCTCTGAACCAGCCATCACCTCAAGACATCATCAACAATGTCCAGACTGGTTCATTGTCAATGAGGGCTCTGAACCAGCCATCACCTCAAAGGCAGCAAGACATCATCAACACTGTCCAGACTGGTTCATTGTCAATGAGGGCTCTGAACCAGCCATCACCTCAAGACATCATCAACACTGTCCAGACTGGTTCATTGTTAATGAGGGCTCTGAACCAGCTACAGAGCTTAATCTAGGATTTTTGAAAAAGGGGGCAGTCCCCCCCTCATATCAAAAAAAGGGGGGCACTCCCCCCCTCCCTACAACCCCACGTTACATACCTCCTCCACCTTTGTACACAGACTTCAACACACCTTGATCAAATCATCTAGATTAAACAACCACCTTGGGGCGACGTAAATACGTTTTGTTTCTTGTGTTTCAAACACAATTCACATCGCATCACAACAGTCTTCAGCTTAGGTATCCAGGGCCACTTCTTCAGCAAATCGTCTTGAAACCAGTGTTCCCTTGCACTGGCACTAATTTCGGGCTGCTTCTCAGAGCTTTTGGATGTAGTCGCGGTTTCTTCATGATCTTCTCCACCCTCGCATGGCAGAGAATCTCTTTTTTTTTTCACTTTTCCTCCACGAAAGTCGAAGTCGAATAGGGTGGGTGCACGCTTCATTTTGGAAAATATCCAATATGGCGCCTTAAACTCTCGCAACTTCTCGTCGGTGATCGAGAAGGAGGAGATGAACGCCGCCAATTGGTTGATTTACACTAACAGCCAATGAAATATCATGAAATCGTTCACTCCTGCTCAGTCCTAGTTTCAGTTTTTCAAGCAGACGACAAACGAGCGCCCGCAACGATCAGTCAACAGGGCGGGCAGTTCTGCAAATGTGCGGGAGTCTGCCCGCGTTAAGACTCGATAATTGCGGGAAGGAACAGATTTTCGGGGGATTGTACCAATCCCGCGCTCTAGATTAAGCTCTGCAGCTATGATCTCAAGACATCATCAACACTGTCCAGACTGGTTCATTGTCATGAGGTGACACACTCAAACATCACACATGTCCAGATGGTCATTAGAGGCTCTGAACCAGCCATCACCTCAAGACATCATCAACAATGTCCAGACTGGTTCATTGTTAATGAGGGCTCTGAACCAGCCATCACCTCAAAGGCAGCAAGACATCATCAACAATGTCCAGACTAAAAGCTGTATGGAAGGACAAGAGCGTGTCTATGGAAAACAAGGTCAGGCTCCTGCATGCTAAGATTTGTCTTCCTATATGCATGACATGGAACCTAGCATCGGATCTTGACAGAAGAATCCAATCTATGGAAACGAGGTGTTACCTCAAGACACTGAAAATCAGATACACTGATCATATCACCAATGAGCAAGTGTGTCAGAACAAACAGCACATGGGACTATTTGATCTACTGACATCAGACCTTGGCATGGTTGTTCAACAAGATCTGATGGCCTTCCTAAACAATCCTCTGGGGACCTGTTGAGGAGGGAACAAGGCTGAAAAGAAAACAGTGTACTTACAAAACAGAAAAACAGTGTACTTACAAAACAGAAAAACAGTGTACTTACAAAACAGAAAAACAGTGTACTTACAAAACAGAAAAACAGTGTACTTACAAAACAGAAAAACAGTGTACTTACAAAACACACTGAAGAATGGACAGGGAAATAATTGACTAGGACCCAAGTCTTGGCAGACAACTGACAGAACTGGAGGAGTCTGATGTACTGTTCTTCACTGACTCCCCATGGAGTTAGAAGCTGACAGAACTGAGAGTCTGATGTACTGATCTTCACTGACATCCCTGATTAAACTGACAGAACGAGGATCTGATGTACTGAATCTCTCACTGACTCCCAGGGTTAGAAAAAGAAAAGCAAAATTCTGATGGAGTGACCGACAGTCCCAATGACATGCACAGACATGGACTGAAAGCTCCTGTTTCTCCAAGAATCGTCATTCCCGTCACTCTGACTTGCTGAATCAAACTCCCTTTGTCCGTAGGCTATCTTCTCAATCTCTGGTTCAATCTGTTTGTCTGTCAGGCTTATCTATCTTCAATCTGTCTTGGTTCTAATTTCTGTTTGTCAGGCTTATCTATCTTCAATCTGTCTTGGTTCTAATTTCTGTTTGTCTGTCAGGCTTATCTATCTTCAATCTGTCTTGGTTCTAATTTCTGTTTGTTTGTCAGGCTTATCTATCTTCAATCTGTCTTGGTTCCAATTTCTGTTTGTCTGTTAGGCTTATCTATCTTCAATCTGTCTTGGTTCTAATTTCTGTTTGTTTGTCAGGCTTATCTATCTTCAATCTGTCTTGGTTCTAATTTCTGTTTGTTTGTCAGGCTTATCTATCTTCAATCTGTCCTGGTTCTAATTTCTGTTTATCAGGCTTATCTATCTTCCCTTTAAAACAATAAGTTCTCAATGACTTCCTTCCTTTTTTGTTTCAAACTAAATATTTCAAAAACATGCTTGTTTCATGCGATCATATAAGCAACAACTGTGGAGCAAATATACTCATTTTTATGATTTATCTCTGTACCGCAGTAAAAAGTCTCTTTCACCATGACCACTGGCCAGCGCCATTTGACATCAGGCTTAAGAAGACTCTTTCATGTGACATGCCATTTTCAAGGTACTACACAGCCTTTCTGTTGTCATTCATTTTCTAGTGATTTAAAAACTCATGACTGACCTGTGCAAAGATTGACTGAAAACGTGAAGCTTGTCTGGTACAGCTTCACCATGCTCCTGAAATAAAGGGGAGAAAAGCCTCAGTTTTTACTTTCAAAAATGTACAGAAAAGTTGTAAATGCACGTTCTTAACTGACCTAATTTCACTCTAACTTTTTTTTCTAAATGAAAGAAAACAGCAAGAAACACAAATGGTTAATTAACTCACACACACACACACACACACTTGTGCACACACATACACAAAAGCAATAATCTACACCTTCCTCTCCCCTGCATACAGAAGGAATACCCCGGCATGTAAAACTAAAGACAAATAATTCTGGAATAAAAAGTCTTTAAACTGCTCACAAACATAACGTGCTCACCAAAAAGCCACTTCTGAGCGCATGTATGGATTAAGCTGTTCATGTGTTAGAGATCAGTATGTCCTATGTATACTGTATCTATCAGATGCCTCAGTGGTTAGAGTGCAAGTCATTAAGTGGAAAATGAGCATGTCCAGAGGGTCATGGGTTCGAATCCCAGCCATGACTCGTCCCAAGATGGGAAAAAAAAGGGGCAGCAGAGGGACATCCGGAGTTATGAACAGGGTGTGGCCCAACCCCCCTAGAGTGTCAGGAGATAAGGGCCGAAACACTTGCTTGAAGGGGGCTTCTCTTGAGGACTCTCTGCTGCCACGCTCTCCATGAGTTTCTTTCTACTGTCTGAAAATTTATAAAAGGAAAGAATAATTGAAGCGAAATGAGAAAAGATAAATTAATTGACCCAAAAAAATTAACAATGGTGAGCAAAAATCAAATAAAAATCTTACAACTGGCAGTGTTGCAATTACAGGCACTGACAGACAGCAAGAGAGAGACACAGAGAAAAAAAAACACACCTGCAATATTACGAGCAGATAAGAAAGATAAGCAACAAGACAGACAGATATGTAAAAGAGGGACTACAGAATAACCAGTTTGAAAAAGAAGTTGATTAAGAAGAACAGGGTAAATGGAAAATAGCGAAGAACAGTCACTGAGAGACAGGAATGACAAAACAGTCTGAGAGATAGCAATGATAAAAGATGATAAGAGGACAACCAAACAAAAAACAAAACAAAACAAAAAATCCCTAGTTTTGTAAAAGAGGCAAGGCAAGGAATAATGAAGTATAATATTCAGCACAATGTACCTCGGTTTGCTTCTGGTTTCCACCGTTTCTTTGGCTTGAATTAGTGTGTGCACTGTGCCATACAAACTCTGGTTGTCTGGACAAACCTGCATCATACACAAACATATGGCTGTTAACTATGAGCACTGACTGACGAGCTAATGTGTGGGACATACTGATGTAAGGTTCACATTTTGGAGCAGGGTTCAAAGTCTCAATAACTTTTCAAGGATTTCAAAATTGATATCAGACCTGTTTACCCTAATGGCTATTGGTGTTCTTTTCCACTAAAGTGAGCGTATTTTTACAAAATGTGTATATATATGTAGTTCAAATTTCTGTAAAAGTGGGAGTGTGGGGAGACAGTGGTAGTGGTATCTTCTCTTGACACAACAGTAAAGGGATACCTGCTCTTTCTGTACCTACCATAAAAAAGGTTTCTCTCAATACAAAGTACTTTCAAAACTGATTCATCAACATACTCAAGCACAAATTCAAGCTTTGTTGCCATTTTGTTTTTCTTTTCTTTTTAAAAATATTTCAGAACCTGTTGTCCCCACTATCTTTCCAGTGTAATCCAGGGGTGAGTTTGTGTGTACCAGTTAGCGAGAGTCATCACTCTTTGATCATAGCACACAAACACAATGGTTATACAGCACAAGTTTAACCATGGCTTCGTCTAGTAATTTTTTTCTGACATTTTTTCTCTCCAAGTTTGTGATATTCATCGTATTTTTGCCATACATGTGTACAAAATACAGCAAAATTATATGGGTAAACAAGTCTGTGAAATTAACAGCCATAAACTTTAACCAGAAAGCATTACATGCATTAAAACATGTTTCATGCTGGCTAGCAGTGCCTGCCTAAAATAACACAACAGTGGTACTGACATAAACGAAGTGAACCTTTTAGGACTGCCATTCTGTCTTGCCTTCTTTTATCACTTTTCTTCTGAATAGTTTCATGTTCCTCAACTGTTATGATAAAAGTACAGTCTATCAGGGATGAGAACAGATTTTAAAAAAGCAGAGGAGATTTTTCTGTTGGGGGTCTGAGGGCAGAGCCCCCAGTGGGGTCAAGGGCAACACCCCTGCGGGGGTCAGGGGGCAGCGCCCCCCGAAGCTGAAGCATTTTTAATATATAAACAAGAAAAATCCACATTTAAAACCATCAAAATATGTTTCTAGCCCTTATCTAAATTGAACTAAATTCTGTTATTAAAATCACATTTCACACAAGGCATTACTATTAAAACTAAACTTTATTTCAGTTTTTCACAAAAGGCACATAAATACAAAAACAATTTGGCCTTACCTGCTAGTAGTAGTAGAAGTAGGCCTTTTTTCTTTTCTGCTTCAGTGTGTCCTTGGTAGAATATCACACTCTATGCTGGCATTTGTCTTTCGATACTTCTTTATTTACAGTTCTCAAGAGTTGATCTGTAGTGTAGGCCTCATACGATCTGTGAAACACCTACACCACTGAATGAAGTCTTTCAATTGAGTCTTAGTCCAAAATTACACCTCTCATTGAACTCTTTTTTTTTTTTTTAAATAACTAATGCTATTCTTAGTCAAAATCAACACTAATTTAACACCACATGATGTAAACACAGGATCAGCAGTCAAAAATAAAACAATGAGTAAACATCTCCCTTTGAAGTCTTTCAACTCAGTGTAGTCCAAAATAACACTTAACACGATGTAAACAGAGAACAATTTAGTCCATGAGTTAACACCTTCTATGATGTACACACAGGATCATTAGTCCATGAATTTACACCTTCCATGAGGTACACACAGGATCATTAGTCTATGAGTTAACACCTTTCATGATGTACACACAGGATCATTAGTCCATGAATTTACACCTTTGATTTACACACGTCTTATCAGTTCAAGCGTTGACGCATTCCATGATGCACACACAATAAAGTCTCTCTCACTTTCTCTTCAACAACCTTATCCAGCTTTGCTTTTTTTGCTGAAAAATGACCTGATGTCAGTACCTGTAGACTTTCTTTTCTTTGAGGATGTAGGTACCGACTTTGATGCTGGCTGTGGCTCAGTTGTGTGACCACTGTCAATGCCAGGTGTCCCTGGAAGACATGCAACAAAATGGTTTGGAAACCAGTTGACATCAGGAGGTATGGTTCCAACCCGTGTCCACATTACAGCAGGAATGCACGGAGAATCATCCAGAGAAAGTGATTGCTCAGGCTGTCGTGGTTGTCTGGGCAAGAGTTGTCTGTGGTAGTCGGACCTCAACTCATCACTCTCAAGCTGTGGGTAGATGGACTGCAGAGGTTTCCCCAGCACAGTGGTTAAAGCATGTACTGCCCAGATACCCAGGTGCTTCCCTAGTTTAGGGACTGAGCATAGCCTTCTCGTGGAAGATCCTCCGCAGTTCTGTCTCTGGGAGCTTTCTCATTCCCTCTCTGTACTGCCACTGATGTAAAAATCTTCATTCAAAGCAAGCTCAATGGAAATCCTGACTCTGATTTCTGTATGGTATCTCTGATGCTCAAATACAAACAGAGACCCACATCTGGGAAGACAGTTCCCGTCCCCACACACCTCAACAGAAGGAGACCACTGATGTCGCTAGGAAACAGTTTCAAGGAACTTTGGTCAGTTGTGTAGTGCTTGGCCTGAAGTGGCTTACATTCAATTGGAAACTTGTCCAAGTGGCTTGAAACTTTTCTTGCCATTGTTTTCAGGTCATAAAATGAACTTTTTCCAGCATCCTCCAGTTTTTTTCGCAAGATTGGCAAAAAAGACCTGCCTGTCAGGTGTTGCTGTACTGATAGTGTCCTTTTCTGTAGATGGATCCACTTTATCATCTTCGCAATCTTTGGTTTTCTGTTGATATGCAGGGTTTGTTCTGGCTTTTCTTCAACACCTAGCGCTGATTTCTTTTGGGCTTTGTGTGCTCTTTCAATGTTCTGGGTGTTTCTGTTTAATTTATATGCAGCCTGCATGTTTTTTGCTAACTGTTTGTCTACCAAATCGACGAGAGGTGTTTTTTTGCCAAATAAATTCAAAGCCGTTTTGTCTCTTGCTTGTATATAATGCCGGACACTCTGCACAGCTGAGAACACCTCAGTGGACAGGCGAGATGAATGGCAGTCCATGATGTTGGCCATAGCACTGAAGCTGGACTCCACAACTGGCCCATGAAAGCAGCTCAGCATTGCACAGGCACCTTGGCACAGTTGAGGATATCGATCTTTCAGATTGTGCCACCATTGATCGATCTGGCAGTCTGCAGCTGATGGCAACGTCTGGCTTACTGTGTACGATCTCACCTCTTGCAGAAAGGAATCGGACTGTGGTAGGTGAGGGACAAAGTCTGGAAGATGTGACAGCAGTTCTCTTGCTTCATTTGAGCATCTCCTTTGAGGGTCCAGAGCTGAGCAGAGCTTTAGTGCTTTATTGTCAAGAGGCATTTTCTGCTGAAGCATCTTTCCACAAGCAATGTAGCTTTTTCTTGCTTTCTGAAGGAATGCCTTCCTGTTTTCATCTGACACAAAGCTGACCCTTCCCACTTTCATCTCAAGGAGCTTTTGTACTTCTTGTCCAAGGAACAGCTGATGCAATGGCACTAGATTTGCTTTTTCTGTCAGATCGATTTTTCTAAGGTAAGAGGACCGCTCGATGATGGGCTCTTTGGTCTGAGGTCTTGTACACTGCTCAGATGTCTTTTTGATGGCCTCTGGCTTGACGAACAGTGACAGGAAATCTTCAAGCAAGGATTGTTGCTCTGTCAGCAGATGGTGCACCATTGATGACTTGGTCTGGAACAATGTCACATACCTCTTGAGGCTGGGCAGGACAGCTGTGAAAAAATTCATTGTCAGAAGTGTGGTTGGTCTTGAAATGAACAAAGCCTCCAATATTCTTTTCTTTCTTTGTTTTCCTTCAGGGTGAAAGTTAGAAATTTCTTGGCCAGCACACTCTGTGTTTTCTGCACACTGCTCTGTTGCTTCTCATTGAGTGGTTCCATGCTGTCAATGATGTAGTCTCTGTAGAGCTCCTTATCTTTGCTGTCAAGGAAACTGTAGTAAAACAGTGTCAGTGCCTGAAGTAACTGGAGGGCCCTCTGTGTCGCGTCCAGTATTGATAGCCACCTATGCTGGACATATCTCACGGGTGATGCCACTTTCATGCCAAGAATCAAACAGAGATCTTGCAGGAGGTCAAGATGTTCACCACTCCACTTGAAGTCAGTGTGGAGATCCATCAAGAGACGATCCACTGATCCATCAAAAGAGCTGCAAAAGGATTTTGCAGAATTGTGGGCGTGGTGGCAAGTGTCTCCATCAATATCCAAAAGATGTGTGGCTTTTCGTCGTCTGATGAGTGTCTCAAGACCACCTTTTGATTCCCTCATGACTGCACACCAGTCCATCATGATTGACAATAAGTTTGACCACGGTAAATCAAATTCGTCATACACATCTGTCAGAGATTTGTACAGGGACTCTGCTGTCACTTTCTTCAGGTTGATGGAGACAAGGTGATGAATCATCAATTTCCCATACGAGGCAGAGAAATGGCTCACAAGTACTGTCAACACCCTCTGGTCTGTTTTGCTTGTGGCTTCATCAATATTGAGGCTGAACACAGATTCTTTCAATTCAGTCAGAAGCTCCTCCCGGATGGTTTTCTCAAGCCCAAACCTCATCTTGTATGAGGCAGTATGGCGGCCCATCTTCAACTCTTGGAGAGCTTTGGCATCTCGTGCCATCACCTGAAAAATAAACAAACATTTTATACCAAACGTACAGACACTTAATACGATAAGAAAACTAGCCAAGAAATAATGACCAAGATAACCAAGATATACAATGCTATACAACCATTGTGCAGGTCAACACACAGGATGTAAAGAGTACAATAAGAAGAGTGCATACAACATGCGCACACAGGATTAAAGAAATGCACTGGAGATAAGGTAAGATATTTGCTTACAGTCCCGCCGACCACCTAGGGGCAGAGTGAACAGGAGGATCCTTAGATGAAAGGATAGGAAAATTAATTAAAATCAATCCAGGCACACCTGCTGCACACACTGCATTTTTTACTCCGAGCTTTCACCTTTATTATGCTCCCTCAGGGTCTGCAATGTCGAACACATCCATCCGAGAAATGTCCTTCAAAGCCATTTTTAACATTTAAAAATACATGTATTCATAACATATAAAACAGAGCATTTTGTTGATCTCTTTGTACCTAGTGCCGTAGTGGACCAAAAGCCAGCCACTTGGAGGCTACACCTATCGCGGGCTGTGAGGAGAAAGAGTAAAGCATGTATGTTTATTATGCATGGGTCAGGCAGTCAGCCTGACAGAGTGTACCCAGTATGCTTCCTGGATCGCATGGGCCTTAACTTGAACACAGATAAGCTGGGGAGAGAGAGAGAGAGAGAGAGAGAGAGAGAGAGAGAGGAGAGAGAGAAGAGAAAAGAGAGAGAGAGAGATAGCACTATATCTCAGGCAAAACAGGGTACTGTTAGTTTAAAAAATGTACTCTATAATCGGGTATCCCAAACAGAGCAGAAAACTGAAAATAGACAGCAAAAAATAGACAACATTAAGACATGCGAGTTTTTAATCCAGTTAACTTTTTTTTAATGTCTCATAATAGTTATCAAATTGATTAAACAATTTTCTTACTACAGCTATCACAATGTCAGAATAGATTGCACACACACACACACACACACACACATGCATTTGTTCACAAATATGCTATGGGTGTTGGTGTTTTTATACATGTATTTGAAAGGGATTCTTTGAACAGAAATATAAAAACAGACACACAAACAAACAACACACAACCACACACACACAACACACACACACACACACACACACACACACACACACACACGAAGAAGCACATACATGCAATAGAAATGCTGGTGGGTGGGTGCTCCATACAAAAATGCTTTTTAATATTATTACAGCTATTATCATTTGTATAGACATACCTTTGCATACTCGATAATCTTGGGGATGGTTGACATGGAAAGGTTATTTTCAGCAACAAAGGCCAAAGTAGTTGCCTCCATGTTGGAAACGCGGTCCTTCAGCTTGACCAGTCTCTTAGGGGCTGGAGCCTGCACTTCGTTGGATGCATCACTACCAGCTGCAGCATCAGCTGCTGTCTTTCCAGTTTGAGTGTTTGGAGGTGGTGGGCAAGACAGCTGATGAATTTCCTCTACAGAGCCTCCTGTGAGGAGCAAGTAAAAATAATAAATTTGGTTGGAAAGCCAAATACTGTAGTAAACACACACACACACACACACACACACACACACACACACACACACACACACACACACACACGGACACTCACCCACACATGTCAAGTCATGTTGCTTAAAATCGCACACATATGTATGCACATGCACACACATGCACGCACACACAAAATCAAGCCATGTTGTTAAAAATCACACATACACAAACATGCGCGCACACACAAACATCTCCTGTTACTTATACTTGTCTCCGCCTCTCTCTCTCTCTCTCACACACACACACAAATCAGATCATATTGCTTATAGCATCACACACACACAGTGACACACACTGTCATGTTGCTCTCACCCTCTCCCTCCTCCCCCTACCACACCCTCTCTCACACACACCACACACAGAATAAACACACACATGTATGTGTGCACACTTGGTGATTGTGTTAGGTGCATATAAAAGTGTGTATTCCAACTATCAGTGTGTGTGTGGGGGTGCACATGCACATTTGTGTGTGTATGACACCTATGCGTATGCACACTTGGTGCTGTGCATATACAAGTGTGTGTTTGAACTATGTGAATATGTGTGTGTGAGAGTGCGCGCATGCATGTATGCGTGGACTCTTGCATGAAATTGAAGGCCAGCCAAACCAAAGAGGAATTGGATGCAAACATCAATTTCACAGCCAAGATCAATCTTAACCCAGCTAAATTTATGGGGAAAAAACATTACAATTTGCCTATATATGTGTGTAACAGAGTTTAGAGCACAACAGGATGGCCCTTTCCCTTTTAAAGCAGTAATAGCAGCATAAAAATATCCAATGTTGAGATGTAATATCCACAATTAGCCCACCAAATGAAGTTGCAGTATGCTGAACTTGCACTATGTGACTAAGTGTAGAAAACAAAACTAAAAGACAATGAAAATCAAGACATCAAAGCTTAAAAGAGAGCCCCTAGATGTAGTAAATCAGCATATGACGGGGAGACATAAATCCTAAGAAATAAAAGTGTAAAATACTTGTAGAATTAATGAATGGAAAAGCCTTCAATTCAAACCTCAAATTCTCAGAGTTTGTTGTTGTTGTTTGTTGTTTTTTTGTTGTTGTCAAACATGCAAATGGATTTAATACTGGGCTCTCTGCGTTTGTCTCTCGTCGATTTACATAAGAAATGGGTTTTTTCCGAAAATTACCTGCCCTTGGCCCTGGTTCTATTATAAGTAACTAGACGTCTTGGTTTTGTTTCACAACTGAAAGTCAAAAGACGAATGTTTCAGCTAACTGAGATAGTTTGACCATTGCAAATGAATGATAAAATATAACAAAGAAGAGAGCAAAATCACCAACAGCTTACCTTCCAAAGTTGAATTGTTCTACAATGCAGCGACACGCTGCCTGTGAACCGGGCGTTTCATGTGGTCAGCAATCGTAATGAAGCCACGACTTCCGAAGCTGATTTTCTTGTTGCAAGCAACACATAACGCCTGCTCTTCACTGCTTTTGCATATGCTATCTCCAACTCTACTCCCACACACCTCTTCCTCGAGCCAGTTTCTTTCCAACGGTTGGGATATTTTTTCCTTTTTTTTTGCGATTTCGTTCGACGCCATGACTCACAAATGACACTCGGTCGATCGGCGCTGTAAGCGGATGTGCAGTGGTTGGCCGAGTCAACCGAGTAAAAACCAGCCCATTTGGGAATCTCGCCGGAGGCGTCTCGCCGAGATTGGGAGCAAAAAAATCGCGACAGCTTTTTTTTTTTTTTTCGGCGGAGATTTTTTCGAACGGCGGAGATTTTTTTTAAAGACGGCGGAACGGCGGAGAATGGCGGAGCTGTTCTCATCCATGGTCTATAGTAATGGCAAAGTTCCTGGGCTTTTCAACCAACTCGAAATAAAATCCAACTTTTAAGGACATCAAAATCCTGATTTTGTATTTAAATATCAATATTTTCAAGGACTGTACGAATGCTGTGGTAACGTTTGCCAGCTTCTCAAAGTTGACGACTGAGGGGATACTTCATTCTATAGCTTAGTGTAACACATCATATGAATCATGTTGTTTATAGCCCAGCCCACAGCAAAGAGCCATAACAGGGTTAAACCCATTATATGATATTGATGTTAAAAAAAGGTGCAAGTTCATTATTGCATATTCCTGTTCTAGTTTATACATTCCTGACTTTTCTAGTAATAGCATAATAAAAAATTTTGTATTCAAATCTGTTAAGCTGTACAGAAGGTAAGGAAGGCCTTTATGCAATGAATTTTTTTTTACCTGTGACACATACTTAAGCACATGCTTTAACAGATGCTATTTGTTTACCACACTGGACTGATCTGGACCACCATTTAAAAAAAAATAGAAATGTGAATAAAAGGACACCATCCCTCCTCCCATCAACTATTTTGATAAAAAACAACAACACCTGAGACCAAAGACAAACAGATATAAAGATCCATGTACAGCATGCTGATGCTCCAGAAAACACATTTTTTCACCAACTCCCCTACACAGATTCTGACACATGCACAAATATCTGCTAAATTCTAATGGTCAAGAACTCACATCCAGAATCTGAAGGTCATAGTTACAAAAGGCAATGTAGCGTTGTCCCCAGTCGGCGTCGTTGTGAATGGCTTCTACCATGTAGTGCTCTATGTCAAAGGTCATTTGCAGCACAGTGATCTGAACAGTGAGAAACGGTCACCATCACCAGGTATGTAAATTGCCTGAAGACTAGAAACAAACAAATAAAGAAGCGGTCACCATCACCAGGTCACCATCATCAGGTCACCATCATCAGGTCACCATCATCAGGTCACCATCATCAGGTCACCATCATCAGTCCCATCACCAGGTATGTAAATTGCCTGAAGACTAGAAACAAACAAATAAAACGAACGGTCACCATCATCAGGTCACCATCATCAGGTCACCATCATCAGGTCACCATCATCAGGTCACCATCACCAGGTATGTAAATTGCCTGAAGACAAAACAAAACAAAACCCCATACAGTACACACCGGTCCCCATCATCAGGTCACCATCATCAGGTCACCATCATCAGGTCACCATCATCAGGTCCCCATCATCAGGTCACCATCATCAGGTATGTAAATTGCCTGAAGACTAGAAACAAACAAATAAAGAAGCACACAAAAACTGAAGAACGGAAGATGAACTGGGCTGGGTGGGTGAGAGAAAGATCATTAGAAGCAGATGACAAAGTAACAAAGCGTCTTCAATACAAAGAGGGGGGGGGGGGGGGAGATAGTTTGGGAAGGTAGGAAGTTCGGAAGGAAAGTTTATGATCAATCAAGTTTTACATCTACAGCACTTACAAAGATAAGACAAAAAGACATAAGGCTGGAATGGAGGAGGGTGGTGATAAGGTGTGGTGGACAGACTCCAATAATAACAATACTGATGATGAAGATGATGATGAATTCTACTATTATTAATGATTCTGGAATCATATCATATCAGTAGTGCAATGGGCTTGGCGGCTATTCTGCTCATTTCTTTATTCAAGATACCACAAATCAATCAATTATACACCTAGAACGAAAAACAAGTTCCACTAAGATTGGCAGTAAACACGAACTATATGTAATAAGACAATACACAAGAAAACCCGGGTGTTACCAGAGACATGTCCGTCTTGACAGTGCGGATAATGCTGAGTGGCTTCTTGTTCCACACCACCTGCACTGGCAGGATGCTGCGATAGGCCAGGTCATATTCATCTAACAAACAAAACAACACAACACCAAGTGAACATCTAACAACAACAACACTCAAAACACACCATGATGATTTATTCTGCAATAAATATCTATTTAT
Organism: Conus ventricosus; assembly: GCA_018398815.1. Taxonomy (NCBI): domain Eukaryota; kingdom Metazoa; phylum Mollusca; class Gastropoda; order Neogastropoda; family Conidae; genus Conus; species Conus ventricosus. The sequence continues at coordinate 99,196,833 of CM031600.1, forward strand.
TACAAACGAAAACAATTCACCGTCATTCTTTTTCAGTTTGTTAGTCACGCAACTTTTTTAACCTCAAGATTTGTAATCTTAAAAAAAAAAACATTAAGGTTCTGATTTATGAATAAAATCAATGTATTAATGTTTTCTAATAATTTAAGAAAATTACCCATCATCATGAACATTCTTCAAAATTTCTTTTTCATTAGACATCATTGTGGTGCTCTGGAGCTATCTTTAAATTCATTGTAATTATTTTTTCAACAATTCTATTCAAAGGTTACCTTCAGCTGGCTGCGGAGAATCTACTAGCTCTTCACTGGCCAAGGCAAACCTGCGTACAGAAAAAGTCAATGTCCTTGCGTGGTTGGTGTGCACAATAACACTCTCAGAACTTTGAGATCGGCTGCCCCCATCCTGACTGCTACTGGAGGAAGAAAAGAAGGAGCGCTGTGAGGAAGGCAAGCGTGACGTGCAGGGCGGATTGTCTTCAGAGTCACTGGGCACAAACTTTCCAGCAAACACTTCAAAGGTGGGGCTCTGAACAACAGCGGTGGGAGGGGAATGAAGCCCACTGGCGGAATAATGAGCGATAGGCTGAGTGTCTGACAGTGTGAGCTGAGTGGAGTTTTTGTCTGACAGTCCGCCCGCATGAGCACTGTGCGGACTGCGCGAACTGTCAGGGTACCCTGAGGAACTCTTTGGTGACTTGGGTGACTTAGGTGACTTGGGTGACAGGCACTCGTGACTAGACACAAAATGGCCATTGCCATTGTGACCGTTCTTCACATTCTCTGAATTGTTAGCACTACCTTCATTTCTGGTGCGCAAGGCCGGGCGATGTGCACTAACCATCAACAAAGAAGAACATGTGCACTGCAAGTTGGCTCGAAGTGGATTCCGGCATTTTTCACACACACGTTGAGGTCTGTCTTCCAGACCACCTTTGCAGATATCTGTTTGGTCATTATCGCTGTTCTCTGAAAAGTCAGGAGAGTAAAAGTTCTCTTCTTCACCATCACTTGCTATTGCTGAGATCTCATAGACAGAGGAGCCTGATGCCTGGCGTCGTTTCTGGCTGGATGTGTCTGATAACCTGTCATCCACTGTTTCCTGAGTGTAGTAAGTAGTTACCGTGCCCAGAATGGACAGGTCTGCTCCCAATATAGTTCTGGTGGCACTTTCTCCACAGCTGCATCCTTCGTTGTCAGAAATTTTGGCAGAGAGGCGACCAGCATCATCAAAGCTTTGGAGAGGTAGTTTTGTGTCTACCTGAAGAGCAACCAGAGTGTCTCCAGTGTTGAGGACAACGATGCCGTCCACACGAAGCTGGACGCGAGGTGAGAAGAAAGGGAATGGTGGAGCAAGATCAAACTTGGTATGAACACAGTAGCTGTGAGAAGGCACTGCTGGATACCAGGGCTGGTACATGGAGCTTGGAACAGAAAAACACAATATATTACTCCCAGCTTGTCCTCATATCTAACTCGTAGCAAAAGAATGATAAACAAGGCATGTCACAAATTTTAGACCCCCTCTCTTTCTCTCACTGAACCCCTCCTATCCTAACCTATGAGCCCAGTCCTCTATCAATTCTCTTTAGGGGTTCCCATGCCGTCAGGCTTCCACCCTATGGATTACCTCTTTGATTCTCTTGCATACTGCCACAAGTTTTCTCTGCTCACTGTGGACCCAGCCCTTACTGTTCCATCACAACACCTGGAACTCCTGCCTCAGATCCTGTTCTATTTGAACTCTGGCACCTGGAGCTTGTTTGCCGCCCTGAACCATCTGGATGGATTAACATCCTGGGTCCCTAAGCTACTTCCAGTCTCATCCAGTGATTTTCTAGTGTTGGGCTTGGTTCCAAGTGTCAGAGATGGAAAGAGACTGAGATTGGGGTATCCCAATCCCATGCAGATGAACAATTTGAGTGGCATTTGTTTATGATAAAGAGCATCAGCAGAATAATTATCAGAGCTCTGCACTGAACTGTTTACAGCCAAGTGTCAATCTGGACTTAATCCTATGTCTGGCTCCATTTGTACGGTGTGAGATGACAGAAAAGGTCCATCACCAGTTCTTGTCTGGCCACTTCACGACTGGTATCTTCCCTTCCAGAATATTAGTGTCTTCTCCCCTTTGAGGATTTTCACCAAGTATTTTACCATTTCTGTAATTTTTTTAAAATCTCCTTCTTATTTTGACTGTGCTGACAGTTTCCCACTCAAATGTCTTCACAAGATCACCTTTGGCAGAAAATGGGGAGTGAAATGGTCAGCAGTACAAGGACTTTGGCGACAGTATTTACCCCTTGTTAGTATCAGAACTGATCAAGGAGGAGGCACACAATCAAAACTGGGAGGAAGATATTTGAGAAAGAAAGCAGCTGGATCGAAAGTTCAATAAAATTTATGTGTCTATAGCTCAGTTGATCATGGGGGGGGGGGGGGGGGGGGGGTGGAGGGGGGGCATATCAGGAATGCAAGAAAGCCAATCCAATACAAAAATAGATCAAGGCAGGGTTAGGTCAATATCAAAAAAGAGAATGATGAGAAGAGCTTCAACTTGTTAAGGTCCATGAGGATCAAACGTTAATTTCATGATTAAATTTCCCTACATATATCAGGTCTCCAGTAGATCAGCAGGAAAGACATCCACCACAAGGACATTTGGCACTGGGGGCTCCACCATCCTGGAGTATGAGATAGAATTGAATAGAACCAGTGCCAAAGAAAGGTGGTAAAAGAGCATCCAAGAATTATGACTTGGCCACAGGCCATCCAAGAAATATGACTTGGGCCCCAGGCCATCCAAGAATTATGATTTGGGCCATAGGCATCCAAGAATTATGACTTGGGCCACAGGCCATCCAAGAATTATGACTTGGGCCATAGGGCATCCAAGAATTATGACTTGGGCCATAGGGCATCCAGAATTATGACTTGGGCCACAGGCCATCCAAGAATTATGACATGGGCCATAAGGCATCCAAGAATTATGACATGGGCCATAGGGCATCCAAGAATTATGACATGGGCCATAGGGCATCTGTCACGAGGCCTACGACGATTGACCCATCTAGGGTGGTGGAATTATTCATTTTTTATTGTCGTTGTTGTTGTCGTGTATCCGTCCCTTAATGTGGCTTGTGGTGTGTTTGCACCTTAAGGTCGTTCAGCTCAGGTTAGGTTTGCTTTCTCTCTCTCTCCTCTATATCCACTGCCCGTGCAATTCATCCTGCAGGTTCACGGGTGGCTGGTACCTTTCGCTTGAACTGGCTGTCTCTATCGGCCTCTCACCTGTCTTTTTACTGCCGCACGTGCATCATTCCTCTTAGGCTAGAGGTATTCTCACTGTGACGTAGCGTGGCATGCTGGCTGCCATCGTTTAGGCAGGTTTTCTCTTCACTCGAGCGGAAGATGTCTCTGGGAGCGCCTGCTCCGGTTCTGGTTCTTCACCACTTCGTCGAAGGTACGGTCGGTACCTTCATTCCTACAGTCGGCCTGTAGGAGAGGGACATCACGTCATCTCTTTTTCCGCATCTGCTCTGCTGTCTCTCGACTGGACAGGAGGGTAAGAGGTCGCTTGACCCGCCACTTGGGTCAACCACGGGTAGCTGGTAAGCATCAGTTTCGTGGTTTGTTTGTTGTTGTTTTTTGTTAGCCGGCTAATTCTTCTCTTTGCGCAATTTCTTTTGGTTTTCAAAATTATAAAAGAAATATTGTTTGAGACCATTTTTTTCTGGTTAATTCAATCTTTAACCTGGCCAGTCAAAAATTATATCCAAAAGTTCTTTCTCCTTTTTATGCATCTGGTGATGCGGTAGTCGGTGGGGATGGGGGAGAACCTGGGTGATTCAGGATTGGTACTTGCTTGGTCTCGCTCGTCCGCCCCTGTCACAATCGCCGGTCTCTTATTCTTCGGCCACCGTCTGTTTGTGTGTGCAAGGGGAACGAGCGTTTTATGTTTGCGAGCGTGCGTACGCATGATTAGTCGTTTGGATGCGTGGTTGGAGAATTGTGTCATTTTTGAAATGTTACTATAAAATGTGGGGATAATCGTGCCATTGAATTATGATTATTTTGCAATTGTGGTGGCAGTTATAAAGCAATGGTTGCTGTATTAGTTCAGTTCCTAAGAAAGGAAAATGTTGAACGTGAGTGAGGGAAGGATGAAGATGTAATTGTTTTTAATGCAAATCTTACCTGCTTCGTGTGAGGAGACCCAGACCTGTTTACCCCCCCTATTCACTTGCTCAGTAGATTGGACCTCCCAAGTCAGTAGATTTGCATGTCAAAGTCAGTAGATTTTTCGCGGCGCGTTTTTTCTTCGCTGCATTTCTTCTTAGGCAAAGAGTACAATATCAACTCATAGCAGTATTTAATTGAGAGTATATATGACAGCTTTAAAAAGTAAGCTAAAATGTTATTAAAGCAAACAAAGAAAGAAAAACAACAAAAACTCACCAAAGCAGCACTGAAATAGCCCATACTCTCATACTTGCAGAACTTAGGTCATTGTGTAGGAGGTGGGGATAGGAAGAAAAACCACAGTGCTTGAATGCCATCTCACTTTGAAGTAGTGGGGGGGGGGTAGGAGGAAAAACCACAGTCCTTGAATCAGAATGTCATCTCACTTTGAAGTAGGGGGTGGGGATGGAAGAAAATACAGAACTTGGGTATTTACTATTATCTCACTCTGAAGAAGGGTAGGTGGGAGGGAGGTGGTGGAGATGGGGGGACAGACATGACTGAAAGGATCTCACTGCTTCAGGCTGCTGGCATTAAGCAGACTTCAGCTTCTTCAGAGAGGTTTCTGAGAAACTCTGAACATCCTCCACCAAGTCATTGGGGGTGGACTTGAGGATCAGCAGACTCTCCACGGTGGAATCCCAAAGGCTGGCTCTCTGGCTTGTTCGGTTTTTCCTCACACAAGAGAACACCTCTCGCAGTGTGCATTGCTGTGAGGAATGGTCAGGTTGCCCCTCAGACATGGGAGAGTGCTAAGGAACTGACCATCATTCAGACTGCCGATCTTCTTCCAGGTTTCATCCACACGATCCTCTGCACACGATGACACATCTGTGCACTGGTACTCATTGAACTGCTCCAGTACTATGTCAGTTGTTGAACCTTCAGGCATCAGGCAGGGAAATCGCTTCAGCGATCACGCCACACAACGTTGCCTCGGAACGAGTGATCTGGAGTTCCAGCATGTTTTTTTTCCCCTCTTCCGCAGGTGAAGCGGCCATAAAAAAAACTGAGTTATCCGTCCACCATCGCTGCTTGAGGCGTTCGACTTGTGGTTCTCAGTCTGGATGTGGCGTTTTATGTCGTGCTGTCCGCCGTGCCCAATTCCGAAGTGAACATTGCACTTTCGGCAAAACGCAAAATCTTCGCCTTTGGGTGATGCCACTAATCCCGGAAAATCTTTCGAGTACGATGGTTGAATCGTTGTAAATATTTCTTCTTTTTCGCCGATGATTTTCCACTTCCATGGCTATCTTCACGCCTATGGTGTGTCATCTTCACTGTCCGTTTCATGGAGCTTCGCTTCTTTCGCCGCCATCTTGAATGCAGATACTTTTTCGCGCCTTTCGCACTAAAGAGTGACAAGCATCTTTGTACTGTACGCTAGGTAGGCCTAGCATGTGTGCTGCCGGGCGTGATGCTAACCTATCTATGCGTCGCTTAGGCCTAGGCCTAGTGCCGTAGCGCGAGGCGGACCTCGGGGTTTTCTTTCGAAAGTGCCTTGTTTCAAACTGCCGAGTGCGTAGACGGCGCAAACCGGGAGAAAACCAAAATCGGACATCGGGAGATCGATGCCATGACCGAGAGACGGGATGTGACCTACGAAAACGGGAGAATCTCCCGGCGAAAAACGGGAAGTAAACAGGTCTGGGAGACCTTTAGCGAACATTCCCCATTTGGTTTGTTTACTGTGTTATGCTCAGGTCTGTGTTGACCTGGTGGTACTAATGTAGTCAGCAAACACCTCCCCTCGCCCATCACGCGAGTGGCTGTTAGATTAAGCAGCCAAGTTCAGACCGTATGACTGCGGGGTTCCAGTACCCTTTCTTCTTTCCTTCCAGTTCTTCCGTGTTCTCTCCTCCCGGGGGCTTCTACCCGAAGCTTGCGCTGTTGGTGCCACGCAGTGAGAGGAGCACGTGGACCTTGCTGGATGGTCCTAACCCTGTCCAGGACTTTCCGCAACAACGCCTCGTCCCACGGGAGGCGTTCTCCACTGTCCACGGACCTCCTACAGCGCATGCGACAGGTGTGGTTAGCTCTGTGTCGTGCCATTTGGGAGTGTGTGTGTGTCAAGGGTGTCGGCCTTGAAAGACTCTATTCAGGAACAGACCCGGTTTGGGGCACCTGAGTCGACCCGATACTCTCAGAGGACTTGGGAGAGACAGAAGTGTGGAGGGAGTGTGTGTGTGTCAAGGGTGTCGGCCTTGAAAGACTCTATTCAGGAACAGACCCGGTTTGGGGCACTTGAGCCGACCCGATACTCTCAGAGGACTTTGGAGGGACAGGGGTGTGGGGGAACCACATGAAGCACGGAATGGAATGTGTGTGTTGAAATGCTTAATTGTGTGTATGTCGTGTGTGTTGAAATGCTTGATTGTGATTGTGCATGTTGTGTGTGTTGGATGCTTATTTGTGACTATGTGTGTGTTGGTGTGAATAAATGGGGTGTTGTATTGTATCTTTCTTGTGTGGTCTCTTGCGGGGCGTGTGAGGTCAGTCACTCCCTTCACTCCCATCTAGACCGATCCTGTCAGGGCAGACCTCCAGGGGTCGGTCGTGACATTTGTGGGGGCTCGTCCGGGATGTGAGGGTTTCTGACCGCTCTCTCTCTCGTTTCGCGGGGTCCGGGTCCAGTCCTGTCTGTTTTGTATACGTTTAGTTAGTTTGTCGTGTTTGTTTGTGGGTAAGATAAGATAAGATAATGTTGCTTATAGCCCAGCCGACCGCAAAGGGCCACATCAGGGCTGTCACCACGTTAAAAATCAACTCACCAGTAAAAAAAAAACAAAAAAAAAAACTTTCCAACATCTCGTTAAATGACATCGTCTACAAACCACCAGAAATTTGTTAAAAATCTTTCTGCCGTAAAATCTTAAATCAGATGAAAAATGTTAATCTCTCTCAAAAACTCAAGGATCATGTCAGGCGGGACCCTCCCTGAACAGGATCTTCATGGACTCCGCTGTAAAAAGTTTGTGTCTCACATCGTGCAAGTCCCAACACTCTAAAAAGAACATTTTCATTGTGAGTGGCGCATGACATGGAATGCACCACGGAGCTTCTTCACTCTTTAAAGGTAAGAATGGGTAAAATTACGAATGGCGTGTGCAGCCGGCACAGAACCGTTTCCTCTTTACGACCACCCGACGAAAATGGGAGGAAGTCTTTAAGGTTTGGACGGATCTGAAAGAGTTTGTTACTCGTCTGTGGTTCCAATCCTCCTGCCCGAGGTCTCTCACATAATCGTTAATTTTTGGGTTTCACATCTGAGCAGGGGATATAAGTGTTGGACAGTTTCTCTCTTGTGGCGTTCTTGGCTAAACGATCAACCATTTCATTCCCGCCGATGCCAACATGACCAGGAACCCAAGCAAGAGTAATGTTGTAACCCTCCGCCTTCAACTTGCTAAAGTTCAAAAAAAGTAAAAGTTTTGGATGCTGAAGGTTGCGGCCAGCTATGGCCCCCAAAGCTGACAGCGAATCCCACAGAACCAGAAAGTCCCTCTTTGAAGAATGTGAGATTATCTTCAAAGCCAAAACCCGAGCAGTAAGTTCAGCAGAATAGACAGAAGCATCTGAATGAATATGTTCCAACAGTATCTGAGAAGGAGCCCCAGGGCAATAGCTGCACAGGCCACTCCATCTTCAGACTTGGAAACCGTCAGTGAAAACTTTTTGACAGGATGGAAATTTCAAACAGAGCTCAGCATACAATGCCTTGTACGCCAGAGAGCTGGTAGACTCTTTGCGAAAAGCTGCAAGATCGAAACGAATCTCTGGTGTGAAAAAGGTCCACGGAGGTTGATCCGGAAACTTGGAAAAAAATCGGAAACTACTCCCAGGTCTAGACCTGCATTCCGCACGTGAGGCTGCATACGAAGACCAAACGGCGGAATACATTTAGGGTTGTTTTCAAACTTACTTTGGAACGGAGGGTCAAAGACACAATCATAGGCAGGGTTTTCTGGTTCTGAGAACAGTCGGATATAATAATTCAAAGACAGTTTCAGCCTGCGGTTGGACAATGAAGGTTCACCCGCCTCTGTGTACAGGCTGTACACAGGGGTGGTGCGGAACGCTCCAAGACAGAGACGAAGCCCTTGATGGTGGATAGGGTCCAAGAGTTTGAGGTAAGACGATCTTGCGGAGCCGTAGACAGCACAACCGTAGTCCAGTTTGGAACGGACCAAGGCTCTGTAGAGGTGCAGCAAAGTTTTCTTATCAGCGCCCCAGTCGGTGTGCGCTACGACCCGCAGAATATTCAGTGCTTTCTGGCAAGCAGTTTTGAGGTGTTTGATGTGGCTGAGAAAGTTAAGTTTTTGGTCAAAAATGACTCCAGAAATTTGGCCTCTTTAACAGCTGGAATGGGAGATTTCCCTACTTGAAGTTCAGGATTGAGAAAAACTGACGGAAATTATGGAAGTGAATACACTGCGTCTTTGTTGGAGAAAAGGTGAAACCGTTTTCATCCGCCCACCGATGGATTTTATCTGCGCAAAGCTGGAGCCTGCGCTGGACACTCGGGTACAGGCTTCCAGTTGCATAGACAGCGAAATCATCCACAAACAATGAGCAGTCTGAACCCTGCTGAACTGATTTCACAATGTTGTTGATTTTAATACTAAAGAGGGCAGGAGACAGTATGCTCCCCTGTGGAACACCCCAACTCCTGCTCGTGGACATCAGAGAGAGTGGTGCCAACCCGGACCTGAAACTGTCGTTCTGCCAAAAAATTTTGAATAAAAAGCGGAAGATGACCTCGAAAACCCAGATCGTGGAGATCATGAAGTATCCCCGACTTCCAGGTAGTATCGTAGGCCTTCTCCAAGTCAAAGAAAATTGCCACTGCATGCTGTTGTTCAGAAAGGCGTTCCGAAGTGTAGATTCCAGACGAATCAAATGGTCAGCTGTAGACCGATGTTTGCGGAAACCACACTGTTCTTTCGCCAAAAGGCCATCGGTTTCCAGTTTCCACATGAGCCTAGCATTGACCATTTTTCTCCATCAATTTACAGATACAGCTGGTCAAAGCTATGGGACGGTAGTTTGATGGGTTAGAAAGATCTTTTCCAGGTTTCGGGATGGGAATAATGAGGGCTTTCCGCCAAGAAGGTGGAAAGAAACCTGTAGTCCACACATGGTTGTATACCTGTAGCAGTATGTTCAGACCTTCTTGCGGAAGATGTTTCAACAGTTGATAATGAATTTCATCCATACCTGGAGAGGAATCGCTGCAAGAAACTAAGGCAGATTTCAGCTCGTTTAACGTGAAAGGAAGATTGTAGTCTTCCATGTTGTCGGACGAAAAGTTGCTGGGTGATTTTTCTTTTAGGGCTTTGTTTTTGACAAAAGTGGCTGATTTGTTAGAAGAGGAGGAATTCTTTTCAATGGTTGAAGCAAGCAGATTAGCAACCGCTTTTTTGTCTGTTATTAAAGAGTCAGAAAACTTGAGATGATTCACAGTGGGACAGGTGTTCTTCCCTTTGATTTTCTTAATGATGTTCCACACTTTTTTCTTAGAAGTTTTCGATGTCAGCCTGGAGCAGAAACTTCTCCAGGACCGACGTTTACTGATTTTAAAAGTGTGTCTTGATTTGGCACGGAGTTTCTGATGGGCTCGAGCGTTGGGACCCGAAGGTCGTTGGTACACCTGACGCTGAGCCCGTTTTCGAACTTTGGAAATTTGTTGGCAGTCTGAATCAAACCAGGGTGTTTTTGGCATTTGAAGTTTATCGGAAGACACTGGAATACAAGCTTTAGCACACTTGATCACAGTGTTAGTCAGTGATTCTGCTGGGTCCGGACTCTGAAGAAAATCAGTGTCTGGAATTCTTTAGAAATAGTGGCTGCAAATAGATCCCAGTTTGCTTTTTTATAATTTAGATGTTGAGAGACAGAGACGTGTTCAGTTATTACAGGTTGTAGAAGGACAGGGAAATGGTCACTTCCGTGCAGATCGTCATGGACAGACCACTCATAGTCCAGGACCAGCGAAGGGGTCACAAACGACAAATCTAAACACGAAAGTGAACCTGTGGAAGAGTGGAGGTAAGTTGCAGATCCGTCGTTCAGACAACACAAATCTAAATCCGAAAGGACATCCTCAATTAGCAGACCTCTGGATGACGAACTGACACTACCCCAAGAGGATTGTGACCATTAAAGTCACCCAATAGCAAAAAAGGTCGAGGAAGTTCTCTTATCAGACTGACAAGGTCCTGACGACAAACCGGGACAGAAGGTGGCAGATACAGTGAGCAGATTGTGACAGTCTTGTGGAGAGTGACTCTCGCAGCTACAGCCTGAAGGGAGGTAGACAGAGCGACAGGACTATACAACAAAGTTTTATGTAGGAGAAGGGCAACACCGCCCGACAGTCCCAACGTGGATGGTTGTGCAGGTTTTGAAAGAATATTAAAGCCAGAAAGAGTTAAGGTCTTCTGGCTTTGAATTTGAGTTTCTTGAAGAGCCACGACGGAAGGTTTTAGAGACTGACACAGAAGCTGCAGCTCCTCGAAGTTGGAATTTAGACCACGGATATTCCAATGGAATATTGTATTATCCATGGTGCAGAGGGCGAAAAGGAGAGAGATCAGGTCATCTCCTCCTCAACGTCTGCGTCCATGGAGAGAATTTATTATTTAGTTTCACTGGACTGTGTTGGTCTTTGGACCTGCTGGCAGACTTGCCCGCAGGTGACAAAGGCCTGGAGTTTGGAGATGGTGGAGGTCTGGATTTGGGAGATGGTGGAGGTTTCTTCTTCATCTCCACCATCTCCACGCTGGGTGGAACTCCCTTGCCTGCACGGGCACTGGATAGGGGAGTTCGAGGCGGAATTGCTGGTTTTTTTAGTCTGCCCAGCAGCAGATGTTGTAGACTGCTGGGCAGTCTGAGGGGTGGCGGATTTTTTGCCTCCACCAGGGGCAGTCACCTTGGGTTGGAAGGTGGTGGACCTGCTTCCACCAGAGTTGACAGTTCTGACTTGCAGTGTCTTTGAAAACGTAAAGTCATCAGTCTGACAGCAGACTGATCGAGTGGGAACTGCGGGAACCGTCTTTACGGCCGAAGCATATGAAGCTGTTTGGAGTCTGACTGCCCACAACCTGCTTGCGGGCTTCAAAAAAGGAGATCTTCTTTTCTGTTTTTATTCGTTGAATGGTGGATTCCTGAATCCAAAGAGGACAGTTTCTTGAAGAGGAGGGATGATCACCACCGCAGTTAGCACAATGTGCCGGATCTTTGCACGGCCCATCATGGATTGCCTTGCAGCAAACACCGCACACCTCCTGCCCAGAAACAGCGGTCTCTGACATGTCCAAACCTCTGGCACCTGAAGCATCTCAACGGGGACGGGACATACAGCTGAACACGGACGTTCAGGTAGCCAACTTTGATGACCGGAGGCAGCACAGGGTTGCAGAAGGTCAGAAAGAGGGTGTTGGTGGCCACTCTCTCTGCACCTTTCTTGACTGTCACCCTGCGCACCTCCGTACACACCCTGGGACGCCAGTTCCGTTTTTATTTCTGCCTCTGAGACACCCGTTAGATCTCTGCAGCGAATCACACCTTTCGATGAATTTAACTGTTTGTGGGGAGTCACCCTGATCTCCCTATCCACTAATTTGTTGCCCTCAACAGCTGTTCAGATTGTTTTCTGATCGACATTGAACTAGAAACGATCCATTCCTCAACCTTTTGACGGACTGAGGGTCACCTGCTAAGCCTTGAAAGCCCTTTTGACTGGCAAAAGGGCTCAGAGCTGAAAGGGGTCTTTCCTGCTCCGTCCCTTCCACCACGAGCCAGGAAGCCCAGAAACCTGTTCTCTGTCGTACCTCCGTGTCAGAATCGCTGTCAGAATAACGTTCCCTGAAATAGGGGATGCTGCCTTCCTCTTCCTTTTGGGGGGGATATTTTTTGATAAAGCCATGTTTAGTTTAGTATGTTTCATCTCTCCCTTACCCACCCACCTTGGAGTCCAACTAAGGGGCCAGGGCCAAGAAACCAATGTCATGACCCCTTCCAGGCTTCGGGAGAGATATACGACAAACAGAAACTACAACCCTATCCCCCCTGATCATGCTCAACTCCGGGGACAGAGAGCTGAGCACTGCAGGGGTTAACTTGGCCAGTAGGGGAACTGTCTGTCTTGACCCAGCCCCAAGAAGGGGAGCCGATTAGTACACCCGGGCCAAAGTGTACTTCCTATCTAGGAGAGGTCCGAGCCAAAGTGATGTGTTGAGAGCGCTGGCCCTCTCAATCACCAGGATCTCATTCCCCTCCGACACAGGTCGCACCGCATGGCAAACACGGCGGATCTTAAGGAGACCACAGAGAGAAAAGGAGTGTGGAAAAGAAGACTTGAAGGGAGACGAAGATAGAAAAGGGCCAAATAAAGGCAGAAAACAAGAAAAGGAGAAAGGCGGGTTACTCTTAGTCAGGATCCTCACCCTTAGCCTATCTGACATGGGAAGCCCTACCAGGGGCATCAACTCCTTACCACGTTTATGCTTAGGCCAGGCAGCATCTCAACTTCACAGGCCTAGAAGCAGTTGGAAAAAAACCAGCCTATCTTAAAGTATTGATGCCCCCGCCAGCAAAGCCTAAGGGATCACTGGACCACGCAAGCCCTCCGACCACGACAAGGTCGCAAACCCCCGGAGGGTTGTTTGTGGGTGGTTGGCTGGGTGACTCTAGCGTGAAGAGAGTCTTTTGGTGGCCTGAACGAATATCTGGTGTGACTGTGGGGGATCGAGTTGAGACGAAGGGGAATCGACCGCGTCCAGACCTCCTCTTTCCGCCGGGTGCCTCTCGCAGATACAGCCGTAAGACTTACCTTTCTGTTGCCACTCAGTCTGCCATTCCTGTTTTGTAGTTAACCAGTTCTCTTAACCGGGTGGTTGAGTACAGGTGGGTGTATCGGGGTTGTGTCACTTTTTTTTTTTCCGGATTCCGTCTGTCATTTTTTTTTTGTCGTGAGCCCCACGCACTGTTGCTCGTGTTGTGGAGCGCGGTGTTGCAGAGTGGGAGCAGCCTGGACATATTTTTTTTTTTTTTTTTGTCGGTGAGCCCCACCGCACTGTTGCTCGTGTTGTGGAGCGCGGTGTTGCAGAGTGGGGCAGCCTGGACATTGTATGTTGACATTTTTTTATTTGTGTTTCTCAGTCAGTCACCAAGAGACGTGACATATCCGAGCGGTATGTTTTTTTTTTCTCAAGTGGAATTGTTTCGCCCTGTATTTGAGAACGTGGATATAGTTGTCATGGCAACGTCCAGTGCTGGTGTTATGGCGACGCATGCGTCGAGGAAGAAAGGTTTTCAAAATGTAGTCCTACTATAGTACCAGCACTTCGACTACAGTGACTTCTACTTTTCCGTGTGTAGCGATAGTCCAGCGAGTACTTTCACTACTTCTTCGCTAGGGGATCTTCCTGCTGAGACCCCGACTGGCACTTCCCCTCGGAAGCGTCAGAGTATAGCGAAGCAACTGTGGGCTTCTGTTGAGTCGCAGAAACCGAAACCCTCTCTTCTCCATGCTTCCCCTCGTAAGGAGCATGCCCCGGGAGACTTTCCTCATGGGAAAGTCGAGACCCAAGGGACGGGTCAAACGGGTCATCCTCCCGTGTCGGGAGTGGTGAATCCTGCTCAGGATATCGCCTCTGTCCTGATGTTTTTGGAGCGACAGCGACGAGAGGATGAAACTCTGCGTAGGGAAGAGGCTGTCAGACAGGAAGCTCTGCGTAGGGAAGAAGCAGCCCTTCGGAGGGAAGAGTTGGATAGGATGGAAGCTCTGCGTAGGGAGGAGGAAACTCGGCGAGAGAGGAGGCTGCCAGACAGGAAGCCCTCCGTCGGGAAGAGTTAGATCAGCGCAGAGAGGAAGCGGCCAGACAGGAAGCTCTGCGTAGGGAAGAGATGGAACAACTTCTTTCGCGGACTCCTGCATCTGTAAATCAGGGGGTTAATCACCAGGCAAGTGTAGAGTTAGAGGCCCAAAATTAAAGCTTCCAGAGTTCAGACCTAGTGAGGACATTGATATGTTCTTAGAGCATTTTGACAAGGTAGCAAGTTCGTACCAATTGTCTGGGAACAAAAGGCCATGCACCTTTTTTCTGGATTGTCAGGTGCTGCAAGGGAGTGTGTGCTTACTCTAAATGAAGGCGCGTCTTATGCAGACATGCAGTTGGCTCTGCGTAAGCGTTTCACCTTACTCCAGAGACGTACAGGAGGAAGTTCAGGTCCATGAAAAAGAATAACGACGAGACCTTCGTGCAGTTTGGAGATAGGCTGCGCAAAACGCTAGGGTACTGGCGTCAGTTGGCTAAGCTGGAGCTTGAGGATCTGATTCTCATCGAACAGCTCACCAACACCGTGTCCCCAGAGTTGAGGATCCGTATAGGCGAGACAGCACCACAGGATTTCACGGCTGCGATTCATACTGCTGAGGTGTTTGCTGAAGCCCGTAGAGCTTATGGGCATCGACCAGATACGGACAGGAAGACCCTCACAGGACTTAATGGCAGTAAGGCGCCGACGACTGCTAGCGGGTCGAACAAGGCAGGCAGTTCATCGGGGACCTCAGCACCCCGACTGTGTTTTCTTTGTGGTCGTCCCGGCCACATTAGGAGGATTGCCCTAAAGCCGCCGGTAGTCATGGGGCTAGTCCTTTCCAGCGTCCTCGTGCCTCGGCTAACGTGGGATCCATCCCAGCTTCTGGTGGTACAGAGTGTCCAGTGTTTCTTTCTGTTGTTGGTTCTTCCTTGGTCGACTCCATCAGGGATTCGGGAGCATCAACGCTCTTTGTGGATAAGGATTTGGTTTCCCCTGAGGCTCAGCGGGGCGCCAGTTACGATGTGTGCGGATTGGAGGCTGGTTTACCTCCACCCTCCTTCTGTACTCATTTCTATCTCCACCCCCTACTTCTTGTGGCGAGGTATGGGCCATCGCGGTGGAGCGACCTCTGTATTCCTTCTCATAGGGAATACCATCACCTTTGCAGACGGACGCAGTCAGTCGTGTCTACGGATCTGCCCGTACAGGCATGTGTGGGAGTTACCACGCGCGCCAAAGCCAAGAAGCAGGAGCAGGAATTGCGTCCCGTTCTTCAGCCGATCTCTGACGAGGTTCTTGCAAGGGCTGATCCTGCTACTATGGTTCGTCTTCAGGCCAGGGACTTGGATGTCCAACGCCTACGACAACTGGTGGATCGTCCCGCTCAGTCGGCCCGACACGCCAAGGTGAGCTTTAAGCTCCACAAGGGAATCCTCTTTAGGGTCTTCACTCAGGCAGATAGGGTGGCCAAGCAGCTAGTCGTCCCCAAAGCTTGAGAGAATCTGTTCTCCGGCAGGCCCATGATTCACCTATGGCAGGCCATATGGGCTCAAAGCGGACTCTCGAGCGGGTAAGACAGGCTTCTTTGGCCGGGTATGAATTCTCAGGTTAGGCAGTACTGCCGCAGTTGCGATGTCTGCCAACGGACAACGCCCAAGGGTCGCTTGACGCGTGTTCCCCTAGGATCAGTGCCACTGGTTGGGGAGCCATTCAGCAAGGTTGTGTCGACCTGGTGGGACCCATTAATCCACCATCCGATCGCGGTCACCGCTACATCTTGGTAGTGGTAGACTACGCGACTCGATACCAGAGGCTGTCCCGCTTAGGACTATCGATGCCCTACTGTTGCTGAAGCTCTCTGGCAGATTTGGACGCGCACGGGCGTACCCAAGAAGAAGTACGGGCCGGAAGTTTGTACTGGAGAGCGATCATCATCCTCTCCAGTGCCTGGACCGGATCCGGCCAGTCAGTCATCGACTCATGAGTTAGGCAGTGGAACTGCAGAGTCATGCGTTCACTTTTCGCATATCAAGGGTTCCAGCAATACGGATGCTGACTATCTCAGCCGAGCTCCGTAGTCAGCACACCCATTGGGGAAATCAGTCAGGGACAATTCCCCTCAGCCAGGGTTATGTCCCCTTTTTGGTTTGGGGTACCAGGTGTAGTGACAGTTGTCGGTAGTGAATCATCACCTGTCTCGGATTGCTACTTTTATTCTTGGAAGGTTTGCTTAGTTGTTTGATAAATGTAGTATTATGTATCTCCTGTGTAATTCTATCGTGGAATGTTTGTATTGGATTTATCGTACTCTGTCGATCACAGAGGGTTGGGTTCGGTCCCATTGTTGTGAATTTGCACATGCGTCAAGGTTCAAAGGAGCACTGTATCTCAGAGAAACAGATGCTTTTAGAAGGGGGGTTTGTCACGAGTTTGTCACGAGGCCTATGACGATTGACCCATCTAGGGTGGTGGAATTATTCATTTATTTATTGTCGTTGTTGTTGTCGTGTATCCGTCCCTTAATGTGGCTTGTGGTGTGTTTGCACCTTAAGGTCGTTCAGCTCAGGTTAGGTTTGCTTTCTCTTCTCTCTCTCTAATTCCACTGCCCGTGCAATTCATCCTGCAGGTTCACGGGTGGCTGGTACCTTTCGCTTGAACTGGCTGTCTTATCGGCCTCTCACCTGTCTTTTTACCTGCCGCACGTGCATCATTCCTCTTAGGCTTGAGGTATTCTCACTGTGACGTAGCGTGGCATGTTGGCTGCCATCGTTTAGGCAGGTTTTCTCTTCACTCGAGCGGAAGATGTCTCTGGGAGCGCCTGCTCGGTTCTGGTTCTTCACCACTTCGTCGAAGGTACGGTCGGTACCTTCATTCCTACAGTCGGCCTGTAGGAGAGGGACATCACGTCATCTCTTTTCCGCATCTGCTCTGCTGTCCTCTCGACTGGACAGAGGGTAGAGAGTCGCTTGACCCGCCACTTGGGTCAACCACGGGTAGCTGGTAAGCATCAGTTTCGTGGTTTGTTTGTTGTTTTTTTTGTTAGCCGGCTAATTCTTCTCTTTTGCGCAATTTCTTTTGGTTTTCAAAATTATAAAAGAAATATTGTTTGAGACCATTTTTTTCTGGTTAATTCAATCTTTAACCTGGCCAGTCAAATTATATCCAAAAGTCTTTCTCCTTTTTATGCATCTGGTGATGCGGTAGTCGGTGGGGATGGGGGAGAACCTGGTGATTCAGGGTTGGTACTTGCTTGGTCTCGCTCGTCCGCGCCCTGTCACAATCGCCGGTCTCTTATTCTTCGGCACCGTCTGTTTGTGTGTGCAGGGGAACGAGCGTTTTATGTTTGCGAGCGTGCGTACGCATGATTAGTCGTTTGGATGCGTGGTTGGAGAATTGTGTCATTTTTGAAATGTTACTATAACATGTGGGGATAATCGTGCCATTGAATTATGATTATTTGCAATTGTGGTGGCAGTTTTAAAGCAATGGTTGCTGTATTAGTTCAGTTCCTAAGAAAGGAAAATGTTGAACGTGAGTGAGGGAAGGATGAAGATGTAAATTGTTTGTTAATGCAATATCTTACCTGCTTCGTGTGAGGAGACCTTTAGCGAACATTCCCCATTTGGTTTGTTTACTGTGTTATGCTCAGGTCTGTGTTGACCTGGTGGTACTAATGTAGTCAGCAAACACCTCCCCTCGCCCATCACGCGAGTGGCTGTTAGGATTAAGCAGCCAAGTTCAGACCGTACTGACTGCGGGGTTCCAGTACCCTTTCTTCTTTCCTTCCAGTTCCTTCCGTGTTCTCTCCTCCCGGGGGCTTCACCCGAAGCTTGCGCTGTTGGTGCCACGCAGTGAGAGGAGCACGTGGACCTTGCTGGATGGTCCTAACCCTGTCCAGGACTTTCCGCAACAACGCCTCGTCCCACGGGAGGCGTTCTCCACTGTCCACGGACCTCCTACAGCGCATGCGACCGGTGTGGTTAGCTCTGTGTCGTGCCATTTGGGAGTGTGTGTGTGTCAAGGGTGTCGGCCTTGAAAGACTCTATTCAGGAACAGACCTGGTTTGGGGCACCTGAGTCGACCCGATACTCTCAGAGGACTTGGGAGAGACAGAAGTGTGGAGGGAGTGTGTGTGTGTCAAGGGTGTCGGCCTTGAAAGACTCTATTCAGGAACAGACCCGGTTTGGGGCACCTGAGCCGACCCGATACTCTCGGAGGACTTTGGAGGGACAGGGGTGTGGGGGAACCACATGAAGCACGGAATGGAATGTGTGTGTTGAAATGCTTAATTGTGTGTATGTCGTGTGTGTTGAAATGCTTGATTGTGATTGTGCATGTTGTGTGTGTTGGAATGCTTATTTGTGACTATGTGTGTGTTGGTGTGAATAAATGGGGTGTTGTATTGTAATCTTTCTTGTGTGGTCTCTTGCGGGGCGTGTGAGGTCAGTCACTCCCTTCACTCCCATCTAGACCGATCCTGTCAGGGCAGACCTCCAGGGGTCGGTCGTGACAGCATCCAAGAATTATGACTGGGCCATAGGGCATCCAAGAATTAGGACTTGGGCCATAGGGCATCCAAGAATTATGACTTGGGCCATAGGGCATCCAGGAATTATGACTTGGGCCAGAGGCCATCCAAGAATTATGACTTAGGCCATAGGGCATCCAAGAATTATGACTTGGTCACAGACCATCCAAGAATTATGACTTGGGCCACAGGCCATCCAAGAATTATGACTTGGCCACAGACCATCCAAGAATTATGACTTGGCCACAGACCATCGAAGAATTTGACTTGGGCCAGGCCATCTAAGAATGATGATTTGGCCACAGGCTATCCAAGAATTATGACATGGTTATGGCCCAGTTTCTAAGAGTATAGAAAGTCAAGGCCATAACACTTGTGTAAGTAGTAGGGCATCTTCTGTGAAGTCCTTCAACTGTCCAGATCTCACTAAATTCTCTTCCTTACTTTTAGCAGCTGAACAATGACTAGGGTAAGAGCAATACTTACGTTCAATCAGTTTAATTACTGGTAAATTTAGATGAATGGTTACAACATTAAAACTGGATTCTATATCCAAGGATTGCAGGCTTCAATCCTGGCATACACTGATCATAAATGCTGAGAATTTCTCCCATTTTCAAGGTCAGTAATTTGCTAAGTAAAATGTGAGGAAGGATGTTTCCATCTCCCAGGTGACTTAAGATGAAGACCAGATAAACGTTGAATCCCCTTCCTTGTTTAAGCAGAAGACGAAAGATATGGACAGTAAAGACCTCATAAGCCATGTCTGACCAGAGTGATCATGCAAGTCAAACATAATCCTATACCTTGATGAACCCCCCCCCCCCCCCCCCCCCCCCCCCCCCACCCCCCCCCACCCCCCCCCACAACACCCCATCCACCACAACTGTTCAGGTGTCAGTTCAACATGTTTTAAGGTTATAAATGTAAAAATCTGTCCCATAGTTAAACTGAAATTGTTGTCCATACATAGACAGGACAACCACATACACATGCATAACACTTCTTTCTCTCAAATTTTCTTTCGCCTTAGATTTGTTATGACAGGGAGGTCAACCACACACACACAGTGAACTAGAAACATCCTGACCTGCACAACCAGCTAATCTAATAAACACAACCAAAGGGACTGAAAAGCAGTTTACATAGGTCAACTGATCTGAAAACCTGATGACCAAATGGTGGAAACAAGAACTTTGTTGGAATTCCAAGATATAGCAGGGTGTGTGTGTGTGTGTGTGTGTGCATGTGCGTGTGTGTGTATGTCTGTGTCCGAGAAAGAGATCATGTGTGTGCGAGTGCATGTGTGCGCACCTACGTGCGTGTGTGCGTGCTTGTGCGTGCGTGCGTGCGTGCGTGCGTGCGTGGTGTGTTGGGGTTGTATGTGTGTGTGCGTGTGTGGTGCGTGTGTGTGTGAATGCATGTGTGTACATTTGCGTGTCTGAGTGTGCATGCATCTGTGTTTATGTGAGTAACTGTATATATGTATGCATGAATGTGTCACTGTATGTAAATGGATACATCTGTTTTATTCATTTCAATTTATCTTCTTCTATGCACTTCATTTGTACATGGCGATCCGTTTTATACAGACAAAGGAGACTTACGTTTTTTGGTGGGATAGTGGCAGTGTTGACAGTTGCCTACAGAAGGGTGAGCAGTTACAGTCACAAAGCATTGACACGAGTCCTCCTTGTCACCAGGCACGCTGTCAACAAACACACCCTCTGTAAACATGGTCAGCCCATACACTGACTCCACCACTGTCAACAAACACACCCTCTGTAAACATGGTCAGCCCATACACTGACTCCACTACTGTCAACAAACACACCCTCTGTAAACATGGTCAGCACATACACTGACTCCACCACAGTCAAAAAACACACCCTCTGTAAACATGTCCAGCACATACACGACTCCACAATGGTCAAAAAACACACCCTCTGTAAACATGTCCAGCACACACACTGACTCCACAATGGTCAACAAACACACCCTCTGTAAACATGTCCAGCACACACACTGACTCCACATGGTCAACAAACACACCCTCTGTAAACATGTTCAGCACATACACTGACTCCACAACGGTCAAAAATCACACCCTCTGTAAACATGTTCAGCACATACACTGACTCCACCACAGTCAAAAAACACACCCTCTGTAAACATGTTCAGCACATATACTGACTCCACAATGGTCAAAAAACAACCCTCTGTAAACATGTTCAGCACATACACTGACTCCACCATCGTCAAAAAACAACCCTCTGTAAACATGTTCAGCACATACACTGGCTCCATCATCGTCAAAAAACAACCCTCTGTAAACATGTTCAGCACATACACTGACTCCGCCACAGTCAAAAAACACACCCTCTGTAAACATGTTCAGCACATACACTGACTCCACCACTGTCAAAAACAAAACAAAGCACTGATGCAATATAAATTATTTCAGTCCACATGCTAAATTCACTTCTGCGATATGAAGAAAGAGCGATACCATAATTCACAAGAACAGTTTATCATATTTCAAGTCTGATGGGCATGAGGTGTATGTGTGTGTACGTGTACGTTGTGTGGTGTGTGTGTGTGTGTGTGTGTGTGGTGGTGTGTGTGTGTGTGTGTGTGCATGCGTTGTGTACGTGCGTTTGTGTGCGTATGTGTGTGTGTGGTTGTTGTGTGAATGTGTGTGTGTGTGTGTGTGTGTGTGTGTGGTGTTGTGTGTGTGGGTGTGTGTTGTGTGTGTGTGTGGTGTGTGTGTGTGTGTGTGTGTGTGTGGTGTGTGTGTGTGTGTGTGTGTGTGTGTTGTTGTGTGTGTGTGTGTGTGTGTGTGTGTGTGAGTGAGTGAGTGAGTGGTGTGTGTGTGTGAGTGACCAAGACTTAAGAGTCTATAGACACAACATGGTAATAATCAGTATTATGAACTATCATTAATTAATCTTCAGACTACAATTTTTTTCATGCCAGTACAAGTAGCCATTATCCCCTTTTCTTATTTTTGCTCTCATAAACGTATTTTGCAATATGAAGTTGAGGATGGTCATTGGTAAGCCTTTCAAGGAACAGCTGTCTGAAAAATAAGTTTCATCTTCGATCACATTATACGGTGAGCATTTTCTGTCTTGTCTGTAAGTGTTTGTGCATCTACCCCTCTCTATTTGTAGGCCTTGAGCACTGATGCAAAGTCTACTGAGATCGCACCTTCGTTCAAGGTTTGTAACACATTTTTTATGTATGGCTCTAGTCAATAGTTTGTATGTGTATGTGTGTGTGTGTACATGCATGAGTGAGCTATGTGTGTGTGTGTGTGTGTGTGTGTGTGTGTGTGTGTGTGTGTGTGTGTGTGTGTGTGTGTGTGTGTGAGACAGATTGTGTAAGTGTGTGTAAAAGTATGTGTTTGAATTTGTGTGCATGTGTTCACATGTGTTTCCTTCAGCTTTGAAGCCTGTCTAGATGAAAACTATCTTCTGAATTCAAGACGACACTGAAGTGTCTTCTGAATTCAAAATTATATCAATGAATAGCTTGTACATATATACACCTTCCAGATATGTACAAGTTGGTATCAAAGACTGGCTTGTACACCTTCCAAATATGTCATGTAGAGATTGATATCAATAACTGGCTTGTACATAGTCCAAACATGTAATATAGTGGTTGTTATAAATGACTGGCTTGTACACATAGACACCTTGCAAATATGTGATGTAGTGGTTGATATCGATGACTAGCTTGCACTTGTATACACTTTCCACATGACTTATGTCATGGTTTACATTAACGGCAGGCTTGTACACATACTCTTCCACACGAATGATGCAGTACTGATATTAAACACTGGCACGTACACACACCTTTCAAATGCACGATGCAAAGACCGATATCGATCTATGGTTTGTACATAATACATCTTCCACGTGAGTGATGCACTAGTTGATATCAACCACTGGTTTGTACATAACATGCCTTCCATGTGAGTGATGTAGTAGTTGACATCAATCATTGGTTTGGACATAATACACCGTCAACATGAGCGATGTAGACGATGATACCAATCACTGGCTTGTGCATAATACACCTTCTACATGTGTAATGTACACCTTTTACAAGAGTGATACAGTAGCCAATATCAATCACTGGCTTGTACATGATACATCTCTGATGTGAGTGATACAGTAGTAGATATCACCCACTGGCTTGTACATAATGCACTTTGCACGTGAGTGATATGGTAGTTGATATCAATCAATCAATGGCTTGTATACCTACACCTTCCAAACGAGTGATGTAGCAGTTAGCATCACATACTGAAACTCACACTCACATTGTCTTGCAGTATAGACCAGGATGGAGCTGTACAGTATCATAACTCTCAACCTTGCCAAGAAAAAACACAAAGTGCTGCAAACCTGGTGATTCTTCAGGCCTTGTTCTCTTCTCTTTGTATCTGAAGGGTGATTTTGCTTGCATGTCTACTTGTTGAAAAATTTACTGCGGTGTCTTTGATGCACTGGTAGTTTCATTCCAGAGAAAAGCTTTACTCAGTCTGGCTCTACGGTAACGTCAAACTTAATGAAATGACTGAACATCACCAAAATGATTCAGCAGCAGTGCTGGATCTCCTTTAGCAGGTGGCCTTATGGTGACCTGACACTATCAGCACCTTGAGGACTGTTGGCTAAGAACTGCATCAGGACAGTCTTTGGTGTGACAATGGATCAGTGAGTAAGATATTAAGAGTAACAGAAATGCCACTGAGTAGGTGGTACTACAATACAACAAAACAAGACAAACACAATTCCAACCTAAAAATTCAAATTTGTGTTACAAATTCTGTACTGTATTGCTTAGCTGCAGTAATATCAGAGATATACCTGTGCCCATAGATGATGATTTTGTCAGAATCTTGTGGCCATTCACAGTATGCTATAAATAGATCCTGTGTGATGTCCTCATCTCCAAACAACCGTAATCTTCGATGCAACATCTGAATTAAACAACATGTTATAAAATCAAATGTTACAAACAGTACACCTTATTTTTCTCAGTAAAAAAAAAAGCATGTGCAGTCAAATCTTAAAGGCCAAGCATCTGCTTGTACAAGCATATACACCCCCTCCGTTTCCTCCACCCCACTCCAAGAAAGCATTTAACAAAATTTTCATAAATTAACAAGACATGAATCATACACAGCTTATCATATTTACTTTCATAATGCACAGAATAAGCTCTAATTACTAGATGCATTCAATATGTTGAGTAGAATGTTCATCATGTTTGCATGATATCTTTATATCAACAGTCAATGTTTTGAGACCAATCTTTATTGACAGAACATCCCCACCCTTCATACTCCAATTCCTCCACCTTCCCCACCCCCACCCTCCCCTTCTACTTAATGCCCTGCACCTGTCCCCAGTAATGTTTCATGTAATATAATCATTGCAACTTGCTTGTAGAAATCCAACAGCTGTGCATGTAAAGTCATGCATTTTAACACAATTTTTTCTTTTCTAAACATGTTTTGCCTTTCCTTAATCCCAAAGGTGTGAATTCTGTGACCTTACTCACCAGCTGCAAGGGTTTACAAGGCAGGAACAGCCACCACTGCAGCTTGTACACATAGATGGGGTAAGCCGTGTGCTCCTCCGTGTCAAGATACAGAGAATAGGACAGAACAAACTGACCCGACTTGCTGAACCCAAGGAATACATGGCTGCCACACAGAAACACACAATCACCATCAGTAAATAGGCTAATGAAGTGCCGGGCATCCACAACATATCTGTTCATTTGGGGCTGGGAAGAGAGTTACTGAAAAGAAAGTATTTCAATAAAACTCCATGCTGTTACCACAGAGGACTGAAAAAAAGAAGAAGACTGTGGCAAAACGTTTGGCGAGGAGGGGGATGACAGCAGGATGCAAAGAAACTGTACAGGACATTTCCTTGAATTAATACACAGATTCTGTTTTGCTGCCAGAACTTGCACAAAGAGAGAAAACTCTTACTTTAGGCTTAGACAAAGCTAAAACACTAACTAGTTATAAATCTTATAAGAAAATGCACAGCACACAAACACATCTTATTCTTAGCTTGTTTTCTTTGTTTCCATATGGCTGAAAATTAAAATGAAAGAAGTCCCTTACAGCTAGCCGAGAAATGATGTTGCACTGTAACCCCATTCAAACAATTAGGTATGCAGCATATCAATGATCGATTCTGCAAAAATGTTAAAGAAAGGTTGCAAGATTAATCAAAGATTATGTTTTTATTATCATTTGGAAAATTACCTGGCAGAAAAAAACAGAAGCAAATTCGCTCCACTTGTCCTCGGAGAAACAGTGACTCATTTTGCTTGTTTGTGGTTGGTACTTGGATCTGCTTGTCTGAATGAACTCCATAAGTAACAAAAAGACAATGATGAGGATGGGGTTTCTGTCTCGCTTTCTGTACAGTTCCAAACTCTAAGTTGCCCACAACACTACCCTAAAAAGATTCAGTAAGCATTTTCCTCTCTTTACATTTCACATTCATTAGGCTTCATATTCCCAATCACATCGCCAATATTGTCTTTGCCATGCTTCCTCTGGTGATGAAAGACACTGAACTAGATGACGAACTTTAAAAAAGTATGAAAACAACCAAAAACCTATTTTACATGCATGCTTAGGTGTGTGTGCGCGCGCGGTGTGTGTGTTGTGTGTGTGTGTGTAAACAGGTTCTGTGTTGTGATATTCCAGAACCTTCTCATGATTTTTCCAGAACTATCTTTTTTACTTCCATGGCCTTTAATTAAACATAGTACTCCTATTTTAAGACACTTGCAAGAGGAGCAGAAAAGCTGTCTGTCACAGGTGTAATGTGGCAAAGATGTGGAAAAGCTATGGTGGGGAGGGGGGGGGGGGGGGAGAGGAAGCAGCGATGGTGGCAACACGCGCAGGAGATGGTAACTGATGTGTCCATTTATTATACAAACTATCCAATCTTGGAGTACGGTTTTGAAGAGGAAGAAAGGAAAACGTTTGATTGATTTCTCGTTAAAAGACTTAAGTGTAAACACTCAAAAAAAGAAAAGAAACAACAACAAAAAACTGTTACACACATCAAAATCATTGAGCAGTCAGGTGGTGGTATTAGTTTCACTTGTATGTGCTCAAATACCTATAGCCTCACGTATTGATGGCAAAAATGACTAAAATAAGCTATACGCCTCTCAAACCCCACCCCATGTATATGATGTCCATCAGGAAATGTATCTATCTATGCCCTAAAAACAAAACAAAAAAAAACAAACACAAAAAAACCCAACCTGTGACCACAAAGCCTGTGATGAAATCAACTTTAAAAAAAAATAAAGACAGGAAAACATGATAGCACTTCTCACTACACAGAAAAGGACTCGTGCAAATTTATGTAAAGGAAATGCCCAATGCGTTGTCATCCGTGTTTATGTGCTCTCGTATTGGTGAACAGGAACTACAGGGCACAACATTTAGAAGTAACAGCTATAGGCCAAGTACTCACATCAGCATGGGCAAGCTGGTGATGGTGGAAGTGGTAGTGATGGTGTTGCTGTGTGGAGGAGAAATGGGATGTTGGTGGGTTAGGGGGGTGGGAGAAAGCAGGAGGAAGTTATGAAGACCCAGCCAGAATGGGCAATGCAGTGGTGAAATCAGTTTAGTGCCCTATTTCTTGACTCCCTCCCACACTGCTACCATGCTAGAATCCCTTACCTAATACTAAGAGCCACAAACAACAGCTGCACTGATCAAGGACACTTTAGACACAGTTGAACACTGGTCTTGTCAGAGCACCAGAGTGCTTGGCCAAGGTTACCTTTGAATGTAACCTATTATACTAACAGTGACTTGAATGGGAACAGATTTCTTCTACTGATTCGCTGTGTGTGTGTGTGTGTGTGTGTGTGTGTGTGTGTGTGTGTGTGTGTGGTGTGTGTGTGTGTAAGTGTACGTGTGTGTGTAGATTAACATGTACATGTGTGTGTGTGTGTGTGTGTGTGTGTGTGTGTGTGTGTGTGTGTGTGTGTGTGTGTGTGTGTGTGCATGTGTGTGTGTGTGTACACACTAATGTGCACTTTTGTGCGCACATTTTATCCTCTTCCACTCTCTGGAAAAGAGGTCATCCTGTGGCAGAAGAATAGATGAGATGAAGATAAAACACATACAAGATGGTGTTTAGCCATCATCCCCAAAGACTGATGTCGCTACCTTATTGGTGGGATAAAAAAACAGTGGGATACACAAAAATCTTACTAATGGCAAACCTGAACAGAAGAGTTCTAGCTGAGAAGAAGAGAGAGAGAGAGAGAGAGAGAGAGAGACAGAGAGAGAGCAAGAGAGAGAGAGAGACAGACAGAGAGCGAGAGAGAGCAAGAGAGAGACACACAGAGGGAGAAAAAGAAAGAGAGAGAGAGAGAGGGAGAGAGAGATAGAGACACACACACACACACACACCCCAACACACACACACACACACACACACACACACACACACACACAGAGAAAGCTCAATATTTAAAAATTAAAACTTATTCAATGTCAGATGGTTCAAATATTAAACTTCTAAAAGAAAAAAATAATATATAAATATAATACAAATAAAGGAAAATAAGATTATACAATGAACACGTGAAGAAAAATAAGAATATGTGTATATCTCAATTACCCAGCATCTATCTTGTACAGCTGCATTTTTAAACAAAAATATTTTTTTAATCAGAGTGATTTTTCAATAAAACAAAGACCCCACAAATTCCCGCTAAAGATTACCAGAAATCTACATTTAAAAGAAAAAGAAAGAAAAGAAAACATTTCACTAACTTACCCTTCTTCCAGAACAGCCAAAGGAACCAAAGAGTTCAACCTGTAACACATTCTGCCTGGTATTTTTGTGAATAGTTTCCATGGCAGCTGCTTGGCCCGTGCTCTGAAACTGCCACAAATCTGTCAACACAAAGAAAAAAGCTGACAATAAATAAGGATGAAGATCCAACAGAATCATACTTCTATGCTGGCATGGAATTCTGATATGGATGTTATAATTTCAAATTCTCAATAAAAAGTTCAAACCCCTAAACTGAACCCCAAAAAATCGGCAAGTGTAGGGCCAGAGAACAGTAACTTTAATCAGCTATTGTGACGGAAATGATATTTGGTTTTACTCTCCAAATCTGCATACACAGGCAAATGTCTACACAGTTACAAACTGAACAGCAAACCTCTTAGGTGTGCAATTGAGTGAGTAGTGAGTGAGAGAGAGAGAGAGAGAGAGAGAGAGAGAGAGAGAGAGAGAGAGAGAGAGAGAGAGAGGAGAGAGTAGGGAGAGAGGATGTGTGTGTGTGTGTGTGTGTGTGGTGTGTGTGTTTATACTATAATTATAGTGACATTTAGGCGAGTATGTGAACAGTGTGGGGGATTTTTCTATTACTTGTTTTTATCTACAGTGAAACTAAGCTTAGGATATGTGTATCATGATCATTACCATGCAGTGTGCAAAATGAGCCTGTACATGCACAAATAGAGTATCATGTGGACAAATAAGGTTCTACTGAATATAACCAAATTTGAACTTCATGTCTTCAAACAGAACAATGGAGCATCACTTTCTGTACTCAGTGCTGGACCTTTGCTTTGCAATGTCAAGCTGAAATAAGGCAAAAATTCCTAGAAGGATCAATCAGTACAAATCCTCAAATTAACGGCACTTTCGATGTCAATCATATCAGTACAGATAATAACATTACAGAATTTTTTTTTTTTTAATCAACCTTGTTTTCTCCTCATCTGACAGGCCTGTGTAAATCTCGTTCTCATCACCAGAACTGACCAAATTTCAAGAAGCAAACTTCAATATGAATTCCCATCAATGTTCTCAGGATTTGCAGAGTAGAAAAAAAAAAAAGTAACTGCATTATTTTTCACTCAGATGCTTGACCAGTGTGTCTTTATCCCCTTCAAAAGATTGTCAAACAGTGATTTTAAATAAACAAAACAATAAAAAGCTTGAAACTGAAAGAATGGAGAAAGGTGTCTTATCTTCTGTGATGGAACTGACAACTGGTGTTTGCTTGTGATTTCAAACACAAATGCTTAAGTACAAAACTGCAGAAAGTAAATTCCATAAACTGAATGCAAAGAACAGCTTCTGGCAAATTCCCCACTTTCATCACTCCACTTGGGACTTTATTGTTGTAAAACTCGAGACACTTCCCTTTGTAATCTGTTCAGCACCCGAAATTCTCCAAAAACCCATGTCTGAGATCCTGGCAGACTTTGAAGGCAAGATTTGTTACACTGATCATATGCTCAACCATGCTTCTAATCAAACTATCCATGATCAACCAGCCAGGCATTTGCTTCAATGACTTCTGGTGGCTGGAGTCATTTTGAATCAGAAGATTTAATTTTTGAAAACATCAAATTCTGGGGTCATATAGCTGATCAAAATGGAATACGCTTGTCCTTGAGGAGGAATAAACAGTCTAAAAATTCACAATTCCCTTATCATCACAGACCTAAAATTTTTCTATTGGCCTATAAACCAGCTTGAGAAATTCATCCTGACCTTAGCTGAGCAGACAACTCCAATATGCAAACTCTCTGATAAAAAACAAACAAACCCAGCTTAGCTACAATGTGGAATCAGCATAAAGACGCAGCATTTCAAGAAGTGAAAGCCCATCCTCACATCTTGTCCAATCCTCAATGGGTCTTGAAGGTTTCCTTTTTAAGATCCAAAATGATGGGTCAAGTGCTTCAATGCTGGAATTCACTTCATGCTAACAAACACAGAACTAGAGAACATCATTAAGAGTTCATTGAAGAAGCAGGTTAAAGGGAACCCGGCCAGCTTCTGTGATTACATCACATTCGTTGGTTTGAGTTGACTGTCCAGACAGAGCTGAAAAAAATCTAAAAACTGCGAACAAATCTAAAACTGCACAAAAAGTCACCACAATTCAGCGATTCAGGCATTGTTTCATGAAAAATTCAGTCCCAAAGTGGCTCATGTTTAAGGAAAAAGTCAGATAACAGCAGATGTTTTGTAAAAGAAACTTTTCCCGAAGATGGAGTATGGCTGCCTTAATGGCGGGATTAAAAAAATGGTCATATACATAAAACTCCACTCCCTTTGTTCGGTAGATGGGACTCATACTTGCCTGTCCATACAGGGGGTGCATGCAGGAGTATCAGCCTGTGTATGCAGAAGAAGAAGAAGTAAAAGAAACCCTGGTCCAATGAATGTCTGCCTCATTTAATCAAATGGAAATGTTAGCTGGTCAAGCAATCAGCATTCTACCTGCTTCATCACAAAGACTGAAACAGATCTGTAAGAAACAGAAAGAAGGTACAGGTCTGAAATGCTCATGCATGCACCTGAAAATCATCTAAGCCATACTGATCAGAGAACACATGACAACTGTAAGTCACATGCTTCGCCATGATGAAAGGACACTTCTCCCAGGAGGCCTGCAACTGAATATATCAATCGGATATATATGCAAAGGTCCTTGGGGACTACAAAATGCTGAGGTTTGATCACAGCATCAATTAGGTGGTGTTTTCTATCTTTAATGACAGAAGACAATGTCAGAAAGAGTTCCATTTGCATCAAACACTAATCTCAACACAAAGAACCATTTCTGCCACCATCCTTCACAGATTGTCCAAGGTCACAAGTTGGGTTGGATCTGTCTGATCTGAATGGCAAGGATACTTCTGTGTCACTGACTTTTACTGAAGACGGATTAAGGTGACACTCTTGAAAACTCTTTAGATAATTCCAATTGTGAAATAAACATGTTTGCAACATGTATTCCAGACCTAGCAATTTCATTTTTTGACAAACGACTTCACATAATAAAAATTCTCCATATCCGCATCCTTGCATGGATCCACTAAAGCCACTAGCTTCCCCAAACACCCATAGAGTATGGTGAAGGTGAGACAGCAGAACACACTAGTTACGAACTTCTGGTAAACAAAAGCTTATGCAAAGACCCAAATCTTGCCTTACTGCTGCACAGAGCCACTGCATTCCAGAGTCATTTTCTCCATCTAAACTTCTCATGTGTATGAAACACGCATTTTCCTGTGCTACTAAAACAATTCTGAAACCCAGAAATCTTGGCAATGGTGCCCATGAGGAGAAACAATGGAAAATGAACATGTAAGAAATACAAAATTTCAACCATTGATATGCAGCAAAAGACTTGCTACCATTACAATCTGGAGATTGTATCTGGCTATATGATGTGAGACAATACAGAAAAATAATCCAAATATCTCAATGTCTATCTTAATACATCGTCTGGAAGGACAGAGGCACTATTCAATAAAACATCATCATCATGGATGTCCGTCATGTTTCACTGTTTAGGAGTTGTATATATGGCTATGGGCTGCAACTACCTCATAGCTTTCAATAAAAGAACTTGGAGAACTGCTGCAACCTGGCAATGAAAATGTACTGTACATAGAACAAATGTAGTTTTGCAGAGCTCTAACATTAACTGGAGACCTCTCCATCTGAACTAACTGATCACTGTTATATCAGCAGCACAGAAGTTCTGAACACCACTGCTATGTACATAGAACAAATGTAGTTTTGCAGAGCTCTAACATTAACTGGGGACCTCTCCATCTGAACTAACTGATCACTATTATAACAGCAGCACAGAAGTACTGAACACCACTGCTACAGAACGGGCATGGATGACGAAACAAAAATTTAAAAAAGGAAAGAATGAAAGACATATATATTTCAGTTCCATTTCATTTCTTAATTTATCCTGAAATAAAAATTTGAGTAACGCACAACTTACGTGCCTTCATATTTACATCAGGATCTACACGAGATACAAATCATGTTTATCTCAAGGTTTTGGGTCACAATACATATACATTTGCTAACTCCATCATACTCACAGGTTTTCTCTTACATTTGAAGTAATAAATCACTCACAAATCATTCAGGAAATTCTTGGTAAATAGGTACACATATTCTCCACTGTTCAAGACAAACAACAAGCATATAGTGAAATATCTATCTTTAATTTGCTTTTTTTGTTAATAGTACTATGGAGTGTTGTTCATGAAACTGCAAGCTGTCCCCCCAAACCCATTTTTTAAAAACACTTGATTTGAGTTCTCATTTAGGCTATTTTTCTTGTAAGATTCTTTCTTGATTAAGTGTTTTGTCTCAAGAGATTTTTTCCAGTTGCACATAACAAGCAATAAATATCAGCGTATTTTAATGATCATTATGTTTACATGACATGGGTGTCCAGCTGCATAATCATTCTCTGAAAACATTAGGTAACTGATCATGATATCTATTACTATAATAGCAATAGGCCAGTTAGTGTTGTCAATTTTGTTTTCTGCTTTGCAAGACTCTGCCGTAGTAAGCAAACAAACGGTTAAACATATGTTAAGGATTAAAATTCCAGTCCTTGAAAATATATTCATCTAGTTTATCTGATCT
The DNA here is from genome assembly GCA_018398815.1 of Conus ventricosus. Classification (NCBI taxonomy): domain Eukaryota; kingdom Metazoa; phylum Mollusca; class Gastropoda; order Neogastropoda; family Conidae; genus Conus; species Conus ventricosus. The sequence continues at coordinate 99,228,944 of CM031600.1, forward strand.
GTGAACTGAGTGATCAAGATGATGATGTGCCGTGCCGTGCTGTGCTGTGCTGTTCGACGGCTTGAGATCTTTCATCAAATTATCCAACGTAACGTGAATTTATAAACACAAACAGAAACTAACTTTACAATGACATGTTCTCTGAAGTAGACTTAAATAGCAGAAATAAACACAGTCAGTTAAAACAGACACAAATGCTACCGACATACAGATAAATGGCCGTTTATTAAAACAACAAATACGACACTTTTATGAAGTCTATTGTTTTGTCTCACTACACAGGCCTAAAATAATTTGATTACTTCCCCTGTCTGTTGACCACATTGTTCTCCGACTCGACAATCAACTGCATATTTTGTTTTTGACAGTATGTAATTCTTGCAGTGAGACGTCTTCGACGCTAAAGAATGTGAACAGACACAGATGCATGCATCACTCGCAAAACCGTCTAAAAAATGTGAGAAACTGACCTCTCTTGCGGCCAGTTTATTCACAACACTGGCCGCCATTTCAAACCCTTCATGTCGTATTTGGTTTACGTCCCTTGAAGCAAGCCCAACCGAATGGTCAAGTTGGCCCGTACTATGTGCCGATGTTTCTGGCACATCTCATATAAGAAAAAAAGATGCTATCTAGAATATGTATAAAATAAGAAATTGACATGTTTAATCAAAATTTACTCATTTTTATCAATATATAGTTGATAATTTGAAGAATAGAATACAAAGAAATGAGATTTAAATTGTCGTCTGCTTTCTTTTCAAGGGGACTCACTCCCAACACATTTTGGGCATGGTGCGTGCTTGTGGCTGTGGCTTAGACGTGCACGTATGCTTTACGTCCAGAGATGGCCTGTTCCAGTCGTTTTTCAAATGTGCCTGTTGTTGATGTTAACTCAAACAACATAAAAGAACTCTGGCCGTCAATTGCACTTGCTCTGAAATCGTCAACTTTTGTTGCTTTGGACACGGTAAAAAAAGGGTGTCGCGGTCAAATTCGTGTAAACTGTGATTTAATGATATTTATTATTTGTTTCTCATGCCTGACAGAGCTATTTTGTTGTTTGTCAATGATTCTCGGCGAACTGGACGTTTCGAAGTAAGTTAATGATTGAATTAGAAGTATTTGACATAAAAGTGGTCTCCAGTGTTTCAAAAACTGTAAAACTATATACTAAGACATCGTATAAATTGAAGTCAGGCGTTTTGAAAAATGTTCAGAGGGTTTTTGAGTTGTGTCACGGACTTAACAAATGTGTTGCGTTGAACGTGTTCACTCACTGTAACACTTATGGATGGATGTTGTGCACTTGAAAATAACAATTAACACTTTTGTTCAGTGGGTGATTTACAAAATTTACATCTAGTCTTTTACACTCAGCTTGTTTTCTTTACTGGGAAAAACTGTCAAGAGATGGTTAAACCAAGGAAAGGTCGAGGCAGTGTTAATGGTAGTACTACTACCAGTACCAGTCCGCCTCCGGCTTCAGTACGAAGCAAGTACTACATGTGTTTAAAACCATCGTGTGATTCAGCCGTTGAGGATGATGAAAAAGGAATTGAGTGCCATGACTGTAAACAATGGTGTCACTTTGATTGTTCAGAACTGACCCAGTCAGAATTTGACTTCTTATGTGAGTCTGACAAAACATACATTCAGTGGATTTGCCCCAGTGTGTTCAAGGTAAAGGTATGAAAAGGGATGCGAAAGATGACAAACTTGACCACTTGATCGCAAAGATTGAAGCCATGGAGAATAAATTGGTAAAACTTGAAACTGGATACACAGGTGAGTCCTTAGATCAAAAAATAGAGAAGGCTGTTGAGAGGAAATTGGCAGAGGCTCTGGACGAAAGGGGGAGAGATTGAAAAAAGAAAATTAAATGTGATTGTAGTTGGAGTGAGAGAGAGTGATGAAGTTAGTCAGGAGGACAGAGAAAAAGAGGATTTGCTGAGGGTGAAGAAAATGCTAGAAAAGATTGACGCCAAACTCAAAGATGAATCTGTTTGTGAACCAGTCAGACTCGGGAAAAAATCTGACAAACCGAGGTTACTTAGATTCAAGATTGGTTCTGAAAAAGGGAAAGAAATAATACTGAGGAACTATGGTACCTTAAACCAGGGAAAACAAAGAGAGGAAAAAATCTATTTCAATCCAGACTTCACCCCGTTACAGAGGCAGAGACACAGGGAATTGAAGAACTTGCTTGAAACCAAGAAGAAGGAAACAGGAGATAATGACTGGATCATAAGAGGTGGGAAAATTGTTAAGAGGTTGGCCAGTGGTGCTGGAGCAGGTGGGGGGGGAGGGAAGCAGTGACTGAATGTGAATGAAAATGTACATAGTTTTAATATTGATCAAGATACATCTTGTTCAAATAGTTGCACTGTAATTTATTCAAATCTGGATAGTTTCTTGAACAAGAGAGCGAGTTATTTTCATTGATTCAAGAAAAAATGCGAGTGTGATTGCGTTAACTGAAATTAAAGCTAAACGACAGTTGGATATAAACATGCCTGAGTATTGTATTCCTGGTTATGATTGTTTTGTGAATAAGGACCCCATTTTAGGGGTAGCATTGTATGTAAAGCATTCCCTTCATGCTCAACCTTGTGAGGAACTAAACGAACATGCTTTTTCAAGAGAGTGTGTGGTGTTATTTTTCAGCAAAGGACAATAAAAAAAACTGTTACTTGGATGTATGTATAGAAGTCCTAGTTCATATGCTGAGAATGATACTAAACTTTTGGATATTTTACATTCAGATATTATTAAAAAGTTCGATCACGTCTGTATAATGGGAGACTTTAATTATCCAAAAATAAACTGGCAAGAACCCTCGAGGGAAACGAAGTGCTTGTGGAAGCAGTTAACGATACATATCTGATTACAGTCTGTTCGCAGTCCAACTAGAAGAAGAACAGGACAAAAACCTAGCTTGATTGATTTGATTCTTGTAAACGACGATAACCTGATATCTGACATTGAACACCACAGTCCAGTTGGGAAAAGCGATCATGATGTGTTGATATTTGATGTATATATCGCAATTGATGACTGTGACAAGCAAAGCAAACATCATAAATATAATTATGCAAGAGGGAACTACAACAAAATGAGAGAGGATCTTAGAAAGGTTGACTGGACTGAGTTAGTAGTTTAGACGTGGAAACATGTTGGTCAAATATAAGAAATAAAATTCAAGAAGCAGTGGATTATATATACCCAAAATTGGAAGTAAAGGCAACAAGAATTTAAGACCAAAGTGGATGAGGAAATCTGTATTAAAGAAAATTAAAAAAAGTACAATTTATATAAAAGATTTTTGATCACACAAGATGGTATAGATTACCAAAATTATATTAAGTTAAGAAATTGAATGTTCTAGAGAGGTGAGAAAAGCGAAAAAGAGACTATGAGCATAAAATTGCAAAAAATAGTAAGAAGAATCCTAAATGCTTCTGGAAATATGTCCGCTCAAAATTGAATGTCAACTCTTCAATTAGTCCCCTGAGAAAAGAAGATGGTAATATTGCAGTTAGTGATAATGATAAGGCCGAGGTGCTAAATAAATTCTTTTCTAGTGTATTCATACATGAAAATATTGAAAATGTTCTGAAATCGACAGCGCCTCTTTATCTGATGGAAAAACTCTGTGTGATATAGTCATTACACCATTAGCGATAAAAGAAAAATTAAGTAAATTGGATGTTGCTAAAGCTTCTGGTCCAGATGGTTTGCCAGCTAGAGTACTAAAGGAGTTATGTGTAGAACTAGCAGTGCCTTTGTGTGTGCTGTTCAATAAATCAATAAGTGAAGGAGTGGTACCCAGTGATTGGAAGTTTGCAACTGTAACTGCTATATTTAAAAAAGGCACCAGGTCTGACCCAGGAAATTATCGCCCTGTAAGTTTGACTTGTATCCTTTGCAAAGTGCTTGAGTCATTTGTGAGCTTAGATGCAATAGTAAACCATATGAATGATTTTTCCTTATATTCAGATTGCCAACATGGATTTAGACAGGGTAAATCTTGTATGACACAACTTTTAGAAGTAATGGAAGATTTTACAAATATGATCGATGATGGGCTTGCTTTTGACGTAATTTACTTGGATTTTAGGAAAGCTTTTGACTCTGTGCCCCACTACCGATTGTTAAAAAAATTAGAAGGTTATGGTATAAATGGGAAATATACAACTGGATTAAGAGTTTTCTTTCTAATCGAGTACAAAGGGTGAAAGTTGGAAATAATTATTCTTCAATATAGATGTTGTAAGCGGTATTCCGCAGGGAAGTATTCTTGGACCTATTCTGTTCACAGTTTTTATAAATGACCTGCCAGAATGTGTAATTAGTTCATGTAAAATATTTGCAGATGATACGAAAATATATGATCCTGTAAGTAACCATCTTAAATTACAAGATGATATTGATAATCTAATTAAGTGGAGTGAAACATGGAATTTATATTTTAATCCAGTTAAATGCAAGGTTATACATTATGGAAAAATAATCGGAGTATACATATACTATGAAATATAATGATGCTGTCTCAGATGTTGATTCCGTTTCAGAAGAAAAAGATCTTGGTGTAATGTTTGATAGCAGTCTGAAATTTGACAACCACATAAACAGTGTAATGATGAAAGCAAATAAAATGCTCGGCATAATCAGACGGTCTTTTTCATATTTGGATACTGAAGTTTTTACATTACTATATAAGGCATTAGTTAGACCCACCTGGAGTATGGAAATGTGATATGGAGCCCTTATTTAAAAAGGCAATCAGCAAGTATTGAGAAAGTACAAAAAAGAGCACCTTGTTAATTAAGGAATTCAAATATGTTAGCTATGCAGATAGATTGCGAAGGTTAAATTTACCATCGTTAAAGTTCAGACGAATAAGGGGAGACTTGATTGAGACTTACAAGCTATTTAAGGGACTTAACAGTACAAATTTTAACACATTTTTTCAACTAACCACTAATCAAATTACAAGAAATTCTGATAACAAAATCCAAATTAAATATTGTCGCACTAATATTAGAAAATTTTCATTTAGTAACAGAGTGGCACCGTATTGGAACAAACTACCTGCGCACATTAAAAAAGCAAAAGATTTGAATACTTTTGAAAAACCTTCTGGATACTAACGCTGAGTTAAATATGTTAAAATCTCAATTTGATTGATAGAAATAAAGTAATAGAATAGATTAAAATATATCCTGAGCATATGCATGCATTAAGCAACCAATGTTTATGAAATAAGATGATGGGGACACAAAAAGCTGTGAGGCTATCAAAGTCCCAAGTGAACTGAACTGTGAACTGAACTGAACTGGAGATTTTGACAAATATTGGCAAAATCGCAGTTGTAACTTATATATATATATTGATTAACAGTAGGCCTAAATGATACTAATATGGCATACCAGCAAGGAAACTGCTAGTGTAAGTGATTTACAAAACAATACAAAAAACGACGACAACAAAGTGTATTCTTCTACACAGTGCATTACCTCATCATAATAATACACCAAAATGCACCAAATAGAACATATATATATATATGTGCACAACTCTTTCAGAGATTAGGCATAACTCTTTCAGAGATTAGAGTTACCCCAACGGTTGTGGAGACTAAACTTAAAAATCTTGACCCTCGAAGGCTCAGGGACCAGATAAAATTCCAGCTAAAATATTGAAAGAGCTTTGTAAGGAACTATCAATCCCCTTCAGTATTTTGTTTAATAAATCTTTAGAGACAGGAAAGATCCCAGATGACTGGAAATCAGCTGATGTTGTTGCCATATTCAAAAAAGGCTCCAAACAAGACCCGAGTAACTACAGACCGGTCAGCCTCACTTGCATAATGTGTAAAGTGCTAGAGTCAATTGTAAGGGATGTCATAGTATCATATTTTAATGATTTTAAACTCTTTGCGGACTGTCAGCATGACTTCCGTAATAAAAGATCATGCATGACACAACTGATTCAAGTTATGGACGACTTAACTGTACTTACTGATGACAAAAAACCAATAGATATAGTGTATTTAGACTTCCGTAAAGCCTTCGACTCTGTACCGCACAAAAGACTATTGATTAAGTTACAGAATTATGGAATTCATGGATCTCTTCTTGACTGGATTACAGACTTCCTGACTGACAGAAGACAAAGAGTGAGGGTGGGGTCAGTATACTCTTCAGACAAACCAGTTTTGAGTGGTATTCCACAGGGGAGCATCTTGGCCGGTCCTTTTTACGATATTCATAAATGACTTACGGATGTCATAACAAATACATGTAAGATTTTTGCCGATGATACAAAGATTTACGGGGATTCAAGTAATCACTCTGTCATTCAAAGGGACCTTAACAATGTGCAGGATTGGTCTCACAAATGGAACCTGTATTTCAATGTTCAAAAATGTAAAGTGCTGCACATTGGTAAGAAGAACCCCCAAAATGATTACACAATGAAAATGGGTGATTCAAATCAAATGATCCAAAATGTGTAGAGGAAAAGGACCTTGGAGTTATATTTGATTGTGATCTTAGTTTTGACCCACACATACAGAAAGCTATTAGTAAAGCCAACCAAATGATTGGGTTGATAAGACGATCTTTCTCGTTCATTGACAAAGATATGTTTATAAAGCTATACAAATCACTCATCCGACCACATGTGGAATACGGTAATGTCATCTGGTACCCTTTACTTAAAAGGCAATCCTCATCAATAGAAAAGGTTCAAAGAAGAGCGACCAAAATACTGCCAGAATGCAAAAATATGCCTTATGGTGAAAGACTTAGATATTTTGGATTAACATCCTGAAGGCCAGGAGGGTGAGGGGTGACCTGATTCAAACCTACAAGATATTCCACCATGTTGATGACATCGATTTCAACTCACTATTCCAGTTAAGCAAATCTAACATCACAAGAGGCAATGCTGGCAAATTATTTGTTCAATATTCTCGCACTAATCTGAGGAGAAATTCATTTGCTAATTTGAGTAGTAGGCAGGTGGAATTCTCTTCGAGTTACATCAAACTAACTAACAATATCAACAGTTTTAAGAGCCTCCTTGATGTAGATGCAAATTTCAAAGATATAGTATATGATTTTGATGACTGAAATTGTTCTCATCCCAATTTATACAAAATTATATGCAACTGTAATCACGCTGCGCTAAACACTGGGAAAAGTATGACACTTCAATTGATGGAGCACATGAAAGCCGCGAGGCTATAATAGCTCCTACTTACCTACCTACCTTTATGCACAAACATATCCCAGCACACATTACTCCAAATAGTGTGCATTCATGCACACGTATAGGCCTACATAATCAAATGTATAACATATATGCAGGACATACTGTTTGACAGGACATGCCACAACCAGCCCTGCTGCTGGGAGAAGATCTGAGTTGTAAAATCCAGGTTAGTTTCAAAGAGAGGTAACTGCTGGCAGAAATTGAAACAAACTTAGAAGAAAAAATTACTGTTCTGCCAATAAAAGAGACAAGGAATGTGTTTTGTCTTGAAAATTGTTTGTCTCTTTGGTTTGGCAGAACAGTAATTTTTCTTTTGTTTGTTTGTAATGGGCATCTGAGGTTGTCATGGAATCTGCCCCATGTCATTAAGACTTGAAAGAAAAAAGGACTTTGTCAGGAAGTCTTAAAAACTGATGTGATATCTTGAGAAGCTTAGTATCAGACAAAGATCAGGGCATCTGAGACAGCCTCTTGATTTGGAAGAGCGGAGCAGAAACATGGTCAGATGTAAAGCTCTGCAAATGAGTGTGGCAGCATTATTATGGTTATGGTTCAGGTTCAGGTTCAGATTTGGGGCGATGATTGTTTCTTCATAGCCTTACGGCTTTATATGCCCCTTCTTTATTTGCTCTGTCATTGGTCAGGTCGACGCGAGCCCAGTTTTTATTTTCGACCATCAAAGTCGAACATGATGTCTGTTATTATTTCATGCTTATCGATAAGATTTTAAAAGAGTTAATATTTGGTGCACGTTTGATGTTCGGAGTTAGTTTATTCCAAATTGGTGCTATCTCTGGCTGAAGAAATGTTTCCTTATATTAGTATTAACTTGCTGTATTTGTACTTTGTCACAACTGTTACGGGTTATGTTGGTTAGTGCAGGTTCAAAAAAACATGCTTGATCAATATCATCTAGATTATTGAAAATTTTATAAGTTTGGATCAGATCTCCTCTTACCCTTCTAGCTTTGAGGGATGGTAACCTTAGGTACCTTAATCTGTCTTCATATGGATAATCAGCAATGCCCGGTATTAACTTAGTTGCTCTTCTCTGCACCTTTTCTATTTCTATTGACTGCCTTTTTAGTCTTGGAGACCATATCACATTGCCATATTCAAGAATCGATCTCACCATTGCCTTGTATAGTCTAAGAAAGGTATCTCTGTCCAAGTATGTAAAAGTTTCTTAATAATACCAATCATCTGCACGGCTTTCTTGACGGTCTGTGCAATGTGTCTGTCAAAGAGTAAGTCTTCATCAAATGTTATCCCAAGTCTTTTTCTCTTCACAGCACGTTATTTGAACTTCTTGATCCCCAACTTTCATACTGTAATTTAATTTAGGGTTTCTTTTGCCAATATGTAATACTTTGCATTTGGATGCATTGAAGTACAAATTCCATGAGTTAGACCAATTTATGAGTAGCTCAATGTCATTTGCATTGTAAGGTGTTTGGATGGTGAACTGTACAACTTAGTATCATCAGAAAAAATCTTGCATGTGCTTTTTAACCCTGGTAAGTCATTTATAAATATAGTAATAATATAGGTCCCAGTATGCTGCCTGGGGGATTCCATAATGACATTAGCATTACTAGAAACAGAAGATCCAACTCTAACATTCTGAACTCTATCTCTCAAGAAGTCTTCAATCCAATCTAAAACTTTTCCAGTATACCATACGATTTGAGTTTACTAAGTAGTCTGGCATGTGGGACCGAATCGAAGGCTTTACGAAAGTCCAGGTACAAAACATCAATGCTATCTCCACTATCAATTAACTTAGTAAAGTCTTCCATTACCTCAAGCAACTGTGTAATACAAGATCTACTTTGACGAAAACCATGCTGACATTTGGCATTACAACTTATTTTTCATCATATGATCAACAATAACATCTCTTACGATTGACTCCAGTACCTTACAAGTCACACTTGTCAAGCTTACAGGTCTGTAGTTTCCAGGGTCAGTTCTTGTTCCCTTTTTGAAAATAGGTATTACTGTTGCCGTTTTCCAGTCTTGAGGTAGAGTTCCTTGCTCTATAGATTTGTTAAAAAGGATACTAAGAGGCTCTGCTAGTTCTGTGCTTAGTTCTTTTAAAACGCGAGATGGAATAGCATCAGGTCCTTGCGCTTTATTCAGATTTAGATTATCAAATTTCTTTTTAACCCGTTCTGGGGTAATAAATTACATCATAGACAGCTTTACCATTTGATTTACATTTTGGTATTACATCTGGTATGTCCCTTTTATCCTCTCGTGTAAAAACACTAGCAAAAAAAGTGTTTAGAATCTCAGCTTTATCCACATCCTTTGTCTCTATATTTCCATCTTGTGATTTCAAAGGACTGATTCCTACTCTTGCCTTTGTCTTTGACTGCACATATTTCCAAAAGCTTTTGGATTAGTTTTGCATTCTCTTGCTAACTTTTGCTCGAATTCCTTTTTACTTTTTTGATTTGTCGACCACCACACTTTCTTACTTTATATATGCTTGGTAATCTCTGCCTCTTTTTGTTCTCAAAAATCTCTGATACAGGTTGTATTTCTTTTAATAATTTTCAATGATTTTCTATCCATCCATTTTGGTTTCAATTTTTTGTTTTCATTTATTTTAACTTAGGAATGTTTTTTTCCAAAAGCTTCATGAATTTTCTCTTTTATCCTTCCCAGCCTGTGTCAACATTCAATTCTGTCAGTTCAGACAAACTGTTTTGTTAAGATCAACCCTCATCTGGGAAAAGTTACCATTTTTCATATCAAATTTTATGTCTTCTGTCTTAGTTTCTAGTTTTTCAGCCAAGTATAATTTAAAATATAAAACTTCATGGTCACTTTTTCCAAGAGGGGTCAAGTGCTCCACTTCTGAAATAAGGTCTTCATCATTAAAGATCACCAGATCAAGAATATTTGCTTTCTGTCCTTCTCTTCTTCTGGTTGGTTGTGTCACTACTTGCGTCAAAAATGCATCTCGAAGACTTTCAATAAATTCCTGTTCTCTCTCACCAGCCCATCTCCCTTTCCAATCTATGTTTGGAAAGTTAAAATCCCCAGTTATGCACACACAGTCAAAGTTTTTAAAATTTCCTTTTCAATAGTTTAATCAGCTTATTTTCATTTTTCTAGCGTACACTGGGACTCTTATAGATGCAACCAAATATGACTTTTGCCCATCCCCCGTAACAAACTGAATCCAGACACTTTCTTCGAAATCATTTTCATTCATTTCAGTACACATTTTTGAATTTAAAGACTCTTTTACAAATAGCACTACAGCTCTCTTTGGGTTTGGGTTGAAAAATGTATCATACCCTGGTAAAGAATATTCGCAAGGTTAATATTTGTTTGATTTTTGGCTATCGCCTCTGTTATTGCTACAATGCTTGGGTTAGTGTCCTCCACCAATGCTAATAGCTCATCTTTTTTATTCAAAAAACCTCCACAATTTCTGGATACATTAAAGCTTTTTCTTTTATTTGTGCAATGTGAGTAATGTCCCAGACATATTCATTACTACTGAAAAGCAAGCTGGATTCCACAAAGACAGCCGTACTGTCAGACAGATTTTTGGCTTGCCTATCTTTTTAAAAAAGCATTTCCGATACCAAAGAGAGAGTTTTGTCTCATCATGGACAACAAGAACGAGTTCGACAGAGTCTGGAAGGAGTCACTATGGGCCATAACGTAAACAAAAGCTGATCAACACCATCTAGCAAATCACTCCAGAGCAACTAGTGCAATGCTCATTTATGCTATTGGAGAGTTGTCCCAAACTTTGGTTGGAGTTTCTTAGGGCTCCCTTCTGTCTCCACCCTTTTCAATATATTCCTGCAACAAACCATCAGTGAAGCACGTCTTGTATCGCACAGTCAGCACTGGGGGAAGGTACGTAGGTCTTCAATTTGTGGATGACATCAGTGGCTGAGTGTTAGGCAGTGAACAAGAATTCACCAAGCTCTTTGACACACCAACAAAAATGGAGAGCTACATTTGGTCTTTGTTTTAATGATTCCTAACATATCTGAATTTTGTATGTTGCATGACCATGTGTATGGATGTGTGACAGTTACTTGGAATACATATTTGAAGTGTGTAGAATTATGAGTCTTAGAAGAGTCAGATCGGTTATGTTTTGATTCTATCAAGGTATTCACTATTCGGTTTTATTCTTTTTCATTTTTCTGTTTCAACACAGGAGCTAAGTGGACTTGGGAACAGAAAGCTTCTAGGAGCCAGGTAAGGATAGCAGTACTGTGCAAGTAATGGTAACATTCATTAAATGATAATGATAAGAATACAATATTTGTTTATTTCCTTTGTAATGCGTTGTTTTATGTTTGGAGCGTAACCTATCTTGATCAGAATATTTTATGAAATAAATCTTCGAAGAAGAAAGAAATTTACTGACTGCCTTTTTATATACTTATGAATTAAATGAATAAAAGTCTAGATTCTCTTTACATTCATCGTGCAGTGTTCAGCCCAGAATCAGGTTTTGTGACACATACCATCCTTTTTGTAGTGCTTGTTTATTTGTTCGGTTTTGAGGGGTATTCATCTTCTGTCATCCTTTGTGGCATTACTCCATTCTGTCTTACATTTCCTCACAGCCAGCCTGGATGGATCAATACCTATCTCAGTTATCATCATTAAGTGTAATAGAAGTATGATGTCAAGGTACATGGCTACATTTATGCTTGCAGCTATAGATAGTGGATTCAAGTTAACTACGAGATTTGTTTGTTGATTGTAAGCTATGTGTTTATGGATTCAAGTCTACTAAGCATTTGTTTTGTGATCAAACTTTATTTTTCTGCCCATTCGAGACACTTAGTTAAGGGCCGAACAAACAAGCTTACACTTGACTGACCCAATTTTTTATTGTATGTAAGCATGAGGCATTATCAAACTTGTGTACTAGTTAACAGAAATTAAGTTCCATGAAAGTGTTGACGTCTCATGAACAATTGGTGTGTGTGTTGTCATTGTGAATCACTGCCTGACTTTGTAGTACTAGCTTTCATGCCGTATGATACATTATAAGGAAATTAAACTATCGATTTTGTGATCTAAAAGAATTGTCGGAATTCGCCTATTCCGTCATCTCAAGACACGTATCTACATTTCTGACAACCACTGATTATCAACATAATCAGCCATTTGTATGCACTATCATGCTGAACACATGCTGCCTGACGGCGTACACAGATGCATATTATGTTGCGAGTACAGACGGTTAGTTGCTGGTTGGGGAGCAGACTGCGAAAACACCTTTCTTGACCTGCATTCAGGATTGGCCTTGTGCAGCTGTGGGCGAGCTGTAAACCTGCCTCTCAGACTAGTGGCATGCTCTGAAGCCTTGTGATATGTATTGACCTATGTGATTTTGGATTCAAGTCTAATTAGAGGAATTTGTTTGGGAGATGTATTGACCTATGTTGGATCCTGCTGTGAGACGAGTGTGTCACTGGCTCTAAGTAGGAAGACTGGAACCACACAGCTGACCTGTAGTGCTAGGACTGCACAGTTATGGGCCTTGGTGTGGTGGCTTCATAGGAACTGTAGTGGGCAGTGTGGGAGTGTTGCCACTTTCAGAATAACGTGGGTGAAGCAGCAGAAGAAGAAAATGACAATAAACAACAACACAGAAATGAACCTAAGAGGAAAACCATGCCCAAAATATTTCATCTTGAACTGATTTATGAAAAGCCTTAAGAAGTCGCCACAAAGGATGAATTGCATTTGTTTGTTTTTTCTAAAGATCATGTATAAATGTTGAGTTTAATGTGTTTATCTGTGTAAGTCTGATATTATAAAGTGTATATAGCTTGTTGACAAAAGTGCTCTGTGCAAGATTGGTCTTTTAGTCATAATGATTGTTTGTCTGGTTGCTGACAAGATTGTAAAACTTTTTTTCACACGTTTTGCATATACTGGCACACTTTTATACACACTTGAAGAAACTCTTTACAGCAGGGTCTTCAGAGAATTGTAAAAGGAGCCCTCATCATGAAAGTGCTTTGGCACTTAACTTTTGCACACTCGTATGAGCATGTTTGCACATTTTCAGGCACAAGTTCCACACACATATTCTTTTTCTTTCATATTGGCTATATATAAATGGATAGATAGATAGATACACAGACTGACAGACAGATTCACACACACGACACACACACAACACACACACACACACACACCACACACAACACACACACACACACACGCAGACACAGACACACATACATATACACACACATATGTAATGGGTAGGAGAAACAAAATTCAGTCGCATCTGAAGATGTTTAAATTCACACTTTCTAGCCTGAGAAGAGAGGCTTTTCACTGGGGATTGAAATATTGCTTTTCCTTTCTATTCTTTTCAGGTCAATGCCTGATCGATACAAAAATATCTGTGATGTTGCGAAGACAAGGTCAGTGTTATCTCTTGGTCTGTCATGCTTCAAACTGCAGCATGTTGAATCAGCCAAGGTTGACAGCCTGGCTTCTGATTCTCAGCAAGATGAGCAGACTCCTAACCAAGTGCAGATTAAGCAATGGTCCTACAGCGTCCAGACCTTTAACGTGACATTGCTGTGTTCGGAAGACTACATGGTGGAACCTGCAGCACTCAAATTTCTGGTTGAGCATGGGTTTGACTTCAACAAGCAGTACACATGTGGGGTGTCCTACTGCAGGGGCAAGGGACAGGTGGGTTTAGCTTTGAATCGTTCGGGTTTGTGTGCTGAAATCACATGTGCCCTATTCTTTAATTGGAATCATTGGTCTTGACGAATGGTATGCTTTCTTACCCATCATACTGATTTTATTAGGGAAGAGCATTGAATGTTCTTCGATGAATAAATACAGTAACTCTGCTCCTAGATGAGACAAGAAAAACAGTTGAACCAGTTGTGTTTTAATTCTTCTCTCTCACCATGACACTTTTGAGACCATTTATTGGGATGAAATAGGTTGTTACCCTCAGAGTCTCTGAGACCATTTATTGGGATGAAAGTTTGTTCCCCTCAGAGTCTGTGAGACCATTTATTAGGATGAAACAGGTTGTTACCCTCAGAGTCTCTGAGACCATTTATTAAGATGAAATAGGTTGTTACCCTCAGAGTCTCTGAGACCATTTATTAGGATGAAACGGGTTGTTACCCTCAGAGTCTCTGAGACCATTTATTGGGATGAAACAGGTTGTTACCCTGAGAGTCTCTGATACCATATATTAGGATGAAACAGGTTGTTACCCTTGGAGTCTCTGAGACCATATATTAGGATGAAACAGGTTGTTACCCTCGGAGTCTCTGAAAACCTATACAGTGTCTCTTGCACAGTGCAGGCATCAGCATGTCTTCTCTTTCTGTTCCTGGAGTGCCCAAGTTGTTCAGAATGTGCTGTGTGGTTTGAGAGGTGTTGGTGCGGGCTGGAGATGTCTGATAGTTAAGGCAGCTGTGTCTCATTGGTCTGTTGAAGTGGTCAGCAGGTGTGGCCATAGTGTCTTGTAGTTGTAGATGTAGTGATGGTCTTCATCTCTGTGAGTCTGAAGCTGGTCAGCTGATGTGGCCATAGTGTCTTGTACAGTTGTAGTGATGGTCTTCATCTCTGTGAGTCTGAAGCTGGTCAGCAGGTGTGGCCATAGTGTCTTGTACAGATGTAGTGATGGTCTTCATCTCTGTGAGTCTGAAGCTGGTCAGCAGGTGTGGCCATAGTGTCTTGTACAGATGTAGTGATGGTCTTCATCTCTGTGAGTCTGAAGCTGGTCAGCAGGTGTGGCCATAGTGTCTTGCACAGATGTAGTGATGGTCTTCATCTCTGCGAGTCTGAAGCTGGTCAGCAGATGTGGCCATAGTGTCTTGTACAGATGTAGTGATGGTCTTCATCTCTGTGAGTCTGAATCTGGTCAGCAGGTGTGGCCATAGTGTCTTGTACAGATGTAGTGATGGTCTTCATCTCTGTGAGTCTGAAGCTGGTCAGCAGGTGTGGCCATAGTGTCTTGTACAGATGCAGTGATGGTCTTCATCTCTGTGAGTCTGACACGATTTTCTGCCTGGTCTTTCTCAGTGCCCGCCCTAGCCGTTCTGCCTGCCTCTTCCTTTGTTTGGATACGACAATGGGAGGGAAAGCACTTGAGTGCTACTCTAGAACCCTGCAGTGCTGATCTTGAACAGCTGGTGTGAGGTTCAGAGGTCCTGATGGAGGTATTACCACCTTATTTTCCCATGTGAAAGGATGGGTTGCTGGCAGGATTCATAGGTTCATTGTCCTGAATGTTTTCCATCCATTGAAATTGTAAGCTGCAAGCGTCTTTTGGCTTTTATGCCATTCCGTTGCTTGGGAGTGGGATTGATGATACTGCTGTCAGGTCGCTTGCTGTGGACTTAGTGTAAGTTTAGAGGCAGCGCAATTCATGTTAATTTTTTTAACTGCCCAGCCAACCACGTGGAGCCATAACAGGCTAGAGAGGGAGGGCATGATGGGAGAGTTGTAGTCATATGATATATCCATCATCTGTCTGTTCAACAGGCATTCTGATGATCATGATGATTTGAGGTAATCAAAATTTGTCAGACTCTGTTAATTCAGCATGAGCGTTTTCATTGCATATTATTTGCATATGAAGTTTCTGTGTGGTGTATGAGAGAGAGAGAGAGAGAGAAAGCGAGCGAGAGAGAGAGAAATCAGTTTGAGTCGCGTGCCTTCACAGTGAAACTTGCTGTCAGGATGAGTACTTTTTATATATTTATGTGGAGTAACATGAGAGGATGAACAGTGTGAGTGTTAGAGTGCTGGTTTAAAAAGAATAATGTACTGATACATTTAGATGTTTGTTTGATGTGATTGTCAGGGCTGGACGATTCGATGACCACAAGTGAGTTCAAAGGCAGGTGACAAAGAATGTCAAAACTGAATAGCCTATCAGGCGTTAAAAATATAATGTCTGGACTGATCATTCTTGGTTAATTTCTGAAAGTCTTTAATTTTAATCTTAAATGATTGTCAGCTTAGTTATTTTACTTGTGGCATGAGATTACAGTTGCTAGAAATGGAAAAATTCATTAAAAAAATAATGAAAGGGAAAAAAATAAATTTTTTTTATTCCCCTTTTTTTTTGCGTTGTTTTTTTTGTTTGGGGTTAAACCCCCTTGATCCGAATTTTTTTTGAAAAAAAATCTTAGAAAAAAGAAAGAAAAATTTACCCGCGCCTTTTCATTTAAAATTTTTGAATTAAATGAAAAAAATCAAAAATTTCTTTTCATTTATCGTGCAGGGGTTTTAGCCCAGAAAAGGTTTGGGTACAACCTTCCCCCATTTTTTTTTGTGTTTCTTGGTTTTTTTGCTTGGTTTTGGAGGGGGGTTCTTATCCTGTAAACCTTTGTGGCATTACTCCATTTTTTGTCTTTACTCTTCCTCACTCAGCCAGCCGGAGTAGAAACAAAAAAACCCTACTTAGTTATCATCATTAATTTGTAAAGAAATTGGAAGTCAAGGAAACCAAGGCTAGCTTTTTTTTTTGCGCTATAAATTGTGGTTTTAATTTTTAACCGAGGCCCTTTGTTTGTTTAAAGAAATTTTTTTTAAGTGAATTTTGGGGTTCAAGTTTACCCAGAAGCATTTTTTTTTGTGATAACACTTTATTTTTTTGCCCCTTTTGAGACACTTAGTTTTAAAGGGCCCCCCAACAAACAAGCCTTTTTCATTTCTGGGGCCCCCAAAATTTTTGGGGGTTGTAGTCCAAACCCGGGCAATTTTAAAACTTGTTTTTCTTGTTAACTAGGGAAATTTTAAGTTCCCAAAAAAGGGGATGAAGTCATTTTTTGCCCCCAAAATTGGGGTGGTGGTTTGGTTTTTTGGGTTGAATTGGGCCCGACCTCTTGTGTTTCAAGCTTTTTAAAAGCCGTTTTTTAAAATTTTCTTCAGGGAAAAAAACTATCGAGTTTTGGGATTAAAAGAATTGTCGGGGGGGAAATTTGCCTATTCAGGGCATCTCAAGAACACAGAAAATATTACATTTTTCATGGGCAACCAGAAATTTTCAAAAAATAAAAGCCCCAAATTTTAAAGGGCCCCCTCATCAAACTGAAAAAAACCCTTGCTGGGCCAACCCGGGACACAGGGTGGGCATTCAGTTAAAAAGGGCAAATTTCCCCGCAAAGGTTAAAACTTGGGGGGGTGGGGAGGGGCCTGCAGGAAAAACCCCTTTCCTTGACCTGCATTCACGGGTTGGCCTCGGGAGCGGTTTGGGGGAGTGTAAACTCCCCTCCTCTCAGAACAAAGGGCATGCTCTGAACGCCTTTTTTGGGTATGAATTTCCCCATTGATTTTGGTTCAAGTCTAATTAAGGAATTTTTTTTTGGGAAAATGTATTACCTTTGGGTTTGGGTCCGCGTGAGACCCAGTGTGTACGGCTCTAAGTAAAGGGAAAACTGGGAACCCCCACAGCTTTACCTGTTTGTGCTAGGACTGCCCCAGTTTTTGGGGCCCTTTGGTTTTGGTTTGGGTTCATAGGAAATTTAGTGGGCAAATGGGGGAGTGATTTCCCCTTTCCCGAAAACGTTGGGGGTTGGGAACACGAAGAAAAAAATGACAAAAAACAAACACGAAATGAAACCAAGAGGAAAACCATGCCCCAAATATTTCATCTTAAATGAATTTTTGAAAAGCCTTTAAAAAGTCGCCCCCAAAGGTTTAATTGCATTTGGGTTTTTTTTTTTTAAAAAATCATGTTTAAATTTTTGAGTTTAAGTGTTTTTTGTGTAAGCTGATTTTATAAAAATGTATATAGTTGTTTTTTCAAAAGTGCTCTGGCCAAAAATTGGTTCTTTTTTTTTAAAATGAAATTTTTTTGTTGGTTGCTTTACAAGATTTAAACCTTTTTTTTCAAAACGTTTTGCTTTTACGGGGACACTTTTTTACACACTTTTAAGAACTTTTTTACAGAAGGGCTTCAGGGGGAATTGTTTTAAAAAAGGCCCCCCAAACATGAAAGTCTTTGGGGACTTTAAATTTTGCACACTGGGTTTACATTTTTGCACATTTTCAGGCACAAGTTTTCCCCACACATATTTTTTTTCTTTCATATTGGCTATTTAAAATGGATAGATGATTGTTTCAAAAACTGACAGACGTTTCACACCACGCACACACACACACACCACAAAACACACCCCACAAACACACACCACACAAAACACCACCACAAAACGCAGACCCCAGACCCACATCATATTCACAAAATATTAATGGGTAGGGGAAACAAAAATTCAGTCGCATCTGAAGGGTGTTTAAAATTTACACTTTTAGCCTGGAAGAGAGGGTTTTCACTGGGGAAATTGAAATATTTCTTTTTCCTTTTTTATTCTTTTAGGTCAATGCCTGATCGATACAAAAATATTGTTGTTGCGGGGAAAGGGCTGTGTTAAACCTGGGGCTGTCCCGGGTTCAAAAAATGCAGCATGTTTAATCACCAAGGTTTGACACCTGGGGTTTTGGGTTTTTCAGCAAAATGAGCAAAATCCCAACCCAAATGCAGATTTTAAACAATGGGGCCCCACAGCGTCCAAAACCTTTAACGTGACAATTTTCGGGGTTTTTGGAAGACTACATTTTGGGTTGGGAAACCCGCAGCACTCAAAATTTTTGGTTGAGCATGGGTTTGACTTCAACTAAACGTACAATTTTGGGGGGTTTTCCTACTGGGAGGGGGAAGGGACCCGGGTTGGGTTAGCTTTTAATGTTCGGGTTTTTTGTGCTGAAAAACATGTGCCCTAAATTTTTTAAATTTTTGGGAAACTTGGTCTTGACGAATGGTATGCTTTCTTACCCATAAACTGATTTTATTAGGGGAAAAGCATTGAATGTTTTTTCGATGAATATTTATAAAAGTAACTTGCTCCAAAATGAGACAAAAAAACAGTTTTTAACCAGTTGGGGTTTTTTAAAAATTTTTCTCACCTTAACTTTTGAACCATTTTTTGGGATGAAATTTGGTTTTTTACCCCCGAGTCTCTGAGGGCCCTTTTTTTTGGGATGAAATTTTTTCCCCCCAAGTCTGTGAGCCATTTAATTTTGGAGAAACAGGTTGTTTCCCCCAAAAGTCTTTTGAGACCATTTATTAAGTTTAAATTTGGTTTTTTACCCTCAGAGTCTTGAGACCCCTTTTTTTTTTTTGAAAGGGGGTTTTTACCCTCGAGTTCTGAGACCATTTTTTTGGGGTGAAAAAAAGGTTGTTTCCCCCAAGTCTTGATACCAAAATATTTGGTGAAACAGGTTGTTACCCTTTGGGTCCCCTTTTGGGCCATATATTTTGGGTGAAACAGGGGTTTTTTTACCCTTTGGAGTCTCTGAAAACCCATACAGTGGGCTCTTGCCCACAGTTTCCCGGCCCTCGCCATGTCTTCTTTTTCTGTTCCTGGGGTGCCCAAAAAAAGTTTTTTTCGAAATGCCCCCCCGGGGGGGTTTGGGGGGGGGTTTTAAAAGGGTGTTGGGTGGGGCTGGAGAGTCTGATAGTTTAAAGGAGCTGTTCTCATTTGGGCCCGTTGAAACTGGTCGAAAGGGGGGCCTTTTGTCCCTTTTTAGTTGTGATGTTGTGATGGTCTTCATCTCCCGTTTAGTCTTTAAGCTGGTCGTGATGTGGCCTTTTTTTTCTTGACAGTTGTAGTGTTTGGGCTTCATCTTTTGGGGTCTGAAGCTGGTCAGCAGGTGTGGCCATAGGGTTTGTACAGATGTAGTATGGTTTCATTCGGGGAGTCTGAAGCTGGTTTAGCAGGTGTGGCCATAGTGTCTTTTTAAGGTAGTGAGGTCTTTATCTCGTGAGGGCTTTAAGCTGGTCAGCGGTTGGCCCATAGTGTTTTTGCACAGATTTTTGTGATGGCTTCATCTCTGCGAGTCTGGAAACTGGGCACAGATGGGGGCCCCAAAAGGGTCTTGTACGGGGTTGTGATGGTTTTTCATCTCTGTGGTCTGAATCCGGGCAGCAGGTTTTTTGGCCATATGTTTGTTCGATGTAAATGTTTGGGCTTCTTTTCTGTTTAAATTGAAGGTTTGGGGCAAGGTTTTGGGGCCCTAGTGGGTTTTTTGTACAAGTCAGTGTTTGGCTTCATCTCTTTGAGTCTGAAACGATTTTCCTGCCTTTTTTCTTTCCAGTGCCCCCCCTAGCCCCTTTTGGCCCGCCTTTTCCTTTTGGGTTTGGTTTCACCCTTTGGGGGGGGAAAGCACTTGAGGCTAATCTAAACCTGCTTTCTTTATCTTGAACAAACCCCGGTGTGAGGTTAGAAAGGTTTCCCTTTGGAGAGGGGGTTTCCCCCTTATTTTCCCGTGTAAAAGGTTTGGGGTTTCTGGGAGGATTCATAGGGTTTTTTGTCCTGAATGTTTTTCCATCCCTTGAAATTGTAACCCAAGCGTTTTTTGGCTTTTATGCCATTTTCCCTTTTCTTGGGGGTGGGGTTGATGAAACGGTCAGGTTCCCTTTTGTTGGCTTTTGTGTAAGTTTTGAGGCCCGCGAATTTTAGTTAATTTTTTTAAAATGCCCCCCCCCAAACCACGGGGGAGCCCCAAAAGGCTAGAGAGGGAGGGCATTTTTGGGAAAAGTTTTTAGTCATATGAAATTTTTCCCTCATCTGTCGTTCAACAGGCCTTTGATGATCATGAAGATTTGGTAATCAAAATTTTTTAAAACTCTGTTAAAATTCAGCATGAGCGTTTTCCCTTGTCTTTTTTTGCATATGAAGTTTTGTGTGGTGTTTTAAGGGGAGAGAGAGAGAGAGGAAAGCGAGCGAAGAGAGAGAAATAAATTTGAGTCCCCGTGCCTTTTACAGTGAAATTGCTGTCGGATGAAATTTTCTTTTTTTTTTTATGTGGGGTAAAAATGAAGAGGATGAAAAAGTGTGAGTGTTAGAGTGCTTTGGTTTTTAAAAAAAAATAATGTCTGATACATTTAGTGTTTGTTTGTTTTGTTTGGGCAGGGGGTGGCCCATTCCCATAAAACCCAAGTGGTTCAAAAAACAGGGGACAAAGAATGTTTTAAAAAAGAATAGCCTATTGGCGGTCTTAAAAAAAATTTAAAGTCTGGAAAAAGAAAACAATTTTTTGGTTAATTTTTGAAAAGTCTTTAATTTTAAATTTTTAAATGATTTTCAGCCCTTGTTAATTTTTTCCCTTTTTAGGGCATGGATATACAAATTTGACTAGAGCCCTGGGGGGGGGGGAAAAAGCTAGGTGGCGGGGGCGCCCGGCTCGTTTAAACCCCAAGGGGTTTTTGGTTTTTAATCTCCGCTGGGCCCCTTTCCCGGGAAAAGGTGGATTTTTTCCCCGGGGGTTTTAACTTTTGGGTTTTGACCCCCATTTTCCTTTTTTGGGAAAGAGGGTAAAAACCAAGGGCCCGGGTGGGGAAAAAGCCAAAAGCATAACAAAACTTGCACACACGTAAAATCCCCATCACCCAAAAAATTTGGGAAAAGAAGGGCCCGTTTGGCTGTTTGGGATGGATGCACGTTTTCACAAAGCATGCATCTTCCCCCAAGATGGAGTATGGTTTCCCTTTAAAGGCAGGAAAAAAAATTTGGGCTGCACACTAAACTTCACTCCCCCCCCTTTGTTGGGGCAGATGGGTTTTAAAACTTTCCATCTATATTGGGGAGTGCCGTTAGGTTCAGTAGCCTGGTAAGCAAAAAAAAGAAGAATAGAGACGGAAAAAATTATGGACCCCCAAATGGAGAAAAAAAATGGCAAAACAACTTGTTTGTGTATTTGTTTTGCCCTTCTTTTGGGTGTCCCAAACATTTTGTTTTCGCTCTTGTTTCAGTTTTAAAATGCAGGGCCCTTTTCCCCCTTTTGGGAAACCGGCGTAATGCTAATTTTTACAGAGAGTTTGTTTGTTTGTTTGTTTTTTTTAAGTAAAAAAGGTTCCAGGGTTTTATAACCCTCCAGTGGGCCTTTTTTCACCCCGTGGGGTCGTTTTGCACATTTTTTTAAACGGGCCCCCTTTTTCCAATGTTTTTTTTTGCAGTACAATAATATGTAAAGTCACAAAAAGTCTTTTAAAAATTATTGTTTTTTAAGAGTAAGGAAAATTTTGGGGGAAAAGAGAGGACAAGGGTTTTTAAAAAGCAAAAATTTAAATTTTCAAATTTATGTTGTTACAATTTAAGGGAAAAACAAAAAAAATTTCGAACACTCTAACAATGGTACTGGGGCAGTGTATGCCCAAAGGGAAATTTTTTGAAATTGTTTTAAAAATTTTAAAAGTCAAATGTTTGCAATTTTCCTTTTTCTAAAAAAAAGAAAAAAAGGAAGGAAATAAAAAAAAACCTTTTTTAAAAAGAAGTAAAAATTAAAATGCCCTTTTTAAAAAAAAGTTGTTTTTTATAAGTTTTCGTTTTGGGGTGGTGAAAACTTCGGCGGGCTTGGGGTTTGGATTTTTTTTTTCAGGTTTAATAGTTTAAAAAAAAATTAAATTTTTTCCCCCTTATTAGGGGTTTTTTTTGGTGTTTTTTTCATATTGTGAATTGAAAAAGCAAAAAAAAAAACCCTAAGTTTCCAGGACATATGAAAGATTAAATTTTTGACGATTGTGTTTCTTTGAAATTTGTTTTTCATTTTTGATTGTTACCAGATATTGCATAAGAAACAGCTGTAATATCATCTTCTTTAACCATTTAACTAAACCATTGTATGTTGAAGAAAATGTTTCCTGGAAAAACACACCATGAATTGATGTAATTTCCAGCCAGAATCTGGAACCAAATCATGCCAGCCCAAAGCAGGGGGTGGTCCCAGTGGCCGGCAGTTGTTTGACCTGCTGCTGTGGAGCGAGGTTCCTGTCGTGCTGCACAATGGCTTTCTGGACATGGTGTTCCTCTACCAGAACTTCTACACCGATCTCCCTTCCAGCCTGCAGGTGTTCCTGGCCGACCTGGAGGAGATGTTTCCCCGGGGCATCCTGGACACCAAGTACCTGGTGGAGTTTGTCGACCGACTGCCGGCCACCTACCTGGAGTATGTCTTCAGGAAATGGTAAATAACACCGTATTTACATAGGCCCAGGTACAAATACGCACACAAAACTAGGTGAAAAATAATGCTTGTTTAATATTTTGTGCAAAACAGACAAGTGCTTGTTGCAAAATTTTTTTGGTCTTGGAGCAGAGAATCTTGTTGGTCTTGGTCAGCAGGGGAATGTGTAAGTTTACATCTCATATGAATGAGTCTGCATAAGTAAAACAACCTAAATATTGATACTTATGTGTGCACACACATGATTTCATGTATACACACTTGTTTACACATATGTATGTACATCTATGCATGCATCTATACACATATAGAAGTGCCAAGAAACAAAACAAATTAATGACAATATTAACAAGTCATTTTTCCTGTTAAAAGGCAAACTAGCAAACGAACAAAACGCACCTATGTATAGACTTGCTGTAAGTTTCGGAAAGGTAAACAAATGTATGAAGTCAGTCAAAGTCACTTGTACATGTACTAAATTATACAAGTAAAATTTTCACTGTTTAAGCATTAAAAACATTGTCACGGTTTATCTGGTCCCTTTCCTATTCTTTCAGAATTTCTTTGACTGATCAACCTCATGCATATATGTATATATTATAAGAAAATTGTTTTGGAAACAATAAAGACTATGTACATAAATGTGTTGTTTGACTTGCAGTCAGTAAACTCCCTACATGGTGAGCATGATTTAAATTCGTCTTCATTAATGATGTGAATGCAGTATAGATATAGGACAGTTGTCTTTACAGGCAGAGGAAAAAAACGCCTTTCAAGCCAGTGCAACAGAAAAGTGAGGTGCGCGTGGACTTTGGTCGGTTACCAGTGAAAAAAAAAGTATGTCAGCTACAGCTGCTGTGGACTGCCCGACAAATGTGTGGAGGAGGATTTCATCCCACAACTCTGCGTTTGCAGGACCTGTTTTGTCACGCTTTGCTGAAAGTCCTTTGAGATGGATAGATTTCAGTTTTGAGTGCTAGTGATCCAACATGAGTCATTAGCTGCAAGTCCTCTGAGATGGATACTTTTTCAGTTTTGAGTGCCAGTGAGTCCAACATGAGTCATTAGCTGGAAGTCCTCTGAGATGGATAGATTTCAGTTTTGAGTGCTAGTGAGTGCAACATGAGTCATTAGCTGCAAGTCCTTGAGATGGATAGATTTCAGTTTTCAGTGCTAGTGAGTGCAACACGAGTCATTAGCTGCAAGTCCTTGAGTGGTAGATTTCAGTTTTGAGTGCCAGTGAGTGCAACATGAGTCATTAGCTGCAAGTCCTCTGGATGGATAGATTTCAGTTTTGATGGCCAGTGAGTCCAACATGAGTCATTAGCTGCAAGTCCTTTGAGATGGATAGATTTCAGTTTTGAGTGCTAGTGGGGTCCAACATGAGTCATTAGCTGCAAGCCTTTGAGAATGGATAGATTTCAGTTTTGAGTGCCAGTGAGTGCAACCATGAGTCATTAGCTGCAAGTCCTTTGAGTGGTAGTTTTCGTTTTGAGTGCCAGTGAGTCCAACATGAGTCATTAGCTGCAAGTCCTTGAGATGGATAGATTTCAGTTTTGAGTGCCACGAGCCCAAACATGAGTCATTAGCTGCAAGTCCTTTGAGTGGATAGATTTCAGTTTTGAGTGCTAGTGAGTCCAACATGAGTCATTAGCTGCAAGTCCTTTGAGATGGATAGATTTAGTTTTGAGGGCCCAGTGAGTCCAACATGAGTCATTAGCTGCAAGTCCTTTGAGATGGATAGATTTCAGTTTTGTGGCCAGTGAGTCCAACATGAGTCATTAGCTGCAAGCCCTTTTGGAGTGGATAGATTTCAGTTTTGATGGCCAGTGAGTCCAACATGAGTCATTAGCTGCAAGTCCTTTGAGATGGATAGATTTCAGTTTTGATGGCCAGTGAGTCCAACATGAGTCATTAGCTGCAAGTCCTTTGAGATGGATAGATTTCAGTTTTGAGTGCCAGGGGAGTGCAACATGAGTCATTAGCTGCAAGTCCTCTGAGATGGATAATTCAGTTTTGAGTGCCAGTGAGTCCAACAGGGAGTCTTTAGCTGCAAGTCCTTTGGATGGATAGATTTCAGTTTGAGTGCCAGTGAGTGCAACATGAGTCATTAGCTGCAAGTCCTCTGAGAGGGAAATAGATTTCAGTTTTGGTGTTAGTGAGGGGAACATGAGTCATTAGCTGCAAGCCCTTTTGAGATGGATAGATTTCAGTTTTGAGTGCCAGTGAGTGCAACATGAGTCATTAGCTGCAAGTCCTCTGAGATGGATGATTTCAGTTTTGAGTCCCAGTGAGTGCAACATGAGTCATTAGCTGCAAGTCCTCTGAGATGGATAGATTTCAGTTTTGAGTGCCAGTGAGTGCAACATGAGTCAGCTGCAAGTCTCTGAGATGGATAGATTTCAGTTTTGATGGCCAGTGAGTCCAACATGAGTCATTAGCTGCAAGTCCTTTGAGATGGATGGGTTTTTCAGTTTTGGTGCCAGTGGTCCAACATGAGTCATTAGCTGCAAGTCCTTTGGATGGATAGATTTCAGTTTTGAGTGCCAGTGAGTCCAACATGAGTCATTAGCTGCAAGTCCTTTGAGATGGATAGATTTCAGTTTTGAGTGCCAGTGGCCCAAACATGAGTCATTAGCTGCAAGTCCTTTGAGATGGATAGATTTCAGTTTTGAGTGCCAGTGAGTCCAACATGAGTCATTAGCTGCAATCCTTTGAGATGGATAGATTTCAGTTTTGAGTGCCAGTGAGTGCAACAGAGTCTTTAGCTGCAAGTCCTCTGAGATGGATAGATTTCAGTTTTGAGTGCCAGTGAGTGCAAAATAAAGCCCATTAGCTGCAAGTCCTCTGAGATGGATTTTCAGTTTTGAGTGCCAGTGAGTGCAACATGAGTCATTAGCTGCAAGTCCTTGATATGGATAGATTTCAGTTTTGATGGCCAGTGAGTGCAACATGAGTCATTAGCTGCAAGTCCTCTGAGATGGATAGATTTCAGTTTTGATGGCCAGTGAGTGCAACATGAGTCATTGCTGCAAGTCCTCTGAGATGGATAGATTCAGTTTTGAGTGCCAGTGAGTCCAACATGAGTCATTAGCTGCAAGTCCTTTGAGATGGATAGATTTCAGTTTTAGTGCCAGTGAGTCCAACATGAGTCATTGCTGCAAGCCCTTTTTGAGATGGATAGATTTCAGTTTGAGTGCCAGTGAGTGCAACATGAGTCATTAGCTGCAAGTCCTTTGAGAGGATAGATTTCAGTTTTGAGTGCCAGTGAGTCCAACATGAGTCATTAGCTGCAAGTCCTTTGAGATGGATGGGATTTCAGTTTTGAGTGCCAGTGAGTCCAACATGAGTCATTAGCTGCAAGTCCTTTGAGATGGATAGATTTCAGTTTTGAGTGCAGTGAGTCCAACATGAGTCATTAGCTGCAAGTCCTTTGAGATGGATAGATTTCAGTTTTGAGTGCCAGTGAGTCCAACATGAGTCATTAGCTGCAAGTCTTTGAGATGGATAGATTTCAGTTTTGAGTCCCAGTGAGTGCAACATGAGTCATTAGCTCAAGTTCTTGAGATGGATAGATTTCAGTTTTGAGTGCCAGTGAGTGCAACATGAGTCATTAGCTGCAAGTCCTTGAGATGGATAGATTTCGTTTTGAGTGCCGTGAGTGCAACATGAGTCATTAGCTGCAAGTCCCTGAGATGGATAGATTTCAGTTTTGATGGCCAGTGAGTGCAACATGGGGTCATTAGCTGCAAGCCTCTGAGATGGATAGATTTCAGTTTTGATGGCAGTGAGTTGCAACATGAGTCATTAGCTGCAAGTCCTTTTGAGATGGATAGATTTAAATTTTTGATGGCCAGTGAGTCCAACATGATAAATTAGCTGCAAGTCCTCTGAGATGGATAGATTTCAGTTTTGATGGCCAGTGAGTCCAACACGAGTCATTAGCTGCAAGTCCTCTGAGATGGATAATTCAGTTTTTGAGTGCTAGTGAGTCCAACATGAGTCATTAGCTGCAAGTCCTTGAGATGGATAAATTTCAGTTTTGAGTGCTAGTGAGTCCAAATGATGTCATTAGCTGAAAGTCCTCTGAGATGGATAGATTTCAGTTTTGAGGCTAGTGAGTCCAACATGAGTCATTAGCTGCAAGTCCTCTGAGATGGTTTAGATTTCATTTTTGATGGCCAGTGAGTGCAACATGAGTCATTAGCTGCAAGTCCCTGAGATGGATAGTTTCAGTTTTGAGTGCTAGTGAGTCCAACATGAGTCATTAGCTGCAAGTCCTCTGAGATGGATAGATTTCAGTTTTTGATGCTAGTGAGTCCAACATGAGTCATTAGCTGCAAGTCCTCTGAGATGGATAGATTTCAGTTTTGAGTGCTAGTGAGTCCAACATGAGTAATTAGCTGCAAGTCCTTTGAGATGGAAAGATTTCAGTTTGAGTGTTGTGAGTGCAACATGAGTCATTAGCTGCAAGTCCTCTGAAATGGATAGATTTCAGTTTTGAGTGCTAGTGAGTCCAACATGAGTCATTAGTGCAAGTCCTCTGAGATGGATGATTTCAGTTTTGAGTGCTAGTGAGTCCAACATGAGTCATTAGCTGAAAGTCCTCTGAGATGGTTAGATTTCAGTTTTGAGTGCCAGTGAGTGCAACAGATCATTAGCTGCAAGTCCTTGAGATGGATAGATTTCAGTTTTGAGTGCCAGTGAGTGCAACATGAGTCATTAGCTGCAAGCCCTCTGAGAGGATAGATTTCAGTTTTGGTGCCAGTGAGTGCAACATGAGTCATTAGCTGCAAGTCCTCTGATATGGATAGATTTCAGTTTTGATGGCCGTGAGTGCAACATGAGTCATTAGCTGAAAGTCCTCTGAGTGGATAGATTTCAGTTTTGATGGCCAGTGAGTGCAACATGAGTCATTAGCTGCAAGTCCTCTGAGATGGATAAGATTTCAGTTTTGAGTGCCAGGGGTCCAACATGAGTCATTAGCTGCAAGTCCTTTGAGATGGATAGATTTCAGTTTTGAGTGCCAGTGATCCAACATAAGTCATTAGCTGCAAGTCCTTTGAGATGGAAGATTTCAGTTTTGAGTGCCAGTGAGTCAACATGAGTCATTAGCTGCAAGCCCTTTGAGATGGATAGATTTCAGTTTTGGGGTGCCAGTGAGTCCAACATGAGTCATTAGCTGCAAGTCCTTTGAGAGGAATCAGGTTAATGTTGCATTGCCAGTGAGTGCTATGTGTAAAACTAAACCCTGTGAATGAAATTTTTTTGCATTGCCAGTGAGTGCTAGGTTTTAAAAACTGAAACTGTCAATGTAAGTTGCTTGCAGTGAGTGCTATGTGTAAAAAACTGAACCTGTGAATGTAATGTTCCCCATTGCCAGTGAGTGCTATGTGTGAAACTAAAACCTGTGAATGCAATGTTGCATTGCCAGTGAGTGCTATGTGTGAAAACTGAACCTGTGAATGCAATGTTGCATTCCCAGTGAGTGCTATGTGTGAAAACTGAACCTGTCATGTAATGTTGCATTGCCAGTGAGTGCTTGTGTAAAAACTGAACCTGTCAATGTAATGTTGCATTGCCAGTGGTGCTATGTGTAAAACTGAACCCTGCCCAATGTAATGTTGCATTGCCAGTGAGTGCTATGTGTAAAAACTGAACCTGTAATGTAATGTTGCATTGCCAGTGAGTGCTATGTGTAAAAACTGAACCTGTCAATGTAATGTTGCATTGCCAGTGAGTGCTATGTGTAAAACTAAACCTGTCAATGTAATGTTGCATTCCCAGTGAGTGTATGTGTAAAAACTGAACCTGTCAATGTAATTTTGGCATTGCCAGTGAGTGCAAATGTGTAAAAACTGAACCTGTCAATGTAATGTTGCATTGCCAGTGAGTGCTATGTGTAAAAACTGAACCTGTCAATGTAATGTTGCATTGCCAGTGAGTGCAAATTTGTAAAAACTGAACCTGTCAATGTAATGTGCATTGCCAGTGAGTGCTATGTGTAAAAACTGACCTGTCAATGTAATGTTGCATTGCCAGTGAGTGCTATGTGTAAAAACTGAACCTGTGAAATGTAATGTTGCATTCCCAGTGAGTGCTATGAGTAAAAACTAAACCCTGTGAATGTAATGTTGCTTGCCAGTGAGTGCTATGTGTAAAAACTGAACCTGTGAATGTAATGTTGCATTGCCAGTGAGTGCTATGTGTAAAAAATGAACCTGTGAAGTAATGTTGCATTGCCAGTGAGTGCTATGTGTGAAAACTGAACCTGTGAATGTAATGTTGCATTCCCAGTGAGTGCTATGTTTTGAAAACTGAACCTGTGAATGTAATGTTGCATTGCCAGTGAGTGCTATGTGTGAAAACGAAACCTGTGAATGTAATGTTGCATTGCCAGTGAGTGCTATGTGTAAAAACTGAACCTGTGAATGTAATGTTGCATGCCATGAGTGCTATGTGTAAAAACTGAACCTGTGAATGTAATGTTGCATTGCCAGTGAGTGCTATGTGAAAAAAATAAAACCTGTGAATGTAATGTTGCATTGCCAGTGAGTGCTATGTGTAAAAACTGAACCTGTGAATGTAATGTTGCATTGCCAGTGAGTGCTATGTGTAAAAACTAAACCCTGTGAATTTTATGTTGCATTGCCAGTGAGTGCTATGTGTAAAAACTGAACCTGTCAATGTAATGTTGCATTGCCAGTGAGTGCTATGTGTAAAAACTGAACCTGTCAATGTAATGTTGCATTGCCAGTGAGTGCTATGTGTAAAAACTGAACCTGTCAATGTAATGTTGCATTGCCAGTGAGTGCTATGTGTAAAAACTGAACCTGTCAATGTAATGTTGCATTGCCAGTGAGTGTTTATGTGTAAAAACTGAACCTGTCAATGTAAGTTGCATTGCCAGTGAGTGCTATTGTAAAAAACTGAACCTGTCAATGTAATGTTGCATTGCCAGTGAGTGCTTGTGTAAAAACTGAACCTGTCAATGTAATTTTGAAATTGCCAGTGAGTGCTATTGTAAAACTGAACCTGTCAATGTAATTTTGCATTGCCATGAGTGCTATGTGAAAAAAACTGAACCTGTCAATGTAAATTTTGCATTGCCAGTGAGTGCTATGTGTAAAAACTGAACCTGTCAATGTAATTTTGCATTGCCAGTGAGTGCTATGTGTAAAAACTGAACCTGTCAATGAAATTTTGCATTGCCAGTGAGTGCTATGTGTAAAAACTAAACC
This sequence comes from Conus ventricosus, assembly GCA_018398815.1. NCBI lineage: Eukaryota > Metazoa > Mollusca > Gastropoda > Neogastropoda > Conidae > Conus > Conus ventricosus. Next base: position 99,259,486 of record CM031600.1, read on the forward strand.
CTGTCAATGTAATTTTGCATTGCCAGTGAGTGCTACGTGTAAAAACTGAACCTGTCAATGTAATTTTGCATTGCCAGTGAGTGTACGTGTAAAAACTGAACTGTCAAGAAATTTTTGCATTGCCAGTGAGTGTACGTGTAAAAACGAACCTGTCAATGTAATTTTGCATTGCCAGTGAGTGCTACGTGTAAAAACTGAACCTGTCAATGTAATTTTGCATTGCCAGGGGAGTGCTACGTGTAAAAACTAAACCCTGTCAATGTAATTTGCATTGCCATTGGGGTGCTACGTCAACGTGGTAAAAAACTGAACCTGTCAATGTAATTTTGCATTGCCAGTGAGTGCTACGTGAAAAAAACCTGAACCTGTCAATGTAATTTTGCATTGCCGTGAGTGCTATGTGTAAAAACTAAACCCCGGGGTTTTCGTAGGGTCCTTTGAAGTCCTTTTAAATGGGATTTTTCCCAAAAGGCCTTTTAAGTCCTTTGATTCAGCAAGTTGGTCTTTTTACTCACGAGGAGGTCCTTTTAATTTTGAAAGGTACTGTTAAGTCCTGTTTTTTTTCAAGGGAAGGAGGCTTGAAAACGAAACCGATAATTTCCACAACCCAAACCGTACTTTTGCAAATTGCAAAAAAGTTGACAGATGCCGAAAGCGATCGTCTGAAACGTGGTAGGCAGGCCTATAACGCTAGGCCTATCAGTGGGCTTTCTGTTTAGTAAGCTTAGCTAGCAGACGACGCAAGCTGCGGGGAGTGGCTTGTGTCTTTGCTGGTGCGTTGCTGCAATCCAGGTTTTTTGACGTCACGGGGTTCCACAGTGCAGACGCGGTGCTAATGTTGCGGCATATAGCTGACTTAACATTTTCGCTCATGCTATCTATGTTAAAATGTTCCCTTTTAGAAATTCAGTAAAAGAGTGGGGCAATAATGATGAAAAATATTATTACCAAATAAATATAGGTACATAACATGAAAGGGGTTGCGAACATGCGAAAAATAACAAACAGCTTGGGGAACAGCTATATGCTGAGTTCTTGAGTAACATTACAGGATAGATTCCTTTTCCCGCCTTGTCTACCCCCCCTCCCTCCATCCCTGACCTTTTCTTGCCTAGCTTTTCTTCTGCCAGGGCTAGTTTTGAAAGTTTTACAAGTTTTTGTTGCAAGTAAGTTAAAATGCCAGGAGATGTTCTTCAGGATCTGGTTTGGAGTAAGTGTCGCTGTTCTGCATGCCAAAGGGTTTGGGGTGTACTGAAGTTATGTTGGCAAAGGTCCTTTTAAACTGATTTGAGGTCCTTTAAAGTCTTTAAAGGTCTTTTTGGGGCCCCATGCCCATCACCTGGGAACCCTGTGAACCTGTCAATGTAAATTTTTCATTGCCAGTGGTGCTACGTGTAAAAACTGAACCTGTCAATGTAATTTTGCTTTGCCAGTGAGTTTCTACGTGTGGAAAACTGAATGTCAATGTAGTTTTTTCATTGCCAGTGAGTGCTTTCGTGTGAAAACTGAACCTGTCAATGTAATTTTTGCATTTGCCAGCGAGTGCTACGTGTGAAAACTGAAAACCCGTCAATGTAATTTGCATTGCCAGTGAGTGGAAAGTGTGAAAACTGAACCTGTCAATGTAATTTTTGCATTGCCGTGAGTGGTACGGTGAAACTGAACCCGTCAATTTTATTTTGCATTGCCAGTGAGTGCTACGTGTGAAAACTGAACCTGTCAATGTAATTTTGGGATTGCCAGTGAGGGCTTACGTGTAAAAACTGAACCTGTCGATGTAATTTTGCATTGCCAGTGAGTGCTATGTGTAAAAACTGAACCTGTCATGTAATTTTGCAGTGCCAGTGAGTGCTATGTGTAAAAACTGAACCTGTCTATGTAATTTTGCAGTGCCAGTGAGTGCTATGTGAAAAAAACTGAACCTGTAAATGTAATTTTGCAGTGCCAGTGAGTGCTATGTGTAAAAACTGAACCTGTGAATGTAAATTTTGCAGTGCCAGTGAGTGCTATGTGTAAAAACTGAACCTGTGAATGTAATTTTGCAGTGCCAGTGAGTGCTATGTGTAAAAACTGAACCTGTGAATGTAATTTTGCAGTGCCAGTGAGTGCTATTGTGTAAAAACTGAACCTGTGAATGCAATTTTGCAGTGCCAGTGAGTGCTATGTGTAAAAACTGAACCTGTGAATGTAATTTTTTTTTAATGTAATGTGTTGCCTATTGAAATGTTTTTGTTTTGTTTTACATACACTCCCATTTTCTAGCAGTTATTAATGGTGACCCCTTACTTTATGTTTGTGACCCCCTGAAAATTTGGAAGTGAGTTTTTTTGTAACCGAGTCTGACCCCCTAATTTTTATGAAATAATTACCACTGCATTTATCATTCATTTTTGTCCGTTTAAATTTTAAAGATTTTCAACATCAGTGTTTTTGTTATGCATGCATGCACAACACACACGTACACACTTTTTTTTTTAGTTGGAATGAACTCAGACAATTTTTGATTTTGATCTCGAGGGTAACACAGATGTGCAAACTTGTGTTTCTCTTTCTCTGTTGTCCATTGTTTCATGGCTTAATGAATGAAAACTTGTCAGTCTGCGTGTGGCAAGGGCATTGACAGGTTGCTTTCAGAAGTCAGAAATACACGGTTTTTGCCATTGACCTTAACCTTGATGTTTTTTGTGTATTGCAGGATATGGGTCGTGCTCTAACGGAATGAGTACTTCGATGTTAACCTTTGTATATTACAGGGTTCAGATGGTGTGTTGATAGAAAACAGTGCCCAAATTCCATGCCATTGACCTACCCTCGACCTTTTCCATGTTACAGGGACATGGATGGTGTGCTAATGGAAACAAATGCACCAAAATCTCACGCCATTGACCTTATCCTGGACCTTGATGGTGCAAAGACCGCAAGAAATCGGAAGCGCCGTCGCAAGATGCAGAACGTGATGCAGAAGGATGCTGAGGGAAAGAGTGAAGAAGGTGGAAATGAGCAGAACTGTTCTGGACATAAAAACCATGCGTCTTGGAATAGTACAGATGATGCGGGAAACACCAAGTCAGAAACTTTGGGAAAATGTGTCCATGAGCGACATGTCTGCAGATGTTCATCCACTGGATAGTGTCGCAGGCAAGGAGGCAGAGGGCGCGGACAGTGAAGACTATGATGCCATCACTGAAGCCTACCTGAAATCCTCGCTTCAGCTGGAAGAGAGTCGCAGTGGCGGCCACAGGGCAGGCTTTGACGCGTTCATGACTGGGTTTACCTTGGCCTGTCTGCTAAGCAAGTTGACCACCGTCAGTGATGTTGGGGAAAGGGTAGTTGGTGCTGGTATCAAACTGGGACAGTTGTCTGGGTGGAGACTTTATGCAACAAGTTATACATCATGGGGAAAGATCATCCTATAACAGTGGGCAAAAGCAATTTCTGCCAACCGTCCAAAAACCACAGAGAGAGGATGGAAAAGCTGAAGAAAGCTTGACATTGTCGGGGGCATGACGTGTGTGTGTGTGAAAACAAAATAATTCTGTAAACTACAAAACCAGGGCTTAAATGGTCTATCCAAAAATCAGAGGAAAATTTCTGAAGTGGCGAAGCCACGAATGCGTGCCTGCAAAGCAGGCACGCCCTGCTAGGGGGGTCTGGGGGCATGCCCCCCAGAAAATTTTGAAAATCTAGAACAAAATCTGTGCACTCTGGCTCATTCTGAGCCCTATTTTTGGGAAAAAAATTGCACAGAAAAAGTGCAAGATTTAATGCAGAAAAGGTACATCCATACAGATATTCAATCCACTGTCAAAGACAAGACAAAGGTCTTAAACATCTAAATCTAAAATGATATTTATATCAACACATTTCATGTGAAAAGAGCATAAAAAAGACCAACAGGTTATCAAGACAAAACAAAATGGTTATTGGTGGAGACACAGTTATCAAAATTCAAAACTCACGTTTGGAATGTGGAACTAAGCAATCTGAGAGGGGCTGGTTCTGTCGCCTCTTACGACAAGCACAGCCAAGCTGCAGAAATATTCTTTCCCTTCCCCTTGTCTGCAGGGGAAAGCTGCCCATTTAATCTTTAGGATGGGGTCGGAAGAAGCATGACAGGGTGCTCTGCTTCTTCTTCTTGGGTGATGAAGGCATTTCAATTTCAATTACTTCTGTAGTACGGATGCTGACTGCAGAAGGCACATTGCTTGAAGACCGATTCTCCCTATGTTCAGCTTCAAGTGTTAAAGATCGATCCAAGTCTGTAGGTCCTGCACTTGAACTACGGGTGGGATCAATGGCCTTTCTTTTCATGGCGAGTCTCACAGTCGCCATCTTGATAGATTAGGCGCCTAAAGCTACAGGTGCGAAATGGCTGTTTGCGACTTTGAACCGCATACGAATCAGAACCATATGCGAATGCGGACGCGTTTGGGGCGTTTTAGATCGGGTTTCTTTCCCCCGAGGAAATCGATTTTTTTCCCCGAGGAATTTTTTGGCTTCCCGAGGAATTTCTCGGATCCGAGGAGGATTTTAAGCCCTGAAAACAAAAGACAAAAACAAAAACGCCTTGATGGAGGAGCAGTTTCTTGTTTGTGTGCTCATAGAAGTGTGCAAATCCATGGGGCGACATGCGAATTGCTGCACCGATTGCAGTATCTGTATGGTTTGGATCTCTTGACAGTTTACGCTAAGGTCTGCAGAATTATTGTCTGTGTTGGTTAGTGGGCCTCCCACCCTGCTCACATGGAATCAGTGTCTGAAGTATGTGTTTTTAATAAACTTTGTCATGGATGTCACGTTTTTACCCAGGGTTGTCGTTTGTGTCTCAGCAAGATTATGCAAAAATGACATTACAGATTTTAATGCAACTAGATGGAAAGATGGAGATTGACTCAAGGACAAACACGTTTGATTTTGGTGCAGATCCAGACGACCATCTGTGTAGCAGTATATTTTCATGGAATATTAAAACTTTCTGTTAATGTCATATAGAGTTTAACATTTCCTATTTTCCCTACTCCTTTACAAGAAAAGTTCATGGAAAGTTCAATGTGTGCCTATTACTTCCCATGGCGGCAACTATTTTTACTCATGAACTGAGTTTGGTCACAGTTGTTTTCTCTTGCATTTTGGTGAATATCGGGGTCAAAGTACAGATCCGAGCTGCGCGCCCTCATGAGTTCCTTTCCAGCGCTGAAGTATCAAAGTGTTTGCTTTTTACTTCAGTATGTCGTAGGCATTGTAAAATATTGCGTGTGTGTATGCATTACCAAATAACTTTTTCATAAAACAGGGGGAGTGGGAAGAGTCACAAATCGTGCATATACTATGATCTGGCTTTTGTCAGTCACCCTTGACAAGTTCCACCGTACCACAGGCGCAGAGGTTCAAAGTAAACTTGGGGGTTGGTAAAATGTGTATTGTGGATAGCATGGAAGCAGATCAGTTCATCCCCATCATTGGCATGACTCCACATCGCTGCTGTGCATATAACATGAAGAGCAACATAGAGGTGGTCAGTATTGTCAGAAGGAGAGGATCACAAGTATGGAAGAAGGCAGATGAAAGAAGACAAAATTTATTTTTTTACTGTCCCATCTTCTGTGCCACCTCAGTGGCAGTGCAACCACGCTGCTCATTCCGACACCCCCCGTCCACAGCCCAGTCAGTCTTGCCACCGGCAATCCACAGGGAGCAGTTACTGTCAAGTTGTTAAGAGGCAAACCACCATAGGAGACACTGCACTATTGCCGAGTCACTTTTGGTGGTTTTAGTGGCACTTGTTCTGATCCAATATATGCAGGATGCCACCTACTAGTACTAAGCCCCCTACTGATGACAATAATTGCTTAGTCGCCGAGTCGGCCCGAGTGAGCTCTCCCCGAGGGCGCCACCACGTCAGACCTACGACAGCCCCCATGGACTCGCCAATATTGGTGACCCTGACAGAATGAAACCAAGGCCACAGACGTGGAGAGGACATCGAAACTGAGATCACCATGAGAGCATGGCATGAAGGGCCACAGAATTTGACTTTTTAAAAAAAATGCTGACTGATGAGAATGAGGACGATGAAGATGATGCTACGGATTTCCATTCCAGTCTATGAGAGACTACTACACTTCCTTTGATATTATCTCCTGGCGTCAGCCAGGCCCGAGAGATACAGACACCTGCAGTGTTGGTCAGGAAATTTGAGCAACACTCTCAGAGACGCATTCATTTAAGTGGATGAAACTCAACTGTGTGGTCCCAGTCTTCCCAACTGACCCCGAAGCAAACTTAACTCTGGGTAGGAGCCGGTTGGGGCAGAAAACATCCCACATGACTCTGATGGGAATTGAACCCACGACCTCCCAGCCGGGAGTCCATGACGCTAACCACTTCGCCACGGCGGCTGGTCAAGAAGAAGAAATATGCCTGAAGGTGCTGGCGGGACCCAGAGTACTTTCCTCAACCATGGAACCAACCAGTTGGGAGAAATCCTGCACCACCCTTGGAGGCCTGCACTGTGGTGACATAGGGTGCAGGCTCACACAGGGCATATGAAAATGTCATGGACATCACTGCTTCCACGTAGATGCCATTGTATAATGACCACTGGACATGAAACGACAGAATCTTCACAGAAGCATCCCCATGGATGGAATAGCCGTAGTTCACGACTGCAGAGCCCACCTGTCAAAGCTGCCACCATCAAGTGAACTGTCATGTGCATCCTGCAGCCCAACACATTGCTGAATAATTGACCAGACACTGATCCAGCTTATACATCTGCTGCTTGTGAGTGCATGCATGTTTCTGCACTTGACAGTGGGTCATGGCTTCTGCAAGTGCATGCATGTGCATCTCCGACTTTAGAAGCAGGCACTCTAGGCTCAAGATACTCTGTAATGATGTAGAGGTCTGAGAATTTCTAATTTCGCATCACATTGATACACATGTTTCTGCAGGATCTCTGCTCTTTCAGAAGACATCAGTTCTATCCCCAAGTTTGGCCAGCAATGAAAAATAACTACCGATACAGCAGTTCAAAATGGCATTCTACATCTTTTCATCGACTACTACCTTGATGCATCATAGTCCGGTTCACTGCTCAAGGATCATAGCATGTTTGAAAGGTGAGCCACATGTTTGAAAGTACTGTACAGTAGTGTCTCAACAGTAAAACACTTGACCAACAGAAAGCCGAGTGTGTAACAAAAAGGTGATTGTGCGTGCATGAGTCTTTTAAGAGTAAGCTGGTCTGGTTCTTCAGCCTCGTGCATTTTCTCTCTTCCTTTTTTTTTTGCCCCCCCCCCCCCCACAGATTGAATCAACAGTTATTGCTGCATCCGTCTCGAGTGATGTTTCACTATACATGTAGCACTTACAGTCTGTCTTAGAAGCCAGTGCTCATGTTTGTGCAGATGTGAAAGACGATACTTCCAAATGTGGGGAATGTGATGAACATGTATTGCAGATTCCAGCATATCTTTTTTACCTGCCAAGGCTCTGGATAATGAATACTTCATGTACTCAGATGAGCTCATGGTTATCACTCTTTGCATTCTATGTTTGATCACCCAATGAAAGAGCAGCTAATATGTTTCATTTACAGAAATGAAATTGTTGGCCTGTATGTGTTTGGCTGTTTTCAATGACACGGATCATTAAATGAGTTCAACATAAAACACTTTTTTTTGTAATTACTTCAGAGGATAAAAAAATCTGCAGAAAATCAACAGAAAATTTTCTCTTGCACACTGATAAATACATTGGCAAGGTATCTAGTTTTCCTCCCTTTTCAGTGTTAGTTGGGGTAAAATAAATAGACCTTACAAACTGAAAGAGAGAGTGAAGCACCCTGTAACTGTAACATTAATGAGATGGATAGCCCTGTCAGCGTCTTCTCCGTTTTTACAGAAATCTGAAATTATACAGTAAACTGTAAAGGCGTTCTATATATTTCAGGTTCTTTACACCACTTTAAAGCTATGCATTTGCCAACTGGCTGCTCACACTAAAATGGTAATGATTGTTGGTGAAAGTGACCATTTTCAAAACACTTTAGCATGGGTATACTGTTTGATTGATGGTGAAAGTGACCATTTTCAAAACACTTTAGCACGGATATACTGTTTAAACATTACTCTGGCCACAATGCTTTGAACTAGAATCCAAGTTGTGTGTGTCACTGTGTGTGTGTGTGTGTGCGCGCGTGCATTTCAAATGAGTGCTCACAAAGGGCTTAAAATATTTAACTAATCTGTCAGCCGAATAATGAGATTGTTGTTGGATGGATATGGTGGCGCCCTCTGAAGTGAGATGAAATGCTCATCCACACGGGGTCCTCAGTGAAGCAATTCATTGTCATTGCCTGCCAGGTGATGCAGTTGGTGGTGTTCTGTGTGACGACACTGACTGCTCTCAGTAGGCTGCTGATGTGTTGCTGAAACTTGTCAGAAAGACAGGGACTAATAGAATGGCCAGAGTAACTAGCATAGGAGCAATGCCACTAAGGGACATGGAAGATGAGACAGAAAAAATAAATGTAATAATCTTAAAATCTAAACCTAAAATATCACACTGCACATGACCAAGAGGAAAACCACAGATCAGAAGAAATAACCACATAAAGAAATACCACTACACACTGAAACAAACAAACAAAACAACTCTGTGATAGGGCATAAACACCACCACACACTGAAACAAACAACTCTGTGATAGGGCATAAACACCACCACACACTGAAACAACTTGGTTTGACTGCTTTATTCCTTTACACCTCACTGTTTCAAGATGCCACCAGTAATTTGCATAGTGCCATGTCTGTGTGTGATGAACATCATCCAGAACTCCACAGTCAACCCTGAAACAGAGCGACATAGAAATCAATTGTGTAAGCTGGAATAAACATGAAGGCCCTCTGCACATTTAAAACACACTATCAGCATACACATAGACAAACCGTATGGCAGGATGCTTTTGCTCCTGATCTGGAAAACATCGCCGAATATTCACATTATACAGGGTGGCCTTTGATAATTTGAAACTGCAACTCTTGGAGTCAAACTGATAAAATTCTGAGAGTAAAAACTATTCATCATGAGTGAATTATGGGGAAAAGGGGTAAACAAATACACTGTCAAATGATTAAGCTATTTTCACAGGTGAATTAAAATGGTATCGTTAATCGGTTGGTAGACTTTTCTCTCCATGAAAAACAATACAGCACACTGGATGTTTGTCTCAATCTTTGAAACCACTTCCATCGGTGGTGAACCAGTCTGATTTTGTATTTTCCTTTCTCTGGAATATTGATATGAAACTGAAACTAGACCAAACATGATCTGAGCAAACCATCTTCCACTTACTTTTAATGAGAATTAATGAAAAGGAAATTTTTTTTCTAAAATTATGTTTAATCTAATATACTTACCCTGGCTCAAGCAAGGATAAAAAAAAAAACCCGCTGTCGCTTATTGCTTTAGTGAGCCACGGTACAGTATGTGTAATTAAATGTAATATTTAATAATGAAGTCATTCTGGGGTGAGGGTGGGGATTGTAATGCAAATACATGCATTCATTACCTATCTATGACTGTGATGGATTTTTCTTATGCCATTCAACCCTCTATCCAAATGCTTTTCAGGTGCTACTGAAAGTAATTTTTAGCCTGTGCCCGAATGTCTTTGGGCAAAATAGCATGTATCTGTGTGTGTGTGTGTGAGTGTATGTGTTTTGAACTCAAACTGGTTTATCAGCTTATAAATGTGCATTAACCTTCTATTATGAGAATTTTCATAGCAATTCCTGCCACGCAGGTATGCTAAATCTGGCCGAGTAATCTAATAATACTATTACTAGAGTTAAATTTTGTATGCTTGCAGTCAAAGAGTGGAATTTTTTATGCTTGCATTGAAAGACAGAAATTTTTCATGCTTGCATTAAATGATCCGAGTTATATACTACAAATGAAATAATATTTCAGTTTGTCAAACACTCACACTACATGAAATTTTACTAATACCTTGATACAATCAGTTTACAATGACCATATAAAAAAACTGTTAGCCTCTTGTTAACGTCTGAGATGTTAAGTTTAAGTGTAGTAATCCTTCCATTCATGTAATAGCCTGAACTGGTAAGGTTGGAGGCTATCCAGACTGCAAACTAGAAAGGGTTGTAAGGGATATGGTAAACATTTCATTTAGTTCATATATCAATGAACACTTTGGCAGGATGATGACTATCAACTTCAAAGTTCCTCTCTAAAACAGACAACAATCTGATAGCTCCTGAGGATATCAATCTCTAAAATTCACTCATGAGTAAGAAAATCAAGGTGTGATTAATCATAACTGTGCTTAAAGTTAAAATGTAACGACTAACAGCAACAGCTGTGCTTGAAAGAGATGAAACCGAGTAACTTCTTCACTCAGAACACAACTAGACCAACACTAAAGGCATAGCAGACCTCTGCCAAGGTCATCCTGCATCTGCCTGTTCAGTCAGTCCACAAGTGAAAACAAATGATTTTTCCTCCAGAGGAAGAATGGAACGGACTGAAAAGAATGACATCCCCATGTAGTATTTTTAAAAAAAAATTCTTATATGGAACACTGAAAAAGCTATGTCAACATTTACAAGAAAGTTTTACTATTCCATGAAATAATAATGAGTTCCAACAACTATAGACCTTTAGAAATTTGTAACACTACTTTCAAAGTGTATTCTGAGGAAGATTTGTGATTATCTTAATGAACAGATCCTAGATCCATCCTGGGATCCGCACCTACTCCCAAAGATCCGCACATGTCATGGATTCTTTCTTGTATCCTTGCAAATACTACATTCCATCTCTGATCTAGTTCAGTTGGGTTCAGTCATAATCTTGTTGGCAAACCAACCAACCAACAAACCAGATGTTGGAGAAAACTTAAACCTCTTCTGTGAATGTAGTGAAAAAGAGCATCTGATCTTATGAGAATTCTTTTTTTTCAATTGATGTGATACTAATCAACATGAACAGGATGCCATCGTGATCATGATTTGTAAGTGAGGTTAATGGCAAACCTCACACGACATGCTAACATATTTTTAAGCAAATCCATAACCAAAGAGTACAATGACAATAAAAAGACAGTGTTAATGTAACACCAACACAAAAATTATACAACAATAGTGTACCAACCTAAAAATTTCATCATAAACCATTCTGCACCTTTCTCTATTCTTGCAATTCTTTTTATGTGTGCATACGCATACTGCACAATGAGTGTATGTGTGATGGTGTCTGGAGCAGAATCTCTGTTCTAACTTTTGCACTGTGGTACACAATGCCACAGATCAAACAGATGTTTAGTTTTAATTTGGTTCCCCCCCTCTTTTTGTTTGTTTGCATCTTTTTTTCCCCATTTCATGAAAGAAAAGCACATGATCCTAAACTTACACGGATAAACTCACCATATTCATTTGCTGCCAAGGAAGCCTCATCTTAATCTTCTGGCTTCACGCTCAGACTCTAGAAGTGTCAAGATGTCACCCTCACGGACAGGACCTTTGACATTACGAATGATGGAACGATTGCTGTCGTCCAAGAATTCCACACGCACCTGAAACAAGCAATTAAACAAGTTTTTCTTTCATTTGCTTTCTTCAACTTGCGCCGGTCCCCCCATACTTGATGGCTTAAGATCTGACACTTACCTATATATCTCTTTGCTGGTATGATGTGAACTGTGTTAATCTTTGGACATTACAGTGATAGTACACAACTACTGGTCTATTACAAACATTTACAGCTGTGCAGGTCATTGCACAATGTGGTCAGGCTTATTCTGCAGTTGAAATCAATAAAATACAGGAACGGAAACATTTTTAAACAAATCAGACACAGTACGCTTACTCAATTTTACGGAAACATTTTTAAACAAATCAGACACAGTACGCTTACTCAATTTTTGGGAGTATGAGATGCTAATTAAAAGGAGTCCTTGTTCGAACTAATGGTTACTGGATACACTTTGCCCTTATACATGAAACAGTTTTGAGCTTTAATACGGCCATACTGTCATTTCAATAATGGAGAAATCATGGATTGATAACTCTGATTGAAATTTTCTCAATCTGTCCAAAACTTTTGACTATGATTTCATTTGAGCTTGCCAGCAGACCACTCCTCTAATACAACTGACATATGTATGCAGTCTGGCCTCCATTGAAATGTCACTTCCAACTTATCAAGCTGTGAAGGTTTCAAACCAACAGCCCATTTCCTTGCTGTTGTCCACACATAATCTGTAAAATGAATGGTTGACACAGCTTTGAAAAACTTTATTCATGTGTGGGAGGAAAAAGAAGAAAAAAGACCAGTTGGATCTTCTTTTCAAAGTGCTTTCTCACTAAAACTGTCCTTTGTCAAATTAAAACCATACTACTGCACCTGGCCAAAGAATATGTGCTTTCCTCTATAATAAAGATTTACAATATTTACAGAGTTAAAACATTAGAACACTGCCATTATTTTGAAATAAAAGAAATGTAAAATACAAGGCACAATCATGACAATGTAGGACTTCGTTTCTTTTCTTCCCCGTTTTAATTTTCAATAGGAAAATCTTTTGTGAAGTTGATAACAGAATACACAAAAGCGTTAATTTTGTTTGTGATGGGCAAGGCAGCCCAACGTCACTTCCTTGCCGCCACGTGCTCAACGCTTGCTTACAACCATTGCAGACGTGCCATTTTCGCACTTTAAATTTTTTTTTAATTTTACGACCCCTAATATAAACAAAACAACTTGATATTATATATATCAATGGAAAAGGTAAAATGTGAACTTTGCAATGAGCATACACTTAAATACATTTTAGGTAAAATAGCAACGCTACTGTTACGGAAACATTACTGAAACGTATGGGAACACAATCTTGCTTACAGGTCTTTTTGTTCGGACCACTCTGGGGTCACAAAGGGCATTGCTAGTGCTCTTTCTTTCCAATGGCTGGAACCCTGTTCTAAATATTGTAAAAGGTAACCCCCCAACCTAGAGGAACATTCTCTTTAACATAAACAGGAAGAAGTACACCAATCAGTGCTGCCAAGGTCTCACAAGCACAATTTGACAAAGCATAGCATTTTCTGATGTTGATAAATATAGCATTCCACATTTAAGCATAGTATTCCTTTACTAATCAGAAGAGCATTTTCACTCCCACTTCACTTCACACTCAACATGATGGCTGACTAAAAGGACAGAAATCACAGCACTTAACATACGGTTTGAATTTGACCTACAAAATATCAAAATGGCCGGCATCGAAACCAACAGAGCTGCCAACCTGCTCATGGGCTTACAGTAGCATTTCACAATTTTCACAGTAGCATTTCCAATTTGACAGTAGCAACTTAATTTTGCCGCGTTCTAAAAAGAAATCAGGCCTATAACCAGTTTTAACGGACCACATTAAAGCTACAGCACTCTTGTATATCTATAAATGTCATAGCTGCCAACCTCCCAGAGTCAAAAAGAGTAACACCTCACGGGGGGTGGGTTCGGGAGGGGGGCTGGCCCCCATCCTGATCAGCGGGGGTCAGGGGGCAGCCCCCTGAAGCTGAAGCCTTTTTTACACTCTGACGGGCATATTTTTCATCTCCTGATAGGAAAACTAATCAAAAGCAAGCCGTATTATTAAACCATATCAAAGCATGCATATTAGTATGTTGCATACAATGCAATATTTTGTGTAAAAAAAAAAAGCCTCTTATGTAGGTAGCCACCATATTTTTTCTATAGATTAATATACAAAACACACAAAATATGACTTGCCCAAACAGCTTTTTTATCTTCCATATTGATGTAGGATGAACATAAAAGATGCTCTGCCCTCCCAATCAACAGCACTCACAGTCCTGGGCTTCCATCAGCTACACCCACATTCTTCAGTTCAAGTTCCATCAACTTCACCCTTCTGCCCTTATGATCTCACAACTACACCCCATAGCATGTGAAGATTGATGGAGTGTTTTTGACGGCTGCCGATTCCTCAGCTTTGTTTTTTTTTTTTTTTTGTGCTTCGTGGTCTTCTCGTGATCGGCCAGATCATTTCTTCCCCCCATGTGAAATATTCACCGGACATCGACACACGGTGCAGACAGCAAACTTTTCACCCTTTGAAGGGCAAGAAGTGACCCATGGAAACTTGTCTTTATAAGCTGGCAGATACCGCTGGAATCGTTTAGGTTTTGTGGTTTTCTCCATGCTACCACTTTAAGACGCCATGTTGACTATTTGAACAGCAGCTATGCGCATGCGCGGAATGGGCCTAGTTATGCCCCTTTCATATTGACTTCCGAGTTTACGATTTCTGTTCAGTCGGACCAGTTGCCAAACGTTCTTTTATTTCATTTTGGGCTTTTTTTTTTTTTTTTTTGGTGTGAAAACTCGTAAACCGGAATTTTTTCAGCAAACAACGAAAATAGGGACAAATTTAAAAAAAAACGATATGTCCCGGTTTTCCCGTAACAGTTGGCAGCTATGAAATATTATACAGAGATGAAGCAGAGGAAGAGGGCAAATTGTAAAAAAAAAATCTGCGTGCTACAGTAAAACCGAAAGCGGAAATGCAGTTCCGACAGACCGATAGAGACGTTACTTAGCGCTGTCCAAACAAAACGAAAGTATCTTCAAATTTTTTTGTTTCGCCATAGCAATTTAATGATCGTAGTAGCGTCGTAGCAAGCATTCTCTTGGCGTAGCAAACTACGGCGATCTCGTAGCAGTTGGCAGCTATGAACCAACTGATAGGGCGGCAAATTCACGACTATCTTCAGCAATTTTTCTTTGGCTTTGTCTTCCTCTCCTTTAAAAAAAAAAAAAATTACCCACCCCCCTGATGAATTTCATCACAATTGACAAAGTATAGCACAATAGCATTATCTGTATCAACAAAACCCTGCCATGCTACACCAATAGCCTGCACTTGGCAGCTCTGAACAATCTCAGACCACTCTTGTAATTTATTTTTTGTTTGTTTAAATGTCCACAGATGTTAGAGCTGTTCTCTGTGCTTTCACCTTGTTTGCAATGTTCATCATCAACATTCTAAACATGAGAAAAGTCCCAAACAGCTGACACCTCTCAGAACAAGAAAAAGACTGACACTCCAACCTAAATAATATGAAATAGATACATTTTCAGCAAATACTGGGCGGCGAGCAATAAGTGTACTTCAGCTTCAAAAAGCTCATTCACAGATATCCCTGTTCTCATGCACAAAAGGTGAAAAAGTGGAAGCAAAAAAAAAAGAATACTAAATAATTTTTGTTTTTATTGCTGAAGACATGAAAAAAAAAAAAAATCAAACTACACGTATTTTAGTTTTCACTCTAAAAAAAGTGTCAGCATGATTTTATCTGTCAGGACAGTGCTGTTACACATAGTAATGTGGAGGCTTTGGCCACATGTAACACTGCAACCCACTTGACAGTATTATTACTTGTGCACCAATTTCAGCCTGGCAAAAGACCACAAAAATTGCTGATGATTTCCCGCCGGCGCAATAAAAGGGCATCAAATGTTTCAGAAAATTGCCTGAACAAAATGTAACTGTTTTGTTTTTAAAACATCGAGTGGTATTCTGAACACTTGACCAGAGCTAACTGTGCTGGGATTGTTTGGCCCCACTTCTGAGCCATGGTCATCTACATTAAAAAAACAAACAAACAAACAAACAAAATCCAACCTCAACAACAACATACTTTTTTCCTCTAGACTTATCAGACATCAAACCACTGTTCATTCATGTTAGATTACTACTATTCTTAAGCATTTTCAATTCAGCAGGACAAGAAAAATGTGTTCAATTAAAGAATAAAAAGAGGAAAAAAAGGATTACTATTACCTGAATAATCTAAAAAAAACTGATTCTGTTTAACTTTAAACATGAATTTGTTGTCTCTCACATTTTCACTACTACCTGAAAATCATCCTGGTAATTCAAAATTGAATACTGACATAACAATGAAATGCTCGTCGAAACAACATTACATAGTTGCCTCAGTGTTGCTCAGAATCATGAAAATTGAGGTTCTTAGTTGGTCTTCATTGACCAGAGTTGCACTGTTACCAGTAACGTTTAAGAAACTGATGGTATGTGCTTAAAAAAACAAAAGATTGTAAAGAGATGGCGAAAAGTCAAGATCTGTCAGGGGAAATAAGCGATCAAGCTTTTCAATAAACTTGTAAATGAAAAATCATGTCTCAGGCTGTGTCCTTGGTATGCAGGTCATTTAAAAAAACAACTTTTCTTATCATTGCAAAACCCCCAAAACTGCACCAAATGATTCATGATCTGACAACTACAATGATCATTATAATAATTGTACTTGTTTATACCAGACAATTTAATGACAGTCACTAAAAGTCTCAAGTTATCTGAAAGGTGTCCTCATGTGGAAAAAAGCACAATGCTGATCAACACTCAAGTTACCTAGACTAGAGAAATCTGGAGCTTACTATTGACTCAGTGACTGTCACTGCATTTTTAACACAAAATTCATTTTGAATAAAGTTCTTAATGATAAGGTTACATTTGTGCACTCTAGAATTAACAGAAGATCAGCACCTCGTGAGCCATTTTCTATTACTTCATACATACCTGGGTACACTGGCCCTGGGACCCTGTGCGACCCAAAACTTTCGTCACCTGCACAAATGAACATTATCCGTCAGTTCTTCAATACTGGCAAAAGCCAAATCAAAGCAATAAAAATAAACTGTTGATTCAGACCCGCTCTTCTCTCAGCTGTGGGTCAATATTTAATTACTCAACACTGCAGATCCTCTAACCAAAATAATCAAATATCAATATGGCATGGTCAATATCTTTCACAAATGTAACACTAACAAAAGTAAATATTTTCTTCGTACATACGTGATCAACAAACCAAAAAACAAAAAAAAACAAAAAAAACCCAACCAAACAAAAAAAATTGATGGACAAGGCCCAGAGGATGTGCATTTGTTGTGTGCTCAAGAGAGCTTGCAAGCTAAAACATCAATAATTAATATTCACAGAGCATGTGCAACAAATTGAACTTGAGAGGGAGATTCTGTCTGGAGCTGCTTGTTACTTTGACTTGTTTTTGACAAATTTTCTTAATTGGAAATGAAATATGATTTGCTTTGATTAAATTGAGGTGATTAAATTGAGGTTATTTGTATTTGTTTCTGTCCGTCTGTGTGTTTGTCTTTTGATCTCCCTTGCATCTTTGGGTTGGATCCTCAGGCGTAGGCTCAAAGACTGTCCCCTACATTTTATATTATTTGCATAATGTCTTTAGTTTTACAGCAACTTTTTTTCCTTCCCACACTTTCGTTTGGTTGCATTTACTACTCTTCGCTGGCTGCTTGGGGGTGCTATTGGATTCTTTTTTGCACCCATGGTGGTGAGAACACCACAGTATTATGGACTGTGGTGTGTCTCTATTTGACGCCGGGAGCGCAGACACAACCAGCCGTGTCTCCCTGATGAGTCCCGATCCAGCGGGCGAAAGGCCTCGGAGCAGGCAATACAAATATATCTGCCTTCAAAGGGATTGCGATGGTTCCCTTATGCAGCTGGTGAAGAGTTTTCATATCTGTAATTTTTTTTTTTTTTATTTCATTTTCCCAGTTTTTCTCCATCTTCAAGCTCCCCTCCCCTCAAGTCCAAATCTTTGCCAGACAGTTCAGTTGTTGGCCTGCGCTTGTTTTCCCCCCACTATCAGATTGTTCGTCTATGTATTTGTCTGACTTTATTCAAGTTTAAAAGGCTGTGCCAGTCTTGAATAAAAGTTACTCTGTGTTAGGTTTCCTTATGGGAGCAAAACATACCCCCCTTGTTTACTGTTTAAATTTTCTTAAGTTCTGACATCCTCTAGTTCAGTTCTGTTGTGCTTTTAACTTATTACTTTCAGATTCTCTCGCTCTCTCTCTTCCTCTCTCTGTCCCTCAAAAGTATGATGATTATATGGATTAATCATATTACTTTATATTTCATTCTAGGACTCTACAAGAGACTTGATGTTGGCACACTGAAAACCAAAATTTCAGTAACTGAAACAGTTTTAATGGCTTATGGAATACAAAAATAAACTTTTTTAAAATCGTAGGCACTGTCCATGTATGTGAACACCATGAACTTCAGGTGTAAATTAACACAAGAGATTGAATAACAAAAATGTGTTTAAAAAATGGGGTAGCAGGTGGTGGTGGTGGAGTGGGGGGGGGGGGGGGGGTGTCTAGACTCAAGATTTGACTAAAGTAAAGTCACAGGTGACCAATTCAGTAGTTGTCTCTTGGGTAAAAAAAAAAAAAAGTCAGAGAATAGTCAACCCCTTTATCAGCCTATGTCCCTTCTTCTTCTTCTTCCCTAAAATACTGGTTCACTCAAAAACGAGTAGGTCACCAGCGCGCGATGTGTCAATCATCATTGAGATGTGCACTCAGGACTCGCAGTGCAACTTTCTTTTTCTATTTTTCATTAAAAAAAATCAATTAATGATAAAGAGATGGACAGAAAGGGAGCCTCTAAACTTGGACACTGCCGTGTAGCAAAAATTCGTTAACATTCTTCCCCCCCCCCCCCCCCCCCATTAAAAAAAAACCCAAAAAACCCCCACACAAACATAAAATAAAACCCAAACCACACACAACATAAAGCCAAACAAACAAAACAAGCTATGCATTTCGCCCCTTTTCATGACAATAATTATATCGATATTTACATTCTCCCCCATGAATTCTACACAACGGTTTGCCAACACTTCCATTGGCCTCGCACGTGTTCTTAACGATCTTATACTAGGCCTACAACGAAATCTAGCCTAAACCAAATCAAATGCCTCTGAAACAGAATAAATTTCATTTCGCGAATAATAAGCCTTTCGTACATCAATTCGACAAAAATAATTCACGAAAAAAGACAACAAATATAAAATTACCCTTGCAAGCTTGATCATTGGAGTCTTCGAATCCATGTTGCTGGTCTTGAGAGAAAGCGGAAGGGGTTTTCAATGCCGAGGTTCACGGACTCAACGTGATTTCAACGTCTTTTGAACGAAACATAAAACTTTATACTGCGTTATACTACATATTCAGCAACGAACCAACTATTCTGTCAGATCCAGGTCAACCCAAGGATCTAGTTTCTAAACTTGAATACTTTTCTTTAAAAAATGTCATCTGTAACGACGGAATTAAAATATGAACGACACCATTCAGCTGCAGTAGAGAAGAAGTTGTTTGAATTGAATCAGTCTAAAGCGCAGGGACCTGATTTAATACCACCTAAAGTTCTAAAAGAATTAAGTAAGGAGTTAGCTGTACCGCTCAGTAAGATTTATAATAAATCATTAGAGACAGGAAAATTACCCCTCGACTGGAAATCGGCAGAAGTTACTGCTATTTTTAAAAAAGGGTCAAAATCTGAGCCAGGCAACTATCGTCCGGTAAGCTTAACCTGCATTGCATGCAAAGTGCTAGAATCCATTATAAGAGATGTCATAGTATCTCACTTCACTGATAATAATTTGTTTGCAGTATGCCAGCATGGCTTTCTTAAAAAAAGGTCTTGCATATCACAACTACTTGAAGTTATGGAAGATTTAGTTAACATGCTAGAGAATAAGTACTCTGTTGATATAATTTACCTTGATTTCCGTAAAGCTTTTGATACGGTTCCGCATGAGAGATTATTGAAAAAAATGGAAGCATACGGTATAGTAGGTAAGTTGCTAAACTGGATTAGAGATTTTTTGTCAAATAGAAAACAAAGAGTAAGAGTGGGTAACTGTATGTCAACAGAGAAAGATGTTATGAGTGGTATTCCCCAAGGGAGCATTTTAGGACCTGTACTGTTTACTATTTTTATAAATGACCTTCCAGATGAGGTAAATAGTTTTTGTAAAATTTTTGCTGATGATACAAAAATATATGACAAATCAGATAACTATAGTAGTCTGCAAGAAAATTTAAATTGCCTCCAAAACTGGTCAGACAAGTGGAATTTATATTTTAATGTTGAAAAATGTAAAGTTTTGCATGTTGGCAAAAACAATCCAGAACATGAATACAACATGAAAATAGATGGTGGAAATAGGCTGGTACAGAAATGTGAGGAAGAAAAGGATCTGGGTGTAATCTTTGATAAAGATTTACTTTTTGATACTCACATTCAAAAGTGTATAAATAAAGCAAACCAAATGATTGGATTAATAAAAAGAACTTTTATTTACCTAAATAAAGAAACGTTTTTAAAGTTATATAAAGCTATGGTTAGACCGCATCTTGAATATGGCAATATAATCTGGTACCCACACTTGAAAAGACAGTCAATAGCAATCGAAAGAGTACAGAGAAGAGCTACTAAAATCTTGCAAGAATGTACAAACATGTCTTATACAGATAGATTAAATTACTTAAATTTGCACTCTTTAAAAGGCAGACGTGTTGAGGGGATTTGATTGAAGTGTTCAAAATATTTCACCAGCAAACGGACATACAGTGGGACTATTTTTTTGAGACTGTTAAAACAGATAGAACAAGAAATTCGGAAGGCAAAATATTTGTTAAGCAGTTTCATACTAATATGGGGAGATTCAAGTTCAGTAACAGAGTTTATTGCTAACTGGAACAGTTTGCCAACTGCACTTAAATTTGCTAAAAATACTAACGTTTTTAAGAATTTGCTGGATGAAGACTTGAAATTTAAAGTACAGTTTAGAAGCTTTGATGAATAAGAAGGAAAATTTATATTGCATGCATTTTCAACCCTGTCATAAAAGTAAAATAACACGAGGGGACATTGAAAGGCTTAACGGCCTATGTATTGATTACGTCCCTACACACTACTACTACTACTACTACTAAGAATATCTGAATCGAGGAAAACAATTCGGGAATTAAGTTGCAAATGCACGCACACACACACACACACACACACACACACACACACACACACGCACGCACGCACGCACGCACGCACGCACGCACGCGCGCACGCACGCACGCACGCACGCACTCACGCACATGCACGTTCACGTGCGCGCGCGCGCGCCACACACACACACACACACACACACACACACACACACGCGCGCGCGCGCGCACGCGCGTGCACTAGCTCGCTCGCTCGCTCGCGAGAGAGAGAGAGAGAGAGAGAGAGAGAGAGAGAGAGAGAGAGAGAGAGAGAGTCTGCGTGCATGCATGCGTGCGCGCGCGCGCGCGCGCGTGTGTGTGTGTGTGGTGTGCGTGTGTGTGTGTGTGCGTGCGTGCGTGCGTGCGTGCATGCGTGCGTATGTGTGTGTGTGTGTGTGTGTGTGTGTGTGTGTGTGTGTGTGTGTGTGTGGTGTGTGTGTGTGTGTGTGTGTGTGTGTGTGTGAGTGTGTGTGTGTGTGTGTGTGTGTGTGTGAGTGTGAGTGTGGTGTGTGTGTGTGTGTGTGTGTGTGTGTGTGCGTGCGTGTGTGTGTGTGTGTGTGTGTGTGTGTGTGTGTGTGGTGTGTGTGTGTGTGTGTGTGTGTGTGTGTGTGTGTGTGAGTGGTGTGTGTGTGTGTGTGTGTGTGTGTGTGTGTGTGTGTGTGTGTGTGTGTGTGCGTGTGTGTGTGCAAGGGCCTATCAACAATCAGTCTTGGTAAGACCGAGGCCATGCAGCATCATTATATTTCATAGTATATGTATACTTCTGTTCACAGTTTTTATAAATAACCTGCCAGAATGTGTAATTAGTTCATGTAAAATATTTGCAGATGATACGAAAATATATGATTCTGTAAGTAACCATCTTAAATTACAAGATGATATTGATAATCTAATTAAGTGGAGTGAAACATGGAATTTATATTTTAATCCAGTTAAATGCAAGGTTATACATTATGGAAAAAATAATCCGGAGTATACATATACTATGAAATATAATGATGCTGTCTCTGATGTTGATTCCGTTTCAGAAGAAAAGATCTTGGTGTAATGTTTGATAGCAGTCTGAAATTTGACAAGCACATAAACAGTGTAATGATGAAGCAAATAAAATGCTCGGCATAATCAGACGGTCTTTTTCATATTTGGATACTGAAGTTTTTACATTACTATATAAGGCATTAGTTAGACCCCACCTGGAGTATGGAAATGTGATATGGAGCCCTTATTTAAAAAGGCAATCAGCAAGTATTGAGAAAGTACAAAAAAGAGCCACCTTGTTAATTAAGGAATTCAAATATGTTAGGTATGCAGATAGATTGCGAAGGTTAAATTTACCATCGTTAAAGTTCAGACGAATAAGGGGAGACTTGATTGAGACATACAAGCTATTTAAGGGACTTAACAGTACAAATTTTAACACATTTTTTCAACTAACCACTAATCAAATTACAAGAAATTCTGATAACAAAATCCAAATTAAATATTGTTGCACTAATATTAGAAAATTTTCATTTAGTAACAGAGTGGCACCGTATTGGAACAAACTACCTGCGCACATTAAAAAAGCAAAAGATTTGAATACTTTTAAAAACCTTCTGGATACTAACGCTGAGTTAAATATGTTAAAATCTCAATTTGATTGATAGAAATAAAGTAACAGAATAGATTAAAATATATCCTGAGCATATGCATGCATTAAGCAACCAATGTTTATGAAATAAGATGATTGGGACACAAAAAGCTGTGAGGCTATCAAAGTCCCAAGTGAACTGAACTGAACTGAACTGAACATTATCGCTCACGTATTAGGTTCAGTCCAGTCACTGGGTCAAAGCATAAATTGGTTCGCATCAATTATACGAAAGCAGCAGTTTTAAGTTTTCTGGTACGCACATGTGTCTTTGGTAGCGATGAAACAAATGGGAAACAATCCTCAATGAGTAACAATTCGGTGTGAAGTACTTTCAGTTTGTTTTCTTTTTCTTCTAATGTGTTAGGTAAAAAGATCTCAACTGTTTGCACCCTTGTTTTCATTTTATTTCATTATCATTTGATAGAATAAATAAAAAATCTTAAGTTAAAAACAGCGTCAACAGTAACGGCAATTACAAAAGAAACAAATAACAATATCCTCTTTTCTCATTATTTTATGGTGTCGAGGGTAGAGATTATGGTTGTTGCAAGATGGCGACTCCCAGAAATATAACCCCGCTAATGCAGGCATTGAGGAATACTTTGTTGGGGTAATTTCTTTATTTCCTCTTTGAGCTTTGTACGCATGGTATCTAAGTATAGTTAGTCTCCTTTGAACGGTATTTAGAGGTTCCTGTAGGTATAATTTCGAGTAATTCTTGACTGTACTTGATAGACCGATTAAACAAAATGCTGTCGTCGTCTGCTACAGATGACCTCGATGTACTTGAAACCCATTTCATGATCCTGTGGTACCTGCAGTAGACAGATACTCGTTCGTGAGTCACGTTGTAAATAAATAGCGAAGTTTAACATGTAGTAATTTAACTCAGCGTATGTTAATTAGAAAGAGAAAAGTTGATGTTTTGACTTTTCCCAAACAAGAAAATGTCAGCCTGGCAAGTGCATGGTCAGGGGAGGTAACTCTTACAAATATCACAAAAATTTGACAGGGCTTTTTTTTTCTCTTCTTTTTTACTATTAAGAAAAAAAAATCTGGAAGGTAAAGGTGAAAGTTAGGGTCAGGTCAGAGTTGGAATAAGCTTTTTGCAGATGTGCTGATGGTAGCATTTCTTATGATGTAATGATTTCTTTTTAATGTGACAACAATATCATTATTGATTGCCACTACAAAATTTTCTCTTTTTCAACCCCATGAGCACTTTTGTATTGAAAGTGGGCATAATAATTTTACAGTAGGCAGGTACAATTAAAGAATGTCATGCAAAATAAGAGTAACATGTTTCATGATGTCCTTATTCAATCACACAGGTTGATGTTTTCAGGATATTGTATAACACATGCTTGTTAGTGTGTGCTTGTAAGTTGTGTGAAAACTAAATAAGGTTTACACAAACTGTTAGTATGTGTTTGTAAGTTGTATGTATAAACTTTAAAAGGTTTAGAAACAATTTCTTTTTAAGTCTAGATGAAATTATGAGTCACTGTTACAAAAGCAGTTAACTAGAAAACAAAAAAAATGTATAGGTTATGATGTATTGAGTTGTAATGCCATCTGGTGAATGAGTGTGGGCACCAAAACCTGTAACCCCCCAATTTCTGGTGTTTTTACTAATGCCGTATGAGAAAAACAAAAGCAAAAATGAAAACAAACAAACAAACAAAAACAACAACAGACAAACAAGCTGAGTAACATGACGTCGACTGGTAAAAGTAATGATGTATAAGGTAATGGTAATATGGGAACCTACAAAGAGTGGTTCTCCACTCTGTGAGCAGGCTCACTCTGCTTTACATGTGAAAATTGAAATTGAATTGCATGTGCATTTGTACGTGTGTGTGTGTGTGTGTGTGTGTGTGTGTGTGTGTGGTGTGTGTGTGTGTGATAATTCTGTAAGCCGTTTTTGCTGTTGTTCATTATGAAATAAATGACACCCATATCTCTTTCGTTTTCAGAGGAAATACAAAAACCATTTGAGGTTTGAAGGCAGAATTGCTGAAAGGTAATAACATATATGCCATAGAGTTTTCTGGTTTTGTTTTAAGGAGAGTTGGGGTGACAGAGTAAGGGTAATTACAATGGGGGGTGGGGGGGGGGGGGGGAAGACCAGAGTCTTGTTCTGCTTATCTTGTTAGGACTCGAGGTTACGTATCTTGTTTTTGCGTACCTTAGGCGGTCTGAAAACTGAAATATTTTAATGTTCACACATTTTCATTGCTACAGAGGAGAAAGATGTCATTTTTTTGGGGATAATTTTTTTTTCAAGGTTCTGATGGTCAGTCTCCAAGTAGTCCAAGATGAAGCGCGTACAATGGCACTTCATGACATTTTGTATTCACTCTGATACTTTGTCAGGACATGAGACTTTGTGTGGATCCCTTGTGTTTAATGGAAAGAAAGTCCTGTCTAGTAAGAGAAATATATGCATTCACACACACACACACACACAAACACACACACACACACACACACACACACACACACACCACACACACACACACACACACACACAAAGTTCAAGTAATACAGAGTCGTTAAGATCTTACTGTTTTTACCTCTTGTGACAGAAAAAAAAAAGTACATTATTGATTTTTCTGTGTAACGTGGCATACAAACATGAAATTTATCTAATTTTTAGCGACTTAGAAGAGGTTGGTTGGAGAGGAGTATGTAAAGAAAGCATGTGGTTTTAGTTGTTAAATTTTAATATTGTTTTGAGTACAAGTCATTGATGATGAATAATCCAGATTATTATTTGCACTGTTTGATATTGTGTGAATTTTGAGGCACAAGAGTTTTTTGTACTTGAAAAGCTTATGGTTGAAAAAGACAGCATGAATACATCTCACTCATTCCAGCCAGAACACACAGTATACACAGCAACATCCAACGTTCCCTTCTCTCCATAGCTTTTGTGTGCATTCAAAACAAAAAAGAAAAAAAGGAAGAAAAGAAAAGCATAATTCAGTTCAGCTTCATGCACTTTGAAATGTTCAATGTGGACAGGACCCAGGAGTTACCCAACTTGCCCGAAGGGGTGTCCCACAAGCTTTCGGCCAACTACTATGAAGGTCGCGATGGGCGGAGGGAGTTGACTCCCCCTGAGACTATCTATTCTGGCGGCCAGAGTCTGCTGGCTTCAGGGGAGGAAGGGTAAGTTGTGACATCATGATTCCCTTTGCTTCATTGTTAACTCACCGCAGGGTGACCAAGAGACATGCAAAGTAAGCAGAACTGGGAACCCATCCAATAGTGATGTATTGTGTTCACCAGTTTACCAAGAAATACGACCAGTAGGTATGGTGAATAACAAAATGAGTGATGAAAACCCAAGTGATATTTTACTACTAACGCAGTTTGATTATAAAATTCCATGATTTTCACCCGTACAGTGGACTCAAAATTGCAAATTAGGATAACGTGAAGTGTTGCAGTCCAACCATGAAACATTTCAGCAATTCTCGTGATATGAGAATTGCCATTTTTTCTAATAGGTTGAAGTGCATTGTGTTTGTTTTGCAGTATGTTTTCTCCTTCATTGGACAGAACAGTAATTCTGTTTTTGCTCCTCTTTGTAAACCACTGCGTTACTATTTATATCTTATTATGCAGACCTGCCAACCATTACGCATTTCGCGTAATTTATTACGCCCAAGTGATAATTCTTACGCCCTTACGCATTTAGCCAAAAAATTACGCATTGAAAGTTTTCAACAAAAAACCAAAAAAAAAACGGACGAAACATCAGCTTATGTACAGATACGCACCGGCGCCGTGCGTATAACCAGTAATCTTCAAGAAGCGTTTCCGGTCATGCACAGTTCGTTTCACCATCTTTACCATTCAGCGAAGTTGGCGTCTTTTTTAAGTTTTAGCTACGAAAATGTCGAAACTTGGAGTAGAAAGTTTTGGACAAGATGCGAAAAAGAAAAAAACTTGGTCAAAAGTTCCGAAAAGAATACTAGGAAAAGTTCCCCTGCATACGACCTTCGGCTAAAGGTGTAAATTGTGCACGGTGTAGACCTACCACTTGCGAGTCGGACTTCACAATTTCCCATGGCGGGATGGTGGATGTGAAGCGTCGCCTTGAGTCACGCAAGCACATCGATTCCTCTAACGCGCCGAATTCTTCCAGCATCACAGTTTTTTCAGACTGTAGACACCTCAAAAGAGGATGAAATTAGGGAAAGGGTAATTTGGGCTGAAGCATTGGTGGCCGGATTTTTCGTCGAGCACAACATTGCTCTTAGCGCAGCCGACCATGCATCCCAGCTTTTTTAAAAAGCGTTCTCAGATTCGGAGATCGCCAAACAGTTCAAGAGCGGGTCGAACAAAGACAACACACATTGTAAGGACCCTTGTCATGGAAAGCCTAAACTGCTGCTGCATCTCGACTGCAGAATGGACCGTTTGTGTTGGGGACTGATGGAAGTCAGGAAGGGGGGGGGGGGGGGGGGGGGGGGGGGGGGGGGGGGGGGGGGGGGGGCAAATTCTTTCCTGGGGTGGTGTGATACTTAAAAAATGACACAATCGCCACAGAGCGATAGCCAACCCCACATGCACAGAATCAGCAACAGGGGGAGAACATTTTTAGGTTGTATATTTTCTTAATTTCATGTTCCCAGTTTCTCCATCTTCGAACTCCCCCCCCCCCCCCCCCCCCCTCCCTCATTTCATTCCAATTTTTTAGATTGTTATTGGCGCACTATCAAGCCTTGGTGTGCCATGGTTTAGGGGATTTGTGTGTGTTTCCAGTGTATTCTACATTTTCATAATTTGTAAAGATTTCTTTTGACACTTAAAAGAAAAGCTTGTTTTTGTAGAAAGGTAAAGTTCACAAAAATTGTGTTTGTTTGGAAAAAGGTAAATGTCGCGCTTGATTACTCTTAGCTCTCAGAAATTACACATTTCTGCCTCACTGAGCTTCAATTCTTACTCATTGGTCTCGTAGGGGGTTGGCAGGTCTGATTATGTCATGTGGGCTGAGGAGTCTTTTACCTGCCTTGTCTGGTTTTTTTTTGTGTTTACACATTTGTACTCTGTACAGAGTACACTAAGTTCAATTTCTGTTTTCCAAATCCATGGACTCTGGTCTGCTTCTGTGATGCTTCAGCAGTCAAGGTACTGACCTGTGCATTGTATTTTTTATGTGTATGCTGCTCTCCTCTCACAGATTTTAACCATCATCAGTTTAGTAACCGTTGTCAGTTGTAGCAAACTGAGAGTTATGATGGAACTAAGATGCAAAAGTAATTGGGCAGGCTGAGGTCCTCAACTGTGGAAAGCAACAGTGTGTCTTGGATTGTATTTACCTCCCTTTTTCATGTCCTCCATGTTATACTGACATTTGAATAGGTTGATGGGTGTGTGTGTAACTAAAGTTTGTTTTCACAGTATTACTTAATCAGCCATTTGATTTAACAAGTATTTAGTATTCTTTTAACAACTGTGCATAATGTTGCCATAGATGAACAGGCATTCATTTGAATCAGCAAGTGGGGAGAGCCATTTTGCCCAACATCTTTCATGGTAGACTGTTTATGCTTCAGGTTTGCTCACTGTTAGCTGGTTGCCTGAACTGAAGCTGCCTTGAAAAGACAATGTCTGTTCTTGTTAGGTCAGCATCCATGGCAGCATTTCTCTTTCATATGCAGCGCAGGTGCTGTTAAGAACTAAAACCAGCCTTCAGTTGATGACACAGAGATTGAGAAAGGGAAAATCAAGCATTGAAAAAACCCTGATGTTTCAGTCATATGAATCAGGATGGCTGTTGGAGCTTTCATGTCATTTCAGGGCAATTGGCAGAGGCAGTGGGTGAATGTCAGACACTACCTGTTTATTCTCCAAGTATAACAATGCTCTGCTGATTTCTTGGTATTTTGATGTTATTGTAATCCTCTGAATGCTTACATGGGTTACAGGGTCTTTAAAGTGTGCTGTGCCTCCTGAATTTTAAACAACCCAGAGAATCAATAAAACCGTGTCTCTCAAACTGTTTGTAAGATTCCAGTGAAACTTTAGGTATCAACCAAACCGTGTCTCTCGAACTGTTTGTAAGATTCCAGTGAAAATTTAGGTATCAACCAAGAGCCTGTGTATCTACTTCTCATCCAATTTTGGTTTTTCCGAGGGAAAGGAAAACAAAAAAAGTAATCAGTTATGTAATTTGAATGAACGATTTTGACGACAAGGATCCTACAGGACCCGTGCTCTGAACCCTTTCCAGTATGTCAGTTACTGCTGCACATTCCTGATGATGTGGGTCTCTCACACATCCTGATGATGTGGGTCTCTCACACATCCTGATGATGTGGGTCTCTCACACATCCTGATGATGTGGGTCTCTCACACATTCCTGATGATGTGGGTCTCTCACACATTCCTGATGATGTGGGTCTCTCACACATTCCTGATGATGTGGGTCTCTCACACATTCCTGATGATGTGGGTCTCTCACACATTCCTGATGATGTGGGTCTCTCACACATCCTGATGGTGTGGGTCTCTCACACATTCCTGATGATGTGGGTCTCTCACACATTCCTGATGATGTGGGTCTCTCACACATTCCTGATGGTGTGGGTCTCTCACACATCCTGATGATGTGGGTCTCTCACACATCCTGATGATGTGGGTCTCCTACATTCCTGATGATGTGGGTCTCTCCTACATTCCTGATGGTGTGGGTCTCTCACACATTCCTGATGATGTGGGTCTCTCCTACATTCCTGATGATGTAGGTCTCTCACACATCCTGATGATGTGGGTCTCTCACACATCCTGATGATGTGGGTCTCTCACACATTCCTGATGATGTGGGTCTCTCACACATTCCTGATGATGTGGGTCTCTCCTACATTCCTGATGATGTGGGTCTCTCCTACATTCCTGATGATGTGGGTCTCTCCTACATTCCTGATGATGTGGGTCTCTCACACATTCCTGATGATGTGGGTCTCTCACACATTCCTGATGATCTGGGTCTTTCACACATTCCTGATGATCTGGGTCTCTCCTACATTCCTGATGATCTGGGTCTCTCCTACATTCCTGATGATGTGGGTCTCTCACACATTCCTGATGATGTGGGTCTCTCACACATTCCTGATGATGTGGGTCTCTCACACATTCCTGATGATGTGGGTCTCTCCTACATTCCTGATGATGTGGGTCTCTCCTACATTCCTGATGATGTGGGTCTCTCCTACATTCCTGATGATGTGGGTCTCTCACACATTCCTGATGATGTAGGTCTCTCCTACATTCCTGATGATGTGGGTCTCTCCTACATTCCTGATGATGTGGGTCTCTCACACATTCCTGATGATGTGGGTCTCTCCTACATTCCTGATGATGGGGTCTCTCACACATTCGATGATCTGGGTCTTCACCACATTCCTGATGACTGGGTTCTCCTACATTCCTGATGATGTGGGTCTCTCCTACATTCCTGATGATGTGGGTCTCTCACATTCCCGATGATGGGGTCTCTCACATTCCTGATGATGTGGGTCTCTCCTACATTCTTTTATTTTGTCTTCTTCTTTTTTTTTTTTTTTTTTTTTTTCATTATTTGTCTTCCACTACATACCATTGACATGTCTCCACAATCCGTTATGAATTTTTTAGGCTCAACCATAAATACCGATGAATGTGGGTCTATACTACAGTCCTATGGTGTTACTTCAACATCGATATGCTCACTACAACAACACTTACATATCAATAAATATACATACTATCACCCTCTATAGATAATCAGGATTCAAGTCCATGCGATTAATTTTAACAAAGCCTCGTGATGAATAATATGAAAACATGCATCACGAAGTGTGTTGTCAAAAGCGCTGTCCATGAGGTGTAATGTGAATGCTCTGCATTGAGTACAAATGAAGGGGATTCAAGATGCTGTCTGCTTTGGGCTGGTGTTAAGTATCAAGTACTGCCTTGGTTTGGGAGTTATCTGTGGATTTTAGTTTGTACAAAGTTCTACCTTTCTGCATGTCTCATATGGTTCTACAGTCAGAAAACATGGACACGAAAACAATATAATATAAAAAACTAATAATTCCAAGATTAGTACCGAGCACCGATTACAGCAATTACAGAGCAGCTTAGTGATGCAATGACTAAAAGAAAAGAAAATTGAATATAAACAAAGCTTGCTCTTATGTCTTAGATTAAGAAATAGGGGAGCAACATTCACATCTGCAGTGGTAGATGTTCTGCCTAACTAACATAAGCGCTTGATGGTGAATGGGTAAAAAAATAAAATAAATGCTTTTCACAGTGAACCTTCAGCAAGCTTATAGTCTCCAAGGGGGAAGACACCCTCCAATAGGGAGGGAAACTCACTAACATATAACTCCTGGTCATATACCGATATTTCGAAACTTGGTGGTTTCTCCTCAGTGAACCGAGGAAAGTAGGTTAATTTGACTCCTCTGCCTTTTCAGTTTTATGAAGACGCAATCCCAGAAAAGGCTGGTGTGCATACCGTAGTATGTTTGTTGATTTTCAAAAAACCAACCAAAAGTGCCACCTAAGAAGCAAAAGAAAAATCATGAAAGAGCAAAACAAGCTACATTTTCTTGTGAAAAGTAGAAAATATAAAAAGATATCCTCTTAAGACCAAGTGCTGAGGGCCAGTTCTTGGAATGAATCCGCAAGGGACTAAAATACAACAAATAATAAATTCCAAGGATAGTACGAGCACCATTCCAGCAACTTACGAGCAGCTTAGTGTTTGCAATGACTGCAAGAAATATTGAATTTATAAACAAAGCTTGCTCTTATGTCTTAGATTGAAGAAATAGGGGGAGACAAGCATTCACATCTGCAGTAGATGATTCTGCCTAACTAACAGTATGCGCTGAGTGGGATGAATGGGAAAAAAATAAAATAAATGCTTTTCACAATGAACCTTCAGCAACTATATAGTCTCCAAGTGGGAGACACCCTCCAATAGGGAGGGAAACTCACTAACATATAACTCCTGGTCATATACCGATATTTCGAAACTTGGTGGTTTCTCCTCAGTGACCGCGAAAGTGGTAATTTGACATCCTCTGCCTTTTCAGTTTTAATGAAGAACGCAATCCCAGAAAAGGCTGGTGTGCAATACCGTAGTATGTTTGCTTGTCCCCCCTATTTCTTCAATCTAAGACATAAGAGCAAGCTTTGTTATAATTCAATATTTCTTGCAGTCATTGCAACACTAAGCTGCTCTGTAAGTTGCTGGAACGGTGCTCGGTACTAATCCTTGGAATTTATTAGTTTGTTGTATTTTAGTCCCTTGCGGATTCATTCCAAGAACTGGCCCTCAGCACTTGTGTCTTAAGAGGATATCTTTTTATATTTTCTACTTTTCACAAGAAAATGTAGCTTGTTTTGCTCTTTCATGATTTTCTTTTGCTTCTTAGGTGGCACCTTTGGTTGGTTTTTTGAAAACTCAACAAACATACTACGGTATTGCACACCAGCCTTTTCTGGGATTGCATTCTTCATAAAACTGAAAAGGCAGAGGAGTCAAATTACCACTTCCGCGGTCACTGAGGAGAAACCACCAAGTTTCGAAATATCGGTATATGATCAGGAGTTATATGTTAGTGAGTTTCCCTCCCTATTGGAGGGTGTCTCCCCCTTGGAGACTATAAGCTTGCTGAAGGTTCATTGTGAAAAGCATTTATTTTATTTTTTTCCCCATTCACCCACTCAAGCGCATACTGTTAGTTAGGCAGAATCATCTACCACTGCAGATGTGAATGCTTGTCTCCCCCTATATATACATAGCTGCCAACTGTTACGGGAAAACCGGGACATATCGTTTTTTTAAAATTTGTCCCTATTTTCGTTGTTTGCTGAAAAAATTCCGGTTTACGAGTTTTCAAAAAAAAAAAAAAAAAAAAAGCCCAAAATTAAATAAAAGAACGTTTGGCAACTGGTCCGACTGAACAGAAATCGTAAACTCGGAAGTCAGCATGAAAGGGGCATAACTAGACCCATTCCGCGCATGCGCATAGCTGCTGTTCAAATAGTCAACATGGCGTCTTCAAGTGGTAGCACGGAGAAAACCACAAAACCTAAACGATTCCAGCGGTATCTGCCAGCTTATAAAGACAAATTTCCATGGGTCACTTCTTGCCCTTCAAAGGGTGAAAAGTTTGCTTTCTGCACCATGTGTCGATGTCTGGTGAATATTTCACATGGGGGAAGAAATGATCTGGCCGATCACGAGAAGACCACGAAGCACAAAAAAACAACGAAGCTGAGGAATCGGCAGCCGTAAAAAAAAACATGATGGTGGCAAAGGCCAATCTTCATGGCTCTTGCTATGAGCAAAAGTTCAGCCAGGAGTTTCTAAAGAAGGCCAAGTCCTCGACTGCACAAATAGTGAAAAAAAAACCCTAGATCTTTGAACACAGGCTGTCAACTCAGGGTGTGGGAGTAGTTGGTTGGATCATGACGACTGGGGAGTGGGGAGTAGCTTGATGGAGCCTTAGAACTGGGGTGGGGGGCGATGGTAATTAAATGGAGCCGGAGGACTGGGGATGAAGTTGTTTGAGCAAGATTGTGGGGTACAGTTGATGAAACATAACTGTGTTATGTTGTTATTAATGAAACATGACTGTGGGGTGTAGTTGATGAAAGATGACTGTGGGGTATAGTTGATGAAACATGACTGTGGGGTATAGTTGATGGATCCTAAGTCCTATGGGGTGTAGTTGTGAGATCATAAGGGCAGAAGGGTGAAGTTGATGGAACTTGAACTGAAGAATGTGGGTGTAGCTGATGGAAGCCCAGGACTGTGAGTGCTGTTGATTGGGAGGGCAGAGCATCTTTTATGTTCATCCTACATCAATATGGAAGATAAAAAAGCTGTTTGGGTAAGTCTTATTTTGTGTGTTTGTATATTAATCTATAGAAAAAAAAATGGTGGCTACCTACATAAGAGGCTTTTTTTTACACAAAATATTGCATTGTATGCAACATACTAATATGCATGCTTTGATATGGTTTAATAATAGGCTTGCTTTTGATTAGTTTTCCTATCAGGAGATGAAAAATATGCCTGTCAGAGTGTAAAAAAGGCTTCAGCTTCAGGGGGCTGCGCCCCCTGACCCCCGCTGATCAGGAGGGGGGCCAGCCCCCCTCCCGAACCCACCCCCGGTGAGGTGTTACTGTTTTTGACTCTGGGAGGTTGGCAGCTATGTATATATATATATATATATATATATATATATATATATATACACACACACACATATATATATATATATATAGCTAAAACAAGTTAAAAGAGGAATCTTAAAACTAAAACAAGTTAAAAGAGGAATCTTAAAACTATCTACAAATTTGTTTCGAGCGTGTTGTGCTGTCATCAGGATGGTTTTTGGTTTGCCCACAGCTGATGTTCTTACCAAGGGGTTGAGCACTTAAAAAATTGTTTTAGGCTTTTTAAATATATTGATAATTAATATATATATATATAATATATATATATATATATATATATATAATATATATAATATAATGATTAACGCTTGCTCTTATGTCTTAGATTGAAGAAATAGGGGGAGATAAGCATTCATATCTGCAGTGGTAGATGATTCTGCCTAATAGTATATATACACACACACACACACACACACACACACACACACACACACACACACACACACACATACCTATCTGTGTGTGTGTGTGTGTGTGTGTGTGTGTGTGTGTGTGTGTGTGTGTGTTACACATGATGTCTAAAGTTGCATAATGTTTACACCTGCAGCATTTTTCAGTTTCATAAACAGAAAGAAAGCTATTTGCTTGCATGATGTGGACATTTAGATCATTGCAGTCTGATGTAAAGAGGCAGCAGCATTTTTCAGTTTCATAAACAGAAAGAAAGCTATTTGCTTGCATGATGTGGACATTTAGATCATTGCAGTCTGATGTAAAGAGGCAGCAGCATTTTTCAGTTTCATAAACAGAAAGAAAGCTATTTGCTTGCATGATGTGGACATTTAGATCATTGCAGTCTGATGTAAAGAGGCAGCAGCATTTTTCAGTTTCATAAACAGAAAGAAAGCTATTTGCTTGCATGATGTGAACATTTAGATCATTGCAGTCTGATGTAAAGAGGTAGCTGTCAACATTATGTGGAATAGTAACATACATTTATCTATCTGTGTAATATATATATATATATTATATATATATATATATATATATATATATATATATGCCTGTCTGTCACTAGTGTCAGTCTGTCTCTCTCTCTCTCTCTCTTTTACTTTCTCTCTATGTCTGTCCATCTGTCTGTCAGTCCCACTGTCTGTCTGTTTCTCTCTCTCTCTTTATCTGTCTCTGTCTGTCTCTGTCTATATCTATATGAATATCAATTTGTGATGTCAAAAAGATGTACAAAATATACAATTTGTTGCTCAAATTTATAGCTACTTTGGAAGATGCTTTTCTTACAATAAAAACCTCAAACCATTGTAGGATGAGTCTGTTTCTCCCTATGTTCTCAACTTGTGTTTCAGGCAAACCCCAGCAGAGAGAAAGCCAGTTGCCCCCGGGTTTACTTTCAACTGGGAGACTGGAAAACCTGATGTGAAATAAGCAGTGATCTAGAAATAGGGTGTGATGTATACATTGCATCAGTCAACGTCTGAACTGTCTGTGTGCCAAGAATGCTTTTTGTGAGGCAGTGAATGTGTGCTAGATGATAGATAGCATTAATGTGATTTTTAAAAATTCCTTCTACTGTGGTTGGGATTATCAGAAGCTTGGAATCATGTTGCCATTGTTTCAAGCAAGACTGGACTGAAATAAATCACTCTTAAATGAGAATCAAGCAGCAGTATTTGTGTGTGTTTTTTTATTTGTTGGAACATAAAGTGTTGCCAGTTGGAGTTTTTTTTTTTCTTCTCTTACTGTCTGTCTGTCTGTGTCTCTGTCTCTCTCTGTGTGCTTTTGTTCTCTCTCTGTCTCTGTTAATATCTGTTAATATATCCAAAACTATTTCTGTCAGTAAAATACAGTGTGGATAGATATGTTCACAGATCGCATAAACAAAAATGGACAGAGACTTCTGAGCATCCTACACACACATTGAAATCGACACACACACAGCACCAGTTGAATGCACGTATATCAAATATGCATGGCTAAATATAACGCGCACATTTTGTAATAGACAGAACACACAAAGAACGGTGTGATATGAATACAAGTTTAAGAGCAGGAGTGTAGTAGGCGTTGAGCACCGTTGAACAGCCCAAGATGTCATATCACATAGTAATGGAGGAACTTGCACACTGAAACAGGAAATAACAGAAGATATTTTATACTAAGACTGTATGAAGAGGTTCCAATTTCCACAAAATATAATCGAACTGAATAAGAATGTACAGACCTTTTATGAAAAAGTCCCACTCAAAGTTACATTCAGTTCAGTGGTTTATTTAATGTCTTTTCATCGCCAGATGATATTAGACACTAAAAAAAAAACTGAAAAAAAAACCCCCACCAACCTCCACACTTATCTTATCATCCACATTAGTACTTTCAAACCCACATCTGATATATGCATATTGACATGAGTGTAACACCCTAGGGGTACACAAAATTGTTGATCTTTATAAAAATTTTGCAACCTGTGACTGCGAAATAACCATGGCAATTTCAGCAACATATGAACCATATAAGACAGTACTGACATTATCAATGTTATTCATCTGAATACCTTTCTCCTCATAGAGTGGGGTCAACACTGAGCATTCAAACAAAAGATGATGTACAGAAATGTTTTCTCTGCATACACAAGAAATACCATGAGAATATTTAGTGTTCCATGCATTCAACCTTAATTTATGAATTAATCTAACAATGTGCCTTGGGCACGACGGTAAAGTAGCCATTTTTTTAAAATTAGAATTCTGCTTATGCATACATTTTTCCATAATTTGGATTAATTCACGAGGATAGATCTAAGGGATTGTTTAGTAAATTTTCCGTCTTTCTGTTTGCTCCTTCTTTTGCAAGACTGTCTGCTATTTCATTCCACTTTATACCACAGTGAGATGGGACCCAACAAAAATCAATTCTTATGCCTAGTGTAATGAAACAATGCAGATGTTTTATTTTAAAAAGCAAATCTTTTCTAGCTTTGCAGTCATGAAATCATATTATCTAGGAAAAGGGTTTTCAATCTATACCTCAGACTTATATGCAATACTGAAGGCTTTGACTTGCATATATGATACATCAATTGCTTTCTATCAAATTTTACTTTGTGTTGATTCCAAATCAGTTTTACAGTCACTAGAGCGTTGGCCCACTCAAAGTAACTTATATTCCCGGTAGAGTGCTGTCCCTTTAGCTTTGTCATGAATATGCGATGTGGCCGCATACCAAAAATTAATGTGCCAAGGCCTTGCGCACACACACACACGCACGCATACACGCACGCATACACGCACACACACACACACACACACACGCATGCACACGCACGCACGCACGCACACACACACACACACACACGCACACGTGGTAAGGCATTCCTGGATTTATTTTTTACCAATTGTCCAGGCGCTTTAGGCAATCAGGAATTAATTGCAGGCCTGGGTGATCATGACATAGTTCTCTTAGAGAGCAACTTTCAACCTTTTCGAAGAAAACCCCCTAAACGTACCATCAGACTCTGGAACCAAGCAGATTTACCAAAATTGCGCAGGGATACTCATGATTTCAGTCGTCTTTTTTTGAGGTTCCATAGTGTTAAAGATAATGTCAGTGACCTTTGGAAGTGTATAAAAACTAACTTGGAATTTATTATGGATGACAACATACCTACTAAAATAACTCCAAGCAAGAACCACCAGCCATGGATTACTACAAAAACTAAACGTTTGTTGAGAAGGAAACATCGTTTCTTTAAGAAATTGAAACTACATCCTAATTCAGAAAGATTACTGGCTAGGTATAAACATATTAAGAGAAGGTGTCAGAGAGAATGTAGACTTGCTCACTCCAATTATGTTAATTCGATGATTTCGGAAGGTGATCATCAAAACAAGAAATTATGGTCTTACATAAGGAGTAAGAGACAGGACAACATTGGGATTCCAGACCTGAAAAACAACCAGAATAACTTAATACAGGACCCTGAAGGGAAAGCAAACTTACTAAACAAACAGTTTTGTTCAGTTTTCTCAAATCCCAAACCTCTAATTAACGTTAGACTAAAGGATGATGATAAACTCCCTGGAATGCAAAATATCAAAGTAAACAAAGCAGGAGTATTTAAGTTACTGACCAATATCAATGAAAACAAAGCTACTGGTCCCGATGGCGTTCCTGGCAAGCTCTTAAAATTATGTGCCAATAAATTGAGTGAGGTATACCAATTACTTTACCAAGCTTCACTGGACCAGGGAGTAATACCTGATGAGTGGCGAGATGCGAGCATTGTTCCCTTATTCAAAAAGGGTGACAAAACAAAAGCAGAGAACTATAGACCTGTATCTCTTACATCCATATCAGCTAAACTACTTGAACACATAATATATAGTAGCATAATGGACCATCTTGACAAATATGACTTCTTAAATAACGCCCAGCATGGTTTTAGACAGCGAAGGAGTTGTGAGACTCAACTTATAACAACTCTCAATGATTTCAGTAACTGTCTTAACAACAGACAGCAAATAGATGCAATTTTATTAGACTTTTCTAAAGCCTTTGATAAGGTTGACCATGAGGGCCTGCTGCTCAAATTAGAACACATTGGCATTGGCGGTTCTTTGCTAAAATGGGCTAGATCATTCCTCGTTGGGAGAACGCAGAAAGTTGTTGTGGAAGGGTCGTCATCCCATTGTAAACCAGTCTTGTCAGGTGTACCACAGGGAACTGTTCTGGGGCCCTTGTTTTCTTAATTTATATAAATGACATAAGTAGAAATCTCTCTCCTGGAACTACTATAAGGCTTTTTGCAGATGACAGTTTAGTATATAGAACAATCAGAAGCAAGAATGATACACGCATTCTACAAGAAGATCTAAACGCGTTACAAGAGTGGGAAAGAACTTGGAAAATGGAATTTCATCCCCAAAAGTGCCAAGTGTTGCGTATATGTAACAAACGCTCACCAATTAGATCAGATTATTCTATTCATAATACTATTCTAAAAGAAACTAATGCTGCAAAATATTTAGGCGTGATTATAGATAGTCGTCTCAAATGGAAAGAACATTACAATTTAGTATGAGAGAACGGTATTATGCCGCTTTTGGCTCACCCACTCTCAACCGGCCTTGGCCGGTCTCGTCCGGGCGACTCCAAAAGCGGCATAATACCGTTCTCTACTAAGCATGACTTCAATAACCAAAAAATAACGACCCTACAAACATACATACTGTGTAGGGTTATCCGTTTTTAATACTAATTTACAAAACTTTTCAGATTTTAGTTTTTGCTTAATCCTATGTTTTTCCTGATCGTTTTCAATAACATCATTTTCACGCAAAC
This sequence comes from Conus ventricosus, assembly GCA_018398815.1. Lineage (NCBI taxonomy): Eukaryota > Metazoa > Mollusca > Gastropoda > Neogastropoda > Conidae > Conus > Conus ventricosus. The sequence goes on from CM031600.1 coordinate 99,298,618, forward strand.
ATTCATCAAATGAGTCTCTGTCTTTCATGTGAAATAAAACTACAGTCTTTAACTGCTCTCTAAAGTCTTTTAAAACTGAGTTTATTTTTGACATAAAATCCCCCCACTTATTCCAGCATGTCTTCCACTGAAAGCCATTTTTCGACAAAGCGTTTCTTTTTTTAACTTTTGTCTCTTTCTGCCGAACAGTCATCTATAATAAATAGTGTCTGCGTTCCTTCAAAACAATTATTAAAGTATTCTAAACACTCACTCAGTTTATTGCTAGGATAAAACTAAATATATGTCATCATCTGTCCATATAAACCTTCTATTATGATATGCTTTGTTCCATTTAAGCGTTGGACAGAAAATCACAATATGATCAAAATTATAACGATAAATGTTTGTAATAGGTAAAGGATAAATATTGTTTTCCCAAACCAGTTTGCCCACAATTAATGAACAATGAGGATTTTTGTCATAAAGTTTAACTGCTCCATAGTTTTTTATAACAAATTTTAATCTAATCCAGTTATTGTTTTTATCATGCTCTCTGTCAAAACTTGTTCAGTTATAAAAAACCCTACAAGGCCTAAATGTGTAAGATTAATCCAATTCAGTTCTGTAAGATGTTTCTATTTAAGTCAACAGTGATTTTGTTGCTTGTTGTTATAACCTTAATATTCCTCGCCATTGTGAAGAACGACGATGGAAAAGTTTAAGACTTTAACGTCTAAGTTTTGCCAGCTAATTAAAATTTCCTTTTAAAAGGACGTCACTGACGCCCACAACCCCATCCCTCCCCTCATCTTTAAAGACAGAAATTTCAATATCATTGTGAACGTGTCTCCTAATTTTCTGCTTGGAAAGAACTGTAATTTTGTAGAAGCTTCCTTTAAAACCGTTTTCTCTTCTGTGGAGGATGTACTGTTTTTTCCCATACGGCGTTATTCAATCTCTTCCGACTATTGTTGTCCGGCATAAGACTTACGTGTAAAGGGCCAGAGTTGAATGCTTTTCTGAAACTTTTTTGACGGCCAAAAAATGTAAATGGGCTTATGAATTAAAATTTTATATCCCATTCTAAATATGGTTCTAAGTGCCATTTGAGGTCAGGTTTTCGAACAATTTTATATTCATACTGGCCAACATTTTTGCTTCTAGGTTGCGCAGTTGTTCTGTTTAGGAAACTTTTTGTTGTCCCCAACCTCTTTGCGTTTATAATCACCATCTTTAGTGTACTCAAAACCATACAAAGCGCCTATCTCACCATTCTGTTCAAAGTCTGTAACGTCGCAAGGTCTTTTAAATTCTAAAGTTATACACCCAAGGCGCTAATGTAACTCCTGGTTCTTCTGGCCCACGCGACATTTTTAGTACAGTTTATTATTTTATTTCAAAACACATGGGGCAGGTTATCACATTTCACGATTTTAACCTTTTTTTGTCTGCAATTTTTTTATATTAAATGATCCAACCCTCCCCACAAACTAATCTTTTAAACTGTAAATTGGGGAAATTGTAAAATTTTTCATAATCGCAATATGCACTTTCCCTGATGGAAGAGCTCTTAAAACAGTTGAGGGCCTTCCATCATATAAGTTTTCATCAGTGCTTAGCTCATCCAATGAACATAGAGTAATGAATGTAATGCAAGATCGAGCGGATTTTCTCCCTCATAAGTAGTTTTGTTTGGTGTAATTCAAAAACTAATACGGCTTGATTGGCAGTTGTAAAACCTAACATTTTAGCTAGCTCTCCATCAAAATGGTAACCAAATTCTTTTCTTCAGGTTTGAAGGTCAACATTGTTTTCAGATTCGCATTGTTAAGTTTGAGAGTTAATGTCAAAGTTACTCATTGCTTCTTTTAGTGAGCAAAACCCGTAAAAAACCATCAGGTATTGTTAACTGGCTAACTTTGGCCCCTGTTTTGTTAACTTTTAGAATCGTATTATTCTCCCTGGATTCACTTTATTAAACCTTTACGACTTTGTAAAATTTTCATGAAGCGAAAACCATTCTGCTTCCGCATTCATTATAAATAGCATGTTCTAAAAAACGAAGGGCGGTCTTGGGTTGTTATTGTTACAAAACATTTTTTAAAAAAAATTTAAAAAAATGAGTGCATTCAAATATACTGATGCAAAATATTTCTGCGGGGCCCCCACTACAATCTTAAAAATATAGCAACCGATACTCTTGAAAATTTCTGTGCCCAGACTGACACTTTTCAGTAAAGGTGGAAACTCATTGGCCAAATATCTTAACCCTCCTATTAAAAAAGACTACATCCCGGAAATTTGTGGTTTAGTCATCCGATGCAGTTTTATCAGAACCAGTTAAACTTTGCTGTGTTTTGCGCATCAACTGGGTGTGGAGTGTCGTATGTTTGATCATCTAATCATCCTGATCCTTTGGTGAGGTCAGTGTATAGATTTCATTTCTATACACCTTCAGACGTATTTTGACTGAACTGCAAAGCGCCATTACCAAATGACAAACCGTTTAATCCTTTTTGCAACAGAATAGACATGAAGGCTTTTGAAAGGATCTGTAACGAATTCAATTTTAAATTTGTTAAGGAAGACTTTAGACAAAAGTTGGATCTTAACATGGCTTAGGCACCCCTTATTTTTGGGGCGTGCAACAGAAAGTATAAGTATAAATGGAATCCCCCTTTAAACCATCTTTCTCCCCCAGAACACAACTGTTCACCTCGGGTCCATAGGCAAGAGCATAAATCAGCATGGACAACATTTATTTTTAACACTTCTAAGGGCCTAACCCAAAGCAGGAATAGAACGAATAAAGGGACTCTATTCGTACTTACGTTTGGTGTTTGCTAGGTTCGCAAGCACAAACGAGATCGAGCATAACTGATCCTTCAAACTGGCTTTGACGCGCAAAAACAAATACTTAGCAAATTTAGAGACGCCATTAAATTCTACAGTTGTTTTTCCTTCAAGTATAAAAAGGTACCAAATGTTTTACATACGCAAGATCAAAAGTAGACTTTGCTGTTGGCACTGGTTTATACATGCTGCCTTCTGACCTTAGACTCCAGATAGGTACAATAATAAACTAAAAATAATGAAATCCTTGTGGCAGGCAAATGAACAAAAGGTCGGAAAAAACGAAATAAATTCTGAGCCAGTAATATTGCAAGCAGTAAAACAAACACCCAAGAATAAGTCACCCAATCCCCGAGGCCCAAAGCCCGAAGGCCGTTGAAGAAGCCAAGAAAATACGACCTGAATATGAAAAGACAGCACTTGTTCTTTGTTAACTGGCCTAGGATACTTGGTCTTTTTTTAACTAAAATTAACCCGACTTAAGAGAACAAATGTCCAATAAGTGCTCGGCCATAAAGCCAAACTACTTTGCCTGCAGTAGACAAAAGCCAGCTAACAACACCCCCTAATATACCCGTAAAGAGTCTATAGCTTTACCAGCTAATTTTTTTTAATAAATCCGCAAGATGATCAAGCTGTTTTTTTACCCATGATTTATCAGGTGGAGGCGATGGCGATGGAGGCATAAACCAGCACCACCACCACCCGTAATTAGCCATCACCAATGTACTTATTGCAAATCCAAAAGGCCGTTATAACGCTTACTAATGTGACTCCTTGCTCTCTAAACAGTGTTCTTATTCTTTCTGCTAGTGTTGTGTCTTCATATAAAATGCTTTGGATATTTTTCTCTTATTCTGCTCACTTGAGTTCGAAATTTGTTCTCGGTTAGTAGACAACGCTTTAGTCTTGCTGATCTCTCTTGTTTAAGATCTTTTAGTCTTTGGGTTATTCTTTCTTTAATATCATGCCCTAAGTTGGCGTCATCAGCCTCAACGAGTTTTTCTTTTTCTCTTTTTATATGCTCATCCATTTTCACCTAGTTTTGCTAAATTGTTTGTTAATTCGCCTCGATGCTTCTCAAAGCTGATCAAGGGCGCTATTTCTCGCAGGGGTAGCGGGGGAATCATTTAATTGTTTTTAACGCTGTTTCTTCGGAAAAACTGGTTTCTGCTTGCATTATTTTGTCCGCTGTTTGACTTAAATCTTGAAGTTCCTTGTTTTGTATTTGGTTACTGTTGGGAGTTCTTGTAGCGTGTTTTGAAGTTTAGCAACTGCCTCCCCCCTTAATTTTGGTTTAACAATGCCAAGGCGACTTCGATCGCTCACACTGAGCCTTTGTTAATTGTATTCATCCCTACAAACCTTTGATGGGTCTCGTTTAGTTGTAAGCTGAACAAGTTGTCCTTGGTCGTTTTCTCACAAACAAATGGTCATCTTTTACTTCAAATCATCAGGGATATAGTTTCGGGAATTCTTGTCCTAAACTTTGGTATAATGATCTGCCCTTACTTTCTGTTAATTTATACCGACTTGTTGGTAATGTACTCCCGATTTCTGCTAATTCATCTTGCAATGAGAGCCCCGGCGATCGCTGCCCCAAGGGGAAATCACTCATGTCGTCTCCAGATCTAAAACATCTAATCTTCATCTTCAATGCCTGCCATGTTTCTTTAAAATAATAAACTTTTAATTTTGTTTTATAAAAAATGTCACAAACATAGGGCTCGATTCTTGACCCCATAGAAGCTAAAAAGAGCCCTTTGGCGTGAAGGGAATAAGCGGAATATTTCTGTTCCAAAATACCCTCTACTATTGATGCGGATCAAATTCTTACTTTTAAATTTCCAGACCTAGGAGCAGATGAAGTGATTGTGCCAGGCTCTGCGCGTCTTACTTTCAAAATAGAACTCGCTTCAACAACAGACCCAAACAGGGACAGTTGTTCAGAATCTGGGCGGGCAATCTTTTAAGAAAATTTCTATAAAACTTGAGGGGCAAGAAATATTTTCTTTACACAATGCAGACAATTTTAACCTATTCTGATCTATGGCTAACCCACGAGCGAAAGAGCTGATCTTGCGTTTCAAGGAATCGAAAATGAAGAAGCACTAAAACATGAATAGGCGCCGCAGATGCTAAAGACGGCAAAAGGTTTGTAGCCGTAAGTTATGCGTATGGAAATCGCTTTTTCATACCCCTATTTTTGAGTTGTTAAAAGCGCATGCCCCATACTTTCAAGGGCATTAAAAGACAGATTGTCTTATGAACTAACTTTTAATGACTACAAACGTGTTATTAGATCAACAGACACCGAAGCAAATTTAAAAGCATTTCTGACATCTCGTTAGATTTTTGGGACGTTGTTAGCAACCCTAATTTGCAAGGCTAATTGAGCAAACAATATCATTCAAAATTAGCAATATATTACGAAAGAGTGATTCTTCATTCTAAATATCCTAAAGCAGGGGCGGGACACAAATATGGAATTTTAGTTTTAGTGCCACAGCAAGATCGCTTAAAGGTATTTTATTGCTGTGTGAAGATGAAGGACCATTCGAAAGACAAACTAAAAATTTTTTTTTAACCCTAAAATAACAAAAGTGCAATGTCAATTGAGGGTAGTCCAAACCCAAAATCACGCTAGCGGATTTAAAAACCTTATCTGCATTTGATGAAATAAGAAAACTGTTTGGAGGCGGGAGGTGTAGAAATCCAACAGTTGACCTTGTGTCTAAAGATCTACATCTTCACAGCGTTAGACTTGATCTTTAAATTTAACAACAAAAATACGGTTTATGGATTGACCTAAGGTCAACGGAGGATAATCAGTTACATGGAAGCGGGAGAACTATCAGAGACATAATAAACATTAAAATTTGATAAAGAAAAAGAGGTCGATAAACCACTTAATTTTGTATTTGTTTTTAATATATTGCGCCAGCTAAATATTCAAGATAACAGATTAAAAATATACATTACTAAATATTTTTTTTTATTAAAAAAGCATGTCTGTTCAGCATTATCCAAAAGTACCTACAGCGCCAGATTTGCCAGGAGAAGAGAATAGCCCCCGGCATAAAAACCTTTAGATTAACCCAACATTACACAAATGCAACAAAAACTAGAGCAGGACCTTTCAAAATACAGCAAAACCAAACGAAGGTATTTCTGCTGCCTTTAATGCTGTTACCTATTTTAAAATTTACTGGAGCATCGACTATAAGTGCTCTACAGCAGGAAACGAGTGTTGGTCTCTTAGCAACGGGCATAGGCGCACCCGCAGCTTTACCTCTAGGCGGTTTTTCTTTAGCTCTTGGGCCTATGTTCATTAGCTGTAGGTGCTGCTAGCAAAAAAATAAAAACTAAACTCCAAAAGCAACAGCATAGTTCAACTGATAACAGCTAAACTTAGTTCCTTCAAGTGATAATAAAAAAAAGCACTAGCTGCCCTCAAACATCACGGATGAAGAATTTTAATCGTTTACAGGCCGATTTTGATGACTACAAAAGACAAAAGTTTGATCTTCAAAGAAAGGCGAGGACAAGTTTTTCTCAACAGCCAGACCCGAAAAGATAAAAAAGGAATTTTTTAAAAAAAGTAAACGAAAAAATAAACTTGTTCCTAAAAAAGCTCACATTAACAACGCCAAAGGTGTTTATACTTTAGTTTATGAGTCTAAGCACAAAAAGACCGTCGATATTGTTAATTATTTTTTTGATTTAAATAAATTTTTTGAGTTAGAAAAGAAACTCAGCATGGATAAGCTATATGAAGGTCCAGACGAATTTTTTGAAGCAATGCAAGAAGATTTATCAAGAGCACTGAATGATATTGATTTAGAAGTCATTAATCCAGCAAACGTACAGGCAAGTGTTGCTCATGCTATTTCTCAAGTTCCGGGTAAACTAACAATAGCCCGCCAGTTAAAGTAATTTAGCTGTTTTAATCGACTATGTAACAATAAATGAAGAAAACCTAGAGTCTGGGTCTCAACAAACAGCAGGTTATTCTTTGTAATAATGACTTAACACCCGGTTGGGCAGCCAACTGCTTACACAGTTTGATGTGGCCCTGAAGAAGCCAAATGAGAGGCTCTGGTTGGTCAGAGGGCGAAGTCTTAGAGATCAGATTAAAACAGCTAAGATGCGCCAAATTGAGGCAGGTCTTACATTCCACTGCCTCCAGCATTAGTCGCAAAAAAGAAAGTTCTAAACATAAAGAATTATTCCCAACAACAAATGTTTTATGGGGTTGGGGTTCTTGCAAGGCTGCATTACGTCCGAAAAAACGCAGAGAGATTGTCTAACTATCACCCTTACATCAATGATCTTAACTTTAGTGGGGGTCCTTTCCTGTTAGCGTGGATTCCATTGATCAGTTTGAAGAACAAAACAAACCAATAACTGTTAATGTATACACATGGGATGAGGAAACAATCTACTACCCATTAAAGTGTCCAAGAACAGCCCAACAATAGGTGATCCAGACAAAAATCATGTGACTTACTACTGTTGTTTCCCCCAGCGGGGTACCGCATTACACATTGATACGAACAATGAGTAGTTTAATTGGGGCCCATACTTCAAAGCATTACCATAAACAAGAATTCTGCAGAAAATGTTTAACAAGAATTCCATCTGTCAAGCCGCAGCGAACAAAAAGAAACATTGTATGGGCCCCCAGTTGACTGTAATACAGAACTAATTACGCCCCCAGAAGGCAGTAAAGTTAGTTTTAAAGAACTGGAAACGACTGCAAAATTCTCCAAATGTTGTTTACGCAGACTTCGAATCATCATTGTTCCTTATGAAGGGCCAGCGCCACAAAAACTTCGAAAAACAGTCTTAATGAGTAATCATCAATTTTTTTCATTTGCCTTCGTTATTGTTAGGTCGATGGCGCTCATTCAACACCAGAATTATATAGAGGACCTGATGCGGCTAGAAGATTTTTACAGCGCATGCGCAAGTGCGTAATGATTGTTCTAATAATCTGAATTTATCTGAATCATAATGACGCCCGAAGACCAACAACAGTATAAATCACTACACATTGTTGGATTTGGGTTTAGAACTCAGTGAGGAAACAAATCCGACAGTAAGAGACCATGATCACATTAGTGGAAGGTTTAGAGGATGCGGCGCATAACAAATGCAATCTTCAACAAAAGTTTGAACCAAAGACATGGAAGCTGCCCATCTTCTTATAACTTGCGAGGTTATGACTCTCATCTTATAATGAAAGCAGAACCGACCTTCGGGTGTAAAGCATTGCACAGTCACAGAAAAGTACATGTGTTTCACTTTAAATAACAAAGTCTTTTTATGACTTATGCAACACATGATGGGTTCATTAGAGTCACTGGCTATGTCTTTAAAGTCCTGCCCAATAACAGAAGAATATTTTGACCCAACTCTTGTTAGAAAGGGCGTTTACCCTTATGATAACATGAACAGTTGGGAAAGGTTTGACGAAGACAAAAACTTCCTCCTAAAGGCGCGTTCTTTTCTAGTCTTAGAGGAAAGGGCATTTAGTGATTCAGATTACCAGCATGCTCAAGATGCGTGCAGAAGTTAGAGTGTAAAATGATGGGAGACTATCATGACTCCTACTTAATGGCTGATGTATGTTTGTTGGCGGACGTCTTTGAAAATTAAGAAAGACCTGCATGAAACATTATAGCTGGATCCCGCGCATTACATTTCTGCGCCCGGGATGAGTTGGGACGCTTTCCTAAGTTTACTGGAGTACAGATTGATTGTTGTCAGATTTACCAATGATTTCAGATGATTGAAAACGGATTGCGTGGAGGAATTAGTAGGCGTCGCATCATTACTGTAAAGCAAACAACAAATACTTGGACGACTATGATCCGAGTAAAAGGTCTAAATATCTCATGATTTAGAAAGCAACAAACTGTATGGATGGGCAATGGCGCAATCACTTCCATTACGCAACTTTAAAATGTACACTGGTGGTATTAAAAACATTCAAGAATTTGGGGAAACATCTGCATAAATCTTACAGCTGATCGTAAAAGAGGTCTTAATTCTAGAAGTTGATTTAGAAATCCTCATGAACCCCCATGACCTGCATAAGACTATCCTTGCAGCAGAAAGTCTAAAGATGAATCCAAGAGAACCGCCTAAACTTGTGCCTGATCTTCGAGGCAAAAAATTATGTCTTCATTACAGACTTCTACAATTTATTTAGACATGGTTTGAAGTTGACAGCTGTTCATCGTATAATTGCTTTTGATCAAGAACAGTTCATGAAACCATACATCATGAAGAAAAACTGATCTCCCGAACTAAATCCACAGATGCTTCAGAAAAAGACTTTTTTCAAGCTGATGAACAACAGCTGTTTTGGAAAGACTATGGAGATCCGCACAAGCGCAAAGATGTTAGATTGGTCACCAGAGAAAACGAAGCAATTAAGCTGACTTCAAAACCTAATTATCAGACTTTTAAAAAATTTCATGATCGCTTTTTGGCATAATTGAAAAAAAAAGAAAGTCAAATTGTACAAACCGGGATTTTATTGGGTTTACCGTTTTTGAATTTATCAAAACTTTAAAAAGTAGATTTCTTTATGACTACTTTAAACCCCTGTATCCAGAGTCCAGAGTACTTTACACAGTACAGACAGTTTTGTTATAGATATCCCTACTGAAGACGTCTATAAAGACATGGAATTAGAAGTAGCTAAAGGAGCGAGTGGATGGTTGAACACGTCCGATTACCCTAAAGAGTGCCTTTACATTCAATTACTAATAAGAGGTTTTAGGAAAAATGAAGGATGAATTATCTGGAAAGGTGATCAAGGGTATGTGGGGTTTTAAAGGTCAAAAATGTACAGTATTCGAGCCAAAAGAAACCATTAAGAAAGCAAAGGAATATCTCGCAGTGTTGGCAGTCGAGCATTTTCACATGACAACTACAAAGAAGCATTGTTTGACAATAAGACTTTTTCATCATGACAACGTAAAACTGCGATCTAATCTACATGAGATCAACACAACGTTGTAACAAAGAAGCATTAGATAGAACAAACACAAACGTGTGTTTGTTAATCCAGAGTTTTCAATATGCAATAGGACATTGGAGGACGCATAATTTTATACATTCTTCAGGTTTATATTTTTCATCAACTTTATCTATAAGATCATCATAGCTTCCTCCAATTCATTTAAATCTTTTCTCATGTTTGCTTTATGCGTTCGAATTTTTTTTATTATTTCAAGATATTCTTTTTCCCCCCAAATTTGGGGTTTGAGTTGAAAAGGGGATCTGGATGATTTAGCATGCATTGATTAATCCTCGAAAATGTTCCCCTAATAGCATTACACGCATCAAATATTCCCGTATCATTTTCAAGGTCTCTTCCTTTACCATTCTTGTTTCGTTCTGCGCTTCCTTCTGAGTTTCCCTTTTAAACTCAAATATTTTACCCTAAATTAATTAAAGCGGAACTGTGTCCGGCGGGATTATCTGCAGTTCTTCCTTCACAAAAGATCTTTGAGGAGCTGGTTGTTTTGTTGTGTCAGTTTCTCGTAAATAATACACGGGCGGATTCATTTTTACAATTCTTTTATTTCATATGATAACACTCCAACTGGATTTTGTTGCCCTGATGCGAGTATCCCCTTCCGCTTCCCCCGGGAAATAAAGGTACCTTACTTTCAAACCAAACGGTAATAGTTTGCTGGATGAAGACTCTCCTTCAACAACATTTATTGTTTTTCTTTTGATTGCTTGTACTGGTTTTAGACCTTTTATTCTTCATTAATCATTTCGCGCAAAACTGAGGGCAGTCTTCTAACCCATTCTGTGTTGCGAGAATTGTCAATAAGCTCTCTGTGATACTGGTAGGAGAAAAGTCTTTCAGCTAACTGTTTGTTAAAGTTTTCAACTAAAAGCCTGTGATCTGTGAACTCCTGGAATGCCTCTTTTAATGGTAACTCTATGTTTTAACAATAATTGATTCACTTGGCCTTTAAATTCTTTCCATCATCAACTTGAATCATGCGGGATAGTTAAGGGGCCACGTTGGGTATATCAGTTGTATGGCGACAGCAACAGCAGAAGCACTCTTTTGTGTTTAAAGGTCCGCATCTTTGTATCTTGAAGCTACGTCAATGACTGTGAGTGCGTACTTAAATCTTTTTCGTCTAATCGTATCATGGGGGAATATAGAAGGTCCATTTGATGGTGTCGTTCGGTATTTGTATTCACAAAGTGTGGTCTCTGTATTGTTTGGGTGCAGGTAAATAAATTTGCCAAATCGCCCTTTTTTAGATAACCATTCCTTCGCTTTTGTCACTGACTCCAGCTGTTGGCTTAGCTTTTTTATTGCTGTGATTCCCTTCCAATATCCTTTTGGCGAATAATAGATTTTGTTCATTTTTATTCAGCCAATATTATGTGCAATAAAATACACAATGGTCATTCCAAAGGGTAACAAAACGCGATTTCTTGCATCTTTTGTTTTTTGATGGTTGATAAAAGTCACTGAATTTTGGTGGGGGCAATGTCTCAATTGGTTTGCCCGTTCTAGATAAACTCTTTTACGCTTGATCAACATCTTTAAATGTGTAAGCTGCATGTCCCTGTTTTTTCGTTTGTTATTAAAAAATCTAACTGCTCAATTCTCTGCTTTTCATAGTGATCTTGTGCCGCGGCTAGTTGCTCCATAGCTTTGTTAGTCTTTTTCTCTTGCCGTCATCCCGCAGTTTACTAAATGCTAATTACCCTTTCCCCTAAAAGCAAGCGCATTCACCACAGCGCCACCTATCATCATTACGAGTGAAGCCATTTTTTATAAATGTATTTTTTATTTACATATTTATACTGTCTGGAATTATTCCTTGCTTGACTAGAAAATCTTTCGTGGCAAACGAAGCTGGGAATGATAGCAATCAGCTTTGCTGAATCCTCAAAGCCTAGTTTGCCAAGATCTGCTGGTTTAATTCTTAACAAGCTTTTACCAAGCATTGTGTATCCTATACTTAGACCTCCAATAACAGCAGAATGGTATACAAGGTTGGCAACAGTTTTTTCAGCGCTCATTTTAAAAAATAAAATAATTATATTAGTAATAAACATGAACAGCGACGATCTTTCTAAACCTTCCTTGCGAACTTATGATTACAAATGACCAGGTTGATGACCAAGCTATTATGCCCAAAAAGGAAAGGCTGTATTCTTTGGCAGCATGTGGGAAAACAAAAACAGTTCCTCGGAACGAATTCAGCATAGAACAGATTCACAGATGTCGCCACAAGACATTAAAAGTATCATAACAGGTATGAAGGGGCAACTTGGATCAAGAATGGTGAAAAGCGTCGGGCAAACGGTTCTTAGTTTGTACACTAAACTAGTCAGTAGATTTGCCCCATTGATTTTTGAACAAGATCTTACTATGAAATTTAACGCAAGATCCCAGTTTTAACAAAGTCATTAGAGTCTCTAAGCTTGTATTAATACTAAAAGATTTGGAACATTGTTATCGCCGCCTAATCATGGGATTAATTACTTTTAATCATATAGATTTTATTTCCCTTCAAAATGAACGAGCCAGAAAATCAGCAGAATCAGAAAAAAATGAATCCAGTAAAGAAAGTGACCAGCGAGAAAGCAACCTCATCCTGGGCGTGTTTAAGCAGGAAAAAAAATTTTGCAGAGTGGAACAGACAAAGAAAATTAATGTTTCAATCAAAGAATTTAAATCATCATGAAAACATAACACCGCCCAAAAGTTGTTTCAAAAGCGGCTATAAAAACACCAGAACAAGTTGATTTAAGGGCACCAAAGCCTTCATGGAATATTGAACTTAAAACTGTTGCCATTTTTTGGGGTCATTGCTGCTGCTGGGGCGGTTATTACGGTTATAAAATATTAAACAACGCTGGCAAAAACAAGAGCCCAAACAATCTCCACCACTAAATACCAAAGCCGAACACAACAGCAAAGCCAAAACCGCCAACAACAAAAGTTCATATTGATCCATTTGTGAGCAATTTAAAATTTTAAGAACTTAAATTTAAATTTTTTGATAAAAATAGAAAATGGCGTATTATAAAATGATGGTGTCAATAAAAAAAGACATGGAGTCTATAAAAGACATTACCATAGACCCGAAATTGTAATCAAAGTGGTTTGCTTAGGATGTAAGAAATTCATTAAGATCTATGCTGACCGATTTCGCGCAGAGGACGCTGAGCAAGACATCCTCAACGATGACGCGTTTTTTTGAGGCTGGTGTGTACTATTTAGACATCTACTATTTAAGAAAAAACATAGATTGTATTTTTTTTTGATAAGATAACTTGTATAAGAACTTTGTTGTACTTAGAGGATGACTTAATTACGATCTTGAGGTAACTTGGTAAGAACTTGAGGATGACTTGAGGACGACTTCAGTTAAGAACTTAGAAGTGACTTAATTAATGAACTTAATTAAGAACTTAATTAAGAACTGGGGTGACTTGATTAAAAAAATTAATTAAGGACTTGGGTAACTTGATCAAGAACTTAATTAAGGACTGGGGCGTCTTGGGGTGACTTGGGGTGACTTTAGGGTGAAGGCGTCAAGTGTTTCAAAGTGGAAGGTTGCCAAAAAGTGGAAATATAGGACCACTTCTTAGGGCGACTTGATTAAGAACTTAATTAAGGACTTGGGGTGACTTTGGGGTGACTTAGGGCAAAGATGTCAAGTGTTTCAAAGCTCGGCTACAGTTGGAGGAGTGGTGCATGTGTGTGGGCGGGGAGAAGGGGAGGGAGTGTGTGTGTGTGGTGTACACAGAGCTTTATTATTCGTTATGTGTAACCCACTTGGTGCAAGACGGCGCTTGCGTTTTTGTGATTCATTGGCTCTTTTGTCGCAAGTTCAAAGCAGCCACCAGGTGCATTTAACAAAGCCTGATTGAATAAAACAAGACAATTGTATAAAGTACACCCGGCGGCCGCCTAAAGGCAGCCTAAAAGTTTGTAGCAGGGTGTTGGCGGGCGTTGGGGGGTAGAGGTGAAGAAGCAGGCAACCACAACAGCAAAAAAGTCATTACATGGAGTAAGAATGTTGGCAGGCAGGCCCAGCGTTCACTGGTGAACGGTCCGTATTTTTAGTAACTGACGTCTGAACTTGCCAGGCTATACTTGTGCATATTGATTCTATCCAGCCGTCACGCATGAAAGGTTCTATTTACTGGGACTGTTGGAGCTCGCTTGATATGCATGGATCTTGTTTCCAGAACTGCGCCAAATTTTGGCACTTTCACTGGCTTTGATTTCATTTAGCTTGCCAAAAATGAAATGAAAGGGAAGGCCTACAGCATTTAAAAACCCCGTGATCCATAAAGAACACTTGCAACGGCACGTAATTTTCGTGCGTGAACATCGGAATACCCGGTTTTTTCTTTCAACCAAACAGCCCATGTTTCCCTTTGTTCTCCCTCTTTCCTTTCATTTTCCTGCCATTTTTTACACAAAACAAGAAGTTACCAAACTGAACGTAAATTAACAAGGACTGTGCATCTTGCCTCCTCAAATTTCTCATCCCTTTTTTGTAGTCTTTCTACAATTTCAGCTTCATTTGTTGTTTCAGAAAATATCTGATCAGCAAAGCTTCTCTGGAAATAGCTGATTGAATGTCGCCTGATTTGCCATAAGTTTGTCATGTAATTTTTGTGGCGTTGAAAGATCTGTTCTCCTTTTTTTGTCTCCTTTCTTTTCTTTTAAACAATTGCTCAAGCTTTCTTTTAGGCTTCTTTGGCAAATCCTGCGGTCCCTTCCCTTTTAATCTTTCAATTATTTCTGTCATTTTTTTAAAGTAGTCTGTTCTCTTGCAAAATAAGCATTTTTTTCCTCTGTCCACAATTCCGTTGGTGTTGGCGGTGGTAACGGGAGATTTTGGCTTGTTGAAAGTAGGGTGCTTGATCCATGTCAGGTAGAATTAAAGTTGATGGCTGTGTTAGAAATCTAATAGATTTGATTTAGCAACTTGCGATTTCCAGAAGTTTCTCTCTCTAATTCTGAAGAAAAGCTGTCTTGAGACTAGATATATTTCGTTTAAGCAAAATCTTTACCAGCAAAACCTTCTCTCACAAAAAACACGTCCGTTCACCACAGCAAACCCCAACACCAAATTGACGAGATAACTTAAGGCCCGTTGTCAAAAACACAAAATGGGTGGGCGGATGTGACGTCTTTTAATATCACATGATTAAATCTTGAACTTATGATAGGTGAATGTAAGAAACATGTCTATATCTGTTTTAACCCCAGGCGGGAATGACTGAGCAAAATCCTTTCAAACCACTTATAAAAATCTCGCTATTCAGAACTGAAGGCAATAGAAATCGATCGCTATTCATAAAATGCTGACTGGCTTTACAAATCCAACGGTGCATGAGTGGAGACCACTAGTTGCTCTGAATGCTTCTATTGAAATCTCTGGGGAGTGCCGCGCTTCACTGCATGCCTTTAAAAACAGCCTGCATAAGCCAATCCTCTCACATGCAGTTTATGTGTGGATTTTATGTCAAAAATATAACTCGGTTTTAAAGACTTTTGAGAACATTTTATTTCACATGAAAGACAGAGATCCCTTTGATGGGAAAGTTTGCGCGAAAATGATGTTATGAAAACGATCAGGAAAAACATAGGATTTTAAACAAAAACTAAAAAATCTAAAAAGTTTAGTAAATTTAGTATTAAAAACGGATAATCCACACAGTATGTATGTTTGTAGGGTCGTTTTTTTTTTGGTTTTTAAAGTCATGCTTAGTAGAGAACGGTTTATGCCGCTTTTGGATTCGCCCGGACGAGACCGGCCAAGGCCGGTTGAGAGTGGGTGAGCCAAAAGCGGCAAAACCCTTCTCGTATGTAAGAAAGCAAATAACCATCTTAGCTTTCTTATACAGGAATTATCAATGGGCTGCCCCCAAAAGGTTAAAGACGACTGCTACAAAACACTGGTTGACCAGTACTGGAATATGGTTGCTCAGTTTGGGATCCTTACCATCTAAAGGACATTTATAACCTCGAAAAGATTCAGAAAAGAGCAGCACGGTTGTAACAGGGAACCACATCAAAGAAAAGGGGAATACTAGGAAGAACATGAGGAAATTAGAATGGAAACCCTTAGAAAAGAGAAGAGCTTTTATTAAACTTAACACCTTTTTCAAAGGCAGAGCTAAAGTAATTGATATTCCAATGGAACAACTAGTATTGAATAAAAGTAGCACCAGGAGTGGCGGGCAATGTTATACCATACCTGCATCAAATATTGACAGCTACTTACATTCTTTTTATCCCAGTTCTGTACGGCTGTGGAACTCACTGCCGGGTGCCATCAAGATTGCCACGGGTGCAATCTCATTCAAAAAACAGATTGATTCGACAGTTTTGAGATCTGCATATTGACGATTTTCTATTTTTACTTCCCCAGATATTTTACTAGACCCTATTACCTGGGCCTGAATTTGGCCATTGCTTTTAACTTCTTGAATATCGAGTGCGACCCCTTGTTGCCAAATTTGCTCCAGGGGCCAACAGTCTGAGTCGCACTGTTTTATGTTATTTTATTTTACTTTTTAACATGCGCGCTGGTGACCTACTCGTTTTTGAGTGAACCAGTATTTTAGGAAGAAGAAGAAGAAGAAGACACACACACACAGGGAAACTACCTGAACGGTTCTTTTGTTTAACTATAAATTGTCATTTGCCGCTGCTTTCATTACCATTATTATATGAAAGATAATGCGTCTAAAGTCATGTAATCTGTTTATTCTCCGTAAGTAGCATGATTTTATACACAAATGTGTGAAACGGTTAGTCAGAACAAACTGGTTGTATTTGTCTGGTGAGGGGTGAACCAAGACACTGATTTACCGATGTCTCTGATTTCCTTGCACATCGAAAGATGAAGATCCTCTGCAACCAGGTCCCACAGCGCACACCAGTCTCCTAATTCCTTCTGCAGTGGAACACAGCTGGACACATCAATGACTCTTGATTACCCAAGAAGCATCATCTTGACTGAGGCACTTACCCAGCCTGTACGAACCAGCATGTAAAACCTAGCTCACTCAGTCTTGCAAGCCACGCATGACGGTCACTGAGTGACGAGTTCTTTGAGGATGTACGAACAGACCTTAAAAGGTCTCAATCGTCGAACAAGTCAAGTCAAGCCGAGTCATAAATTGTTTTGAAAGTTGATAATGTCCAGAATGAATGGCAATGGGGAGGCTTTAAGCTGTCTCCAGATGCATACACTGATCCAGTAGGGCCTACAGCATCCAGTTACCAACAGAACCAAAGATGGACTTCTCATGAATTTCAGTCCTACCACAAAGCAAACAAGCTGACCCTGTTGAGTTTGAACATCAGACACACACACCAGTCCAGACCCGATATTGAAGCCACGAATGCAGAAAGTCTGAAAATGATTAGATTTAAACCAGCTTCATCTCATACATGATACAATGACACTGACTGGAAACTGTTCCCTACTGACCAGGATGACCAGCCAGCCATCAGGAATGTTGCCAACATTATTCATAGAACTGATGAGTTTTCCGAGGATGTACATTGCCCTGAAATCAGAGGAATATCCACGGAAGCTCTTCAAAGTCTCCAAGAGTCAGTACATAACAGTTCAAAGCACCTGCACACGCCATTTGCACATTTACATACCACAACTTTAAAGACCAGTTTCGGGGACACTCATAAACCAAAGGGGGGTGGGAGAGAGGAAGATCTGAGGGCAAGTCATAAGAGAGTCCACAGTTGATTTTTCATGAAGGGAAAGAGGAAGATCAACCCAGGTATGTGGGCCTGAGACTGACAGCCAACATGCTTTTGGAATTCGGAAGGATTGTGGATCTTACGCGGAATGCAGAGAACAGAGCTTTAGGCAGAAAACAGGAAGGGGGCAGAGGTCGTAAATATGAGTATGACACAAAATGTTAACTCAAGTGGCCAAGGGCGAGAATGCAACAGTGGATGGGATCAGATTTTTGAGGACAACAGAGCAGCAGATTTTGGGGCTAATGAACAGATGTAACGTTGCACATCATCTTACGGACGCAGGACACATTCACCAGAGATGAAATATATTGTCTAAGGAATAGAATCACCAACATCAACAGCGACCAACAGACTGGCGGATTCACCTACAACTGGTAAGCAGTACGATGGAAAAGACCCACAAGAACCACGTGTAACCTCACAACTCCAGCATCAGTGGAAAGGCAAGGGGTCTCGTCCATTTACTTGAACTATCCAAGTCTGAATTCCTGAGTACAGGGCTTTGGTTTGGCGTTGGTCTCTGTCCATCCATCTTTATGTCCCCTTTCATCACAGTTCATCCAGGAAGGGTGGGGGGAGGACGGGAGGGGAAGAGGGTGGAAGGCTGAGCTGACAGGATGTTGTGGAGACGGATGAGGAGAGAACAAAAGGCCATCACATCTTTATTGTGTTGCCATCACATCTTTATTGTGTTGCCATCACATCTTTATTGTGTTGCCATCACATCTTTATTGTGTTCAGTTTTCGCTATCAACATAACATAGTAAACGGGTAAGGAGCCTGGGGTATGTAAAGATGAGAAAAAAGCTATCCAGGGCTGTCCATTTCATTAAAAAAAAAAGCCACCCATATGAGTTTGAAACAAATGACAACACACACACAGACACAGAAACACAGACACACGCACGCACGCACGCACGCACGCACGCGTGCATGCACGCACGCACGCATGCACGCACGCACGCACGCACGCACACACACACACACACACATAAACACACTAATTTGTATTTGTTGCTTTTTTATATGCATCTGAA
>CM031600.1:99317404-99342044 GCA_018398815.1 Conus ventricosus
GACTCTTTTATGGAAGGCCTGTTGCAGTGCTACAGAGGTGAGCGTTACAGTCACAAAGCATTGACACGAGTCCTCTTGTACCAGGCACGCTGTCAACAAACACACCCTCGAAACTGTCAGCCCATACATGACTCCACCACTGTCAACAAACACACCCTCTGTAAACATGGTCAGCCCATACACTGACTCCACACTGTCAACAAACACACCCTCTGTAAACATGGTCAGCACATACACTGACTCCACCACAGTCAAAAAACACACCCTCTGTAAACATGTCCAGCACATACACCGACTCCACAATGGTCAAAAACACACCCTCTGTAAACATGTCCAGCACACACACTGACTCCACAATGGTCAACAAACACACCCTCTGTAAACATGTCCAGCACACACACTGACTCCACAATGGTCAACAAACACACCCTCTGTAAACATGTTCAGCACATACACTGACTCCACAACGGTCAAAAATCACACCCTCTGTAAACATGTTCAGCACATACACTGACTCCACCACAGTCAAAAAACACACCCTCTGTAAACATGTTCAGCACATACACTGACTCCACAATGGTCAAAAAACAACCCTCTGTAAACATGTTCAGCACATACACTGACTCCACCATCGTCAAAAAACAACCCTCTGTAAACATGTTCAGCACATACACTGGCTCCATCATCGTCAAAAAACAACCCTCTGTAAACATGTTCAGCACATACACTGACTCCGCCACAGTCAAAAAACACACCCTCTGTAAACATGTTCAGCACATACACTGACTCCACCACTGTCAAAAACAAAACAAAGCACTGATGCAATATAAATTATTTCAGTCCACATGCTAAATTCACTTCTGCGATATGAAGAAAGAGCGATACCATAATTCACAAGAACAGTTTATCATATTTCAAGTCTGATGGGCATGAGGTGTATGTGTGTGTACGTGTACGTGTGTGTGTGTGTGTGTGTGGTGTGTGTGTGTGTGTGTGTGTGTGTGTGTGTGTGCATGCGTTGTGTACGTGCGTTGTGTGTGCGTATGTGTGTGTGTGTGTTTGTGTGTGTGAATGTGTGTGTGTGTTGTGTGTGTTGTTGTGTTGGTGTTGGGTGGTGTGTGTGTGTGTGTGTGTGTGTGTGGTGTGTGTGTGTGTGTGTGTGTGTGTGTGTGTGTGTGGTGTGTGTGTGTGTGTGTGTGTGTGTGTGTGATGAGTGAGTGAGTGTGTGTGTGTGTGTGAGTGACCAAGACTTAAGAGTCTATAGACACAACATGGTAATAATCAGTATTATGAACTATCATAATTAATCTTCAGACTACAATTTTTTTCATGCCAGTACAAGTAGCCATTATCCCCTTTTCTTATTTTTGCTCTCATAAACGTATTTTGCAATATGAAGTTGAGGATGGTCATTGGTAAGCCTTTCAAGGAACAGCTGTCTGAAAAATAAGTTTCATCTTCGATCACATTATACGGTGAGCATTTTCTGTCTTGTCTGTAAGTGTTTGTGCATCTACCCCTCTCTATTTGTAGGCCTTGAGCACTGATGCAAAGTCTACTGAGATCGCACCTTCGTTCAAGGTTTGTAACACATTTTTTATGTATGGCTCTAGTCAATAGTTTGTATGTGTATGTGTGTGTGTGTACATGCATGAGTGAGCTATGTGTGGTGTGTGTGTGTGTGTGTGTGTGTGTGTGTGTGTGTGTGTGTGTGTGTGTGTGTGTGTGAGACAGATTGTGTAAGTGTGTGTAAAAGTATGTGTTTGAATTTGTGTGCATGTGTTCACATGTGTTTCCTTCAGCTTTGAAGCCTGTCTAGATGAAAACTATCTTCTGAATTCAAGACGACATGAAGTGTCTTCTGAATTCAAAATTATATCAATGAATAGCTTGTACATATATACACCTTCCAGATATGTACAAGTTGGTATCAAAGACTGGCTTGTACACCTTCCAAATATGTCATGTAGAGATTGATATCAATAACTGGCTTGTACATAGTCCAAACATGTAATATAGTGGTTGTTATAAATGACTGGCTTGTACACATAGACACCTTGCAAATATGTGATGTAGTGGTTGATATCGATGACTAGCTTGCACTTGTATACACTTTCCACATGACTTATGTCATGGTTTACATTAACGGCAGGCTTGTACACATACTCTTCCACACGAATGATGCAGTACTGATATTAAACACTGGCACGTACACACACCTTTCAAATGCACGATGCAAAGACCGATATCGATCTATGGTTTGTACATAATACATCTTCCACGTGAGTGATGCACTAGTTGATATCAACCACTGGTTTGTACATAACATGCCTTCCATGTGAGTGATGTAGTAGTTGACATCAATCATTGGTTTGGACATAATACACCGTCAACATGAGCGATGTAGACGATGATACCAATCACTGGCTTGTGCATAATACACCTTCTACATGTGTAATGTACACCTTTTACAAGAGTGATACAGTAGCCAATATCAATCACTGGCTTGTACATGATACATCTCTGATGTGAGTGATACAGTAGTAGATATCACCCACTGGCTTGTACATAATGCACTTTGCACGTGAGTGATATGGTAGTTGATATCAATCAATCAATGGCTTGTATACCTACACCTTCCAAACGAGTGATGTAGCAGTTAGCATCACATACTGAAACTCACACTCACATTGTCTTGCAGTATAGACCAGGATGGAGCTGTACAGTATCATAACTCTCAACCTTGCCAAGAAAAAACACAAAGTGCTGCAAACCTGGTGATTCTTCAGGCCTTGTTCTCTTCTCTTTGTGATCTGAAGGGTGATTTTGCTTGCATGTCTACTTGTTGAAAAATTTACTGCGGTGTCTTTGATGCACTGGTAGTTTCATTCCAGAGAAAAGCTTTACTCAGTCTGGCTCTACGGTAACGTCAAACTTAATGAAATGACTGAACATCACCAAAATGATTCAGCAGCAGTGCTGGATCTCCTTTAGCAGGTGGCCTTATGGTGACCTGACACTATCAGCACCTTGAGGACTGTTGGCTAAGAACTGCATCAGGACAGTCTTTGGTGTGACAATGGATCAGTGAGTAAGATATTAAGAGTAACAGAAATGCCACTGAGTAGGTGGTACTACAATACAACAAAACAAGACAAACACAATTCCAACCGTAAAAATTCAAATTTGTGTTACAAATTCTGTACTGTATTGCTTAGCTGCAGTAATATCAGAGATATACCTGTGCCCATAGATGATGATTTTGTCAGAATTGCCATTACAGTGCTATAATAGATCCTGTGTGATGTCTCATCCAAACAACGTATCCTTGAAATCTGAATTAACAAGTAGTAATGTTGCTAGAGCCAGCGACCGTAAAGCTGAATTAAACAACATGTTATAAAATCAAATGTTACAAACAGTACACCTTATTTTTCTCAGTAAAAAAAAAAGCATGTGCAGTCAAATCTTAAAGGCCAAGCATCTGCTTGTACAAGCATATACACCCCCTCCGTTTCCTCCACCCCCACTCCAAGAAAGCATTTAACAAAATTTTCATAAATTAACAAGACATGAATCATACACAGCTTATCATATTTACTTTCATAATGCACAGAATAAGCTCTAATTACTAGATGCATTCAATATGTTGAGTAGAATGTTATCATGTTTGCATGATATCTTTATATCAACAGTCAATGTTTTGAGACCAATCTTTATTGACAGAACATCCCCACCCTTCATACTCCAATTCCTCCACCTTCCCACCCCCACCCTCCCCTTCTACTTAATGCCCTGCACCTGTCCCCAGTAATGTTTCATGTAATATAATCATTGCAACTTGCTTGTAGAAATCCAACAGCTGTGCATGTAAAGTCATGCATTTTAACACATTTTTCTTTTCTAAACATGTTTTGCCTTTCCTTAATCCCAAAGGTGTGAATTCTGTGACCTTACTCACCAGCTGCAAGGGTTTACAAGGCAGGAACAGCCACCACTGCAGCTGTACACATAGATGGGTAAGCCGTGTGCTCCTCCGTGTCAAGATACAGAGAATAGGACAGAACAAACTGACCCGACTTGCTGAACCCAAGGAATACATGGCTGCCACACAGAAACACACAATCACCCATCAGTAAATAGGCTAATGAAGTGCCGGGCATCCACAACATATCTGTTCATTTGGGGCTGGGAAGAGAGTTACTGAAAAGAAAGTATTTCAATAAAACTCCATGCTGTTACCACAGAGGACTGAAAAAAAGAAGAAGACTGTGGCAAAACGTTTGGCGAGGATGGGGGATGACAGCAGGATGCAAAGAAACTGTACAGGCATTTCCTTGAATTAATACACAGATTCTGTTTTGCTGCCAGAACTTGCACAAAGAGAGAAAACTCTTACTTTAGGCTTAGACAAAGCTAAAACACTAACTAGTTATAAATCTTATAAGAAAATGCACAGCACACAAACACATCTTATTCTTAGCTTGTTTTCTTTGTTTCCATATGGCTGAAAATTAAAATGAAAGAAGTCCCTTACAGCTAGCCGAGAAATGATGTTGCACTGTAACCCCATTCAAACAATTAGGTATGCAGCATATCAATGATCGATTCTGCAAAAATGTTAAAGAAAGGTTGCAAGATTAATCAAAGATTATGTTTTTATTATCATTTGGAAAATTACCTGGCAGAAAAAAACAGAAGCAAATTCGCTCCAGTTGTCCTCGGAGAAACAGTGACTCATTTTGCTTGTTTTGTGTTGGTACTTGGATCTGCTTGTCTGAATGAACTCCATAAGTAACAAAAAGACAATGATGAGGATGGGGTTTCTGTCTCGCTTTCTGTACAGTTCCAAACTCTAAGTTGCCCACAACACTACCCTAAAAAGATTCAGTAAGCATTTTCCTCTCTTTACATTTCACATTCATTAGGCTTCATATTCCCAATCACATCGCCAATATTGTCTTTGCCATGCTTCCTCTGGTGATGAAAGACACTGAACTAGATGACGAACTTTAAAAAAGTATGAAAACAACCAAAAACCTATTTTACATGCATGCTTAGGTGTGTGTGCGCGCGCGGTGTGTGTGTGTGGTGTGTGTGTGTAAACAGGTTCTGTGTTGTGATATTCCAGAACCTTCTCATGATTTTTCCAGAACTATCTTTTTTACTTCCATGGCCTTTAATTAAACATAGTAGTCCTATTTTAAGACACTTGCAAGAGGAGCAGAAAAGCTGTCTGTCACAGGTGTAATGTGGCAAAGATGTGGAAAAGCTATGGTGGAGAGGGGGGGGGGGGGGGAGGAAGCAGCGATGGTGGCAACACGCGCAGGAGATGGTAACTGATGTGTCCATTTATTATACAAACTATCCAATCTTGGAGTACGGTTTTGAAGAGGAAGAAAGGAAAACGTTTGATTGATTTCTCGTTAAAAGACTTAAGTGTAAACACTCAAAAAAAGAAAAGAAACAACAACAAAAAACTGTTACACACATCAAAATCATTGAGCAGTCAGGTGGTGGTATTAGTTTCACTTGTATGTGCTCAAATACCTATAGCCTCACGTATTGATGGCAAAAATGACTAAAATAAGCTATACGCCTCTCAAACCCCACCCCATGTATATGATGTCCATCAGGAAATGTATCTATCTATGCCCTAAAAACAAAACAAAAAAAAACAAACACAAAAAAACCAACCTGTGACCACAAAGCCTGTGATGAAATCAACTTTAAAAAAAAATAAAGACAGGAAAACATGATAGCACTTCTCACTACACAGAAAAGGACTCGTGCAAATTTATGTAAAGGAAATGCCCAATGCGTTGTCATCCGTGTTTATGTGCTCTCGTATTGGTGAACAGGAACTACAGGGCACAACATTTAGAAGTAACAGCTATAGGCCAAGTACTCACATCAGCATGGGCAAGCTGGTGATGGTGGAAGTGGTAGTGATGGTGTTGCTGTGTGGAGGAGAAATGGGATGTTGGTGGGTTAGGGGGGGGGAGAAAGCAGGAGGAAGTTATGAAGACCCAGCCAGAATGGGCAATGCAGTGGTGAAATCAGTTTAGTGCCCTATTTCTTGACTCCCTCCCACACTGCTACCATGCTAGAATCCCTTACCTAATACTAAGAGCCACAAACAACAGCTGCACTGATCAAGGACACTTTAGACACAGTTGAACACTGGTCTTGTCAGAGCACCAGAGTGCTTGGCCAAGGTTACCTTTGAATGTAACCTATTATACTAACAGTGACTTGAATGGGAACAGATTTCTTCTACTGATTCGCTGTGTGTGTGTGTGTGTGTGTGTGTGTGTGTGTGTGTGTGTGTGTGTGTGTGTGTGTGTGTGTGTAAGTGTACGTGTGTGTGTAGATTAACATGTACATGTGTGTGTGTGTGTGTGTGTGTGTGTGTGTGTGTGTGTGTGTGTGTGTGTGTGTGTGTGTGTGTGTGCATGTGTGTGTGTGTGTACACACTAATGTGCACTTTTGTGCGCACATTTTATCCTCTTCCACTCTCTGGAAAAGAGGTCATCCTGTGGCAGAAGAATAGATGAGATGAAGATAAAACACATACAAGATGGTGTTTAGCCATCATCCCCAAAGACTGATGTCGCTACCTTATTGGTGGGATAAAAAAACAGTGGGATACACAAAAATCTTACTAATGGCAAACCTGAACAGAAGAGTTCTAGCTGAGGAACAGAGAGAGAGAGAGAGAGAGAGAGAGAGAGAGAGAGAGCAAGAGAGAGAGGGGAGACAGACAGAGAGCGAGAGAGAGCAAGAGAGAGACACACAGAGGGAGAAAAAGAAAGAGAGAGAGAGAGAGAGGGAGAGAGAGAGATAGAGACACACACACACACACACACACACCACACACACACACACACACACACACACACACACACAGAGAAAGCTCAATATTTAAAAAAATTAAAACTTATTCAATGTCAGATGGTTCAAATATATTCTAAAAGAAAAAAATAATATATAAATATAATACAAATAAAGGAAAATAAGAATATACAATGAACACGTGAAGAAAAATAAGAATATGTGTATATCTCAATTACCCAGCATCTATCTTGTACAGCTGCATTTTTAAACAAAAATATTTTTTTAATCAGAGTGATTTTTCAATAAAACAAAGACCCCACAAATTCCCGCTAAAGATTACCAGAAATCTACATTTAAAAGAAAAAGAAAGAAAAGAAAACATTTCACTAACTTACCCTTCTTCCAGAACAGCCAAAGGAACCAAAGAGTTCAACCTGTAACACATTCTGCCTGGTATTTTTGTGAATAGTTTCCATGGCAGCTGCTTGGCCCGTGCTCTGAAACTGCCACAAATCTGTCAACACAAAGAAAAAAGCTGACAATAAATAAGGATGAAGATCCAACAGAATCATACTTCTATGCTGGCATGGAATTCAGATATGGATGTTATAATTTCAAATTCTCAATAAAAAGTTCAAACCCCTAAACTGAACCCCAAAAAATCGGCAAGTGTAGGGCCAGAGAACAGTAACTTTAATCAGCTATTGTGACGGAAATGATATTTGGTTTTACTCTCCAAATCTGCATACACAGGCAAATGTCTACACAGTATACAAACTGAACAGCAAACCTCTTAGGTGTGCAATTGAGTGAGTGAGTGAGTGAGAGAGAGAGAGAGAGAGAGAGAGAGAGAGAGAGAGAGAGAGAGAGAGAGAGAGAGAGAGAGTGAGTGGTTGGTGTGTGTGTTGTGGTGTGTGTGTGTGTGTGTGTGTGTTTATACTATAATTATAGTGACATTTAGGCGAGTATGTGAACAGTGTGGGGGATTTTTCTATTACTTGTTTTTATCTACAGTGAAACTAAGCTTAGGATATGTGTATCATGATCATTACCATGCAGTGTGCAAAATGAGCCTGTACATGCACAAATAGAGTATCATGTGGACAAATAAGGTTCTACTGAATATAACCAAATTTGAACTTCATGTCTTCAAACAGAACAATGGAGCATCACTTTCTGTACTCAGTGCTGGACCTTTGCTTTGCAATGTCAAGCTGAAATAAGGCAAAAATTCCTAGAAGGATCAATCAGTACAAATCCTCAAATTAACGGCACTTTCGATGTCAATCATATCAGTACAGATAATAACATTACAGAATTTTTTTTTTTTTAATCAACCTTGTTTTCTCCTCATCTGACAGGCCTGTGTAAATCTCGTTCTCATCACCAGAACTGACCAAATTTCAAGAAGCAAACTTCAATATGAATTCCCATCAATGTTCTCAGGATTTGCAGAGTAGAAAAAAAAAAAAGTAACTGCATTATTTTTCACTCAGATGCTTGACCATGTGTGCTTTATCCCCTTCAAAAGATTGTCAAACAGTGATTTTAAATAAACAAAACAATAAAAAGCTTGAAACTGAAAGAATGGAGAAAGGTGTCTTATCTTCTGTGATGGAACTGACAACTGGTGTTTGCTTGTGATTTCAAACACAAATGCTTAAGTACAAAACTGCAGAAAGTAAATTCCATAAACTGAATGCAAAGAACAGCTTCTGGCAAATTCCCCACTTTCATCACTCCACTTGGGACTTTATTGTTGTAAAACTCGAGACACTTCCCTTTGTAATCTGTTCAGCACCCGAAATTCTCCAAAAACCCATGTCTGAGATCCTGGCAGACTTTGAAGGCAAGATTTGTTACACTGATCATATGCTCAACCATGCTTCTAATCAAACTATCCATGATCAACCAGCCAGGCATTTGCTTCAATGACTTCTGGTGGCTGGAGTCATTTTGAATCAGAAGATTTAATTTTTGAAAACATCAAATTCTGGGGTCATATAGCTGATCAAAATGGAATACGCTTGTCCTTGAGGAGGAATAAAACAGTCTAAAAATTCACAATTCCCTTATCATCACAGACCTAAAATTTTTCTATTGGCCTATAAACCAGCTTGAGAAATTCATCCTGACCTTAGCTGAGCAGACAACTCCAATATGCAAACTCTCTGATAAAAAACAAACAAACCCAGCTTAGCTACAATGTGGAATCAGCATAAAGACGCAGCATTTCAAGAAGTGAAAGCCCATCCTCACATCTTGTCCAATCCTCAATGGGTCTTGAAGGTTTCCTTTTTAAGATCCAAAATGATGGGTCAAGTGCTTCAATGCTGGAATTCACTTCATGCTAACAAACACAGAACTAGAGAACATCATTAAGAGTTCATTGAAGAAGCAGGTTAAAGGGAACCCGGCCAGCTTCTGTGATTACATCACATTCGTTGGTTTGAGTTGACTGTCCAGACAGAGCTGAAAAAAATCTAAAAACTGCGAACAAATCTAAAACTGCACAAAAAGTCACCACAATTCAGCGATTCAGGCATTGTTTCATGAAAAATTCAGTCCCAAAGTGGCTCATGTTTAAGGAAAAAGTCAGATAACAGCAGATGTTTTGTAAAAGAAACTTTTCCCCGAAGATGGAGTATGGCTGCCTTAATGGCGGGATTAAAAAAATGGTCATATACATAAAACTCCACTCCCTTTGTTCGGTAGATGGGACTCATACTTGCCTGTCCATACAGGGGGTGCATGCAGGAGTATCAGCCTGTGTATGCAGAAGAAGAAGAAGTAAAAGAAACCCTGGTCCAATGAATGTCTGCCTCATTTAATCAAATGGAAATGTTAGCTGGTCAAGCAATCAGCATTCTACCTGCTTCATCACAAAGACTGAAACAGATCTGTAAGAAACAGAAAGAAGGTACAGGTCTGAAATGCTCATGCATGCACCTGAAAATCATCTAAGCCATACTGATCAGAGAACACATGACAACTGTAAGTCACATGCTTCACCATGATGAAAGGACACTTCTCCCAGGAGGCCTGCAACTGAATATATCAATCGGATATATATGCAAAGGTCCTTGGGGACTACAAAATGCTGAGGTTTGATCACAGCATCAATTAGGTGGTGTTTTCTATCTTTAATGACAGAAGACAATGTCAGAAAGAGTTCCATTTGCATCAAACACTAATCTCAACACAAAGAACCATTTCTGCCACCATCCTTCACAGATTGTCCAAGGTCACAAGTTGGGTTGGATGTCTGATCTGAATGGCAAGGATACTTCTGTGTCACTGACTTTTACTGAAGACGGATTAAGGTGACACTCTTGAAAACTCTTTAGATAATTCCAATTGTGAAATAAACATGTTTGCAACATGTATTCCAGACCTAGCAATTTCATTTTTTGACAAACGACTTCACATAATAAAAATTCTCCATATCCGCATCCTTGCATGGATCCACTAAAGCCACTAGCTTCCCCAAACACCCATAGAGTATGGTGAAGGTGAGACAGCAGAACACACTAGTTACGAACTTCTGGTAAACAAA
The DNA here is from genome assembly GCA_018398815.1 of Conus ventricosus. Classification (NCBI taxonomy): domain Eukaryota; kingdom Metazoa; phylum Mollusca; class Gastropoda; order Neogastropoda; family Conidae; genus Conus; species Conus ventricosus. Next base: position 99,327,798 of record CM031600.1, read on the forward strand.
AGCTTATGCAAAGACCCAAATCTTGCCTTACTGCTGCACAGAGCCACTGCATTCCAGAGTCATTTTCTCCATCTAAACTTCTCATGTGTATGAAACACGCATTTTCCTGTGCTACTAAAACAATTCTGAAACCCAGAAATCTTGGCAATGGTGCCCATGAGGAGAAACAATGGAAAATGAACATGTAAGAAATACAAAATTTCAACCATTGATATGCAGCAAAAGACTTGCTACCATTACAATCTGGAGATTGTATCTGGCTATATGATGTGAGACAATACAGAAAAATAATCCAAATATCTCAATGTCTATCTTAATACATCGTCTGGAAGGACAGAGGCACTATTCAATAAAACATCATCATCATGGATGTCCGTCATGTTTCACTGTTTAGGAGTTGTATATATGGCTATGGGCTGCAACTACCTCATAGCTTTCAATAAAAGAACTTGGAGAACTGCTGCAACCTGGCAATGAAAATGTACTGTACATAGAACAAATGTAGTTTTGCAGAGCTCTAACATTAACTGGAGACCTCTCCATCTGAACTAACTGATCACTTTATATCAGCAGCACAGAAGTTCTGAACACCACTGCTATGTACATAGAACAAATGTAGTTTTGCAGAGCTCTAACATTAACTGGGGACCTCTCCATCTGAACTAACTGATCACTATTATAACAGCAGCACAGAAGTACTGAACACCACTGCTACAGAACGGGCATGGATGACGAAACAAAAATTTAAAAAAGGAAAGAATGAAAGACATATATATTTCAGTTCCATTTCATTTCTTAATTTATCCTGAAATAAAAATTTGAGTAACGCACAACTTACGTGCCTTCATATTTACATCAGGATCTACACGAGATACAAATCATGTTTATCTCAAGGTTTTGGGTCACAATACATATACATTTGCTAACTCCATCATACTCACAGGTTTTCTCTTACATTTGAAGTAATAAATCACTCACAAATCATTCAGGAAATTCTTGGTAAATAGGTACACATATCTCCACTGTTCAAGACAAACAACAAGCATATAGTGAAATATCTATCTTTAATTTGCTTTTTTTGTTAATAGTACTATGGAGTGTTGTTCATGAAACTGCAAGCTGTCCCCCAAACCCATTTTTTAAAAACACTTGATTTGAGTTCTCATTTAGGCTATTTTTCTTGTATGATTCTTTCTTGATTAAGTGTTTTGTCTCAAGAGATTTTTTCCAGTTGCACATAACAAGCAATAAATATCAGCGTATTTTAATGATCATTATGTTTACATGACATGGGTGTCCAGCTGCATAATCATTCTCTGAAAACATTAGGTAACTGATCATGATATCTATTACTAATAATAGCAATAGGCCAGTTAGTGTTGTCAATTTTGTTTTCTGCTTTGCAAGACTCTGCCGTAGTAAGCAAACAAACGGTTAAACATATGTTAAGGATTAAAATTCCAGTCCTTGAAAATATATTCATCTAGTTTATCTGATCTGTGAACTGAGTGATCAAGATGATGATGTGCCGTGCCGTGCTGTGCTGTGCTGTTCGACGGCTTGAGATCTTTCATCAAATTATCCAACGTAACGTGAATTTATAAACACAAACAGAAACTAACTTTACAATGACATGTTCTCTGAAGTAGACTTAAATAGCAGAAATAAACACAGTCAGTTAAAACAGACACAAATGCTACCGACATACAGATAAATGGCCGTTTATTAAAACAACAAATACGACACTTTTATGAAGTCTATTGTTTTGTCTCACTACACAGGCCTAAAATAATTTGATTACTTCCCCTGTCTGTTGACCACATTGTTCTCCGACTCGACAATCAACTGCATATTTTGTTTTTGACAGTATGTAATTCTTGCAGTGAGACGTCTTCGACGCTAAAGAATGTGAACAGACACAGATGCATGCATCACTCGCAAAACCGTCTAAAAAATGTGAAAAACTGCCCTTTTTTGGGGCCCAGTTTATTCACAACACGGGCCGCCATTCAAACCCCTTCATGTCGTATTGGTTTACCCCTTGAAGCAACCCCAACCGAATGGTCAATTTGGGCCCCGTACAAGGGCCGATGTTTTGGACACCATATAAAAAAAAAGATGCATTGAATATTAAAAATAAAAAATTGAATTTAAAATCAAATTTACTATTTTTTCATTTATAGTTGAAAATTTAAGAATAGAAACAAAGAAATGAGATTTAAAATTTGTCGCTGTTTTCTTTTCAAGGGTCACTCCAACACTTTTGGGCTGGTGGTGCTGGGGCTGGCTTAGACGGCACATTTTACGCCCAGAGAGGGCCCTTTTCCAGTCTTTTTTTTTCAAATGTGCCTGTTGTTGATGTTAACTCAAAAAATAAAAGAACTCTGGCCGTAAATTTGCCTGCTCTGAAATCGTCACTTTTGTTGCTTTGGACAGGGAAAAAAAAAGGGTCCGCGGTAAAATTCGTGAAACTTTTTTAAATGAATTTTTATTTGTTTTCATCCCTGACAGACTATTTTGTTGTTTGTCAATAAAATTTCTCGGGAACTGACGTTTCGAAGTAATTTAATGATTGAATTGAAGTATTTGACAAAAATGGTTCCAGTGTTTCAAAACTAAAAAACTTATCTAAGACTCTATAATTAAGCCCAGGCGTTTTAAAAAATGTTCAGGGGTTTTTGAGTTGGTCACGGACTTAAAAAATTGGTTGGTTGAAGTGTTCACTCACGAAACACTTTGGATGTTTGGGCACTTGAAAAAAAATTAACCTTTTTTTCCGGGGTTTATTTACAAAATTAACCCATAAAAGTCTTTTAACATCGTTGCTTTACTGGAAAACTGTGGGGTTAACCAAAAAAGGGGGGCAAAATTGTATATACCTACCGTCCCCTCCGGCTTCATTCGAAGAAAAGTATACATGGTTTAAAACCATCTGTGATTCACCGTTGAGGTGATAAAAAGGAATTGAGTCCATGCAAAAAACAATGGGTCATTTTGATTGTTCAAACTACCCATCAGAATTGCTCTTAGTAGTCTGACAAAACAAATTTTCAGGGATTTGCCCCCAGTGGTTCAAGGAAAAGGGATGAAAAGGGTGCGAAAGATGACAAATTTGACCACTTGACGAAAGAGAAGCAGGGAGAATAAAATTTGGTAAAATTGAAATGGATAAAGGTGATTTAGATAAAAAATAAGGGGGTTTTAGGGGAAATTGCAGAGGTTGGACGAAAGGGGAAGATTGAAAAAAGAAAATTAAATGTGATTGTAGTTGGAGTGAGAGGAGGGGAAAGTTAGTCCGGGGGACAGAAAAAAAAGAGGATTTGCTGAGGGTGAAAAAATGCTAGAAAAAGATTGCCCCAAAAACTCAAAAGAATCTGTTTGTGAAATAGAGGGAAAAAAAATTGAAAAACGGGGTTTAAATTAATTAAAATTTGGGTTTTAAAAAAGGGAAAAAAAAAATAATACTGGGAACTATGGTCCTTTAAACCGGGGAAAACAAAGAGGAAAAAATCTTTTCTCCAGATCACCCTTACAGAGGCAGAGCACGGGGAATTAAGAACTTCTTGAAACAAGAAAAAGGAACAGGAGATAATGCCCCTGATCATAAGGGGGAAAATTTTTTAAAGGTTGGCCGGGGTGTTTGGGCAGGTGGGGGGGGGGGAACATGAAAATGTAAGAAAATGTCATAGTTTTAATTTGATCAAGATACATCTTGTTAAAATATTGCACTGTAATTTATTCAAATTGGGAAAGGGTTTCTTGAACAAGAAGAGCGGTTTTTATTTTATTATCAAGAAAAAAATGCGAGTGTGTTTGCGTTAACTGAAATTTAAAGCAAAACACCAGTTGGATATAAACCCCTGATTTTGTTTCGGTTAGTTGTTTTTGTGAAAAGGCCCCCCCCATTTTAGGGTAGCTTTTGTATGAAAGACCCCTTCATGCTCACCTTGTGGGGAACTAAAGAACATCTTTCAAGAGAGGTGTGGTGTTATTTTTCAGCAAAGAACAATAAAAAAAACTGTTACGGGATGTTTTATAGAAGTCCTAGTTCATAGCGGGAAATGAACTAAACTTTTGGATTTTTACTTCAATTTAAAAAAAATTTCGATCACGCGTAAAGGGAGATTTTTAAAATTACCCAAAAAATAAACGGGCAAGAACCCCGGGGGAAAAACGAAGTGCTTGGGGAAGTTAACGATAAAATATTGACATTTTGTTCCAGTCCAACTGAAAAAAAAAACGGAAAAAAACCTAGCTTGATTGATTTGATTTTTGTAAACCGATAACCTGAATCTGACATGGAACCCCCACGTCCAGTTGGGAAAACGTCATAAAGGGTTGTATTTGTGATAATCGAAATTGATAAACTGGAAAGCAAAGCAAAATCATAAATATAATTATCAAAGGGAACACAACAAAATGAGAGGGGATCTAAAAAGGGTTGACGGACTGATTGGTTTAGCTGGAAACCTGTTGGCAAATATAAAAAAATAAAATTTTCAAGAAGCGTGGTTTTTATATACCCAAAATTGGGAAAAAAGCAAAAAAAATTTTAAGACCAAAGTAAGAGGAAATCGTATAAAGAAAAATTAAAAAAAGTCAAATAAAAAAGATTTTTGACACACAAGATGGAAAAGATTACCAAAATTAAATTTTGTTTAAAAAAAAATGCTAAGAGGTGAGAAAAAAGAAAGGACTAAGACATAAAATTGCAAAAAAAAAGAAAGAAGAACCTAAATGCTTCTGGGAAATTTTCCCCTCAAAATGAATTCAATCTTCCCAAATTTGTCCCCTGAAAAAGAAGGGAAAAAATTTCAGTTTTGAAATGTAAGGCCCAGGTGCTAAAAAATTTTTTTTCTAGTGTATTTTACAGAAAATAATTTAAAAGTTCCTGAAATCACGCGCCCTTTTTTATGGAAAAACCTTTTTTGAATAGTCTTACACCCTTTGCGATAAAAGAAAAATTAAGTAAATTGGGTGTTTTTAACTTCTTCCCGATGGGTTTTAGCAAGTACAAAGGGGTTAGTGTAAACTACAGGGCCCTTTTTTGGGTTCAAAAATCAAAAGAGGGGTGACCCCGTGATTAATTTGCACGTAATGCTAATTTAAAAAAAGGGACCCGGTCTGACCCGGAAAATTTTCCCCTGAAAATTTACTTGATCCTTTCAAGTGCTTTAGTCATTTGGGGATGCAAAAAAACCAATGAAGATTTTTCCTTATATTTTAGAATTTCCCCAACAGGATTTTGACAGGGTAAATCTTTATGACCAACTTTTAGAAGTAATGGGGAAATTTAAAATATATCGAGAGGGCTTTCTTTTACGTAAATTCTTGGATTTTTGGAAAGCTTTTTACTCTGGCCCCCACCCATTGTTAAAAAAAAAATTTGAAGGGTTTTGGTATAAATGGAATAAAAAACTGGAATTAAAATTTTTTTCTAATCGAGTACAAAAGGGGGAAAGTTTGGGAAAAAATTATTTTTCAAAAAATAGATTTGTAACGGTATTCCCAGGGGAAATATTCTTGGGCCTATTCGTTCCATTTTTTTAAAAATGCCAGAATTGGGGAATTAGTTCATGAAAAATTTTTAATGAACGAAAAATATGACCTGTAATAACCACTTTAAATTCAAGATGATATTGTAAATTTAAATTAAGTGGTGAAAATGGGAAATTTTTTTTATCCCGTTTAAAAGAATTATCATTATAAAAAAAAATCCCGGGTTACAAAAAAATGAAAAAAAATGTGCGTCTCAGATTTGATTCCGATTCAGAAGAAAAAAAATTTGGTGTAAGTTTTATAGCAGTCTGAAATTTGACACCACATAAAAAGTTAAAAGAAAGCAAATAAAATGCTCGGGATTCAGACGTCTTTTTTATTTGGGTATGAAATTTTTAATTAATATAAGGATTAGTTTGACCCCCCCCTGGAGTATGGAAATGTGATATGGAGCCCCCATTAAAAAAAGGGAATCAGCAAGTATTTAGAAAGACAAAAAGAGCCCCCCTTTAATTAAGGAAATTTAAAAAATTTTAGTATGCAGATAGATTTCAAGGTTTTAAATTACCATCGTTGTTTAGAAATAAGGGGGACTTGATTGAGATTTCACTATTTAAGGGGTTAACGTACAAATTTTAACACATTTTTTCAAAAACCAAATCAAATTACAAGAAATTTTGTAACAAAATCCAAATTAAAATTGCGCACTAATATTTTGAAAAATTTTTTATTTAGTAACAGAGTGGCACCGTATGGGAACAAACTACCTCGCACATTAAAAACAAAAAATTTTAATCTTTTAAAAAACCTTTGGGTACTAAGTGAGTAAATATGTTAAAATTTATTTGATTATAAAATAAAGTAAAAGAAAAGATTAAAAAAAATCCGAGATAGCATGCTTAAACAACCAATGTTTAGAAATAAGATGATGGGGACACAAAAAATGTGAGGTATCAAAGTCCCAAGTGAAATGAACTGTGCTGAATGAACGGGATTTTGAAAATTTTGGCAAAATCCAGTTGAACTTATATATATAAATTGTTAAAATGGGCCCAAATGATACTAATGGGTACCCCCCAAGGAAAATCTGTGTAAGGATTTACAAAACAATACAAAAAACCGCAAAAAGTGTATTCTTCTAACAGGATTTCCTCATCATAAAATACACCCAAATACCAAAAAGAACATATATATATAGTGCCAACTTTTCAGAGATTAGGATAATCTTTCAGAGTTAGGTTCCCCAACGGTTGGGGAGACTAAACTTTAAAAATCTTGACCCCTCAAGGTCAGGGCCAGATAAAATTCCCCAAAAAAATTGAAAGAGTTTGTAAGGAAACAATCCCTCATATTTTGTTTAATAAATCTTTAAGCAGGAAAAATCCCAGTGACTGGAAACAGCTGAGTTGTTGCCTATTTAAAAAGGGTCCAAACAAACCCCAGAACTACGCCCTCACCCACTTGATAATGTGAAAGTGCTAGAGCAATTTAAGGGAGTCATGTATTATTTTAAAAGATTTAAACTCTTTGCGGACGTCGCTGACTTCCCTAATAAAAACAAAGCAGCACAATGATTCAAGTTATGGAGACTTAACTGTCTTACTGAGACAAAAAAAATAGATATAGTATTTAGACTCCGAAACCCTTTGACCCGTACCCCCAAAAAACTATTGAATTAAATTAAGAATTATGGAATTTATGGACTTTCTGACTGGGTTAAGACTTCTGATGAAGAAGACAAAGAGGAGGGTGGGGTAATAAAATCTCAGACAACCGTTTTTGGTGGTATTCCAAGGGGAGCATCTTGGCCCGGTCCCCCTTTTTAGATATTTAAAAGACTTTCCGGTGTCATAACAAATACTGTAAAATTTTTTTTCCGATGATACAAAGATTTACGGGGGGTTCAAGAAAAAAATTGCTTCAAAAACCTTAACAAGTGCAGGATTTGGTCTCACAAATGGAACCTGTATTTCAATGTTCAAAATGTAAAGTGCTGCACATTGGTAAGAAGAACCCCCAAATGATTACACAATGAAAATGGGTGATTCAAATCAAATGATCCAAAAATGTGTAGAGGAAAAGGACCTTGGAGTTATATTTGATTGTGATCTTAGTTTTGACCCACACATACAGAAAGCTATTAGTAAAGCCAACCAAATGATTGGGTTGATAAGATGATCTTTCTCGTTCATTGACAAAGATATGTTTATAAAGCTATACAAATCACTCATCCGACCACATGTGGAATCGGTAATGTCATCTGGTACCCTTTACTTAAAAGGCAATCCTCATCAATAGAAAAGGTTCAAAGAAGAGCGACCAAATACTGCCAGAATGCAAAAATATGCCTTATGGTGAAAGACTTAGATATTTTGGATTAACATCCCTGAAGGCCAGGAGGGTGAGGGGTGACCTGATTCAAACCTACAAGATATTCCACCATGTTGATGACATCGATTTCAACTCACTATTCCAGTTAAGCAAATCTAACATCACAAGAGGCAATGCTGGCAAATTATTTGTTCAATATTCTCGCACTAATCTGAGGAGAAATTCATTTGCTAATAGAGTAGTAGGCAGGTGGAATTCTCTTCGAGTTACATCAAACTAACTAACAATATCAACAGTTTTAAGAGCCTCCTTGATGTAGATGCAAATTTCAAAGATATATATATGATTTTGATGACTGAAATTGTTCTCATCCCAATTTATACAAAATTATATGCAACTGTAATCACGCTGCGCTAAACACTGGGAAAAGTACTGACACTTCAATTGATGGAGCACATGAAAGCCGCGAGGCTATAATAGCTCCTACTTACCTACCTACCATATGCACAAACATATCCAGCACACATTACTCCAAAATAGTGTGCATTCATGCACACGTATAGGCCTACATAATCAAATGTATAACATATATGCAGGACATACTGTTTGACAGGACATGCCACAACCAGACCTGCTGCTGGAGAAGATCTGAGTTGTAAATCCAGGTTAGTTTCAAAGAGAGGTAACTGCTGGCAGAAATTGAAACAAACTTAGAAGAAAAATTACTGTTCTGCCAATCAAAAGAGACAAGGAATGTGTTTTGTCTTGTAAATTGTTTGTCTCTTTGGTTTGGCAGAACAGTAATTTTTCTTTTGTTTGTTTGTAATGGGCATCTGAGGTTGTCATGGAATCTGCCCCATGTCATTAAGACTTGAAAGAAAAAAGGACTTTGTCAGGAAGTCTTAGAAACTGATGTGATATCTTGAGAAGCTTAGTATCAGACAAAGATCAGGGCATCTGAGACAGCCTCTTGATTTGGAAGAGCGGAGCAGAAACATGGTCAGATGTAAAAGCTCTGCAAATGAGTGTGGCAGCATTATTATGGTTATGGTTCAGGTTCAGATTTAGGGGCGATGATTGTTTCATCATAGCCTCACGGCTTTATATGCCCCTTCTTTATTGCTCTGTCTTGGTCAGGTCGACAGCGAGCCCAGTTTTTATTTTCGACCATCAAAGTCGAACATGATGTCTGTTATTATTTCATGCTTATCGATAAGATTTTTAAAAGAGTTAATATTTGGTGCACGTTTGATGTTCGGAGTTAGTTTATTCCAAATTGGTGCTATCCTCTGGCTGAAGAAATGTTTCCTTATATTAGTATTAACTTGCTGTATTTGTACTTTGTCACAACTGTTACGGGTTATGTTGGTTAGTGCAGGTTCAAAAAAACATGCTTGATCAATATCATCTAGATTATTGAAAATTTTATAAGTTTGGATCAGATCTCCTCTTATCCTTCTAGCTTTGAGGGATGGTAACCTTAGGTACCTTAATCTGTCTTCATATGGATAATCAGCAATGTCCGGTATTAACTTAGTTGCTCTTCTCTGCACCTTTTCTATTTCTATTGACTGCCTTTTTAGTCTTGGAGACCATATCACATTGCCATATTCAAGAATCGATCTCACCATTGCCTTGTATAGTCTAAGAAAGGTATCTCTGTCCAAGTATGTAAAAGTTCTCTTAATAATACCAATCATCTGCACGGCTTTCTTGACGGTCTGTGCAATGTGTCTGTCAAAGAGTAAGTCTTCATCAAATGTTACTCCCAAGTCTTTTTCCTCTTCACAGCACGTTATTTGAACTTCTTGATCCCCAACTTTCATACTGTAATTTAATTTAGGATTTCTTTTGCCGATATGTAATACTTTGCATTTGGATGCATTGAAGTACAAATTCCATGAGTTAGACCAATTTATGAGTAGCTCAATGTCATTTTGCATTGTAAGGTGTTTGGATGGTGAACTGTACAACTTAGTATCATCAGCAAAAATCTTGCATGTGCTTTTTAACCCGTCTGGTAAGTCATTTATAAATATAGTAAATAATATAGGTCCCAGTATGCTGCCTTGGGGGATTCCACTAATGACATTAGCATTACTAGAAACAGAAGATCCAACTCTAACATTCTGAACTCTATCTCTCAAGAAGTCTTCAATCCAATCTAAAACTTTTCCCAGTATACCATACGATTTGAGTTTACTAAGTAGTCTGGCATGTGGGACCGAATCGAAGGCTTTACGAAAGTCCAGGTACAAAACATCAATGCTATCTCCACTATCAATTAACTTAGTAAAGTCTTCCATTACCTCAAGCAACTGTGTAATACAAGATCTACTTTGACGAAAACCATGCTGACATTTGGCATACAACTTATTTTTCATCATATGATCAACAATAACATCTCTTACGATTGACTCCAGTACCTTACAAGTCACACTTGTCAAGCTTACAGGTCTGTAGTTTCCAGGGTCAGTTCTTGTTCCCTTTTTGAAAATAGGTATTACTGTTGCCGTTTTCCAGTCTTGAGGTAGAGTTCCTTGCTCTATAGATTTGTTAAAAAGGATACTAAGAGGCTCTGCTAGTTCTGTGCTTAGTTCTTTTAAAACGCGAGATGGAATAGCATCAGGTCCTTGCGCTTTATTCGGATTTAGATTATCAAATTTCTTTTTAACCAGTTCTGGGGTAATAATTACATCATAGACAGCTTTACCATTTGATTTACATTTTGGTATTACATCTGGTATGTCCCTTTTATCCTCTCGTGTAAAAAACACTAGCAAAAAAAGTGTTTAGAATCTCAGCTTTATCCACATCCTTTGTCTCTATATTTCCATCTTGTGATTTCAAAGGACTGATTCCTACTCTTGCCTTTGTCTTGACTGCACATATTTCCAAAAAGCTTTTGGATTAGTTTTGCATTCTCTTGCTAACTTTTGCTCGAATTCCTTTTTACTTTTTCTGATTTGTCGACCACACACATTTCTTACTTTTATATATGCTTGGTAATCTCTGCCTCTTTTTGTTCTCAAAAATCTCTGATACAGGTTGTATTTCTTTTTAATAATTTTCAATGATTTTCTATCCATCCATTTTGGTTTCAATTTTTTGTTTTCATTTATTTTACACTTAGGAATGTTTTTTTCCATAGCTTCATGAATTTTCTCTTTTATCCTTCCCCAGCCTGTGTCAACATTCAATTCTGTCAGTTCAGACCAATCTGTTTCGTTAAGATCAACCCTCATCTGGGAAAAGTTACCATTTTTCATATCAAATTTTATGTCTTCTGTCTTAGTTTCTAGTTTATCAGCCAAGTATAATTTAAAATATAAAACTTCATGGTCACTTTTTCCAAGAGGGGTCAAGTGCTCCACTTCTGAAATAAGGTCTTCATCATTAATGATCACCAGATCAAGAATATTTGCTTTCTGTCCTTCTCTTCTTCTGGTTGGTTGTGTCACTACTTGCGTCAAAAATGCATCTCGAAGACTTTCAATAAATTCCTGTTCTCTCTCACCAGCCCATCTCCCTTTCCAATCTATGTTTGGAAAGTTAAAATCCCCAGTTATGCACACACAGTCAAAAGTTTTTAAAATTTCCCTTTTCAATAGTTTAATCAGCTTATTTTCATTTTCTAGCGTACCACTGGGACTCTTATAGATGCAACCAAATATGACTTTCTGCCCATCCCCTGTAACAAACTGAATCCAGACACTTTCTTCGAAATCATTTTCATTCATTTCAGTACACATTTGTGAATTTAAAGACTCTTTTACAAATAGCACTACAGCTCTCTTTGGGTTTGGGTTGAAAAATGTATCATACCCTGGTAAAGAATATTCCGCAAGGTTAATATTTGTTTGATTTTTGGCTATCGCCTCTGTTATTGCTACAATGCTTGGGTTAGTGTCCTCCACCAATGCTAATAGCTCATCTTTTTTATTCAAAAAACCATCCACATTACTGGATACATTAAAGATTTTTCTTTTATTTGTGCAATGTGAGTAATGTCTGTCCCAGACATATTCATTACTACTGAAAAGCAAGCTGGATTCCACAAAGACAGCCGTACTGTCAGACAGATTTTGGCTTGCCTATCTTTTTAAAAAAGCATTTCCGATACCAAAGAGAGAGTTTTGTCTCATCATGGACAACAAGAACGAGTTCGACAGAGTCTGGAAGGAGTCACTATGGGCCATAACGTAAACAAAAGCTGATCAACACCATCTAGCAAATCACTCCAGAGCAACTAGTGCAATGCTCATTTATGCTATTGGAGAGTTGTCCCAAACTTTGGTTGGAGTTTCTTAGGGCTGCCTTCTGTCTCCCACCCTTTTCAATATATTCCTGCAACAAACCATCAGTGAAGCACGTCTTGTATCAGCACAGTCAGCACTGGGGGAAGGTACGTAGGTCTTCAATTTGTGGATGACATCAGTGGCTGAGTGTTAGGCAGTGAACAAGAATTCACCAAGCTCTTTGACACACCAACAAAAATGGAGAGCTACATTTGGTCTTTGTTTTAATGATTCCTAACATATCTGAATTTTGTATGTTGCATGACCCATGTGTATGGATGTGTGACAGTTACTTGGAATACATATTTGAAGTGTGTAGAATTATGAGTCTTAGAAGAGTCAGATCGGTTATGTTTTGATTCTATCAAGGTATTCACTATTCGGTTTCATTCTTTTTCATTTTTCTGTTTCAACACAGGAGCTAAGTGGACTTGGGAACAGAAAGCTTCTAGGAGCCAGGTAAGGATAGCAGTACTGTGCAAGTAATGGTAACATTCATTAAATGATAATGATAAGAATACAATATTTGTTTATTTCCTTTGTAATGCGTTGTTTTTATGTTTGGAGCGTAACCTATCTTGATCAGAATATTTTATGAAATAAATCTTCGAAGAAGAAAGAAATTTACTGACTGCCTTTTCATATACTTATGAATTAAATGAATAAAAGTCTAGATTCTCTTTACATTCATCATGCAGTGTTCAGCCCAGAATCAGGTTTTGTGACACCATCACCATCCTTTTTGTAGTGCTTGTTTATTGCTTGGTTTTGGAGAGGGGGTTCTATCATCTTCTGTGCATCCTTTGTGGCATTACGTCCATTCCTGTCTTTACATCTTCCTCACTCAGCCAGCCTGGAGTAGATCAATACCATACTCAGTTATCATCATTAATGTGTAAAGAAGTATGATGTCATGGTACCATGGCTAGCATTTTATGCTTGCAGCTATAAGATTGTGGATTCAAGTCTAACTCGAGGCATTTGTTTGTGAGATGTATTAACCTATGTGATTTTGGATTCAAGTCTACCTAGAAGCATTTGTTTTGTGATAGTATTTTGACCTATGTGATTTTGGGATTCAAGTCTACATTAGAGGAATTTGTTTTGGGAGATGTATTGACCTAGGTTGGATCCTGCTGTGAGACGATGTGTCACTGGCTCTAAGTAGGAAGACTGGAACCACACAGCTGACCTGTAGTGCTAGGACTGCACAGTTATGGGCCTTGGTGTGGTGGCTTCATAGGAACTGTAGTGGGCAGTGTGGGAGTGTTGCCACTTTCAGAATAACGTGGGTGAAGCAGCAGAAGAAGAAAATGACAATAACAACAACACAGAAATGAACCTAAGAGGAAAACATGCCCAAAATATTTCATCTTAAACGATTATGAAAAGCCTTAAGAAGTCGCCACAAAGGATGAATTGCATTTGTTTGTTTTTTCTCTAAAGATCATGTATAAATGTTGAGTTTAATGTGTTTATCTGTGTAAGTCTGATATTATAAAGTGTATATAGCTTGTTGACAAAAGTGCTCTGTGCAAGATTGGATCTTTTAGTCATAATGATTGTTTGTCTGGTTGCTGACAAGATTGTAAAACTTTTTTTCACACGTTTTGCATATACTGGCACACTTTTATACACACTTGAAGAAACTCTTGACAGCAGAAGGTCTTCAGAGAATTGTAAAAGGAGCCCTCATCATGAAAGTGCTTTGGCACTTAACTTTTGCACACTCGTATGAGCATGTTTGCACATTTTCAGGCACAAGTTCCACACACATATTCTTTTTCTTTCATATTGGCTATATATAAATGGATAGATAGATAGATACACAGACTGACAGACAGATTCACACACACGCACACACACACACACACACACACACACACACACACACACACACACACACCGCAGACACAGACACACATACATATATACACACACATATGTAATGGGTAGGAGAAACAAAAATTCAGTCGCATCTGAAGATGTTTAAATTCACACTTTCTAGCCTGAGAAGAGGGCTTTTCACTGGGGATTGAAATATTGCTTTTCCTTTCTATTCTTTTCAGGTCAATGCCTGATCGATACAAAATATCTGTGATGTTGCGAAGACAAGGTC
>CM031600.1:99342144-99356901 GCA_018398815.1 Conus ventricosus
TCAACGTTTCATTTCCTTAACCAAATTTAATGCTTCAAACTTAATTCTTTCAACAAATACTCTAACGCAGTTAAAGTAAAACTTATGGCCTCGAATAGCAAGAGTTTGTTCTTTAGTAAACATGTTAGCCATTTTAAAATAAAACACAACTAAAACACAGTGGTCACACCGAAGCACAGTCAAAACACAACCTTCTTGTGAAGTAGTCCAGTAAACAATGGCGGCCACAAAGTGGGAGTGACACGTGACAGTCTAGAACATTTGCTAACGTGCCGCCAGGTGTCGCTGTCAACCTGAAATGAATACACCCCCCCACCCCCACCCTCACCTGGCAAGCCCAGTCTCCCGCTTTATTGATTTTTTGGTCGCAGTTTGTAAGCAGGCCGTGCGCTGTGTGAACGAAGGTCGCTCGTCTGCGCCAGCCGTAAATTAAGCGATCAGGTTTCAGCCTCGTGTCAGCCTATCTGTTACACATAGTTTTGTAGGTAGAAATTAGTCAGAATAAGTGTGCGGATTTTATGTCAAAAATATAACTTAGTTTTAAAAGACAAGTAAGTTTTGTAAATTAGTATTAAAAACGATAACCCTACACAGTATGTCTGTTTGTAGATAATCGTTATTTTTTGGTTATTGAAGTCTTACTTGTCAGAGAACTATAAAGCCTTAATTCTGGGCCACTTTCGCCCGAAAACTGGTTGAGGGCGAAAGTGGCCCAGAATGAAGGTTTTATAGTTCTCTTGGAGAGAGAGACGATGTCAAGTGTAAAGGGTTGGCTGGGTTGGAAAGTGGGATCTGTGTTGTATGAATTAATCATGTTGAGTGTGTGTGTAGTGTCTTTGAGGTATGGGGAGGCCTTGTACTATGGGTTGGAGGAGAGAGTCCAAGTACTGTGAAATGTGTTCTGTAGGGCAGCTGCACATTATGTCATCAAAGTAACAAATCACACCTTCAATATCACTGTGGATCTCATTCATGGTTCTCTGAAATATTTCAGGAGTAGAAGATATTCCGAAAGGGACTCTTGTGAAGAAATAGCGTCCAAATGGTGTAATAAAGGTGGTTAATTTTGCTGTTGATTTGTCCAACGGAATTTGCCAGAACCTGATTGAGCATCCAGTTTTGAGAAAACTGATGAACCCCGAAGTTGGTGTATGATGTCATCTACAGTTGGAATGACGTATCTTTCACGTTCAACTGCTTGGTTGAGTTTCTTCAAGTCCACACATATTCTGACATTTCCATTTGGTTTCAATACAGGAACCATTGGTGAAACCCACTCTGTTGGTTCTGTTATTTCTTCAATTACTCCCTCATCTTTCATGCGTTTGAGTTCCTTTTCCACTTTTTCTTGAAGTGGTATCGGGACACGTCTTGCGACTGCTATGCTGTAAGGCTGTGCTCCTTCTCTCAACTAAATTTTGACAGGTGTACACTTGACTGTACTGAGAGACACTGCATCCATTCTTTTAACAAGATTTGGCAGTACTGCGGCTGAGTAAGCTATCAACATCATGATCAAGAACATATATCAAAGCTTGCAGTTTCTTGTCAAAAACTGTCTTGAAATTTCCAGTTGTTTTCACTTTTCCTCCTGGCCCCTGCAGGCTGACTCCATAACAAGGCAAAAGTTTGGGTTGACCCAATGCATTCCATGTAGACTTGCTGATAACATTAACATCAGCACCTGTATCAATTTTAAAGTCTATCTGTTTACCTTCAATGTCAATCTTGACTCTCCAAGGAGGTTCTGTTTTGGAACTGACTGCTCCAATGAAGAAAACTTCTTCTTGAGTTGATTCTACTTCATCCAGTTTCTTGCTTGTCTTGGTTCTACAGACCCGAGCAAAATGTGAACGCTTTCCACATTTTTTTTCCATTTGCTGGGCATTTTCCTTTACATGTGACGTCCCACATTTTCCACATGAGAAAGACTTCGATTTAGCACTGTTGAATGCTGCTTTCTCTTGATGTGCTGTAGATGATGCACCTCCCCTGACTCTTCTGTCACGGTGGCTATAGTGTACTCTATCAACACTCTGATTTCCACTAGCACCTCTCTGCTGTTCCATTTCTTGCTTCACCCTTTCATGTTGTCTAGCCATCGTAATTGCCACTTTCAAAGTTAGGTCACTTTGAAGCTGAAGCTTTTCTGACAATTCTTGGTCTAACAGTCCTAAAACTAGCCTGTCTCTGAGTGTGTCATTTTTGTTTTCAAACTGTGCATGCTCTGCAAGTTCAAACAGACACCTGACATATTGTTCCACTGTTTCCCCTGCTTTCTGATCTCTTCTGTGAAACTTCGCTCTTTCATGAATGACGTTATGTGAAGGAATGAAATATTCGTCAAATTTCTTGATAACGACGTCATAATCATTCTTCTCTGCTTCGTTTCGAAATTCGAATTGCTTAAATATTTTGTCCGCTTCCGATCCCATGGAAATATACAAGGGAACTTACTTGGATTTCGCCCTCTTCTTTTTTGAGTTTTGAGACCAGACGATATTGGTGAAACCGTTCTTTCCAGGCAGGCCATGTTGCCGGCTCCAGAAAGTCGAAGTCAGTAGGTGGCTTGAAAGACATTTTCAGCACAAACTTAACTGGAAACCTCGTTCATCATCATCATCCGTTGAGCGGCCACAATCATCAGGTTGATTACTCTGCCGCTTTGGGGTTGACGCAAAAAAAAAAAAAAAAAAAAAAAAAAGCATTCACACTCTCACTACACACAGACAGTAATTTGAATAAAGCTAAAATAGCTATGCGTGGATCTGCTGGCAGGCTACCACGGTCACCCTGTCCCCCCTCGGGGTAAGCCAGCCCTGGCTACACATAAGGTGCAGCCAAGCCCACTTAAAAAAAAAAAAAAAAAAAAAAAAAAAAACATCACCTATCCCTATATCCCTACTCTGGTTCCTACTCTAATTTGATCGGACCCTTGACACGAATGTGTCGAGGGTTTTGGCCGATACTACTGCCTCAGTCAGGTCATTCCAGTCCCTGATGGTATTGGGAAAGAATGCCTGTTGTCGGTATTGGGTGCGGCAATAGATCTGGGTCAGTTGCTGTTGAGTGTCCTCTTCTTTGTCTTGGTGGTGCAGGTTTCAGTTTGGCAGCGTCCACACAGACCTCCTCATGCAAGATTTTGTACAACATGGTGAGGCGGGAGGTCTTCCTGCGTTGCTGGAGTGGATCCCAGCCCAGTTTGTCTATCATAGATTTTACACTTGAAGTGTTGTGGTATCTTCTGAGAACAAACCGGGCTGCTCTGCTCTGTACTGCCTCAATCCTGCTGATATTTTGTTTTGTGTGTGGATCCCACACTGTGCAGGCATACTCCAGTATGGGCCTCACGAAGGACTTGTACGCCGTTTCTTTTAGCTGGATGGCACTGATTCGAAGGTTGCGGCGAAGGAAGCCGAGGGTCTTGTTGGCCTTCGAACAGATGTTATTGATATGCTCATCCCAGCTGAGATCGTGACTGATGGTAACGCCAAGATATTTCACCGAGCTGACTGTGGCTAAATTCTGGCCGTGTAGGTGATAGATGTTTGGCAAGGGTTTTTTCTTCCTGGTCACGGGGAGGGTGGTATATTTCCCTGGGTGAAAGGCCATGTCCCAGCTCTTCTCCCACTGTTCGAGTTTGAGGAGGTCTTGTTGTAGCTGTTCTTGGTCCAGGCCTGATGTTATCAGCCGGTATACAGCAGTGTCGTCAGCGAAGAGGCGCGTCATCGAAGTGAGTTGGTCCGGTAGGTCATTGATGTATACTGGGAACAAACTGGGTCCAAGTACTGACCCCTGCGGAACCCCTGACCTTACGGTGACGTAGTCCGACCTCGCCCCTTGGACCACTACTGCTTGCTGCCTGTCTCGAAGGAAACCCTTGATCCAGTTATTGACTTTCCCCCTGACGCCATAGTGATGGAGTTTATGGGTCAGGAGGCTGTGGTTTACTTTGTCAAAGGCCTTGGCAAAGTCCAGCACTACGATGTCAGTCTGCCCTCCCTTCTCCATGTTGTCAGACAGTTTCTTCGGCAAATTCCAGCAGCTGGGTCTCGCAGGATCTTTTTCGACGAAATCCGTGCTGTCGGGGGCTCAGTATCGTATTTCCTCGAGGTGGTTCATGAGGGCGGTGACTACAATGTGCTCCAAGATCTTGCATGGGATGCTGGTCAGCGATACTGGTCTGTAGTTTGCAGGATCGTAATGTTCCCCCTTCTTGAAAACAGGTGTCACGTTTGCCGTTCGCCAATCTGATGGGATGGTGCCTTTGTCGATGGAAGTCTGAAAAATCAAGGTCAAGACCGGAGCCACTTCATCAGCCAACTCTTTCAGCACTCGTGAGGTGATGCCATCTGGACCGCATGCTTTGTTGGATTAAGTTTCACCAGCAGCTTTCTGACGCCTTCCTCCGTGATGCAGAGTTTGCTGAGCTCCGTGTAGTCTCCCTTGTCCATGCCGCACTTCTCACTGAACTCTTGCTGGTGTAGTCTCGACCCTCACTGAAGACTGAATGGAAGTGGTTGTTCAGGATTTCTGCTTGCGCCTTGGGGTCCGACACCAACTGACCATTAACCTTCAGGGGGGAGACTCCGATTTTCGCAGATCTCTGACTCTTGATGTAAGTCCAGAAGCGTTTTGTTGTAGGTGGTTCGTCTGGGCTGCTTGGAGTCAGTGCGTCATTAACATATTGCCAATATGCCCGCCTCAGTTTCCTCTGGATTGTTCTGCGGAGTTGTTGAGACTCATTTTTACAGTTCTGTCTTTGAGTCGCATTTTCTTTTTTTTTAACATGTGCGCTTGAGACTCAGTTTTCAGTTCCTCTGTCCCTGTCTTCTTCATTTTCTTGTAGACTCGGGCCCTCCTGTTGATGAGACTCTTTATCTCCGGGTAACCCATGGCTTGCTGTGCTTGGGGCGGGCCTGCTTGTGCGGTATGAAGTTCTCCATGCGGTACTGAGGGCTTCTTTGAATCTTTTCCATAGATCCTCTGTAGAAAGGCTGCCCTTTTCCCTCTCCAGTGTTGCATGGAGCTCTGTCATTGCTTTCTTCATTCCGTCCCAGTTGGCTTTGCGGTACAGAGGAATCCTGCGGGGTGGGTGTTTCTCTGTCTGGGCCGCTAGGGTGTATTCACAATAGACAATGTCATGGTCAGCTAGTCCAGGATGATCTCAACTCTTGGCACTAGGTGAGGTGTGTTGGTTAAGATGAGGTCGAGGATATTATCCTGTCTTGTTGGCTCCACAGTAAAACCTTCAGTTCAGTATACTCAAGGGAATACTTCTGACACCATGTAATGGTAGGCTGGCTGCGTGGTTGTGGGCGAGTATATCTTGAAGCAGGGAACTCCGTGAACAGCAGTGTTCAATCAGCTGATGTCCGACCGTTGTCCCTTGTGCGCATGTCTAACATTTACTTTATAAGGGAGGTAACTTTAACTATACTAAAATAAGCTGTCTGGTTGGACGATCAAGTTAACATCACAACAGGGTGTGCATAAGAATGTGAATAGTTTTAAAAGGTATGTAGATAGAAAATCTGTGCAGGAACTGTCATACACGTTCTTGTACACAAATGCAGATGGACTGTTGAACAAAAAAGATGAGTTACTTCTATTAGCTGAAGAAAATAAACCTCACATTATAGTAGTAACATAATCTATAGCGAAAAACCAAAAAGGGGTAAATTCTGTCGAATATTCAATGCCAGGTTATGAACTATTTTTCAATGAAAATCCCAAAAGAGGTATAACTGTATATGTGAAGGATTCTATAAATGCCAAAGTATACAAGTTTACAAAAGGAAATGACTTTGATGAAAACTTGTGGATTACCTTTTTAAATAAGGATAAACAGAAAATACTGATTGGAACTATTTACAAAAGTCCAAACTCAACAATTGAAAATGAAGAAAAAATGTTTGAGTTGCTGAAACAAATTAGATTAGAAAGATTCAAATATGTTTGTATTACTGGAGATTTTAATTTCCCAGATATTGACTGGCATGGTACTGGATCTGGAGAAAGAGGTCAAAAGTTTATAAAGTACCTACAGGATGCATTTCTGAACCAAATGGTGAAACAAACAACAAGACACAGGGAGGGACAAAAATCAAATATACTAGATTTAGTACTTGTTAATGATGTAAATATGATATCAGACATTAAGCACTTAGCTCCTATAGGCAAAAGTGATCATGAGGTTTTAATGTTCTCTTTGTACCTAGGAGAGGAGCAAGGGAAAGAAGAATCAAAGCAGTCATATAATTTTAAGAGAGGAAATTTTATGCAAATGAAAGAAGAATTGAAGAAGATCGACTGGAATAAACTCAATGATCTTAGTGTAGAACAATGCTGGGTGGAAATTAAAAGTATTTTAAATTCTTTAATAGAAAACAACGTTCCAAAACAAATTATTAAGAAAAATAAAAAAACAGAAACCAAAGTGGATGAATGTAAAGACAATGAAATTTGTAAAAAAGAAATATAATATGTATCAGAGATTCTTAGTCACAAAGCAGGGGAAAGATTATCAAAATTATATTAAAGCACGTAAATACTTGTAATAAAAAAATAAGAAAGCAAAAAAGGATTTTGAAAAGAAGTTATCAAAGGAATGTAAACAAAATCCAAAAGCCTTCTGGAGATATGTACAATCGAAAACAAAGATGAATACTGGAGTGAGCCCTTTAGTGACTAAGGATGGTGACACAGTGGAGTCAGATAGAGGTAAGGCAGATATTTTGAATACATTTTTTCTAGTGTATTCACAAGGAAGATACTAAAAATATGCCTGTTCTAAGTCCAGCTTCAAGGTCAAAAGGCATAGTGTAGAAAATGTAGACATTTCAGTGGATGCAATAAAAAAAGAAACTTCAATCTTTAAACCCTAATAAGGCAGTGCTGATGTGGTCCGGATGCCATCCCATTGAGAGTACTAAAAGAGCTAAACGAGGAGATGGCCTTCCCACTTTACATACTTTTTTCTAAATCTGTTAAAGAAAT
This sequence comes from Conus ventricosus, assembly GCA_018398815.1. Lineage (NCBI taxonomy): Eukaryota > Metazoa > Mollusca > Gastropoda > Neogastropoda > Conidae > Conus > Conus ventricosus. Next base: position 99,349,144 of record CM031600.1, read on the forward strand.
GACAGTACCTTCAGATTGGAAAACAGCTACAGTCATTCCAGTATTCAAAAAAGGTACAAGAACAGATCCAGGAAATTATAGACCAGTGAGTTTAACATGCATTATATGCAAAATTTTAGAATCATTTATTAGAGAGGCTATTATAAACATATGACAGAAAATAAAATATATGCTGAGCGTCAACATGGATTTCGTGCAAAAAGGTCTTGTGTGACTCAACTTTTAGAAGTGATGGAAGACTTCACAAAGGAGATAGATAAAGGAGAGAATATAGATGTTTTGTATTTAGACTTTAGAAAAGCATTCGATTCAGTACCACATGAAAGACTTTTAAAGAAATTAGAGTCTTATGGAATAATAGGAAATAATACTTGGTTGGGTTAGAGACTTTTATCAAAATGAACTCAGAAGGTAAGGATTGGTAGTTCCTTCTCTCATAGTGCTGATGTTATTAGTGGATACTACAAGGCAGTATTTTGGGACCAATATTATTTACGGTATTTATAAATGATCTCCCCGTAGAATTAAAGAGTACATGTAAAGTCTTTGCAGATGACACAAAACTGTATAACTCTCCAAAATTGCGTAAGGAATTACAAAAGGATATTGAAACATTAGTACAGTGGTCTGATACTTGGAACCTATATTTTAATGCAGAAAAATGTAAAGTACTTCATATTGGTAAAACAAACCCACTAAAGGAGTATATAATGAAAATTGGGGCAAGGAAATAAAAGTATCTAAATGTGAAGAAGAGAAAGACCTAGGTGTGACTTTTGACAAAAATTTACTATTTGACAATCATATTGTAAATAGTATTAATAAGGCTAACAGAATGATTGGAATAATAAAAAGAACCTTTACATTTATGGAAAAGGACACTTTTTTGCAATTATATAAGACACTAGTTAGACCTGTTCTTGAATATGGCAATACTGTATGGTATCCAATGCTAAAGAGACAATCAGAAGCTCTAGAACAGGTACAAAGAAGAGCAACCAAGATGATTCATAATATAAAAGATTACTCATATCATGAAAGATTAAAATATCTGCAACTTCCAACACTTAAGGCAAGAAGAATAAGAGGAGACTTGATTCAAGCATACAAGATATTTAATGAAATTGATGATGTGATAAAGCATGCTTTTTTTGTACTCCGCAGAAGAATGTTACAAGGAACACAGTGAAGATAAGATATTTAAACAATATTCTAGAACGAATTTAAGAAAATTTACTTTTACTAATAGAGTAACCAACTTTTGGAATAAACTAACACTTAACATCAAGCGTGCACCTAGTATTAATGTTTTTAAGAACCTCATAGATAAACATGAATTATTAACAAAAATTAGATATGAATTTGATGGATAATAGGTCTGAGCTAGCCTATGACTGGACCAACGGTTACGAAAAAGAAAAAAAGAATATATACATACAGAAGGGGCGTAAAAAGCCTAAATAGGCTAAGTTGTATTTGATACAACGCCTCTGATCCTGATCCTGATCCTGAAGAATAAGGTGAGATGGGGAAGTTGGAGGAGGGGGTATAGAGAGAAAATTATGGAGGAGAGGTCGTGGGAAAGGAAAAGATCTGGAATGATTCAAACTAATCCATTTATCATCAATCATTTTCCTTTTTCCACCCCAACAGCCATTATCACACCAATGCCACCACGTTATCTCTTGCTTATGACAATGATCATCATCCTGTAGTACTGTAGATCTCGCTTATGATAATGATCATCATCCATCAGTTGTAAGATCATTTCCTCTATTCCCCCAACTGGCATTAACATACTAAGGCTAGTACACTATTCCACTTTTGTAAATGACCATCATCCCACACTACTGTGAATCACACTCACACCATGACAATAATCATCATCCATCAGTCATTGTTTACCTACTTCAACACACGGATGAAGGGAAAGCCCTATTGACCACTGGAAGGCCTTTGCCATACCGCAGCCTTCGCCAATACCTCCAGGGTTCCTACCTAAGCGAACAAGAATGAAGACCATCCTACAGTACTGTTGATCTCTAATGATCATCACCCATCAGTCATTGATTCCCCCCCCCTCCCCTCAACCAGCATCATTATACTACTGCCACCACATCATTTCACCTGTGACAATGATCAGCATCCCACAGTACCTTTAATCGCAGTTATGATTCCAGTAACAACAATGATATCATCCTGTTGCATTGTTGTTATCAAATGGCCGTCACCCATCAAGGTTCCCATTTAAAAATATAATTTTTAGTAACAAGAATGATTAATATCCTGTAGCAATGTTGTTATCAAATGGCCATCACCCATCAAGGTTCCCATTAAAAAAATTTTTTTTTAGTAACAAGAATGATTATCATCCTGTAGCACTGTTGTTATCAAATGGCCGTCACCCAATAATCTTTATTATCATTATTTTATATATACTGACTTCCATAAAAAACGCGAAAAATTGAAAGGCTATTTTTCGGGTGAAAAGGGGTGAATATACAAGTTTGAACCATTGTGGCAAGTTGTTTGGGTCCAAGACTTACGTGCAGTGAAAAAATTGTGTGAGCAACACATCAATCCCGGCATTGGAGGGTCAACAAAAATGGCAAACTGGTTGCTGCATGTGAGGCACGTGCACACTATGCAGAGCAAAGTTAACCAGCTACAAGTACACAGGCATGCAGCCCTTATAAAGCCGCGCTACAAGGTTCAGGTAACGACTTGCCATCTGAGCACTACAGAGATGCCAAGACTACGAGCAGAGGAACGCAATCGTGCCCTAGGCCAGGTGGAGGCTGGTGTGGATGCCAGGCACGTCGCCAACATCTTTAACGTCCACATCTCAACCATCTATCGTCTGCAGCACTGCATGCGAGTCACTGGTACCACTGATGATCGTCCCCGGCCAGGCTGTCCTCGGGTCACCACACCAAGAGAGGATCGCCATCTTGTTCAAACCCATCTGCGGGACAGGCGGCAAACAGCTGCTAACACTGCTCGACAGGTGCCTGGGAATCTCCAGCAACGAATCAGCCTCAACACTGTGCGGCGGCATCTTCAGGAGAACAGGCTGGCATGTAGGCATCCTCGCAGAGGTCTGGTACTGACACCAAGACACCGGCAGGACAGGCTGCAGTGGGCACAAGCCCGAATCAACTGGGGCAGGCAGCAGTGGGGACGCATACTGTTCTCAGATGAGAGCCGTTTTTGTATTGATATGGCTGACGGTCGTGCCAGAATATGGCGTCGACCTGGTGAACGCTATGCTGACTCCCATTTGGTAGAGCGGAACCCCTGGGGAGGCCCGAACGTTATGATATGGGGTGCAATTGGCATTAACCACGCCATAGGACCAGTCATCTTTCAGAACATTGGCCCTGGTCGCGGACAGGGTGTCAATGCACAGTGCTACATCAACCAGGTGCTCAGACCCCATGTCGTTCCTTTTTTTGCGCAACACCCAAACTGGACATTCCAAGAACACCCACCGCCAGGGCCACCCAGCAATTTCTTCAGCATAACAATGTCAATGTCCTGCCCTGGCCAGCCCTCAGTCCCGATTTAAACCCAATAGAACATTTTTGGGATGAACTTGGCAGACGGTTGGACCTCCTGCGTCCACGACCAGCAACAGCGGCTCAACTTCACCAGGCCATCGTCCATGTGTGGGTGGTTTCCCCAAGGGACGCATCAAAACCCCCGGCCACTCAATGAGCCGCATGTCAAGCAGTTGTCAAGCAAATGGTAGCCACACAGGTTTAAGACTTCAAGCGGTTTTCAGGGCCTTGGATTTTCCACAACAAAAGAATATTGCTGATGACTTTTTACAATTACCCGGGGTAAAAAAAACAAATCACGTTAATTTCGCTTCCATCTGTAAAAATTGGGGACCAAAAAATTCCCCCCCCAACCTTTCAGCTTTTTTTGTTTTTGCGTTTTTTTTTTTTTTTGGAAATCAGTATATAGTTGTGTGTGTTGTGTGTTTATATGGTGTTTAAGTTTGTTTTACCCCGACAACGGCAATCAACAAAACTTTATCATTTCCAAATTTTTGCTCAAGGCATATCAAAAAATGTTTTATGACAATGATCAACACCTATGCATTGTTATCCCACTTATGACAAGATCATAACATCTTATTTAAAAAAAAAAAAAAAAGTTTAAAATATATTATATTTTTAATATAAAAAATTTTTATATTTTTATATTATAGAATGCTGAACAATTTTAAATGTGGGGGGAAACAAGTGCGGTTTAAAAATTCTTCAGTCATTTTAGTAATGTTGGCAAGATTTGAACTTTAAAAAAAATTAAAAAAAAAATTGAAGATGAAGAAAAGGGGGGGGGGGGGGGGGGGGGGGGGGGAATATATTATAGATATGAGAAGCCCTTCACTAGCTGCCTGAGAGAATCATCGTAATCCCTGTTGAAGCACATTTATTTGTATTGCCTGCTCCTAGGCCTTTCGTCCGTGGATGGACTCATCAGGGAGAAAATATATTATATATATATAATATTATATATATATATATATATATATATATTATAATAAAACCCAAAAAAGCCAAAAATGACTGATTGACGCATCCAACAAAATGAAAATCAACACAGCAAAAAAAGGGGTGAAGAAAGGAAACTTGCAATTTGCACCAGAAAGAGCAGTGCCCACTAAACAATAAATGTCTTCACAACAACATTGTATACCAGGCTACTGTAACATCGAAAATGAAAAAGAAACTACATAGGGATCACTGAAAACCACTTCAAAACCGATATGCAAACCACAAACAGTCATTTAATAAAGAAAAATAAAAAAACCCAAAAAACTGAGCAAATATATCGGAAATTAAAGACGCAAAAACAAGCAACAATATATCCTGGAAAATCATAAAAAGAGCCCCACCATACAGCAATGTTTCAAAAAGGTGCAACCTATTTTTAAAATGAAAAATGGTTAATATACTGAGAGGCAAAGAAAACGCAATTCCATTGTCAATGACAATTTTATTGAATGAAACAAACACACATCTAAGCAAATACGTTGACAAAAGTGCGACCACTGTACATTAGTTTGCCTATAACAGGTGCACTGTTACGGATGGTGTTTTGGTGCGTGTTTTGTTGTCTGACTCTCGCTCTCAAAGTTGGATGCGTGTACGACTTTTACCCTACACACACCCACACCATACGAACATAGATAGCAGGCAACACACGTGTAAGATTTTCTTCTTTTTATATGCTGCCTGAACCATCAATATGAATCGTTACCAAATCAATACATGGCATTACATAGAATACAGATCAATGCACGTCAATTAAGACATCAATACATAAGACACTTCAATCATCATATATTAGCGTATCATACTACGTATCTTGATATAACTCACATATCTCGCCGGCGCGGCCACAGTGTCTCACATATACAATCAACGCATTCAGTTCCACAGTACCCAGCCACAGTCTACAGCACTAAAATAAGACGAAGAAGGATAACCAAGGTCCCCACACGGTAAACACATGCCGTCACAAACACAAGCGACGAAGAAGAAACAGGGTCTCAACACAGCAAGCACAATATATACGTCGAACTATCAGAAGAAGAACCGCAAATCACAAGGCACAGTAACCCATAGAAGAACTGCAGATTCACAAAGCACAGCAATCCACAGAAGAAGAACCGCAGATTCATAAAGCACAGTAAACCATAGAAGAACTGCAGATTCACAAGGCACAGCAATCGGAGAACACAATTTCACCAAAGTCCCATAGAACACAATAAACTTCGATTCGACGTACCGTTGATCTAAAACAAATATTAACTTCTCCGTGTATTTATACTACAGTGTTCACGTCAATAAATTCAGCCCACCGACACACATGCGGTGGTACAACTAGAGCACATATTAAATATTCTTACAGGAGTTTTAAGTCACTCTCGGCGACCACAGCATTCACACAATTTTATAACAAATACATTTCCTGCTACATATTCCGCTGGTACCGTCATCAAAAGTATCCCACATACACAATGAACTTAGTCGTACTACTGACTTGAAAGTCAGCCTCTCCACATAGAATCACTACGGAGAAAATGATGATTAAAACAAAATAAATTAGGCTGGACACAAAGCCTCGGCCGTTAATTCTTGCTCCCTTCTCTTGTCTCCTATTATTATTTTCGTCATGTAGTTACCCATGTCATTTTAAGTTGACGTCATAATTTACGTTGACGTCACATGCACATTCGCCTGAAGTGAAGCCATTTAGGGCGACAGAAGGAATACACTGTCAATATCTGGTGTGTCCCCCTTGAGCACGAACACAAGCTTGCAAACGTCGGGGCATTGAAGCGCACAAACGACGGATGATACGGATCGGTATCACGTTCCAGTGATGCTGCAATGCTTGGGTGAGCTCAGCAACGGTAGTTGGGGGATTCTGCTGACCTTGCACATGTCGTCCAAGTTCGTCCCACAAATGTTCAAGGGATTCATGTCTGGGACACGGAGGCCACTGCATGACATCCACATTGCTATCCCAAGGAAATTTCGCGTGAGAACGGATGTGTGGGGTCGAGCATTGTCCTGCTGAAACATAGTCTGTTGCCACCATGCTGTCTCCAGAAGAGAAGAAGAACTGGCTCAAGAACAGTGTCAATATAACGCCTGCCGTTCAAGTTGCCTGGCACAAACACAAGCTCCGATCGAAATTGAGCATTTATGGCACCCCAGACCATTACCCCCCACCCCCATAACGATCTCGCTCAATGACACAGGGTTGCGCAAAACGTTCACCCTGACGTCGATACACACGATCACGGCCATCCGGGAAAGAGACATTGAACCGGGATCATCCGAAAAAACAAACATTCCCCCAAACCCTGTTCCCCAGAAAGCCACCTGCGCAGCCCACGCTGGCGTGCTAGTCGATGGCGATGGGTTAAGATCTGACCTTGGTATGGTCGACGTGCCCGATAGTCCTGCTGCTAGCCAGACGCCGACGCACGGTACGGCTGCTGATTGGTCTTTCTCTAGTCCCAATAGTGTTGCGGGCTGTTTGTGCAGCTGGCTGGAAACGATTCCGGAGGTGCTGCGTGACAATGTAGCGGTCCTGTCGTTGCCGTCGTCACACGTTGGACGCCTGGGCGTGGACGGTCGTTTACACTTCCAGTGTTTTGGTGCCGAGTCGCAAGACGGGTTATGGTTGATGGGTGTACATTGAAATGTTGTGCGGCCCTGATGTGAGCAGTGCCTGCCCTCAGCATGCCAATGGCTTGATTTCTCTGGTCTGTAGTTAACCGCGGCATGGCGCGTACGAGTGTCAGTAAAACGCCAATGTGTGTTTTTATAGGGGACAGTCATGGGCTGTTTGCATGCAATCACAGTATGCCTGTGTTGCACGTGTTTTGCAGTTATCAGTAAAAGATGTGTTGGAGTGGTTTACTCATGACGTCATGAACCCAACTGTGCCTGTAAATACAGATCGTCGCAATACAACATACGCGTGCTAGGTTGCATGCCTCGTGCATAATTCACATTATTTTGGCTGAGGTGACATTTTTCGGGGACGAAATGGGGATTGCGTTTTCATTGCCTCTCAGTATACTATGCAAACCACAATTAGCAACTTTAAACACCAAAACAGAAATAGTAAACAACTGCAGGCATAAATGGAAATCGTTGTTAGTGAACACACACAAATAAAACCTGAAAGCCCCCAAAAACACGTGCAGCCAACCGCACTGAACAAACC
>CM031600.1:99357001-99369501 GCA_018398815.1 Conus ventricosus
GTTCATAGTCAACGCACAGAAGCATGGGTCATAGTCAAAGCACAGAAGCATGGGTCATAGTCAAAGCACAGAAGCATGGGTTATAGGCAAAGCACAGAAGCATGGTTCATAGTCAAAGCACAGAAGCATGGTCATAGTCAACGCACAGAAGCATGGGTCATAGTCAAAGCACAGAAGCATGGTTCATAGTCAACGCACAGAAGCATGGTCATAGTCAAAGCACAGAAGCATGGGTTCATAGTCAGCACAAAGCATGGTCATAGTCAAAGCACAGAAGCATGGTTATAGGCAAAGCACAGAAGCATGGTTCATAGTCACAAGAACGTCACAGAAGCATGGGTCATAGGCAAAGCACAGAAGCATGGGTCAAGGCAAGGCACAGAAGCACAGGTCATAGGCAAGCACAGTCAAGCAAGCACAGGTCATAGGCAAAGCACAGAAGCATGGTTAAAGGCAAAGCACACAAGCATGGGTCAAAGGCAAAGCATAGAAGCACGGGTCATAGGCAGAGCACAGAAACATGGGTCAATCACAATCACTGGAAACATCATCAATATGTTCTTGCCAGTCTTAACATACCTACCTTTAAGGAGGACTACTAATCAATCACCCCCCAAATATAGATGGTAGACATTCAAATGCATTGTCGCGACATTCACAGTTTTATACAAAGTTGTGAAAGCATACAACTTCCCAGAACAAGCTTCTGAAGAATGTAGGGGTGGGTGGAGAGAGTTGGGGAAGAGGCGGGTCATCCATACAGCGCAAGGTTTGCCTAAACAAGCCCGGACAAAGTCTTGATAATATCACCTCGATATCAAACTCTGAGAATGTTTCACAGCCTCATTTTCACACTCTAATGTGAAGCTGGTGGACTACAGTGCCTTTGAAACAAAAAGCCCATGTTGGGTGGGTTTTTTTCTCCTGTGAAACAAAAAGCCCATGTTGGGTGAGGTTTTTTTCTCCTTTGAAACAAAAAAGGCCATGTTGGGTGTTTTTTTTCTCTCCTTTGAAACAAAAAAGCCCATATTGGGTGTTTTTTTTCTCTCCTTTGAAACAAAAAGCCCATGTTGGGTGGGTTTTTTTCTCCTTTGAAACAAAAAGCCCATGTTGGGTGTTTTTTTCTCTCTTTGAAACAAAAAAGCCCATGTTGGTTTCGAGCCATTTGGGTTTTTTCCTCCTTTGAAACAAAAAAGCCCATGTTGGGTTGTTTTTTTTCCCCTTTGAAACAAAAAAGCCCATGTTGGGTGGGGTTTTTTCTCTTTGAAACAAAATCGCCCATGTTGGGTGTGTTTTTTTCTCCTCTGAAACAAAAAAGCCCATGTTGGGTGTTTTTTTTCTCCTCTGAAACAAAAAAGCCCATTATGGGTGTTTTTTTTCTCCTTTGAAACAAAAAGCCCATGTGAGTTGGTTTTTTTCTCCTCTGAAACAAAAATCCCATGTTGGGTGTGTTTTTTTCTCTCCTCTGAAACAAAAAGCCCATGTTGGGTGTTTTTTTTTCTCCTCTGAAACAAAAAAGCCCATGATGGATGTTTTTTTTCCTTTGAAACAAAAAAGCCCGTGTTGGGGTGTTTTTTTTCTCTCCTCTGAAACAAAAAAGCCCATGTTGGTTTTTTTCTCTCCTTTGAAACAAAAAAGACCCATGTTGGGTGTTTTTTTTTTCTCTCTCCTCTGAAACAAAAAAAGCCCATGTTGGGTGTTTTTTTTTCTCTCCTTGAAACAAAAAAGCCCATGTTGGGTGTTTTTTTTTCTCCTCTGAAAGCAAAAAAGCCATGTTGGTTTTTTTTTCTCCTTTGAAAAAAAATGCCCATGTTGGGTGTTTTTTTTCTCCTTTGAACAAAAAAGCCCATGTTGGGTGTTATTTTTTTTCTCCTTTGAAACAAAAAAACCCATGTTGGGTTTTTTTTTCTCCTTTGAAACAAAAAGCCCATGTTGTGTTTTTTTCTCTTTTAAAACAAAAAGCCCATGTTGGTTTTTTTCTCCTCCTGAAACAAAAAGCCCATGTTGGCTTGCTTTTTTTTCTCCTTTGAAACAAAAAAGCCCATGTTGGTTTTTTTCTCCTTGAAACACAAAAAAAAGCCAATGTTGGGTTTGGTTTTTTTCCCTTTGAAACAAAAGCCCATGTTGGGTGTTTTTTTTCTCCTTTGAAACAAAAAAGCCAGTTGGTGTGTCTTTTTTTCTCCTGCTATGCATGGCTGGAATTTCCTGGCAGAAAAATGGCAGTCAGTCAAAGGCGTGGCACGACTGTCTTGCACAACGCAGCACGTGAAATTTTATAACAAAGTGGATCGAGATGCTTTTCATTGTAGCTGGGTGCTAACAGTGTATATATTTCTTGGTTACCGTTCATGGATGAAAACATGTTTTGTTTGAGAGTTATCGTCCCCTTTGCCTCCTTTGATTGATGAATCTACTTTTTGTGTGTGTAAACTCTTTAAAATGCAAATACTCCAGAACCTACATAGTTGTACATATCTCACCAAAGTCACAAAATAAATGGATTTTATTTGTTACAACTGTACTGGGCTGAGAAGCCTATATTTTCTCTAAACTGGCATTTTGCGCCATTAAGTTTGACACCATTTTCAACTGTCTGTTGAACAAACCATGAATAATTCTTGATTTCACAAAAAGTGTGAGAAAAACTGAAGAATCCGAAAATGCACATTATAAGTGAAGTGCATAAGCTCTCATTTTGTATATCGCATGCTTAGGATTTTTTTTCCGTACAAGCTTGCGACTATATGCAATGACAGACAGGCCGGTTTGCTTGAGCAAGTCGCCTCCTTCGTTCATTGTCAGAGTTTTGATCCAAATTATCATTCACGAAATTCAGACTTCCCAATCAAATTATTGCTATTGACTCCATTTCTGTTATGAATATAACTGAAAACGCATAGAACTTATTATCCAACACTCCATTTCAACAAAGTATTTTTGAATTGAAAATTGTATCAAAAGCACACGCCGACGGCCCAGCGAAGAGAAAAGTCAGTTGTGTTTTCTGCCAATTTTCAAAAACAAAGCTCTCCACTTGGATAATGAAGTTTATATGTATGAAATTAGCGAAATGCCAGCTATTCATTCATTGTAAAATTATTTCACATTCTTAAGTATTTTTTTTCGAAATAGTGGAAAATATGAGGCAAACACATAAAAAATGGGTTCATTATGGGACATTAATCAGCAATGATTTAGTACAGGAACAAAATCGTCAAATGTGACTTACTGCATTTTATTCCTTGGGTTCTAAGGTTTTCATTGATATGTTTGATTACTTTGAACAGACGGCGAGACAGACAACACTGAAGCTGCGATAGACAGCACAAATTTCTGTCGGTTCCCGTCCTCTGAGGTTGTTTTGACTGCAGCAGTGTGTCGCTGGCTTTGCGGTCCGGCTTGTGCTACATATTTAGAGGCACTGTGAGTGTGCCCCAGTGTGCTCCTAGAATGCAGAGAGTGTGCTGAGAGAGAGTGCTCCATGGGCAGTGGTTTCTGGTGTGAGCGACTGGCATGGAAGAAGAATAAAAGGGAGAAAACTCCACTTTGTCCTCTGTGTCTTCTTGACTGGCTGCTGTCCCTTGGCTCCTACACTGCCTGTCTTCACCTGCACACCCCTTACCCCTCCACACCATCACATCATGATAGAATGGAATGCTTTCCCTTTGTTCAATCCTGATCTGGTGTTGTGAAACAAACTGGAAGAGAACGTCAACACAGATTTCTTTTAACCTGTCAACCATGTTTTCTGACACACAATCATATCCACATCTTGAAATTTATTGATTGAAATGTACTGTAAGCAACAATACTGTTTGTTATTGTCCACGCACAGCCATATCCACATCTTGAAATTCATTGATTCAAACGTACCATAAGCAACAACGCTGTTCGTGATTGTCGACATAAGCTAGAAAAAAACAAATTGGTAAAACATATGTCTGTAGGAACTGAGCGTTATATGCAAGTGTTAGGGACCAGGAAACTGTGTTGTGTGCCTTGCTTGTAGCAGAACAGTATCAGATGAAGACTAATGAGAGGCAGGTAGAAATCTGTAACAGGACAGTATCAGATGAAGACTAATGGGAGGCAGGTAGAAATCTGTAGCAGGACAGTATCAGATGAAGACTAATTGGAGGCAGGTAGAAATCTGTAGCAGAACAGTATCAGATGAAGACTAATGGGGGGCAGGTAGAAATCTGTAGCAGAACAGTATCAGATGAAGACTAATGGGAGGCAGGTAGAAATCTGTAGCAGGACAGTATCAGATGAAGACTAATGGAAGGCAGGTAGAAATCTGTAGCAGAACAGTATCTGATGAAGACTAATGAGAGTCAGGGAGGCAGGTAGAAATCTGTAGCAGGACAGTATCAGATGAAGACTAATGAGAGGCAGGGCGGCAGGTAGAAATCTGTAGCAGAACAGTATCAGATGAAGACTAATGGGAGGCAGGTAGAAATCTGTAGCAGGACAGTATCAGATGAAGACTAATGGAAGGCAGGTAGAAATCTGTAGCAGAACAGTATCAGATGAAGACTAATGGAAGGCAGGTAGAAATCTGTAGCAGAACAGTACCAGATGGAAGACTAATGGGATGCAGGTAGAAATCTGCATTAGAACAGTATCAGATGAAGACTAATGGGGGTCAGAAATCAATGAATGGAAGTCACAGAACTGGCACTGAACAGATGGATGTGACAGCTGAACGGTCAATGAGTGTCAGGTGTTCATTCGCGTCAATGGCCTGAACACAAACAGCTGGCTTTGTGGGCAAGGGCCGTCCCATTTTTAACCGCCCAAATCAATATCATATCACATACGTACAGACTGACATGTGACTGAACCTGTTTCCCATGCAGAAGACCCCGACTTCCACATCCAGTTACGTCTGTCCAATTACCGTTCACGAAGATGTGAGCGTTTGCCAAAACAAAAAACACTAACGGCTCATTCATATTCATGATGTAAGCATAAGTGTGCGAAGGAATATACTGCAGGCCAAGGATAAGGAGGGAATGGAGGAGAAGGGAAAAAAAGGATATGGAAGGGGGGTGGGGGTTAAAGATCATGAAGAACAAACGAAGCTGGAGAGGAGGGGGGGGGGGGAGGGGAGGAGGAAGAAGCAGAAGAAAAATGAGGTAGAGAGATAGGAGAAAAAGGTGAAGTTGAAGAAGAAACGAAGACGATGACTATGACAACATTACTGAAATGACGATGGTGATGACACAACAACACCATGAGAAAAAGATGATGAATGATGATGATGATGATGATGATGATGATGATGATGATGATGATGATGATGATGATGACGATGATGATGTATAAAATCAGTGATTGTAGACAGCAGATACTGTATGTGGTTGTATCCAACTGATCATTTTCTGGTTTGTTTTTAAAATAACAATTCTTTTCCTTTTCTGCAATGATAAGTATGAGGTGATCAGGTATCGTCTATTGTACACCAGCTTAAATAACGGCAAAATCAAGCACAAAAATTCCAAAGACAAACCTGTACACATTTCAACTGACCATTTTTGATATTTGCCGAGAATTGCCCATCAGAATGTTTGGAGGAGGGCCAGGGAGACCCAACTTTTTAAAGGTCTTGAACATGCTCCAGTGTTCTCCCGAAACACAGAGTCCTCTGTATAGTCAAGTGCATCACACAGACACATGCGTGCATGCACATACCACACACACACACACAACACACACACATACATGTGCCATATGTGAATGCACACACACACACACACACACACACACACACACACACACACAACACGACGCACGCACGCACGCACGCACGCACGCACGCACGCACGCACGCACGCACGCACGCACGCACGACGCACTCACGCACGCACGCACGCACGCACGCACGCACGCACGCACGCATGCACGCACGCACACACACACACACACACACACACACACACACATCTCATATGTGCCATGTGTGAATACCCCCCCCCCCCCCCCCCCCCCCCCCACACACACACACACTAAGAACTTGAAGAGAGGCATGATCTCAGCAGACTCAGCACTCATGACCTACAACCAGAATAAGGTAGGTACACCAACACCTCCAGAAAAGATATGAAATGCTCATGACCTACAAACAGAACGGGGTAGGTACACCAACACCTCCAGAAAAGATATGAAATGCTCATGACCTACAAACAGAACGGGTAGGTACACCAACACCTCCAGAGAAGATATGAAATGCTCATGACCTACAAACAGAACGGGGTAGGTACACCAACACCTCCAGAGAAGATATGAAATGCTCATGACCTACAAACAGAACGGGTAGGTACACCAACACCTCCAGAAAAGATATGAAATGCTCATGACCTACAAACAGAACGGGGTAGGTACACCAACACCTCCAGAGAAGATATGAAATGCTCATGACCTACAAACAGAACGGGGTAGGTACACCAACACCTCCAGAAAAGATATGAAATGCTCATGACCTACAAACAGAACGGGGTAGGTACACCAACACCTCCAGAGAAGATATGAAATGCTCATGACCTACAAACAGACGGGGTAGGTACACCAACACCTCCAGAGAAGATATGAAATGCTCATGACCCACAAACAGAACGGGGTAAAGGGACACCAACACCTCCAGAAAAGATATGAAATGCTCATGACCTACAAACAGAACGGGGGAGGTACACCAACACCTCCAGAGAAGATAAGAAATGCTCATGGCCTACAAACAGAACAGGGGAGGTACAAACCCAAAACCTCCAAAGATATGAAATGCCATGACCTACAAACAGAACGGGGTAGGTACACCAAAACCTCCAGGAAGATATGAAATTCTCATGACTACAAACAGAACGGGGGTAGGTACACCAACACCTCCAGAGAAGATATGAAATGCTCAGACTACAAACGAACAGGGTAGGTACACCAACACCTCCAAGAAGATATGAAATGCTCATGACCTACAAACAGAACGGGGTAGTACACCACACCTCCAAGGGAAGATAGAAATGCTCATGACCCTACAAACAGAACAGGGTAGGTACACCAAAACCCCCAGAGAAAGATATGAAATGCTCATGACCTACAAACAGAACAGGGTAGGTACACCAACACCTCCAGAGAAGATATGAAATGCTCATGACCTACAAACAGAACGGGGAAGGTACACCAACACTCCAGAGAAAAATATGAAATGCTTTATGACCAAAAAACAGAACAGGGTAGGTACACCCAAAACTTCCAGAGAAGATATGAATGCTCATGACCTACAAACAGAACGGGGTAGGTACACCAACACCTCCAGAGAAGATATTTAAATGCTCATGACCTACAAACAGAACGGGGGAGGTACACCACACCTCCAGAGAAGATATGAAATGCTCATGACCTACAAACAGAGCGGGGTAGGGAAAACCAACACCTCCAGAGAAGATAGAAATGCTCATGACCTACAAACAGAACGGGGTAGGTACCCCACCTCCAGAGAAGATAGAAATGCTCATGACCTACAAACAGAATGGGTAGGTACCCGACACCTCCCGAGAGATATGAAATGCTCATGACCTACAAACAGAACGGGGTAGGTACACCAACACCTCCGAGAAGATATGAAATGCTCATGACCTACAAACGAATGGGGTAGGTACCCGACACCTCCAGAGAAGATATGAAATGCTCATGACCTACAAACACACGGGTAGGTACACCAACACCCCCAGAAAAGATATGAAAAGTTCATGACCTACAAACAGAACGGGGTAGGTACACCAACACCTCCAGAGGGAAAACATCATGACCTACAAACAGAATGGGGTAGGTACACCATCACCTCCAGAGAAGACATCATGACCTACAAACAGAACGGGTAGGTACACCATCACCCCCAGAGAAACATCATGACCTACAAACAGAACGGGGTAGGTACACCAACACCCCCAAGAAGACATCATGACCTACAAACAGAACGGGGTAGGTACACCAACACCCAGAGAAGACATCATGACCCACAACAGATCGGGGTAAAGGGACACCAACCCTCCAGAGAAGACATCATGACCTACAAACAGAACGGGGTAGGTACACCAACACTCCAGAAAAAACATGAAATGCTCAGCATGCCAGGTGGTCAAAGATGAAATTCATTTATTTTTGGACAGCTGCTCTAGATACAAATTGCTAAGACTGAAGCTTAAAGAACAGCTATCAAAAGTTATACTTAACTCAAACTTGCAAACACTATGCCCAAGTGAAACCTAGGCAATGTGACCTACAAATTCATATTGCAACATACGTTCATGATTGCATGAATTTGAAACTTTCGACAATAATTGCTCCCTATATGGACCCACATGAATTAGGGTCTATCCAATGACTATCGTGTCAATTAAATCAAAATCAGAGTCCGAGTCACACAGACACACAGACACACACACACACACACACACACACACACACACACACACACACACACACACACACACACAACACACACACACACTAATAAACAGTACATAATATACATGGCACGTTTTGCTGGTTTCTTAATCACCATATCCATAATGTCAAAACTCACTGTATCAAGTGAGTCAAAACTCATTAAATGTAGTGTGTCAAAGCTCACTGTATCTACTTTGTCAAAAATTAACCACATCAAGAATGCCCAAACTCACTGTATCCACTAGGCCCAAACTTACCATATCCAGAGGGAAATTTTGCACATTCAGTATATCAAACTCATCACAACAAGAACGTCAAAGCTCAACCAGCTGCCTTGGTACAGTGGCTAATGTCGCAGGTTCCCAGCTAGGAGACTGTGGGTTCCATTCCCATAACAGCCATTTGTTTGTGGGATTTCTCTGCCCTGTATAATAATAATAATAATAATAATATATAGATTTTATATAGCGCAATTCTTGAAATCAACTCATTGCGCTCTACAATCAATACTCATTTACACAACGGGCTGCCTACCTGGGTAGTGCCGACTGAAGAGCTGCCAGCTGGCGTCATTCGGTCGTTTCCCGTGTCATCCAGTCGATATCGTTCAATATCGATCACTCATTTTCCTTACTTCCTTCGTTCTTTCCATTTCTCACGCAGCGTGCATGCTATGTGTAACGTGTCATCCATACCAACGGCCAAACTGGCCTTCTCTTCCGAAAGTTGGTGATGGGATTTTACGTGTGTGCAAGATGTTATGCGTGCGTTCACACACGGAACCTCGGTTTATAGTCTCATTCGAAGGACTGTATGGGAAATGGAGTCAGAACCAATGTTAACTCCGAGGGAAAAATCCCCCTGTACCGAAACGCCGCCGCGGCGGGGGTTCGAACCCGCAACCCCAGGATCACCAAGATTACGAGTCCGGCGCTCTACCACTGAGCTATTCCGCCCCCTCCTAACCACGGTTAAGTTTGCTATGGGCTGTCTAGAAGACTGTGACCACACAGTAAGTTTCACCACTTAATGCATACTTTTCTGAATGTGTTGCTGAAATTCTTGACCACCACCGCGGGTGTCTGTATTTCTCAGGCCTGGTTGATGCCGAGATATATCATGTAAGTAAAATAGCATACAGCCATGTCGCGCGGTTTCAGACCAGAATGGAAATCTGCAGAATCATCGTTATCATCCTCATCCATGAGCAGCTTTGAAAAAGTCTCCAATTCTGTGGCCCTTCATGCACTGCTCTCATGATGACCTCAGTTTTTATGACCTCTCCATGTTTATGGCTTGATTTGATCTGGATAGTTTCTGTTGGGGTCACCGGTATCAGCAAATTTATGGGGCCTGTCACTGGATGGACCTGGTGGCATTTTCCTTCAGAGGGTGAGTTCGCTCACACTGGCTCTGCGACTCAGCAATGATTGTTGTCAGTTGGGGGCTAGGTAGGGGTGTGCTGCATATGTTGGAGAAGGACAGGCGCCACTGAACACCACCACAGTCTCCACAGCAGTGCAGCGTCTCCTCATGACCCCTTCACATTAACTGCTCCCTGCCGACTGCCGGTGCTGAGGAAGGGGCAGGATAGGCTAGGTTATTGCTGTGGATGAACAGCATGGGTACAATGCCACTGTGGTGGCACAGGAAATGAAAAAGAAAAAAAAGAAAAAACAGAAAAAAGGTCAAATCACGCAAATCTAACTGGCTGAATTTCATCATATCCAGAATATAAAAAACTCACCATATCTAGAATGTAAAACTCATCACATCAAGAATGGAAAACTCACCACATCAAGAATGTCAAACTCATCAAATCCAGAGTACCATAAACTCACCATATTAAGCATGTCAAACTCACCACATCAGGCATGCCAAACTCAACGCATCAAGAAGGTCAAACCCACCACATCAAGAAGGTCAAACTCACCACACCAAGAAGGTCAAACTCACCACATCAAGAACATCAAACTCACCACATTAAGAAGTCAAACTCACCACATCCAGAATGTGAAACTCACCACATCAAGCAGGTCACACTCACCACATCAAGAAGGTCAAACTCACCACATCAAGAGGTCAAACTCACCACATCAAGAAGGTCAAACTCACCACACCAAGCATGTCAAACTCACCACATCAAGAAGGTCAAACTCACCACATCAAGAAGGTCAAACTCACCACATCAAAAAGGTCAAACTCACCACATCCAGAATGTGAAACTCACCACATCAAGAAGGTCAAACTCACCACATCAAGAAGGTCCAAACTCACCACATCAAGAAGGTCAAACTCACCACACCAAGCATGTCAAACTCACCACATCAAGAAGGTCATACTCACCACACCAAGCATGTCAAACTCACCACACCAAGCATGTCAAACTCACCAGATCAAGAAGGTCAAACTCACCACATCAAGAAGGTCAAACTCACCACATCAAGAAGGTCAAACTCACCACATCAAGAAGGTCAAACTCACCATATCCAGAATGCGAACAGCGAGACAACTCCCACCACGAGCGCAATGGTCACAGGAAGCCAGCCCATGACGTCCATGGTCACGCCCACTGTCCACTACTCTGTGGAAGCAGAATAACAGACAACTTGACCGCTGGGCCCCTGAGCACATCACCATACACAAAACAACATGGTGCATCACATCACAGAATCACGTTTCCTCACAATCACTTATTCACAATCTGTAACAAATAACATGCTAAACAGTAATATGTAATACTGACAGGCTCAATGGGTGTAACAAGAACACAGCAGAGTATGTTGTGTTAGCTTCAGAGACATTCAAAGTACGTTAATGAAGACAGAGAGAATAGTGTACAGGTAAAAATTGAAGCAACAAAGAGGGAATTTTGTCATAGACCAGCCGACCACGTAACAGCTTGTTTGGGGGATGTCTTATCACATTGCAAACATGAGAAGTTCTGTCATAAGAAAAATTCACCAAAAAATAAAAATAAAAAACATATACTGTAATGATCTACAGCAATTCATAACGTCATGTTCGAATCTTGAAACTAAGCTACTGTTTTTAATGAAAAGTTCAAAAAAAAAAAAAACAACAAAAAAACATGTTGGCAAGTAAAAACAGTGAAGAATGGACAACCAGCTGCCACTGCGGACAGCATTTACAGAGGCAGTATTTACATTTATCAAAACAGCTTTCTGCTTGAAGTACAAAAAAGCAACTATCTCAACCTGGCATGCGTCCATGGATCCTTTTCTCTACTTCCAGCAGTCAACAGGAGGTGTTGTGAATATGGAGAATGGGAAGTGGGGGAAAAAATTTGAGTGGAGGGAGATTCCCCCCCCCCCCCCCCCCAAGCGTTGGGGTATTAGGAGGGAGAGTCTTGCCAAACTAATTGTATATTTTGACAAAAATAGAATGTCATACACAAAAATTGTCATTAGAACTGATACTGCTTAACTCTGATTCTAAAATCATTTCCGTTGTTATTCTTGTCCCCTTTTCAGCTATAATTTGGGTTGAAAGTATGGGTGTAGAAATGATCAATCTGGAGATGCAAATAAATGTTATGAATTTGAGAAAAGGTCAAATGAGTGGGCTGTGTCAGTAGCTGACTTTGGCGCACTATAGTCTGTCCTACATTGATTCTTATTGCTCTGTTGGCACACTATAGTCTCTCCTACATTGATTCTTATTACTCTGTTGGCGTACTATAGTCTCTCCTACACTGATTCTTATTACTCTATATAGTCTCTCCTACACTGATTCTTATTACTCTATAGGCTCTCATACACTGATTCTTATTACTCTGTTGGTGCACTATAGTCTCTCCTACACTGATTCTTATTACTCTATAGTCTCTCCTACACTGATTCTTATTACTCTGTTGGTGCACTATAGTCTCTCCTACACTGATTCTTATTACTCTGTTGGTGCACTATAGTCTCTCCTACACTGATTCTTATTACTCTGTTGGCGCACTATAGTCTCTCCTACATTGATTCTTATTACTCTGTTGGCGCACTATAGTCTCTCCTACATTGATTCTTATTACTCTATCAGTCTCATAC
>CM031600.1:99374501-99378574 GCA_018398815.1 Conus ventricosus
CAGAATAACGGTTTTTAACGGTTGTTTAATCCATTTGCAGCATTACATCACTTACATATGGACAGAGGATCCGATCTGTCACAAGATAATCCAAACCGCTTATAAATTGGCCAAGTACTTTCTGAGATATTCCATAAAGAAGAAAACCATTACAGGCCGTTACAACCGTTAGTAACGGCTATTACGGGGCAAACTAAAACATCAGGCATCATCCGTGACCCATAACGAACATACCTGCTAATTTTCATAAAGGTCGGCCAAGTACTTTCTGAGATAATCCATAAAGAAAACAAAAAACCGTTACAGGCCGCTACAGCTGTTAGTAACGGTTATAACGGTAAGCTAAAACATCGGTCATTGTTCGTGACCCATAATGAACATACCTACAAATTTTCAGAAAGATCGGCCAAGGACTGTCTGAGATATTCCATAAAGAAAAAAAGCGTTACAGGCCGTTATAGCCGTTAGTAACGGCTGTAACGGTAAACTAAAACGTCGGGCATCATCCTTGACCCATAATGAACATACCTACAAATTTTCAGAAAGATCGACCCAGTAGTTTTGTCTGGAGCGAGTGGAACACATTTTGTACCATGGACACAGACAGACAGACAGACAGACAGACAGACAGACAGCACTTCTTCGTTCCCATTCTAAAGTACTCCCTGTTCTTTAAGAACTGGGAGTACAACAAGGAAATAGGGATGAACGTCAACGAATTCAAAGCGACAAAAACAAGAATATTACACAGCACACACATAATGTGACCCCATTTAAAAGAACATAATGACAACAAGATGCGAAGTATATAAACGCACTCCCAGTTTTTCAAACCGCTTATAAATCGGCCAAGTGCTTTATGAGATAAGAAATAAAGGCAAAATAACGGCTTTAACGGTTATTTAACCGATGTACACTTTTGAAACTGGTATTTTAGCCCCGATGACTGGGCTAAAGCCTGTGTACATACCAAATTTCATCCAAATCGGACAATATGTCAAGAATAACGCTTTTTAACGGTCACATTTTGAAACACTACATGGAAGTGCCATTTGTGTGTGATGACCTTTCTATATACAAAATTTCATTAAAACCCACCAATATATAAAAAATAACGGCAAATAACGGTTTAACGGTTATATAACCGATACACTTTTGAAACCGGTATTTTAGTCTTCACCGGGCTAAAGCCTGTGTACATACCAAATTTCATCCAAATCGGACAATATGTCAGGAATAACGGTTTTTAACGGTCACATTTTGAAACACTACATGGAAGTTCCATTTGTGTGTGATAACCTTTCTATATACCAAATTTCATTAAAACCCACCAATATATATAAAATAACGGGAAAATAACGGTTTAACGGTTATATAACCGATATGCACTTTTGAAACCGGTATTTTAGTCCTCACTGGGCGAAAGCCTGTGTACATATCAAATTTCATCCAAATTGGACAATATGTCAAGAATAACGGTTTTTAACGGTCAAATATTGGAACACTATATAGAAGTGCCATTTGTGTGTGACAACCTTTCTATATACCAAATTTGATTAAATTCCACCTATATATAAGAAATAACGGCAGAATAAACGGTTTTTAACGGTTGTTTAATCCATTTGCAGCATTACATCACTTACATACGGACAGAGGATCCGATTTGTCACAAGATCATCCAAACCGCTTATAAATTGGCCAAGTACTTTCTGAGATATTCCATAAAGAAGAAAAACCGTTACAGGCCGTTACAACCGTTAGTAACGGCTATAACGGGGCAAACTAAAACATCAGGCATCATCCGTGACCCATAATGAACATTCCTGCTAATTTTCATAAAGGTCGGCCAAGTACTTTCTGAGATATTCCATAAAGAAGAAAAAGCGTTACAGGCCGTTACAGCCGTTAGTAACGGTTATAACGGTAAACTAAAACATCGGGCATTATTCGTGACTCTTAATGAACATACCTACAAATTTTCAGAAAGATCGACCAAGTACTTTTTGAGATATTCCATAAAGAAGAAAAGCCGTTACAGGCCGTTGCAGTCGTTAGTAACGGCTGTAACGGTAAACTAAAACATCGGGCATGATCCGTGACCCATAGTGAACATACCTACAATTTTTCAGAAAAATCGGCCCAGTAGTTTTGTCTGGAGCGAGTGGAACACATTTTGTCCACGGACGACAGACAGACAGACAGACAGACAGACAGACAGACAGACAGACAGACAGACAGACAGCATTTCTTTGTTCCCATTCTAAAGTACTCCCTGTTCTTTAAGAACTGGGAGTACAAAAAAAAAGAAAAAAACAAGACTACCTGCTAATTTTCATAAAGGTCGGCCAAGTACTTTCGGAGATATTCCATAAAGAAGAAAAACCGTTACAGGCCGTTACAGCCGTTAGTAACGGTTATAACGGTAAAGTAAAACATCGGGCATTATTCGTGACCCATAATGAACATACCTACAAATTTTCAGAAAGATCGGCCAAGTACTTTCTGAGATATTCCATAAAGAAGAAAAACCGTTACAGGCTGTTACAGCCGTTAGTAACGGCTATAGCGGTAAACTAAAACATCGGGCATCATCCGTGGCCATAATGAACATACCTACAAATATTCAGAAAGATCGGCCCAGTAGTTTTGTCTGGAGCGAGTGGAACACATTTTGACCACGGACACACAGACAGACACACACACACACACACACACACACACACACACACACACACACACCACACCACACACACACACACACACCACACACACACACACACACACACACACACACAGAGCATTTCTTCGTTCCCATTCTAAAGTACTCCTGTTCTATATAAGAACTGGGAGTACAAAGGAGGGGGGGGGGGGGGGGGGGGGGGGGGGGGGGGGGGGGGGGGGGGGGGGGGGGGGGGGGGGACAAAACAGGAAAACGGAAAGGCGGTATAATAGTGGGGTTTCTATGTTGCAGAATTAACCAGAATTGTGCACTTCGTGCAACAAGCACAATACTTTGGTATATTGTTCTTTACAATGTTATAATTGATTTCAGATTTGAAGCCACTTCAAAATCGTTTCTTTATTTTGAGAAATAAATTTAAAAAGATGAGCCAAAGTTGCAGGTCGATTTTCTAGCGTGAGGTGCCCGCAGTGAATATTATCAAGCAAAATGAATGTAAGCTAAAATTATTTTTCAATGATAACACGTTGGAAAATGATATATCGTGTATGAAAATGCATATGTTTATCCAAAACTTTGCTGGCTTATTTTGTTTCCTTAATGTTTCAAAACTTTGTAGACCCGCAGCGGAAAAAATCAAAATGGCCGCTTTCAATCGCGTGTCCGTAATTTGCCAGTGAAAACTTCGTCTTTAGAGGTGAATGCATGCATGCCTGCGTACGTGCTCGCGCGCGTGTGTGTGCGTGCCAGCGCGCACACGTGTGTGTGTGTGTGTGTGTGTGTGTGTGTGTGTGTGTGTGTGTGTGTGTGTGTGTGTGTGTGTGTGTAATCATCTATGGGAAAAAGGAAAATTCAGTGTCCAATCCCATTTCACCTCGAGGAAAAGAGGCAAGGGAAAAGACAAACAGAACCAGAGAGGAGAAAAAGAGTGGTAGATGAGTTTTAATACTTTTATGGGCACTTGAGAGTGTGTAAAAGAAAGTGAGCGAGTGGTAGATGAGAAGTCTTATTCTTGGAAGAGGGCACTTGATGGTGTGTATGAGGGGAAAAAATTATATATGTATATATGCAGAGATTGTTCACATGTGTATGTGTCTATGAGTATGCATACCTGGGTGGTGGAGATGGTGTTTGGGGTATATATATATATATATAATATATATAATATATATATTATATATATATATATATATATATATATATATATATATATATATTACGCTCTACATGTGATGTTATAGATATGTTATACATGTACATGGGGTGTGCATAAGAATAAGGTGAGATGGGGAAGTTGGAGGAGGGGGTATAAGAGAAAATTATGGAGGAGAGGTCGTGGGAAAGGAAAAGATCTGGAATGATTCAAACTAATCCATTTATCATCAATCATTTT
>CM031600.1:99386658-99407200 GCA_018398815.1 Conus ventricosus
CGCTTGGGGGGGGGGGGGAATCTCCCTCACTCAATTTTTTTTCCCCACTTCCCTTTCTCCATTCACCACCTCCTGTTGACTGCTGGAAGTACTCAAGTAGAGAAAAGGATCCATGGCCGCATGCCAGGTTGAGATAGTTGCTTTTTTGTATTTTAAAGCAGAAAGCTGTTTTGATAAATGTAAATACGCCTCTGTAAATGCTGTCCGCGTGGCAGCTGGTTGTCCATTCTTTACTGTTTTTACTTCCCAAAACAGGTTTTTTTGTTTTTTTTTGTGGAACTTTTCATTAAAAAAGTAGCTTAGTTTTAAGATTCGAAACATGACGTTATGAATTGCTGTAGATCATTATGTTTTTTTTTGTGAATTTTGTCATGAAGGACTTCTATGTTTACAAGGTGTTTAAGACATCCCCCAAAAAAGCTGTTACGTGGTCGGCTGGTCTATGACAAAATTCCCTTTGTTGCGTCAGTTTTTACCTTTTACACTATTCTCTCTGTCTTCATTAAGGTGCTTTGAATGTCTCTGAAGCTAACACAACTACTCTGCTGTGTTCTTGTTACACCCATTGAGCCTGTCAGTATTTCATATTACTGTTTAGCATGTTATTTGTTACAGATTGTGAATAGTGATTGTGAGGAAATTGTGATTTGTGATGGGGATTGCACCATGTTGTTTTGTGTATGGTGATGTGCTCAGGGGCCAGCGGTCAAGTTGTTTGTATTCTGTTCCACAGAGTAGTGGCGGGGGCGTGACCTGGACTTTCATGGGCTGGCTTCCTGTGACTGGCGTGGTGGGGAGTTGTTCCCAGTTCGCCATTCTGGATATGGTGAGTTTGACCTTCTTGATGTGGTGAGTTTGACCTTCTTGATGTGGTGAGTTTGACCTTCTTGATGTGGGGGAGTTTCACATTCTGGATGTGGGGGAGTTTGACCTTCTGGTGTGGTGAGTTTCACATTCTGGATTTTGGTGGTTTGACCTTCTGGATGTGGTGAGTTTGCCCTTCTTGGTGTGGTGAGTTGACCTTCTTGTTTGTGGGAGTTTGACCTTCTGGATGGGTGAGTTTGATTTTCCTGGTGTGGTGAGTTTGCCCTTTGGGGATGTGGTGAGTTTGACCTTCTTGATGTGGTGAGTTTGACCTTCTGGATGTAGTGAGTTTGACCTTGATGTGGGGGAGTTTGACCTTCTGGAGGGGGGTGAGTTTGACCTGGATGTGGTGAGTTTGCCTTGATGTGGTGAGTTTGACCTTGATGTGGTGAGTTTGACCTTGATGTGGGTTGATTTTGAGCTGCTTGATGTGGGAGCAGTTAATGTGAAGGGGTCATGAGGAGAGCTGCATGCTGTGGAGACTGGTGGTGTTCAGTGGCCCCTGTTCTTCTCCAAATAGGCAGCACACCCCTACCTAGCCCCCCAACTGGCAACAATCATTCTGAGTCGCAGAGCCAGTGTGAGCGAACTCAACCCTCTGAAGGAATGCCACCGGTCCATCCAGTGACAGGCCCCATAAATTTGCTGATACCGGTTTGGACCTCAACAGAAACTATCCAGATCAAATCAAGCCATAAACATGGAAAAGGTCATAAAAACTGAGGTCATCATGAGAGCAGTGCATAAAGGGGCCCACAGAATTTGAGACTTTTTCAAAGTGCTCATGGATGAGGATGAGGATGATAACGATGATTCTGCGATTTCCATTTCTGGTCTAAAACCGCATGACATGGCTGTATGCTATTTTACTTACATGATTTATCTCGGCATCAACCAGGCCTGAGAAATACAGACACCCGCGGTGGTGGTCAAGAAATTTCAGCAACAATTCAGAAAAAATATGCATTAAGTGGTGAAAACTTACTGTGTTTGGTCACAGTCTTCTAGACAGCCCATAGCAAACTTAACCCGGTTAGGGGTATACAGGGCAGAGAAATCCCCCAAAAAAATGGCTGTTATGGGAATGGAACCCACGTCTCCTAGCTGGGAACCTGCGACGTTAGCCCCTGTACCAAGGCAGTGGTTGAGCTTTGACGTTTCTTGTTGTGATGAGTTTGTTTTACTGGAAAGTGCAAAATTTCATTGGATTATGGTAAGTTTGGGCTAGTGGATACAGTGGTTTGGGCATTCTTGGTGTGGTTAATTTTTGACATAGTAGATACAGTGAGCTTTGACACACTACATTTAATGAGTTTTGAATCACTTGATACAGTGAGTTTTGACATTATGGATATGGTGATTAACAAACCAGCAAAACGTGCCATGTATATTGGGACTGTTTATTTGTGTGTGTGTGTGTGTGTGTGTGTGTGTGTGTGTTTTGTGTCTCGGATTGATTTTTGGATTTAATTTGACATATACCTTTAGGGTTATTGATATGCATGTATTTTGAGAAAAAATAGTCATTGGATAGACCCTAACATGTGGGTCCATATAGGGGCAATTTTGTCGAAAGTTTCAAATTCATGCAATCATGAAGTAGTTGCAATTTGAATTGTAGGTCATCATTGCTAGTTTCACTGGGCTGTGTTTGCAAGTTTAGTTTGTATACTTTGATAGTGTTCTTTTAGCTTCAGTCTTAGCAATTGTATCTAGAGCAGTTTTCCAAATGAATTTTCATCTTTGCCACGGCATGCTGGCATTTCTTGCTTTTTTGGAGGTGTTGGTGTACCTACCCGTTCGTTTGTAGGTCTGATGTCTTCTCTGGAGGTGTTGGTGTATACCCCCTTTCCCCTTCGTTTGTAGGTCATGATGTTTCTTGGAGGTGTTGGTGTACCTACCCGTTCTGTTTGTAGGTCATGATGTCTTCTTGGAGGTGTTGGTGTCCTACCCGTTTGTTTGTAGGTCATGATGTCTTCTCTGGAGGTGTTTTTGGGGTACTACCCCTTCTGTTTGTAGGTCATGATGTTTTTCTCTGGAGGTGTTGGTGTACCTACCCCATTCTGTTTGTAGGTCATGAGATTTCTTTTTCTGGAGGTGTTGGTGTACCTACCCTTCTGTTTGTAGGTCATGAGATTTTATCTTCTCTGGAGGTGTTGGTGTACTACCCCTTTTGTTTGTAGGTCATGAGCATTTCATATTTCTCTGGAGGTGGTTGGTGTACCTAACCCCTTCTGTTTGTAGGTCATGAGAATTTCATATCTTCTCTGGAGGTGTTGGTTTTACCTACCCGTTCTGTTTGTAGGTCATGAGATTTCATATCTTCTCTGGAGGTGTTGGTGTACCTACCCCGTTCTGTTTGTAGGTCATGAGCATTTCATATCTTCTTGGAGGTGTTGGTGTACCTACCCTATTCTGTTTGTAGGTCAGACTATGAGTGCTGATGTGAAGTCTGCTGAGATCATGCCTCTCTTCAAAGTTCTTAGTGTGTGTGTGGGGGGGAGGGGGGAGGGGGGTGCATTCACACATGGCACATATGAGTGTGTGTGTGTGTGTGTGTGTGTTGGTGTGTGTGTGTGTGTGTGTGTGTGTATGTGTGTGATTCACATATGGCACATGTATGTGTGTGTGTGTTTTTGTATGTGCATGCACGCATGTGTCTGTGTGATGCACTTGACTATACAGAGGACTCTGTGTTTCAGGAGAACACTGGAGCTGTTCAAGACCTTTTTAAAAGTTGGGTCTCCTGGCCCTCCTCCGAACATTCTGATGGGCAATTCTCGGCAAATATCAAAAATGGTCAGTTGAAATGTTGTACAGGTTTGTCTTTGGAATTTCTGTGCTTGATTTTGCCGTATTTAAGCTGGTGTACAATAGACGATACCTGATCACCTCATACTGATCATTGCAGAAAAGGAAAAAAATTGTTTTATAAAAACAAAACGAAAATGATAAATTGGATACAAACCACATACAGTATTGCTGTCTACAATAACTGATTTTATACATCATCATCATCGTCATCATCATCATTATCATCATTTTAAATCTTTTTCTCATGCTGTTGTTGTGTGATCACCATCGTCATTTCAGTAATGTTGTCATAGTCATCAGTCATCGTCTTCGTTTCTTCTTCAACTTCACCTTTTCTCCTTTCTCTCTACCTCATTTTTCTTCTGCTTTTTTCCCCCCCCCCCCCCCCTCCAGCCCCGTTTGTTCTTCATGTTTCTTTAACCCCCACCCCCCCCCCCTCCCATGTCCCTTTTTTCCCTTCTCCTCCATTCCCCCCTTATCCTTGGCTGCAGTATATTCCTTCGCACACGTATGCTTACATCATGAATATGAATGAGCCGTTAGTTTTTTGTTTTGGAAAACGCTCACATCTTCATGAACGGTAATTGGACAGACGTAACTGGATGTGGAAGTCGGGGTCTTTGCTGGGAAACAGGTTCAGTCACATGTCAGTCTGAAACATATGTGATATAATTTTGATTTGGGCGGTTAAAAATGGGACGGCCCTTGCCCACAAAGCCAGCTGTTTGTGTTCAGGCCATTGACGCGAATGAACACCTGACACTCATTGACCGTTCAGCTGTCACATCCCATCTGTTCAGTGCCATGTTCAATGACTTCCATTCATTGATTTCTGACCCCCATTAGTCTTCATCTGATACTGTTCTAATGCAGATTTCTACCTCCCTCCCATTAGTCTTCATCTGATATGTTCTGCTACAGATTTCTACCTGCCTCCTGCCTCTCATTAGTCTTCATCTGATACTGCCCTGCTACAGATTTCTGCCTGCCTCCCATTAGTCTTCATCTGATAATGTCTGCTACAGATTTCTACCTCCCTCCCATTAGTCTTCATTGTTTACTGTTCTGCTACAGTTTTTCTACCTGCCTCCCATTAGTCTTCATCTGACACTGTTTGCTACAGATTTCTCCCTGCCTCCGGGCCTCTCATTAGTCTTCATCTGATACTGCCCTGCTACAGATTTCTACCTGCCTCCCTGCCCCCCTTAGTCTTGTTTAGCCAAGAACCCCACAAGAGAGAAACTGTCCAACATTTTATATCCCCTGCTCAGATGTGAAACCCAAAATTAACGATTATGTGAGAGACCTCTGGCAGGAGGATTGGAACCACAGACGAATAACAAACTCTTTCAGACCCGCCCCAAACCTTAAAGACTTCCTCCCATCTATGTCGGGTGGTCGTAAAGAGGAAACGGTTCTGTCCCGGCTGCACCCCGCCATTCGTATTTTACCCATTCTTACCTTTTAAAGAGTGACAAAGCTCCGTGGTGCATTCCATGTCATGCACCACTCACAATGAAACTGTTCTTTTAGAGTGTTGGGACTTGCACGATGTGAGACACAAACATTTTACAGCGGAGTCCATGAAGATCCTGTTCAGGGATGTCCGCCTGATGTGATCCTTGGGTTTTTGAGAGAAATTAACATTTTTTCTTGATTGAGATTTTACGGAAGAAGGATTTTTAACAAAGTTTCTGGTTCGTTTGTAGATGTGTCATTTAACGAGTTTGTGTGAATGTTTTTATTTTTTTTTTTTTTTTTTTTTAAAATGACTGGTGAGTTGATTTTAACGTGGTGACGCCCTGATGTGGCCCTCTGCGGTCGGCTGGGCTATAAGAAAACATTATCTTATCTTATTTATACTGTCCTGCTACAGATTTCATGGGTGAAACTTTTCCGTCTATGGACGGAAATCCGTCAAAATGACTTTCAGTCTTGACGGAACTTCCGTCAATTTAAAAAAAAAAAAAAAAAAAAAAACCGATTTATCGGTTCCGATTTTGTGTTCGATCCAAGTTTTCCATCTCATACCGGAAGTAGCTGTTTCTGTGTTTCCGGCATCTTCAAGGCTAACATTGGCGCGTCTGACTGACAACGAAAGTTTGCACGGTGCTCCAAAAATTAAGTTGTCATGGTTTTTTTTGAAAGAAGGAGATCCAGTAGCATGCTCGAGGGCCAAATTAGAAACAAATGGGATGACAATGGCTAAACGAACTGATGACGACGGCAATGAATATCGCAAGTGGTGCAAGAAAATAAATGTGGCCGGCACGTGTTACTGTATCGTTTTTTCAAAAACGATCAGTTACGGAGGCGAACGGAAAAAAGAAACTTCGAAGCCATGCTGATCACCCAGAGCATAAAAAAAAACATGAAGGCGAGTTAACATTTTTGTATTTGCTAAAGTAATTAAAAATCAAATTTAAAAAGTTGATGGGGGGTGGGGGGGGGGGGGGGGGGGAGGGATTGGGGGGCTAATTATACTTATAGTTGATATTTTGGTGGGGTGGGAATAATTTAATGTATATTAGGGGTGGAAATTTTTCCAATTTTTTATTGTTTGGATTTTTTGAAAGAGAAATTTCCTTTTTTTTAAATATTACTTTCAGGGGGGGGGGGGGGGGGGGGGGGATTCTTAGAATTTTATTATTATGAGTGGGGTTTTTGTTGTTGTCAGTTTTCATTTTGTTTGTTTATTGATTTATTTTTTTTAGTCCCTTTCCTTAAAAAAAAATCATGTTTGTTATGATACTTTTTTAGGAAAAGAAAAGGTAGAAAAACAGAAATGACCTGAATCCTCCCTCCACTTTACTTTTTTTTTTTTTTAATTTACCAATTCCCACCTCGGAATGTTATCACAAGCAGCCCAAAAAAAATGTAGCTACTGTCTCCTCCCCGTCTTGCCTATTTCCAGCTGCAGCCCCACTGTCCCATTTCTACATCTGTTGTCCATCTGTGCCCCGTTATGTTCAGTCTGCTTCTCCAGCTGCTCCATTATCTCCAGACCTGGCTCCAGTAGGAAAACGAAAGCTGGTTGCTGCAGACATCAGGCAGTTTTTCAACGCGCCACTCTGGGCTGAAAGACTTTTTTTTTTTTTCATCTTTCCTTTCTTTTCTTTTTCTTTTTTTTTAGTTTTCTTTACCACTCATTGTTTGACAGGGCAAGAGAATTTCATTAATATTTGACTGCTTAAACAAAATCAACTCGTCCTTGCTTTTGTTTTGACACCCTGGAAAATGATAGAAATGTGGATTTACAGCTTTGCACTTTATTGATGGACAATTCTGAAAATGATTGAAAGGTTTAATTATACTTCATGTATATGGTGGCTTTTGACAGTGAGGAACAAGAGGAAAATGACAAGATAAGAAGGCCACCTTTGTTCATCCATTTTCTATATGTGGTGTGGTTTGCTAGGAAGACAAAATGTGCTGACAACATGTCAACTTTTTATTTCTCCTTATTTAAAATGGTGTGATTCTTTGACTTAAAAGACAAATGGTGCCAGCAAGAATAAGGCTACTTTGGTTCCTCATTGTGCATCTCAAATGTTGAGCATGTATATTCTTTTTTTCACACAGTCTTGATTCAAAAAGTAAAGTGACCATTTTTGGAATGTTTTGATCAGTTCAGATTGGGTGAGAAAAATTTCCCTTTTTTAGTTTTTATATTCTGGTTTATTTCACATTTAGACTTTACTTTCCTGAGGCTTGTACAATAAGCCATGAATATTAAATTTTTTTTAATTTAAATGAATTAATGGAACATAAAGTCTAACAGTAACTCACAAAAGCATGTTACAGTTAAGCTTTTTATGCAGAAATCATGTTACAATTAAGCTTTTTCTGGTGCAGGAGAGCCAACGAAATTGGCCTAAAAAATTTTTAAAACAATTTCGCCCGGGGGGCTTCGCCCCCCTGGACCCCCCAAGGGGCGCTGCCCTGTAACCCCACGGGGCCTAGGCGGCCCCTGGACCCCGGCCTTAATTTCAGTCAAATCAAGTTTTGTAGGTTTCACCCATGGAAAATTCTACCTGCCTCCCATTAGTCTTCATCTGTTTCTGTCCTGCTACAGATTTCTACCTGCCTCCCATTAGTCTTCATCTGATACTGTCCTGCTACAGATTTCTACCTGCCTCCCATTAGTCTTTATCTGATTCTGTCCTGCTACAGATTTTCTACCTGCCTCCCATTAGTCTTCATTGATACTGTTCTGCTACAGATTTCTACCTGCCTCCCATTAGTCTTCATCTGATACTGTTTTTGCTACAGATTTCTACCCGCCTCCCATTAGTCTTCATCTGATACTGTCCTGCTACAGATTTTACCTGCCTCTCATTAGTCTTCATCTGATACTGTCGTGCTACAGATTTCTACCAGCCCCCCATTAGTCTTCATCTGATACGGGCCTGCTACAGATTTCTACCTGCCTCCCATTGTCTTCATCTGTTTCTGTTCTGCTACAGATTTCTACCTGCCTCTCATTAGTCTTCATCTGTACTGTTCTGCTACAGATTTTTACTGCCTCCCATTAGTCTTCATCTGTTACTGTCGTGCTACAGATTTCTACCTGCCTCCCTGCCTCCCCTTAGTCTTCATCTGATACTGTCCTGCTACAGATTTTTACCTGCCTCCCTGCCCCTCATTAGTTTCATCTGATATGTTCTGCTACAGATTTCTATCTGCCTTTCCCCTTAGTTTCATCTGATCTGTCTGCTACAGATTTCTACCTGCCTCTCATTAGTTTCATCTGATACTGTCCTGCTACAGATTTCTACTGCCTCCCCTTAGTCTTCATCTGATATTGTTCTGCTACAGATTTCTACCTGCCTCCCATTTGTCTTCATCTGATACTGTTTGCTACAGATTTCTACCTGCCTCCCATTAGTCTTCATTGATACTGTTCTGCTACAGATTTCTACCTGCCCCCCTGCCTCCCATTAGTCTTCATTGATACTGTTCTGCTACAGATTTTTACCTGCCTCCCATTAGTCTTCATCTGATACTGTTCTGCTACAGATTTCTACCTGCCTCCCATTAGTCTTCATCTGATACTGTTCTGCTACAGATTTCTACCTGCCTCCCATTAGTCTTCGTATGATACTGTTCTGCTACAGATTTCTACCTGCCTCCCTGCCTCCCATTAGTCTTCATCTGATACTGTTCTGCTACAGATTTCTACCTGCCTCCCTACCTCCCATTAGTCTTCATCTGATACTGTCCTGCTACAAGCAAGGCACACAACACAGTTTCCTGGTCCCTAAACATTGCACATAACGCTCAGTTCCTACAGACATGTGTTTTACCAATTTTTTTTTTCTTTCTAACTTATGTCAACTATCACTAACAGCGTTGTTGCTTATGGTGCGTTTGAATCCAGAAATTTCAAGATGGGGATAATGATTGTTGTGTGTCACTGTATAAGACAGTAGACAGGGATATATGTATGAGTATATCCCCCTTTATAACCCCCCCCTTCCCCCTTTTACCTGAGAGTATGAACGCCACACACCAAACACACAGACAAAGGAAAATATGGTGCACAAACAGAAGGCTTTATTTGCATTCACACACGCACTCTCACCAACAGAATGGCAGATGAAACACAAGGCCTCTACATCCAACACACACAGCGTTTTCCCCACACGGAAAAACAAAACAAACAACAACAAAAAAAACAAAAAGAATCCAACTATACTAACACCAATACGCGACCATCAGCGCATGGTCCCTTATCCATACCTGTGCACGCTGCACATTCACATATACAATGACCCTTCCCTCAGGAGGCACACACACACACCTCAGCCCACTGAAGGCCAATACCAGAAGGGACAAGGGTGAATTATTATATCACCTGGTAACCCCAGGCTGAAATATCAAACAAGGTTGATATTTTATAGAACCTGAGATGCCACGCGATGTTTTTCCCAAGCTGTATTCCTTATGCTAATTTTTTATGTACTGGTGTCAGACTATCCGTACACCAAGCTCAACCCCCAAAATATTCAAAACAAATTGTTCAAGTGACCCGAAACCCAATGTTGCACTTTCAGTACTTCATTCAAAGTCCCTGGCGGGTACTTGACACACGCAAGAAAAACAAACTCCCCCTCAAAAAAAAAAAACAAAACGGCAACACAGTGTTTCCCAAAATAATCACATAAACGTCTGTCTCTGTTTCACGACGCCCTCACACCAATGTACCGCCCAAAACACAAGACCTGCACTGAAGCGCTTGAGATGAAGCAGCAGGAAATAAAGTCGTGATGCATCGAAGAGCGCGGTCCCCTACCTACCGGGCACCAACTACACTCGCAAGTCACACGCAGATAGTATACCGCAGTGAGCCTCAAGATGCTTGCCCACCCTGAAGAAAAGATAGAGCTGAAGTCGGAGGAACTGCCACACTCGGACTGCGGAAGAAAAGAGACGGCGTCCCGACCGGAACGCACCCTGCCGGCTCCAGGTGTGTCCTCACTCCAGGCAGAGGAATGAGCAGGGATGACAGTGGAGGTGGAGGTGACACAACCCCCCCCCCCCCCCCCCCCCCAAACCGAGAGAGCCGACCCTCACGGATTTGTTGTGTAGGGGAAGGTAAAGAAACTCACCGGAAACCTTGGACAAAAACAGGAACGACACACAGTGGATGACACCCTCAGTCGCCGGGACACTGCCAGACAGCCAACGCCCTGGTAGATGCAGAAAACCCCCCGCCTGAACACCGAAACACCGACAGTCTAAACTTGGGTAGCCAAACCTTCAGAAGTCGGTCGAGGGCAGACCCAGAACCTCTGCCCCAACGGGAGAACAAACTTGAGCACGAGGCCAACCAACCTTCGCGGACAACGCCTCATTCGTACTGACTTGCAGACACATGACGAAAACTCTGAATTCACCTCGGAAACTCACAAGACAGCACTCACATGCACGGAATTCCCCACTCACATCGAAAAAATCCAGTTTCCGAGTGTTTGTTTACACACGAAAACCCCTTTCCGGCGAGTCTAATGTTTCCCCCTCCCCCCCCCCAAGAGAAAAAGGTAAGCAAACCCCCGGCGGGAAACCCAATACTTCAGGGCCACTCCCAACCCTGGCAATGGCGGGCCACACTCCAAAATTGCAGGGCGACCGTTCAGTTCGTGCGGACATGTTCAGAAAAAGGGTTGACGGTTAAAAGAAATCTTGTTGAATTTTTTTTCCTTTTTTTTCAAAACACCAGATCAGGATTGAACAAGGGGAAAGCTTTCCACTCTTCATGAGTGATGGTGGGGGAGGGGGGAAAGGGGGGTGAGGTGAAGACAGGCCGAAATGTAGCAGCCAAGGGGCAGAGCCCGTCAAGAAAAACACAGAGGACAAAATGGATTTTTTTCCTTTTTTTCTTTTCCCTGCCCTCGCTCACACCAGGGGCCACCACTGCCGGGGGGCACTCTCGTCAGCACATTTTACATTTAGGGGGGCAGTGGGGCCCTCCGTGCCCCTAAATAGTAGACAAACCCCGGGCCGCAAAACCACGACACACTGCTGCAGTCAAAAACAACCTACAGGACGGGAACTGACAGAAAATTTTTGCTTTTATCGCAGCTTCGTGTTTTCTGGCTCGCCGTCCCTTCAAAATAATCAAAGACAATGAAAACCTTGGAAACCCAAAAATAAAATGCAGAAGTCACATTTGACAATTTTGTTCCCGTACTAAATCATTGTGATTAAAGCCCCATGTGAACCCCCTTTTATGTGTTTGCCCCATATTTCCCCTATTTCGAAAAAAAAAATACTAAAGAACGTGAAATAAAATTTTCAATGAATGAATAGCTGGATTTCGTTTTTTCATAATATAAAATTCATTATCCAAGGGAGAGCTTTGTTTTTGAAAATTGGGAGAAAACACAACGATTTTTCTTCGGGGGTCGGGTTTTGTTTTGATAGATTTTCAAATTTAAAAATACTTTGTTGAAATTGAAAAAAAAACTTTGTTGAAATGGACTGTTTGGAAATAAGTTCTATGCATTTTTTAGTTTTATTCAAAAAGAAAAGGAATCAATGCAATAATTTGATTGGGGAAATCGAATTTCGTGAATGAAATTTGGTTTAAAAAATCGACAATGAAAGAAGGAGGCCCCTTGTCAAGCAAAACCGGGGCTTCATCATTGATATAGTCGAAGCTTGTACGGAAAAAAAATTACTGCGTATACAAAAATGAGCTTTTGCACTTTCTTATAATGTCTTTTCGGGTTCTTCGTTTTTCCATACTTTTTGTGAAATCAAGAATTATTCATGGTTTGTTTTAACAGACAGTTGAAAATGGGTGTCAAACTTTAAAGGTGCAAAAAGCCAGTTTTGAGGAAAATTGGGTTTCAGCCCCTACATTGTAACAAAAAAAATCCATTTTTTTTGTGACTTTGATGAATTGTACAACATGAAGGTTCTGGGTATTTGCATTTTTAAAAAGTTTCACAACAAAAAGTAGATTCATCAACAAAACAGGTAAAGGGGCGATAACTCCCAAAAAAAACATGTTTCATCCATGAACGAAGCCAAAAAAAAAATTTTAACTTTAGCATCCCGTACAATAAAAAACATCTCGATCCCCTTTTTTATAAAAATTACTGCTGGTTGTGCAAGCAGTCGTGCCATGCCCTTTTACTGAGCCATTTTTTCTGGCCTAGAAATTCCAGCCATGATAGCGGGAAAAAAAAAAACACCCAACAGGGTTTTTTTTTTTCAAAGGAGAAAAAACCCCAACCCCCTGGGCTTTTTTGTTTCAAAGGGGAAAAAAAAAACAAACCAACATTGGCTTTTTTGTTTCAAAGGAGGAAAAAAAAAACAAAGCCCAAAATGGGTTTTTTTGTTTCGAAGGAAAAAAACCCAAAAATGGGCTTTTTGTTTCAAAGGAAAAAACAAAAACCCCATGGGCTTTTTTGTTTTAAAGGAGGGGGAAAAAAAAAACCCAAAATGGGCTTTTTTTTTTCAAAAGGAGGAAAAAAAAAACCCCGCAGGCTTTTTTGTTCAGAGGGAAAAAAAAAAACAACCCCAAAATGGGCTTTTTTGTTTCAAAAGGGGGACAAAAAAAAACCAACATGGGCTTTTTTGTTTCAGAGGAGAAAAAAACCCAACAGGGCTTTTTTGTTTCAAAGAGAAAAAAAAAATCCCCATGGCTTTTTGTTTCAGGGAGAAAAAAAAAAACCAAATGGGCTTTTTTTTTAAAGGGGGAAAAAAAACCCCCCATAATGGGGTTTTTTGTTTCAGGGAGAAAAAACACACACCCCAAAATGGGCTTTTTTGTTTCAAAAGGGGAAAAAACAGCAACTGGGGTTTTTTGTTTCAAAGGAGAAAAAAAACACCCAATATGGGCTTTTTTGTTTTAAAGGAGAAAAAAAAAAACCCCCCAACATGGGCTTTTTTGTTTCAAAGGAGAGAAAAAAACACCAAAATTGGGTTTTTGTTTCAAAGGAGAAAAAACCCCCCCCCAACATGGGGTTTTTTGTTTCAAAGGAGGAAAAAAACACCCAAAAATGGGCTTTTTTGTTTCAAAAAAGAAAAAAAAACCCCCAAAATGGGGTTTTTTGTTTCAAAGGAGAAAAAAAAAAAACTCAAAATGGGCTTTTTTTTTTTCAAAAGGAGAGAAAAAAACACCAAAAATGGCCTTTTTTGTATCAAAGGAGAAAAAAATCCCCCCAACATGGGGTTTTTTTTTCAAAGGGGAAAAAAAACCACCCAACATGGGTTTTTTTTGTTTCAGAGGTACTGAAGTCCACCAGCTTCACATTAGAGTGTGAAATGAGGCTGTGAAACATTCTCAGAGTTTGTATCAAGGTGATATTATCTAGACTTTGTCCGGGCTTGTTTAGGAAAAACCTTGCGCTGTATGTTCTACACATGGTTGACCCGCCTCTTCCCCCAACTCTCCCCACCCACCCCTCGGGGGTTGCAACCCTTGCCGTGGTCGGAGGGCTTGCTTTGGTCCTGTGATCTTTTAGGCTTTGCTGACGGGGGCATCAAAACTCAGCTAGATGGTTAGTTGTGAACACTGCTAGGCCTGTATAGCCAAGTTGCTGACTGGCCAAGCATTACGTGGTAGGAATTGATCCCCCTGGTAGGGTCTCCCATGTCAGAAAGGTTAGGAGTGAGGGCCCAGACAAATAGTAACCCACCTTTTTCCTATTCTGTCTTCTGCCTTTCTTAACGGATCTTTTTCTTTCTTCGTCTCCCTTCAAGTCTTCTTTTCCACACTCCTTTTCTCTCTGTGGTCTCCTTAAGATCCCCCGCGTTGGCCGTGCGGTGCGACCTGTGTCGGAGGGGGATGAGATCCTGGTGATTGAGGGGGCCAGCGCTCTCAACACATCACTTTGGCTCGGACCTCTCCTGGGACAGGGAGTACACCTTGGGCCCCGGGTGTACTAATCGGCTCCCCTTCTTGGGGCTGGGTCAAAACAGGCATTTCTCGGGCTGGCCAAGATAACCCTGTAGTGCTCAGCTCTCTGTTTCCGCGAGTTGGGCATGATCAGGGGGGATAGGGTTGGTAGGTTTTTGTCTGTTGTATATCTCTCTGAAGCCTGGAAGGGGTCAAGACAGTGGATTCTTGGCCCGGGCCCCCTTAGTTGGACTCCAAGGTGGGTGGGTAAGGGAGGGATGAAATATAATAAATACACAGGGTTTTTCAAAAACTCCCCCCCAAAAAGGGAAAAGAGGAAGGCACATCCCCTTTTTCAGAGGACTTTCAAACAGACAGCGTTTCTGATACTGAGGTACGACAAAGACAGGTTTCTGGGCTTCCTGGTCGTGATGGAAGGGACGGAGCAGGAAAGACCCCTTTCATCTCTGACCCTTTTGCCACCCAAAAGGGCTTTCAAGGTCTAGCAGGTGACCTCAGTCAGTCAAAAGGTTGAGGAAGGGTCTTTTCTAATTCAATGTCGATCTAAAAAGCAATCTGAACAACTGTTGAGAGCAACAAAGATAGTGGACAGGGAGATCGGGTGACTCCTCATAAACAGTTAAATTCGTCAAAAGGTGTGATTCGTGCAGAGATCTATCGGGGTTTTAAAGAGGCAGAAATCAAGACGGAACTGGCGCCCCAAGGTGTGACGGAGGTGTGCGGGGTGACGGTAAAGAAAGGTTCAGAGAGAGTGGACACCAACACCCTCTTTCGGACGTTCTGCAACCTGTGCTCCCTCCGGTCATCAAAGTCGGTTACCTAAATGTTCATGTTCAGCTGTATGTGCCGTCCCCGTTAAGGTGTTTCAGATGCCAGAGGTTTGGCCATGTCGAGACCGCTGTTCTGGGCAGGAGGTGTGCGTATTTGCTGAAAGGCAACCCATGAGGGGCCCGTGTAAAGATCTGGCACATTGGGGCAACTGCGGTGGCGCCCATCCCTCCTCTTCACGAAATTGTCCTCTGTGGATTCAGGAATCTGCAATACAAAGAGTTAAGACAGAAAGAAGATCTTTTTGAAGCCCGCAAGCAGGTTGTGGGCAGTCAGACGGCCACAGCATCTTTTTATGCTTCGGCGTAAAGAAAATTTCCACTCGGTCAGTCTGCTGCCAGACTGATGAATTTATCTTTTCAAAGACACTGCAAGGAAGGACTGTCAGCTCTGGTGGAAGCAGGTCCACCACCCCCCAACCACAGTGAATGCCCCTGGTGGAGGCAAAAATCCCACCCCTCAGACTCCCCAGCAGTCTACAACATCTGCTGCTGGGCAGTTTAAAAAAACCACACCCGCAACTCGAATTCCTCTGCCCAGTGCCCGTGGGGGCAAGGGAGTTCAACCCAGTGTGGAGATGGTGGAGAAAAGGGAAAAGAAACCCCCACCATCTCCCAAATCCGGGACCTCCATCTCCAAACTCCAGGCCTTTGTCACCTGCGGGCAAGTCTGCCGCAGGTCCAAAGGCCACCACAGTCCAGTGAACAAACTAATAAATTTGCCCCATTGGGAATGCGGACGTTGAAGAGGAGATGACCTGATTTCTCCCCTTTTTCGCCTCTGCACCCATGGATAGTACAATTTTCCATTGGAATATCCGTGGTCAAAATTTCCCAAACTTCGAGGAGCTGCAGCTTTTTGTGTCAGTCTCAAAAAACCTTCCGTCGTGGCTCTTCAAGAAACTCAAATTCAAAGCCGAAGACCTTTACTCTTTCTGGCTTTAATTTTTCTTTGGGAAACTGAAACAACCATCCACTTTGGGGGACTGTCGGGCGGTGTTGCCCTTCTCCTTACACAAAACTTTGTTGTATAGTCCTGTCATTCTGTCTACTCCTTCAGGCTGTAGCTGGGGAGTCACTCTCCACAAGACTGTGACATCTGTTCCCTTTATCTCTCACCTTCTGTCCCGGTTTGTCGTCGGGGACCTTGTCAGTCTGATAGAAGAACTTCCTCGACCTTGTTTGCTGTTGGGTGACTTTAACGGTCACAATCCTCTTTGGGGTAGTGCCAGTACGTCATCCAGAGGTTTGTAATTGAGGATGTCCTTTCAGATTTGGATTTGTGTTGTCTGAACGACGGATCTGCAACTTATCTCCACTCTTCCACAGGTTCACTTTCGTGCTTAGATTTGTCGGTTTGTGACCCCTCGCTGGCCCTGGACTATGATGGTCTGTCTATGACGATCTGCACGGAAGTGACCATTTCCCTGTTCTTTTACAGCCCATATTAACTGAAACCGCCTCTGTCTCTAAAACATCTCAATTAAAAAGAAAGCAAACTGGGATCTATTTTCAACCACTTTTCAAAAAATTCCAGGACATGATTTTTTTCCCAGAGTCCCAGACCCAGAAAGAATCACTGACTAACACCGTGATCAAGTGGCTAAAACTGTATTCCGTGTTTTCCCGACAAACTCCAAATGCCAAAAACCCCCTGGTTCAATTCAGAAATGCCAACAAATTTCAAAAGTTCGCAAACGGGCTCAGCGTCGGGTAACCAACGACCTTCGGGTCCCAACGCTAGAGCCCATCAGAAACTCCGTGCTAAATCGAGACACACTTTCAAAATCAGTAAACGTCGGTCCTGGAGAAACTTCTGCTCCAGGCTGACATCTAAAACTTCCAAGAAAAAAGTCTGGAACTCATTAGAAAAATCAAAGGGAAGAACACCAACACCCTCCATTCATCACTTGAAACTGCTGATGCTCTGATCATGACAAACAAGCTGTTGCCAATCTGTTGGCCTCCACCATCCAAAAAGAACTCCTCTTCTTCAAATAAATCTGCAGTCTTTTTAAGAAACAAAGAGGTTAGAGAGAAATCTTCATACAATTTCACATCAGACAACTTGAAACCTATAATCTTCCTTTTTCAATCGTTGAACTCAAATCAGCTTTACAAACCGCATGATTCTGCCCTGGTTGGATGACATTCATTATCAGGTTGTGAAACATTTTCCAGAAAGCTGTTCTCAGACTCTTCTCCAAGTCTATAACCATATCTGGACCACAGGGTCCTTTCCGCCCTCTGGCGGAAAGCCCTGATCATTCCCATTCCAAAGCCTGGAAAGGATCTTACCCAACCCTTCCAACTATCGCCCAATTGCTCTGACCAGCTGCCTTGTAAACTGATGGAAAAGATGGTCAACTCCCGTCTGATGTGGAAGCTGGAAACCGATGGTCTTTTGGCCGTGAACAGTGCGGTTTCCCGGGAAGTACCACTCGACGGTTGACCATCTAATCCCTCTGGAAACCACCATCCGCAAGCCCTTTGTTAACAAGCAGCATGTGGTCGCTATCTTTTTCGACCTCGAAAAGGCGTACGACACCACGTGGAAAAAAAGGAGTCCTCATGGACCTGCACAGACTTGGTTTTCGGGGTCACCTGCCTCTGTTCATTCAAAATTTTTAGCCGATCGACGTTCCAGGTGCGTGTTGGCACCACACTCTCTGACATCCGTGGGGGAGGAGTTGGGTGTTCCTCAGGGGAGCATCCTTTCTCCCGCCCTTTTCAGCATTAAAATTAATGACATTGTCCAATCGGTAAACCTGGGCACCGAGTCCTCTCTGTTTGTTGATGACTTTGCGCTGTATGCAGTTGGGAGCTTCTTACCACAGTATACAGCGGGCGACTCCAACTTTGCGTCAACAGAATCCAACAGTGGGCCAGGAAAACGGGTTTACCTTCTCCCGTACCAAAAACTCAGTCAATTCATTTCCACAATTTTTCTCGATTCTTTGATGACCCGTAATTCGTCTAGACAAGTCCACCATTCCAGTTGTAAAAGAAGCCAATTTTCCCGGGAGTTATTTTTGACCAAAAACTAACTTTCTCAGCCCATCAAAACCTCAAAACTTCTTGCCAGAAAGCTCTGAATATTCTGCGGGTCGTAGCACACACGACTGGGGCGCTGATAAGAAAACTTTGCTGCACCTCTACAGAGCCTTGGGCCGTTCCAAACTGGACTACGGTTGTGCCGTGTACGGCTCTGCAAGACCCTCTTACCTCAAACTCTTGGACCCTATCCACCATCAAGGGCTTCGTCTCTGTCTTGGAGTGTTCCGCACCACCCCTGTGTACAGCCTGTACGCAGAGGCGGGTGAACCTTCATTGTCCAACCCCAGGCTGAAACTGTCTTGAATTATTTATCCCACTGTTCTCAGAACCGCAGAAACCCGCCTATGACTGTGTCTTTGTCCTTCCGTTCCAAAGTAAGTTTGAAAACAACCCGAAATGTATTCCGCCGTTTGGTCTTCGTATGCAGCCTCACGTGCGGAATGCAGGTCTAGACCTAGGAGTTGTGTCGGATTTTTCAAGTTTCGGATCAACCTCGTGGACCTTCTTCACGCCAGAGATTCATTTCGATCTTGCAGCTTTTCGCAAAGTCTACCAGCTCTCTGGCGTCAAGGCTTTGTATGCTGAGCTCTGTTCCAAAATTCCATCCCATCAAAAAGTTTTCACTGACGGTTCCAAGTCGAAGGGGAGTGGCCTGTGCAGCCTTTCTGCCTGGGGCTCCTTTCAGATACTGTTGAAAAAATATTCATTCAGATGCTTCTGTATATTCTGCTGAACTTATGCTCTGGTTTTGGCTTTGAAGATAATATCACAATCTTCGGGAAAAGGGACTTTCTGGTTCTGTCGGATTCGCTGTCGCTTTGGAGGCTATAGCTGGGGCCCCAACCTTCAGCATCCAGAACTTTACTTTTTTTGAACTTTTTAGCAACTTGAAGGGGGGGGTTACAACATTACTCTAGCTTGGGTTCCTGGTCATGTTGGCATCGGCGGGAACGAAATGGTTGATCGTTTAGCCAAGAACGCCACAAGAGAGAAAAATGTCCAACATTTTATCCCCTGCTCAGACGTGAACCCAAAATTAACGATTATGTGAGAGACCTTGGCAGGAGGATTGGAACACACAGACGACTAACAAACTCTTCAGATCCGTCCAAACCCCTTAAAGGGCTTCCTCCCATCCACGTCGGGAGGTCGTAAAGAGGAAACGGTTTTTGTGGCCGGCTGCACACCGGCATTCGTATTTTACCCATGCTTACCTTTAAAGAGTGAAAAAGCTCCGTGGTGCATTCCTGTCAATGCGCCCCTCACAATGAAAAAAGTTCTTTTAGAGTGTTGGGACTTGCACGATGTGAGACACAAACCTTTTACGGCGGAAATCCATGAAGATCCTGTTCAGGGATGTCCGCCTGACGTGATCCTTGAGTTTTTGAGAGAGATTAACATTTTTATCGGATTTA
Source organism: Conus ventricosus (assembly GCA_018398815.1). Lineage (NCBI taxonomy): Eukaryota > Metazoa > Mollusca > Gastropoda > Neogastropoda > Conidae > Conus > Conus ventricosus. The sequence continues at coordinate 99,406,008 of CM031600.1, forward strand.
AGATTTTACGGCAGAAAGATTTTTAACAAAATTTCTGGTGCGTTTGTAGACGATGTCATTTAACAAAATGTGTGAAAGTTTTTTTTGTTGTTTTTTTTGTTTTTTTTTTTAATGACGGTGAGTTGATTTTAACATGGTGACAGCCCTGATATGGCCCTTTGCGGTCGGCTGGGCTATAAGCAACATTATCCTTATCCTCTCTCCAAACCCACCCCCTACATTCTTCAGAAGCTTGTTTGGGGAAATTGTATGCTTTCACAACTTTGTATAAAACTGGAATTTTCGGACAAAAGCTTTGAATGTCTACCATCTATATTTGGGGGGTGATTTATTAGTAGTCCTCCTTAAAGGTAGGTATGTTTAGACTGGCAAGAACATATTGATGATGTTTCCAGTGATTGTGATTGACCCATGTTTCTGTGCTCTGCCTATGACCGTGCTTCTGTGCTTTGCCTTTGACCATGCTTGTGTGCTTTTCCTTTGACCCATGCTTCTGTGCTTGCCTTTGACCCATGCTTCTGTGCTTTGCCTATGACCTGTGCTTTGCCTATGACCTGTGATTTGCCTATGTTCTGTGCCTTGCCTGGACCCATGCTTCTGTGCTTTGACTATGAACCATGCTTTAGTGCTTTGCCTATAAACCCATGCTTCTGTGCTTTGCCTATAACCCATGCTTCTGTGCTTTGACTATGACCCAGGGTTCTGTGTGTTGACTATGACCCATACTTCTGTGCTTTGACTATGACCCATACTTCTGTGCTTTGGGCTATGACCCCTGCTCTGGCTTTGACTTGGGCCATGCTCCTGTGCTTGTCTGCAGTGTGTGATGAGGTCTGATGAGTTTTTTCTTCCCACAGGCCTTTGTGAGGCTTTGCTGAGTGGACCAAGAAGTATGGAAAATGCTTTGGGTGAGTTTCTGAAATTTAGTTGTTTTGTGTGTGGCTTGGTTTTCTTTGATTATGTTATACGCAAGGTGGAGAAAATACTCTGCACGCTCGGTCAAATACGCAAAACATAAGCATGCATTCATGTTCCATGCACACATGTCTGTGCTACACACGTATACATACACAGGATGCAGGTGCAATGCTATGCATGTGCTGCACACCATAGCCTGCGCACACAAACCCACATACACACACAATACCTCTGGCACACATACATGTATGCACACATATGCAGCCACATTTATA
>CM031600.1:99408200-99436044 GCA_018398815.1 Conus ventricosus
ATTACCTGTTGTGCCGTGCACTATATCTCTCCTAACTGATTCTTATTACTCTATAGTCTCTCACCATTTTACAGCCTGATTCTTATTACTCTGTTGTGCACTATAGTCTCTCCTACATTGATTCTTATTACTCTATAGTCTCTCCTACACGATTCTTATACACGTTGGCGCACTAAGCTCTCCTACATGATTCTTATACTCTGTCAGTTCTCACAGCGCCATAGTCTTCACATTTTTGAAGCTGACACTAAGACAAAGACTGCAGGCTGTGTGTGTGTGCGTGGATGTGTGTGTGTGTGTGTTGTGTGTGTGCGTGTGCGTGCATGCGTATGCGTGTCTGTGTGTGCGCTTGCATTTGAGTGTTTATGGTGTTTCAGCCCTGATAAAGGTTTTGTGGTCAGCAGAGCTTAAAGCAACATGATTTTGAGTTGAACAATGCATATGAGTGAGTGAGTGCATGCATGTGTATACATGCATATGTTTGTATACATATGCATAATTCTCTTAGAGAGCAACTTTCAACCCTTTCGAAGAAAACCCCCTAAACGTACCATCAGACTCTGGAACCAAGCAGATTTACCAAAATTGCACAGGGATACTCATGATTTCAGTCGTCTTTTTTTGAGGTCCCATAGTGTTAAAGATAATGTCAGTGACCTTTGGAAGTGTATAAAAACTAACTTGGAATTTATTATGGATGACAACATACCTACTAAAATAACTTCAAGCAAGAACCACCAGCCATGGATTACTACAAAAACTAAACGTTTGTTGAGAAGGAAACATCGTTTCTTTAAGAAATTGAAACTACATCCTAATTCAGAAAGATTACTGTTAGGTATAAACATATTAAGAGAAGGTGTCAGAGAGAATGTAGCTTGCTCACTCCAATTATGTTAATTCAATGATTTCAAAGGTGATCATCAAAACAAGAAATTATGGTCTTACATAAGGAGTAAGAGACAGGACAACATTGGGATTCCAGACCTGAGAAACAACCAGAATAACCTAATACAGGACCCTGAAGGAAAGCAAATTTACTAAAGCAGTTTTTGTTCAGTTTTCTCAAATCCCAAACCTTTAATTAACGTTAGACTAAAGGATGATGATAAACTCCCTGAAATGCAAAACATCAAAGTAAACAAAGCAGGAGTATTTAAGTTACTGACCAACATCAATGAAAACAAAGCTACTGGTCCTGATGGCGTTCCTGGCAAGCTCTTAAAATTATGTGCCAATGAATTGAGCGAGGTATACCAACTACTTTACCAAGCTTCACTGGACCAGGGAGTAATACTTGATGAGTGGCGAGATGCGAGCATTGTTCCCTTATTCAAAAAGGGTGAAAAACAAAAGCAGAGAACTATAGACCTGTATCTCTTACATCCATATCAGCCAAACTACTTGAACACATAATATATAGTAGCATAATGGACCATCTTGACAAATATGACTTCTTAAATAACGGCCAGCATGGTTTTAGAAAGCGAAGGAGTTGTGAGACTCAACTTATAACAACTCTCAATGATTTTAATAACTGTCTTAACAACAGACAGCAAATAGATGCAATTTTATTAGACTTTTCTAAAGCCTTTGATAAGGTTGACCATGAGGGCCTGCTGCTTAAATTAGAACACATCGGCATTGGCGGTTCTTTGCTAAAATGGGCTAGATCATTCCTCGTTGGGAGAACGCAGCAAGTTGTTGTGGAAGGGTCGTCATCCCATTGTAAACCAGTCTTGTCAGGTGTACCACAGGGAACTGTTTTGGGGCCCTTGTTTTTCTTAATTTATATAAATGACATAAGTAGAAATCTCTCTCCTGACAGCACTGATGTGGCCCTTTGCGGTCGGCTGGGCTATAAGCAACATTATCTTATCTTATCTCTCTCCTGGAACTACTATAAGGCTTTTTGCAGATGACAGCTTAGTATATAGAACAATCAGAAGCAAGAATGATACACCGCATTCTACAAGATCTAAACGCTTTACAAGAGTGGAAAGAACTTGGAAAATGGAATTTCATCCCCAAAAGTGCCAAGTGTTGTGTACCAATTAGATCAGATTATTCTATCCATAATACTATTCTTAAAGAAACTTTTTCTTTCTTTCTTTCTGCGTACGCAGGCTGATACTCCCTGCGGACACTCCCTGTATAGCCAGGCAGTGGAGTTTTGTGTGTATGACCCTTTTTTATCCCGCCATTAAGGCAGCCATACTCCATCTTCGGGGAAGGTGCATGCTATGTGTCACGTGTCATCCATACCAACGGCCAAACTGGCCTTCTCTTCCGAAAGTTGGTGATGGGATTTTACGTGTGTGCAAGATGTTATGCGTGCGTTCACACACGGAACCTCGGTTTATAGTCTCATTCGAAGGACTCTATGGGGAATGGAGTCAGAACCAATGTTAACTCCGAGGGAAAAATCCCCCTATACCGAAATTCGAACCCGCAACCCCAGGATCACGAGTCCGGCGCTCTACCAACTGAGCTATCCGGCCCCCTAAAAGAAACTAATGCTGCAAAATATTTAGGTGTGATTATAGATAGTCGTCTCAAATGGAAAGAACATTACAATTTAGTATGTAAGAAAGCAAATAACATCTTAGCTTCCTTATACAGGAATATCAATGACTGCCCCCAAAAGGTTAAAGACGACTGCTACAAAACACTGGTTAGACCAGTACTGGAATATGGTTGCTCAGTTTGGGATCCTTACCATCTAAAGGACATTGATAACCTCGAAAAGATTCAGAAAGAGAGCAGCACGGTTCGTAACAGGGAACCACATCAGAGAAAAGGGGAATACTAGGAAGAACATGAGGAAATTAGAATGGAAACCCTTAGAAGAGAGAAGAGCTTTTATCAAACTTAACATCTTCTTCAAAGGCAGAGCTAAAGTAATTGATATTCCAAAAATGGAACAACTAGTATTGAATAAAAGTAGCACCAGGAGTGGCGGTCAATGTTATGCCATACCTGCATCAAATATTGACAGCCACTTACATTCTATTTATCCCAGTTCTGTACGGCTGTGGAACTCACTGCCGGGTGCCATCAAGATTGCCACAAATGCAATCTCATTTAAAAAACAAATTGATACGACAGTTTTGAGATCTGCATATTGACGATTTTCTATTTTTACTTCCCAGATATTTTACTGTTACCTGGGCTGAATTTGGCCATTGCTTTTAACTTCTTGAATATCGAGTGCGACCCCTTGTTGCCAAATTTGCTCCAGGGGCCAACAGTCTGAGTCGCACTATTTTATGTTATTTTATTTTACTTTTTAACAGCGCGCTGGTGACCTACTCGTTTCTGAGTGAACCAGTATTTTAGTAGTAGTAGTAGTAGTAATAGGGACTGGCTCATTAGCCTAGACCTCGCGGTCTATCATGTGTCCCCTCTAAATTTCTTCACTTTTTGGTCATATGGCATGCTATAATTAATATCTTTATTGCAATCCATCATAGTCATGAAACATTCTCTAAATTTTGAATCATTATCTAGAAAATTCTTGAAAGTATTAATATCAGGTGCAAATTTAATGGTAGTAGGTATTTCATTCCAGTGGTTAGCAACTCTATAAGAAAATGAAAATTTACGTTGATTAGTGTTACAGTGCTTTATAAAAATCTTTCCTTCTGAGTTTTCTAGTACTCGAAGTTTGTGCAACAGAAAAGAATGTCTCAATGTCAATATCATCATAGCCATTAAAGATCTTATATACTTGAATTAGGTCACCTCTGATCCTTCTTCCTCTCAGCGAGTGCAGATTCAAATATTTCAATCTTTCATTATATGATAAGTTTTTGCAATGCATCAGCAATTTGGTAGCTCGCTTTGAACCTTTTCTAACATTATTGATTGACGCTTTAAAAAAGGGCTCCAAATCACATTAGCGTACTCCAAATGTGGCCTGACAAAAGCTTTGTAAATTTCAAAAAAGTATCTTTATCTAAATAAGTAAAAACTCCTTTTTATGATACCTAACATCTGGTTAGCTTTATTTACCACTCTCTGTAAGTGAGGGTCAAATGACAACCTGCTATCGAAGGTAACACCCAAGTCTTTTTCTTCAGTAAGAGCCACTACTTGGTGATAAACATCATTCTCCATCATTTTATATTCATTATTTTGATTATTATTCCTGACGTGCAATACACCACACTTGGTCATGTTGAAATACAGATTCCACGACTCAGACCACTCTTGCAGTTTGTAGATATCGTTTTGAATACAAGTACTCTTTGATGTACAATTGTAAATCTTAGTATCATCTGCGAATATTTTACATGGACTGACAAGGTTATCTGGTAGATCATTTATAAAAATAGTGAAAAGAACCGGTCCCAGTATACTTCCTGAGGAAATACCACTAAGTACATTACATTTCTTTGATTTGGCTGCCCCTACTCTGACTTGCTGAGTTCTATCACTCAGAAAGTTTTTGATCCATTTTAATAAGGTGCCACCAATATCCGTATGCTGCTAGCTTTATAAGGAGTCTCTTATGCGGACCGTATCAAAAGCTTTTCTAAAATCCATGTATATGATATCAATTCCTTGTCTGCTATCTAGCATTGTTGTTATATCCTCCATAACCTCTAACAGCTGTGTGACACATGATCGTGTGTTTTCGAAAACCATGCTGACATTTAGAATATAAATTATTATCTGTAAAATAGGAGACCATTGAGTCTCTGACAATACTTTCTAAAACCTTGCATAAGATACAAGTAAGACTTACAGGTCTGTAGTTGCTCGGTTCACATTTTGTACCTTTCTTAAAAATCGCTGTCACCTCTGCCGTTTTCCAGTCTTCAGGTAATACACCAGTTTCAAGTGTCTTATTAAAAAATGAACACAGTGGAACAGATAGTTCCTCACACAGCTCTTTTAGTACCCTTGGTGGCAATAAATCAGACCCTGTGCCTTATTTGGGTTAAGTTGTTTTAATTACTCTCCACAGCTTTGGGAGTGACTCGAATTTCTGTTAACATTACCCCATTTGAATAACATCCTTCTCTCAAGTCCGGAATGTCGCATAAATTTCTTGGGTAAATACACTTGAAAAAAATGTATTTAACATTTGAGCCTTATCCATGTCATCCACCGCAAATGTACCATCAGGTCTCTTTAATGCACTTATACCTGTACTCATTTTAATTTGCTGTTGCACATACCTCAAACTTTTTTGGATTTATTTTACCTTCATTGGCGATCTGCTTCTCATAATCTCTTCTTATTCTTTTTAACAACTTTTTACATTTGTTTCTTTCCTTTATGTATTTCAGATAAGCATAACCTGATTTAGTGGTAAGGTATCTTTGAATAGTTTATATTTCTTTTTGATACATCTGAACGCTGTCTTATTCATCCATACAGGTTGTACTTTTTAGTATCCCTAACTTTAACTTTAGGGATACATTTCTCCATACCATTATGCAGTAATCTTTTTATGTAGTTCCAACTCTCTTCGCTATTCATTTCTGACATCACCGACCAATCATGATCATTTACAATCTTTCTAAACTTATAATAATCACCCTTGCTAAGTTTGTAAATATACTTAACCTGTTTTTTTTACTTTTTTATTAGAAATGTGAAGCTGAAATGCCAAAACTCATGGTCACTTTTACCCACTGGGTCAAGATGCACAATGTCCGAAATAAGATTATCTTCGCTTACAAGTATCCAGTCATCCAATGTAGGGTTTTGATCAACTCTCCTCCTTGTCGGTTTGCTTACCTTCTGTATCAAAAAGGAATCTAGCACATTTTGTTAATGCTGTCATTTTTTTCTCCTGTCCATTTTCCATCCCAATGGACGCCTGGAAAATTAAAGTCGCCCATAATACACACCTTAGTATACTTCGATACCATATCAGATTTAAGTATTTGAAATAATTTCTTATCATTTTCTTCACTGCTAGTGTTTGGGCTTCGGTAAATACATCCAAATAAAATTTACCATCTTGGACACTTTCGACTGAGCACCACACACTTTCCTGAAATTCACACACATTTATTTCCTCACACTCTCGCGCATTCATTGACTTCTCGACATATAATGCTACACACCTCTTAACTGGTTTTTTGTTTTACAAACATGTCATAATGAGGATGGCAAACTCTGATTCATTCAAAACATTTGGGTGCTTCGGTTTTATTTCCGTCAGTGCTATAACACTGGGCTTGATCTCTTCTATTCTTGTAAATAACTCATCTTTTTTATTCAGTAAACCATCAACATTAGAGTATAAAACTGTAAGAAGAAGAAGCACGCCCAGAGAACTGTTCCTTTCAGTCACTAGAATTGTTTCAGGGTATCAAAGTCAAGCCTAAAAATCCCCAGGCACAGTCCATGGTCAGCTGCTCTTGGGTTGGTGGACCAAAATCAGAACCATTAAAATGATGATGGTGGATGTTTTAAAAAAAGAAGAAACGACCACGGAAAAGGAAGCCATCTTACCTTGTGTTGGCAACACTCACCCAGTGATCAAACTACCTCAACACTGATGTCGACAGCCAGCCAACGGGTGGATGGTTGATTCGTTTAACGTCCCGTCGGCCAGTGGTCTTCACGCTCTCGAGTTAATGCAGTGTGACAACAGTTTACCGCTAGGAAACACGCTGGTGTGTGACGCTCGCGATGATGAGATCATTCCGTGTCTGCCCTCTAACCGGACTCTGTACGCTGGTATGTACAGCGACGGCTATGGGTACACATGTACCCTAAAACGAACGAGGTGCTCTTCTGTTCACCGCCGTCGGACGGGTCTCCACAATCAGTAAGCTGGGTATATCTGAGACCATGTAAAGTATAGGGTGCTAACAGCGTGGAAGCCGTGATCGATTGCCACCAACTTTCTCTCTCTCTCTCTCTCTCTCTCATTTTTCAGTCAACGTTCGACAGAGAATTAACTAGGCCTACATACAGTTTTCTTTCTTCATCTTCTTCTTCCAGATGGGATGTTTAACCTGCCCTGTTCCCACAGTCTTCACGTAGACTATTCTGGCACACAGGTTGCATGCATTGTGTATTTTCGTGTAGCCGGTACTCACCCGTCTTAGGACATGAGCATCGGGATCTTTAGAGTCCGTGTATGATCTTAGTGCATGTGACACAGACTAGACCTCGGTTTATAGTCCCATCCGAACGACTTCAAGATTTCGAACATGCAGTTTGTTGTTTGTAACTGTCACACTGTCACTATTGCATACCCGCATTCATGACAGCATTTACTCCATACGCACACGCAATCTTTCCAATCAACCAAAAGGCGCACTACCGAATGTTTTTCTTCTCCCCCTCTCCTTCAGGGAAAACACTTTACTAATCACAACAACAACTTGTAAACAGATTTTACACCTGTATCTCTCTCCGCACTGAGAGACAAATAAATCCGCACACATGTATCTCTCCTCACACCGAGAGACAAATCAATCTTCACACATGTATCTCTCTTTACACTGAGAGAAAAAATAGTCTTCACACTTGTATCTCTCTTTACACTGAGAGATAAAATAATCTAGTTCCGCTTCTATAAAGCTATGGCCTTCACATTCCGTTATCCCAAAATTCCGGACCAGGAGAATGCATAACTCCCGTAATCACTGAGGACCTGCCTGCCTCAAGTAAAAGCTTCCCTGCTTTCTCAATTCCCTGTCTCTCTGAGACAATATACTGCCCCCTCGAACTCTCCCGTCCTGGAGATACGAGTCTCGACTTCTCTTCCGCGACTTCTTCTGTCTCTTGCGAAAATGACGAGCTTCAACTCCTCTCCCTGGAGTTGGTACTGGCTGGGGCTGAACTACCGGTGTGTTCCCCCACACCATGGCCATCTTCAACCACCTCACGGGGTGAAAGATGAAGGGTGAAGGGCGAAGGGTAAAGGGTGACGGGTGAAGGGTGAAGGGTGAAGGGCTGGTAATGACTGGTCAGCAAAGAGGACCACCGTCCTGACAGGTTCGAGTCTCTAGGCCATCTGCTGGTTTAAAACTGACTCTTTCCCCCCTTCTCCTAGTGAGTGCATACTCAGTGTTCAAAACACATGACCAGCACCTTACCTTACCAGCCCTGTTAAACTATCACTCAGTGTCACTTTCACCCAATGACCACATTCGTTCTTGAATGAGTCATACTCACAATTATTTTGGGGACGCCCGCTACACTAGTCAAGCCACATGAAGATTCTTCCTTTAGTTGTGGCATGGGGAAATGATTCATATCACTAACTACATGTGATGGAGCGTCACATGCCTTGATGTGAGGCTACGTCACATGACACCCCCCATCCTGGGATGAAAAATTTTCTCCAGAAAATTTTTTTAAAGGATATACAACTTCACTTAAACACATCTTCAGTCATGAATCTCAAAATGTGTAACCATCACACATGATTCACCAAATTAATAATCAACGTATATGAAATCAATCATCATGATCCACCATAAATAGCATATTTCAAACTTTCAGTCTTTCTAAAAAAAAAAACATTCATAAATTGATCACCATATTTCACAAAATACATTTCACAAATTACATGGATAAAACAATTAGGGATATTAACAATTCAAAGTACAAATTGTGTTCATACATTAAGATGTGAAGCACATTTTTCCCCTTGATCTTTGTCTCACATCATATGTTCAAAACCCTCATGAAAATGAGAATATTTCCAAGTGTAAATGTTTCTCAATAGACATGTAAACAAAATAACATAGTTTAAACATAATTTCTTTTTCCCCACATGTAATGTTATAGTCCATTGAAAAGTCACATGCTTTCCATTGTTGACAATGACAATGAAAACAATTGGTTTGTCTCATTGCACAATCAAAACATGCATATATACATTTCTAAAGAGTTATTTGCTCATCACACATACATATAAATTCATCGTCACAAGCAAGTTAGACATAAATAGTACTTGATTTTTTCCATTGTTTACCAAAGAATAAATATGTTATTACATCAACATCAAGTAGTTGTTTGCTTGTAAAACATATAGTCACTTCAATAAGCAAACTATGCATAAATACCACTTGATTAAATCGTCAGTAGCATACAAGCACCGTCAAAAGTGATCACACCGTAATCATTAAGAAAGACAAAAACAGGAATAGTCTTTCCCTTGAAGACAGTTACATTTGTCCATGAATATTCACGCACGTGACAACAAATCTGCCAGACATTTTGTGTTCCAGGCACTGGTTCAACAGTAAACTGGAATTCCTGCAATGCCAAAGACCATCTTAATAACCTGCTGTTCTTAGTCTTTGACGATTTCAAGAACGTCAGTGGCCTATGGTCAGTCTGTAACTGAAACTTTCTTCCAGTCAAGAACCTGGCGAACTTCTCACATGCCCATACAATAGCCAAGCACTCTCTCGACAACCTTTTTTTTTTTTTTTTTGCAAACGGCAGGGGGTATGGTCTGGTTCGCACTGTATTTCAGAAGTTAACTGAATACTATGGGGTTCAATACCAGTCACTGTACCTGGGGTATCTGTCAACACATCCTGAAAGTCTTTCAAAGTTTCTTTGAGCTGTTCTGTTTGACTTGTAGACAAATCATCGACAGAAACCACATCCTCATAGGTTTCACCTTTGATAGACAGAATAGGAAGGGGTACAACATCATCTGCACTGGTAGATGTTAACACTCCTACATTTGCTGTTTTCATAACCTTGATCTGTCCCTGTATGTTACATTGGTACAAATTCATCACTGATATGTCTGTCATTGACATCAGTTTCTGACACAGGACATATCCACTCAACTGACTGGTTGATGGCAACATTTGTAACGTTCAACATATTCTTCAACATGTTCACATGAAATACCTTACTCAATGTTTGCCATTTTTTTGATCTTATAATTTACTTCAGAAAGTTTTTCGACCACCTGAAAAGGACCCTTCCACATAACACGAACTTGTTATGTTCATCAGTGAGTAATACAAGGACTTTATCCCCTACACTGAAGGAACGTGCCTTTGCTTTTCTGTCTGCAAAGACCTTGTACACATCTGTTTTTTCTATCAGCTGACTGTTGAGCAAGCTCACATGCATCCTTCAAACGATTATGCAGTTCATAAACGTATTGGTAAACAGTTTTAACTGTCAGGTATGTCCGTCCTTTCCGTCCATTGTGTCATCAATAGATCCAAAGGACCCCTTGGTGAGTGTCCGAAAAGAAGCTCAAATGGTGAGAATCCAGCGTTTCGTTCGGCATTTCCTGTATGCAAAAGCAAAGCCGGTATGAAACGATCCCATTCCTGGGGCTCTTGCCCTGCAACCTTTCTCAACATGGACTTCAACGTTCCATTGAAACGTTCAACCATGCCATTCGATTGGGGATGATATGGCGTGGTTGAAATGGAAGAGATTGACAACAGTCTGTAAATTTCTCTCATGAGATCAGAATGAATTGCGTTCCACAATCCGAGAGAATTTCGTCCGGAAGACCCACTCTGGAAAAAATTGCAAGTAAGGCTTCAGCGACAGATACTGTATCAATTTTCTTCAGTGGAATCGCTTCTGGATACCTTGTTGCTGTATCCACCAAAGTCAAGATATAGCGATATCCCGAAGAAGACAGTTGTAAACGGTCCAACAAGATCATAGCTACCTTCCGAAATGGAACGGAAATGAGAGGCATTTTGTGCAAAGGTGCACATGGGACGCGACCTTTCTAAAATGTCTTTTGGCAGATGTCACATGAGCGGCAGTATTTCGTAACTTCCTTTGTGACACCTGGCCAATAAAAAGAATCAAGAACTCTCTTTAATGTTCTTTTGATTCCGCAGTGACCAGCGAACAATGCATCATGAGCCGTGTGCAGTACTGTTTCTCTAAGTGGTTTGGAACCACAACTTGTCTGTTGTCCTGTCCAGGTACACACCTGTAGAGAATGTCAGAGTCCAGTATGTACGTTGGTTTGTCCGTTTTGTACGTCAGTGACAGTCTGTTTAGCAGCAGAAAGTATTGTCGTCAGCGTCTCGTCTTTTCCCTGCATTTCTTTTAAATCATCTGGGGTAATCTGGAGTTCATCCAGTTTTGAGACTTTTAGCGGCTTTGTAGCCTTTCCCTGCTCTATGACGTTTGATCTAGTACTCACAAGACAAGAAACAAACGATCCTCCAGCACCACCATGTACTGTAGCGACACCTGGCAAATTGCCCAAGATCAAGTCGCAGACTGGGTTATCAATAACACAGGCGGTAAGAAACCGAGTAGTTTCGGTTGAATCGACTGAAATTTTCGCCAGCGGAAAACTTTCAATCTTGCCTCCAAACGACTACACTTTTGGACAGTGTTGAGATACTGGTCTTGAAGCACGAAAGATTTCCGTACACCAGCAGTAGTGCACCCAGTGTCTCGCAAAACCGAAGCCTGCAATCCATTGATGGCTCCGTTTTCTAACACCAGTCCATCAACAGATTGATTGGTGCCAAAACAAGGCCTTCTTCACAATCAGTGGAGACTAATGCGGGTTTTGAATCATTTGGTTTGAAAGGGCAATTCCTTTTCAAATGGAACTTGCCATCACAAAAGAAACATCGCATTGTCTGATCGGCAGCCGACTGATTTTGTGAACTTCTGTTCTGTCCACGAACTGGCCCAAAAGGTCTACGTGGTGGTCGTTGTCCACGACCTCGGAACGTTTGCTGAGGAGTAACGGGTCTTTCCGGCGGTGAGTACTGGTATAGACGAAAGTCACTCGAACCGCGGAAAAGATCCCTGTCCGTTCCTAGGATATGTATATCCTTGAGGACTCAAAAATGACCCACGATTTCCTTTCCTGTAACTTCCCTGTCCTGATGGGATAGTACATGACGCATGAGACTCAAAGATGGAAAATTCTCCTTTCCTAGCCACGCCCTTATCTGGGTGAGCGATACAATACTGATCAGCCATCTGACACATTTCCTCCACGTTTTCAAATTGCCTTTCTTAAGGAAAGTGGCCAGATCTTTGCTCACGCTCTGGAAAAGTTGTTCTCTAAGAAGGAGATCTCGCAGTGATTGAAAAGTTTTGTTCGTTTTAGACAAATCGATCCATCGATCCAAACAATGACTCATACGGATCAGAAACGACGGAAACGATTCTCCTTTTCCAGGGCGCACAGAACGGAAACGTTCGTGAAAACGATCAGCAGAACATTGAAATTTCTTGAGGAGTTCTTCTTTCAACTGATCCCAAGTTAAATTTTGTTTCGCTGCAAGTGAGTGGTACAGTGTCAAGCGCTACCCTTAAACAACGACGCAATATACAATGTCCACTTTCCTTTGGCCAACCACAAGACGTTGCGTGACTTTCAAATCGGAAAAGAAAACTATCAATGTCATCCGTTTTTTTCCTCAAAGTGGCAACTTTGGAATATATGCCGCTTTTGGTTGAGGCATGCTGCGGAACCGACTGGTGGAGGTTCTCTCGATGCCTGTATTCTTCTAATTTCAGCATCAGTCTCTAATTCTAACTGCCTCAACTTAAATTGACGTTCTTCAGCTTCAGCTTCCCTCTGTAGTTTATTCTCTTCAGCTTCCCTCTGTAATCTTTTTTCTTGAATTTCAGCTTCCCTCTGTAGTTTATTTTCTTCAGCTTCCCTCTGTATTTATTTTCTTCAGCTCAGCTTCCCTCTGTAGTCTATTTTCTTCCCTCTCTCTTAGCCTGTCTGCCCTATCTGTGCATTGTTGCACATAGTTAGTAAGTTTTTCTCCATCAAAACCCAAGCGTTCCGCTTGTTTAACATATTTATCAAAATCATCCATACTGAATCGTCAGATATAAACACCAAACAATCTCAGAGTATGATATAAAAATAAGGCGATATATGATGATATTATGTTTCACAAACCGTAATTATAGTATATACAAATACAGAATTCAATTTCCGGTGTAAACAAAAAACCACTTACTAAAACAGGGTATATATGAAATCCAAGGAATGTATTTTTCCAAAAATAATTTGCAACTGTTATCAATTTGGAATTTACAAAACAAAATGAAGTTTAATACAAAACTGTTTTCCCTAAGAAAAAAAAAAATAAACACAATAAAGTTTTCTGAAAATAAATTCTTTATAAAGTTTTAGTTCTCAAATGTTCTTGTTGTCAGTCTTTCTTTCTTACTTACTTTCAAACGAATTTACAAAACAAATGTACCGCCTTATACAAAAAATGAAATAAAATTTACAAAACAAATGGAATCACAAACAATTAAAAAGAGGGGAAGAAACACAAACTAGCGGAAATCCTACCTAAAAGATGAAAATGTTGAAAAGAAAACTAGATAGGAGCCTATTGAGGAGAAGGTTTAAGAGGTTTTGAAAAAGGGGGTGAAAAGGAAATGAAAGGATACACAGGACCGGAACAGTAAGAGGAAATCAAGAAAAGCAAAAGAAGCCCACAGACAGCACCCTAGTGGTCACTGTCTCCCGTGAAACTGGAGACGGGAAAAACAAATCACTGCACAATATACACCACATACAGTAATAATACAAAATACTAAACAATCAATCAATAAATGCACATTCACCCAAACTCAAAGAAAATCTCGCACCACACCCAGAAAAAAAATAATCAAAAGATAAAGATGTTTATTTGGGCAGAGCGGTAATCAACTCACCACCTACACTACTAGCGTGACGGAGGAGAAGTTGATCCCACACACTCTGAGGGGCAAGGGGAAAAATCAAACTGAAACAATAGGAAAGCGAAAGAAATAGATATTTATCAGAAGGGAAAGACTATTGACTCCCCAACGCCATGTCCCCCTGCTAAACGCAGGAAGAGGTTGGGGCTATCAGTCCTGGGAAAGGGGACAAAAATACTAATCCTCTAGGGGAAGGACAGCGATTCCTCAACGCCCTGCCCCCTTGCTGCCAGGTTCGAGCAAGAGGAGGTTGAGGCTATCGGTCCTGAGGTGGGGAAGGGTCAAAAAGAAATCCTACCAAAAAAAAAAAAACCCTTAACGGAGTAGAGCAACCAAAAGAAATGTCAACCACCCAACACATATAGAAATAGAAAAAAAAACAACAACAAATGCAAATATTATACACAATAAATAATTAAACTTTCTTCTTTTTTCCTTTCCTCAAACCCTTGAGGGCACAAATAGAAATCCTTTTTTTTTCTTCCTCAAACCCTTGAGGGTACAAATATAAATCTTTTTTTTTTTTTTTTTTTTCCCGGAGAAACAACGGCAGCTACGCCGGTGAAACTGGAGTCGGGGTCACCACTGTTCACACTGTCACTATTGCATACCCGCATTCATGACAGCATTTACTCCATACGCACACGCAATCTTTCCAATCAACCAAAAGGCGCACTACCGAATGTTTTTTCTTCTCCCCTCTCCTTCAGGGAAAACACTTTACTAATCACAACAACAACTTGTAAACAGATTTTACACCTGTATCTCTCTCCGCACTGAGAGACAAATAAATCCGCACACAGTATCTCTCCTCACACCGAGAGACAAATCAATCTTCACACATGTATCTCTCTTTACACTGAGAGAAAAAATAGTCTTCACACTTGTATCTCTCTTTACACTGAGAGATAAAATAATCTAGTTCCGCTTCTATAAAGCTATGGCCTTACACATTCCGTTATCTCCAAAATTCCGGACCAGGAGAATGCATAACTCCCGTAATCACTGAGGACCTGCCTGCCTCAAAGTAAAAGCTTCCCTGCTTTCTCAATTCCCTGTCTTCTGAGACAATATACTGCCCCCTCGAACACTCCCGTCCTGGAGATACGAGTCTCGACTTCTCTTCCGCGACTTCTTCTGTCTCTTGCGAAATGACGAGCATCAACTCCTCTCCCTGGAGTTGGTACTGGCTGGGGCTGAACTACCGGTGTGTTCCCCACACCATGGCCATCTTCAACACCTCACGGGGTGAAAGATGAAGGGTGAAGGGCGAAGGTAAAGGGTGACGGGTGAAGGGTGAAGGGTGAAGGGCTGGTAATGACTGGTCAGCAAAGAGGACCACCGTCCTGACAGGTTCGAGTCTCTAGGCCATCTGCTGGGTTAAAAACTGACTCTTTCCCCCCTTCTCCTAGTGAGTGCATACTCAGTGTTCAAAACACATGACCAGCACCTTACCTTACCAGCCCTTGTTAAACTATCACTCAGTGGTCACTTTCACCCAATGACCACATTCGTTCTTGAATGAGTCATACTCACAATTTTTTTGGGGACGCCCGCTACACTAGTCAAGCCACATGAAGATTCTTCCTTTGTTGATGGCATGGGGAAATGATTCATATCACTAACTACATGTGATGGAGCGTCACATGCCTTGATGTGAGGCTACGTCACATGACAGTAACTCTCTCTGTCTCTGTCTCTCTCGCGCTCTCTTTGTCTCACCTCCTCTCTCTCTCTCTCTCTCTCTCTCTCTCTCCCAACCTTGAAATTCGCTGCCATACTTTACTTCCATAAACAGTGAATGACAAGATAACGATCAGTTTAAATCGGTTTCAGTAGGAGACGGATTTGTTAATGAAGAATGTTACGAAAATAATGGATAAACATTTGACGGGGACACTACCGCAGTTGAGAAGAAAGAGAAAAAGAAAAAAAGGAAGAAGACAGAAAGTGAAAAAAATGGAAGAAAAGAAGAAAAAAAAAGGTGGGGGGGGGGGGGGGGGGGGGGGGGGGGGGGGGGGGGGGGGGGGGGGGGGGAAAGGAAAATGAAAGCGATATAATATGTTGCAGAATTAACCAGAATTGTGCACTTCGTGCAACAAGCACAATACTTTGGTATATTGTTCTTACAATGTTAAAACTGATTTCAGATTTGAATCCACTTCAAAATCGTTTTCTTTATTTTGAGAAAATAAATTAAAAAAGATGAGCCAAAGTTACAGACGATTTTCTGGCGTGAGGTGCCCGCAGTGAATATTATCAAGCAAAATGAATGTAAGCTAAAATTATTTTCAATGATAACACGTTGGACAATGATATATCGTGTATGAAAATGCATATGTTTATCCAAACTTTGCTGGCCTTATTTTGTTTCCTTAATGTTTCAAAACTTTGTAGACCCGCAGCGGAAAAAATCAAAATGGCCGCTTTCGATCGCGTATCCGTAATTTGCCAGTGAAAACTTCGTCTTTAGAGGTGAATGCATTCGATCAATGCATTCATGCCTGCGTACGTGCTCGCGCGCGTGTGTGTGCGTGCCTGCGCGCACACGTGTGTGTGTGTGTGTAATAGGAAAAAGGAAAATTCAGTGTCCAATCCCATTTCACCTCGAGGAAAAAGAGGCAGAGGGAAAAGACAAACAGAACCAGAGAGGAGAAAAAGAGTGGTAGATGATTTTTAATACTTTTATGGGCACTTGAGAGTGTGTAAAAGAAAGTGAGCGAGTGGTAGATGAGAAGTCTTATTCTTGGAAGAGGGCACTTGATGGGGAAAAAATTATATATGTATATATATATATAAATGCATATATATTCACATGGTGACATCCCATTTGGTCTACTCCCATTTCGTCTACTCCCATTTCGTCTACTACTCCCATTTCGTCTATTTCCATACTGACCATACTGCAAGGCTCCCCCCTGGCGTAACCAGTGTCCCAGTCTACTCCAAAGCAGAATCGATGGTCTTTAGATTAGAGTAGGGCGAAGCCCGAGAGAGGACGAAGGACGAATGAACGAAGGCCGTTAGGCCAAGTCGTGCTCACACATTTCTGAGTAGGCGAAATGGGAGTAGACCAAATGGGAAGTAACCATATTCACATATGTGTGTGTCTATGAGTATGAGTATGCATACCTGGGTGGTGGAGATGGTGTTTGGGGTATATATATTACGCTCTACATGTGATGTTATAGATATGTTATTCATGTACATGGGGTGTGTAATGGTAGGCTGGCTGCGTGGTTGTGGGCGAGTATATCTTGAAGCAGGGAACTCAGTGAACAGCAGTGTTCAATCAGCTGATGTCTGACCGTTGTCCTCTTGTGTGCATGTCCAACATTTACTTTATAAGGGAGGTAACTTTATACTAAAATAAGCTGTCTGGTTGGACGATCAAGTTAACATCCAACATCTCCCCCTTTTAGATCATGAAATCATAATTTAATTACACATACTATTACCGTGGTCACTAATGCAATAAGCGGCAGCAATTTGCTATCCCTGCCTCGTATACAATAAAGTCCGTACGGACAACAAAACCCTTGAAAGGGCCTCGTGCTTGCGCATCCTCAGAACCATCCTCTTTTCTCGGCAGCCATCTTCCCGTTGAGCCTCGTGTACACGAGCAGCTAAGTATATTTTGCTTTTCTCACGATCGCTCGATCGTTGTTGCTGTTCTTTGGTGTCCTTGCTTATGTTTTCACTTAAGGAGAAACGTACGTGAAGCGATTGGGTGGTAAGGCAAGATTTACGAAGGTTTCGTCATTCGATTCCTCCTCTCACTGGCAGGCTCTTAGCCTAGCCTACTCTGCCACGCCAACCCCCCTCTCTCTTCAGCGTCACTTTCTCTCTTCTTGTTCTTCTTCTTTCTCCAAGGGTTCACTTCAACTCAGCTGCGGTTCTGTTGTTGTGACAGCGAGCTCTTTCTCGCAACCCTTAATTTGTGACGATGATCGGCTCAGCTGCAGTTCTGTCGATCTCGTCCCCTTGCCCCTAACGGCAAACGACTCAGCTGCGGTTTCTGTCGTTTCCGTTACTGCATCCTGTGTCAGTTCAGCTGTGGTTCTACTGCGCACAGTTCGATTCCCATGGCGGAATCAAAGATGCACGAGCCCCTATGACGGAAGGCTCAGGGGTGGGTAATGAGGCGGACTTCACGTTACCTCTAACGGAAAACGACTCAGCTGCGGTTCTGTCGTCCCGTTACTGCATCCTGTGTCAGTTCAGCTGCGGTTCTACTGCGCACAGTTCGATTCCCATGGCGGAATCAAAGATGCACGAGCCCCCTATGACGGAAGGCTCAGGGGTGGGTAATGAGGTAGACTTCACGTCTACCCCTCCCTTTCGCTCGGTGGGCGACCCAAGGGAAGCAACTCCCTCTCAAGGGCTTGAATCTCGTTCGGCCCCAGTTGTTTCCTTCCCCCACCTCATGTCTCTGCCCCTTTGGGCAGGACACTGAGGTTTCGCCCTCTTTTCAGGGCGTCCCTCGGGGGACTGGCGCATTAGGTCCCCATTTACTGGGTTGGGCCGGCAGCCACAGCACGATGATCGGCTCTGTCAGTCCCGTCCCCTTGTCCCCCTAACGGCGATCGACTCAGCTGCGGTTCTGTCGTTCCCATTACTGCATCCTGTGTCCAGTTCAGCTGCGGTTCTACTGCACACAGTTCAATTCCCATGGCAGAATCGAAGATGCACGAGCCCTCTACGACGTGTGGCTCAGAGGTGGGGTAATGAGGCAGACTTCACGTCTACCTCTCCCTTTCGCTTGGTGGCGTCCCAAGAGAAGCAACTCCCTCTCAAGGGCTTGAATCTCGTTCGCCCCAGTTGTTTCCCTTCCCCCACCTCATGTCTCGGCCCCCCCTCTTGGGCAGAATACGTGGGTTTCGCCCTCATTTCGGGCGTCCCTCAGGGGGCTGGCGCATCAGGCCCCCCCCCCCCCCCCCCCATTTACCGGGTTGGCTCAGCAGCCTTAGCATCAGCCCCCCCCCCCCCCCTATCATGGGGTCAGGGCCACTTTGCCTTGGGCGCCATGGGCCCAACGGCAGTATCCCCGACCATGGGCTTTCCACAGCCCCCTGCTCCGGGGTTTTCCCTGGTGGCCGGGTTTTATGCCCAGCTCTCCACCGTGCAGGCTGTGGCTCCGACGGTGGATTCGGAGTTGGAGGCGAGGGCCAGTCGCCTGGTTCTTATTCCTTCTAGGATCTCGGTGGCCTTCCTGGCTTCCCTTGTCCCGGAGGCGGTGTCGTCCTCACGGGAGGTCAGGTCCCCTGCCCTTCGGCAACGGAAACTCGCCCTGGGGTCTCACCCACTGGCGGCTAACCCTCCTCTCTTTAAGGAAGTCGTTAATGGTAGCCGACTGTATGAAGAAGGCCCAGATAAGTCAGGGGCATTGAGGCTCAGGACATCACGCCTGGCTCCATCCCTGATTTGCCTGGAGTGCTGGCGTGCAGAGAATTTCTCAAGCCAGAGAGGCTTCCGTTTGCCAAGGAGGCCATCTTGGTAAATGACTCCATTCTCTCATCCCAAGGGACGACGGTCATTTGGACCCCGGGGGATCCGAGGCAAGCAACCGCAGGGGTCGGCCTCAGGCATGGCCGGCAGTTCCGAAAGCTCCCACGTCTCAGACGGCCCACCCCAATGACTTGCCCCGACCTGGGTACTTCACCCCAGGGCGGTCCTGTGGGCAGGCTGCCCAGGCACCTCAGCGCCTGGGAGCGGCTTCCCGCAAGCCCTTGGGCTCTGCGGGTGATCAAGTCGGGGTTTCGTCTTCCTTGGGGTGCAGTAAAGGCTCCTCTCACTCCTTTCCCTCCTCCTTTCGCTCCTCTCGGGATCTAGCGGCCTCAGGCCTTAGACCAGGAGGTCCTTTCGCTGTTAGCCAAGGGAGCCACAGAGGAAGTCCTCTTCCATCCCTCTCCGGGCTTTTATGGCCGCATTTTTGTGGTTCCCAAAGCTCCTGGAGAATGGAGACCGGTTCTAGACCTCTCGCCCTTGAACAGGTTTCTTATCGTCCTCCGTTTTAGAGCATCGGTGGTCTAGTGGTAGAATACTCGCCTGCCACGCGGGTGACCATGTTCGATTCCCGGTAGATGCAACTGTTTTCGGATGGTAACACCATGTCAATCCGCGATGCCATGCAACCCGGCGACTGGGCGGTATCCATCGACCTGAAGATGCGTTCTTCCATCTCTTGATCCACCCAAGGGACAGGAAGTATCTCCGCTTCGTGTGGAGAAGCCGCATTTTTCAGTTCAGGGCGCTTCCCTTTGGGCTAGCCTCGGCCCCTGGGTTTTCATGAAGGTGGCCGGGAACTTTGCTTGTATGTTCGGGAGAAAAAGGAATTCGTCTGAAGGCCAATCTCGACGATTGGCTTCTTCTTGCCTCATCCAGCACTCTGGGCTCCCAGCAAGCCCTCCAGGTTTTAATCTCGGTCGGCAGCTGGGATTTGTTCGCAACGAGGAGAAGTCCGATCTCTCCCGGCGCAGCAGTTTCAGTTCTGGGCATGCCCTTCCACACCACCAACTGGTTGGTCTCTCCAACCCCCAACGCCTGGTTCGCCTCCAGCACCTCTTGGCCCATCTCCTTTCCTGGGATCAGGCTCCAGCCAGAAAGCTGGCCTCTCTTCTGGGTCTGATGGAGTCCTTGGCCCCCTTAGTGCCCTCGGACGAATGCACAAACGCCGGTTTCAATGCCTCTTTCGCAAGCGTTGGTCTCAGGCATTGCAGTCGTGGGACCTTTCAATCCTTCTCGGTCAGTGGTTCCAATCATCGGTGGCCCATGGCACTCCCAGTCCTGGCTGGTCAGGGAGTCCCCATCACACCCCCTCCTCCACAGGAGGACCTGTTCACGGACGCGTCCCAGTCCGGGTGGGGTGCCCACGTCAGCTCTCTTGACGGCGGCCGGGCATGGTCCCCGGAGATGGGATCCTGGCATATCAATCGGCTGGAGCTGGAAGCCGTGTTCCAAGCCCTCAAGGAGTTTCTTCCCTTCTGAAGGGAAAACACGTTTTCCTCAACACCGACAACACGGACTGTGGCGTGTTATATCAACAAGCAGGGGGGGGGGGGGGGGGGGGGGGGGCGCGTTCTCACTCCCTGCCCCTGAAGGCGGAACAGCTTCTCCTTTGGTGCGAGACACAATCAATCGGATTTCCGCCAGCACGTTCCCGGGAAGATCAACATTCTCGCGGACTCCCTCAGCAGGTCGCACATGGTTCTTCCCTCAGAATGGACTCTCGTCCACTCTATCCTGGAACCTCTCCGGTCTGTATGGTTCAAACCACAGGTAGACCTGTTCGCCACCTGGTTCTACCACCGTCTCCAGCGTATGTCTCCCCAGTTCGGATCCGGCAGCGTGGGCTGGGACGCCCTGTCCATCCCTTGGTCCGGACTGACGGGCTATGCCTTTCCCCCGTTCCCCATTCTGGGAACAGTTATCCGCAAAGCAAGGGAAGACGCAGCCACGCTTATTCTTGTGGCTCCACGATGGCCGGCCCAAGCGTGGTTTCCAGAACTGTTACACCTGTCTCACGTGCCTCCGCCGCTCCGCCTCAAAAGCAGGTCCTGCTTCAGCCACGGTCAGGCATTCCACACGGGAATCCAATCGTGCTGCATCTTCACGCCTGGCTACTGTGGCGGGACACGCTGTCTGCACAAGGCGCCTCCCCAGCGGTAATCGGCCTTGTGGAACATGCCACAGGCCAGGCACCCAAAGTGTCTACAGTGTCCACTGGAATGGCTGGCTCTCTTGGTGCTCCAACCACGCAGTATCACCTCATTTCTCCCTCTCGATGCCACTTGGCGAACTACCTAGCTTTTCTTTCATCGAAGAAAAAACTTTCAGCCTCCTCTGTTGAGGTTCACAGGGCGGCTATTTCCACCACTATGCGCCAATTAGGGGCCCCTCCTTCGTGGACGACCCTCTTCTGCGGGATCTGGTCAGAGGAGCAGCCTACAGGAGGTCCGATGCCCCCGCCGTACCCGGCGTGGGATCTTTTCTTAGTCCTCTCCTCCTCAGGCTCCCCCTTACGAGCCCATCGGGAGTGTTCTCTGAAATTCCTTTCCTTCAAAACAGCCTTTCTCGTTTCCTGGCCTCAGGGAGACGCTGCAGTGAAGTCCATGCCTTAGTGGCCTACCTGGGGACGTCGCTTCCGAACCCGGGTGGCTCGATATCTCTTCGCCTCCTCCCGAATTTTTAGCGAAAACAGTTGCCAGGTTCTCCTTCACCGACTATCTCCATTCTTCCTCTCACTTCTATTCTCGCCCCAGACGACGAAGACGGCACTCTCTGTCCGGTGCGTGCTCTGTGGGAGTATAGAAACGCACGAAATCTTCTCGCTCCAAGCAGCGCCACCTGTTTCTTTCTTACAACAAAGGTGATAAGGAGGACATCAGGCGCTTTTCAATCTCTCGATGACTGAGAGAAAGTCATTAAAGCTGCGTACGCGAGACCTAAAGGAGATTTGGCTGTTTTCTCACCAAGACCTCATGAGATTAGGGCATGGGCGTCTTCGCTGGCAGTAGCTCATAATGCCGCATTCAGAGTGTGTTAGATGCCACATATTGGCGTTCCCCTGGCACCTTCATCCAATTCTACCTGCGCGGACGTTTCTCGTCTGCGCGATGATGGGTCTAGGGGCATCGCATCAGCGGTGGTGGCCCAACTCTCCATCTCCGCCGCACGCTCCGGCTCTTCTCACTCCTCCAGGCGGTAACCAGGTGAGCCCTCCTTCCAGGTAGTGCGACTCTGCATTAGTGAGCCACGGTTAGTATGTGTAATTAAAAGGAAATTTTTATTCTAAAATTATGTTTAATCTAACATACTTACCGTGGCTCACGCAGAGGCCCTCCCTACCTCCCGCATTCCTGGTTCCATCAGGAGTTCTCAGTCAGGTTTGATATACCTCGAAAAGAGGATGGTTTGAGCATGCGCAAGGCACGAGGCCCTTTCAAGGTTTTGTTGTCCGTACGGACTTTATTGTATTCGAGGCAGGGATAGCAAATTGCTGCCGCTTATTGCATTAGTGAGCCACGGTAAGTATGTTAGATTAAACGTAATTTTAGAATAAAAATTTCCTTAGGAAACAAATACATGGCACAGTAGTCAACGCACTTTTAAAACAACTTCACCAGAGCGTTCCGGTTATAAATTCCAATAGAATTATAAATCAGTTCTGCAACAGTCAATACACTTATGAAACTGAAAAATATGACTTGCTGCTTGAGTCGCAGAACTGACTTGCTGCTTGAAGTCGCAGAATATAACACCAACAACATATAACTAACATGTTCAACTTGAACCAACTAAACAACCTAAGTTGCCAAAAAGGCAACACCATGTGACTTCACGCCACATGGGTTACACCACAATGAAGCACAGATTCACTGGAACCTTGCTGGCTTCACAACTCGGCGCCAGAGCGAGTAGTGTAGGGCTGTCTTGCTGGAAGCTCTGGTGCAAGTGATGCAGGGGTCTCTGTTGACTCCTGAGAAGTTACCGTCCGTTCTGGTATCATCGCCTGATGTTCAGGCTCCATCACCTGGTGTTCCGTCTGCACTAGTGGCTGCTCAAGAAGTACTGGTAGGCCCTCATTGGCTGTGTCTGGCCGGAGATGTTTTCTGTTCCGTCGCAGATCTCCACCAGCAGTCTTGATGACTTAAGACTAGGAGCACTCTGCTTTATAACCACACCTGGTCGCTTCCATCCTTTTCCTCATCCTCCTTCAGCAGGACAGGATCCCCAGGATGAAGCTCCGAAAGGTTACGTGCTCTCTTATCAAAGTATTTCTTTGTAGATTCTTTTTATTTGCTGTCCCGATTGCGCACAACACCTGGATCGATCGTCTGAGGAGTAAGGTTGGACGGAAGAACAGGTAAAGTTGTTCGCAATCTTCTTCAAGGGCAGTTCAGCAGGGCTCACCCAAGTGCAACGATGGATGTGGCTCGGTATATCAACAGAGCTAGGTGTTGGTCTTTTTGTTGTAGAATTTCTTTGGCTGTTTTCACGGCCCTCTCAGCCTCACCATTAGCTTGTGGATAGTAAGGGCTGGAGGTGATGTGTTTGAAGTTCCATTCACGGCAAAGTTTTTGAATTCTGCTGAAGTAAATTGAGGTCCATTATCAGATACAACTGTCTTGGTATCCATGAAGACCAAAGATTTCTTTCATTTTAGTTGATGAAGTCAGTTTGTTGACAGACAAAATATCAATCCATCTTGAATAGTATCAACACTGACAATTAATGCTTTCCTTTTGTTTCACACAGATCCACAGCAATTTTCTGGAAAGGTCTTTCAGCCAGTGGTGTGGTTAGCAGTGGTTGTTTCTGCTGTGAGGGCTGCTTCTGTAGGCAGTATCTACAAGATGCTACACGATTCTGTATTTCTTTTGAAATGCGAGGCCACCACACTGCTTGATTAGCTCTTTCCCGGCATTTAGTTATGCCCAGATGTCCATCATGGATTTTGTCAAGTATTTCTTTCCGCATTGAGAATGGGATGACAATTCTCTCTCCTCTGAGCAAGATTCCATCAACAACACTGAGTTCACCACGAATAGCAAAGAAATCCCGTGCTGCCAGCTTAACATCTTGTCTGTACTGAGGCCACCCATCCTCAACGAACTCCATTGTGTACGTGAGATTTACATCTTTTTGTGTTTCTCTGCGTATTTGTTCAAGTTTCTTGTCACTGATAGGCCACGACGATGTAATCATGTTCACATGATACTTGATGTCTTCCTCCATGTAGTCCTCTCCATTTTGTTATTGGACTACGTGACAGAGTGTCTGACATAAACATCATCTTTCCCGGTTGATGTACAGCAAGTGGTTTGTAACGCATCATTCGCATCAGCATGCGCTGACATCTGACAGGTGTTTCTGACAAGTCTTTCGTGTTGATCAGAGGAACGCGAGGTTTGTGATCAGTATGTAGAGTGAAGGAATCCAGTCCCATGAGATACCGATCAAAACGTTCACACGACCAGACAGCTGCTAGACACTCTTTCTCTATCTGTGCATAGCGGCGTTCTGTTTTTGTCAGAGTTCTTGAAACAAAATGCTACAGGACGAAGGCCATCATGATGTTTTTGCAGCAACACTCCTCCGATGCCATAGCTGCTGGAGTCTGCTTCAACCACAGTTGGTTTGGTTGGATCATAATATGCTAGAGTAGGTGTTGTTGTCAGCATTTCTTTCACTCTAGCAAAAGCTTTTGTTTGCTGTGGACCCCAAGTCCATGCCGAGTCTTTTGCTAGCAGGTCATTCAGTGGCTTCAAGGTGGTTGACAGGTGAGGTAAGTATCTCCCAAGGTAGTTCACCATTCCAAGGTATCTCCTCAACTCATTCAATCTGATGGTTCTGTCATTTGCAAGATTGCTTCTATCTTGCTAGGATCAGGTCGCACTCCTTGACCACTGATGATATGCCCCAGGAAGTTTATTTCAGATTTCCTGTATTCACATTTTCCATTGTTCAATGTAAGACCTACATCTTGCAGTCTTTTGTGTACTCTGGTGAGGAGTTCTTCATGCTCTTCTGCTGTCTTGGTGTGGCACATTATCTTAAATAAATGTTAGCGAACCGCCAGAGAACATGGACAACGAGTCACAAGACAAAACACAACGCATTTCGACCTCTTAGGTCTTCGTCGGGTGATAAATAAACGAATAAAACAACGAAAATTCACTTAGCTTTGATCGCTTCAGATCGCTTAGGGTTCAGCGCAAGGAAGAAGGCGTTGAATGAGAACGAGGCTGTTGGAAGGGAAATAGTGAGTGAGTAAAAGTCGTAATGATAATAATATTACTGATAGAAATACTATTAATGGTCAAAATATTGGGGGAAAAAAAAGAAAAAAAAAAGGACAAGATCAATTTTGGTGTCAATAAGTATGGGTATGGGAGAAAGGAGAGTGGGTTAGAGGATTCTTAAGCAGCAGGGTTGCCGTGGCAACAGCCCCAGAGGCGAAGGCGATGGTGATGTCAATGCTAGTGGTAGTATCAATACTAGCAATAGTATTACTGAATGATACTGCTAACAACGATAGTGAAGGTTAAGGTAACGAAAGCATGATACAGAAATATATTTAGAAAATACATTTTTATAATAATCAAATAAATAAATAAAAGAAACATTAAAAAAGTTTAAAAAAAAAAAAAATAATAATGATAATAAATGCATAAATAAGATAGCTATAAGTTATGTGTGAGGTGAATAGTGGGAGATAAGGTAGTATGTGTGTGTGTAGTGGGAGGATATTGTGGGCTGAGATTGAAGTGGTGGGTTGGTACATGTTACTTTAAGGTGTTGATGCTATGAGGGTGGAGGGAAGAAGGGGATGGGTTTACGTACTAACTGGGTGAGGGGGAGGGGGAGGGGCAACATATTTACACCTATACACAATATATATCTCTCTCTCCCTCCCCCCTTTCACGACCAACGATAAAGGAGCTAGCATTCTATTCATTATGTGTGGTGTATGTGTGAGTGTGAGTGTGTGTGTGTGTGTGTGTGTGTGTGTGTGTGTGTGTGTGTGTGTGTGTGTGTGTGTGTTCCATTTGTAATATCAGCTTATTCATTGGTTACCCCACCCCCACCCCAACAACCGCCATACCCACCAACATCCCTAACACATCATTACTAGGGGGGAGAGGGGGGGGGGGGTAAGTCGATTGATGTAGCAATGGAGAGACTCGGAGAGTATAGGAAAAGGAAGAGGATGATAGCTGCAACCTATGTCTGAGGTAAACAGAGGTAGGGTGTGCGTGGGTGGAGGATATTTCAGGCTGGAGCTGCAGAGATGGAATGGCACATACTACTTTTGGACGCTGATGCCATGAGGGTGGACGGTGCCCAGTTTGGCAATGAGATGAGATTCCTGCATAAGGCATTCCAAGTTGTCACTCTTAGATTGCCAAAGTGCCAAGACTTTGACATGGTTGATGTTGTGTTGGGCATGGTTGAAGTGTAGAGCGACTAGTTTGGGCCGATGGTGGCGGATGTCGGCCAGGTGTTCAGAGATGCGCGTCTCAAGTGTGCGAGATGTCTCACCTACATAGATCTTACCGCACAGCTGACAGTGGATGGCATACACAATGTTGTGGCTCTGGCAGGAGAAAGTGCGTTTAATAGTGAAAGAGCCTGTGGGGCCATGTACGATGGTGTCTGGTTTGGTGAGAGAGCAGATTTTGCAGTTGGGTTTTGAGCAGGGGAAAGTACCTGGTGGCTTAGGTGTGAAGATTTTGTTCAGCTTAGAGCGCACCAGTAGGTCGTTGAGGTTTTTGTCACGTTTGAAAGTGATCATTAGTTTCGTCTCAAGGCAGGTTTATGATTTTCTACCATGTGCCAGTTTGACTTCAGGATCCTGCAGATGGGCAGATTTTGAGGATGGAAGAGAGGCAGGCGTGGGTCTGTCTGTCTCTTTGGGAGGTTTAGTTTCCAGAGTAGATGTTCTGGATTTAGCTGCAGTGCGGCTGAGAGCATCATTGATGACGGCACTAGGGTATCCACGGTTGGTGAAAAAATCAGACATTTTGGCTGCTTGTATAGTGAAATCTTCTTCGCTAGAGCAGAGTCTGCGAAGGCGAAGGAATTCAGAATATGGAATGCTATTTTTAGTGGACTGGTGATGGGAAGATGTGTAGTCCAGGTATGAGTGTGCATCAGTAGGTTTGTAGAAGACTGAGGTTTGAAGCAGTCCATCTTTGAGGGAGATAGTGATGTCCAGGAAATTAACTGACTGTGCAATGGTGTAGGTCAGCTGGATGGATGGATGGAAGGTCTGTGCAAAAATTTAGGAAATTCTGGAGGTCATGTTCTGGCATGGATGTGGCTCCCAATCCATCATCTATGTATCTTTTGTAGAGCTCTGGTGTAGGGCCTGTGTAAGAGGTTAGTAGGCGGTGTTCTAGGTGTCCCATGAAGAGGCGGGCATAGGATGGTCCCCATCTTGGTTCCCATAGCAACACCACTGATTTGTGAGAATGTGTGGTTGTTAAATTCAAAAGTATCGAGGGTGAGGACTAATTCTGCAAGTCTGACCAATGTAGCTGTGGGAGGGTGTTGTTGGTTAAGGGGCCGTTTGTTAAGAAAGAATGCGAGGGCCTTCAGTCCATCAGCATGAGGGATGAGTGTAGAGAGAGACGACGTCAAGTGTAAAAAGGAGGCTGGGTTGGAAAGTGGGATC
>CM031600.1:99445108-99485108 GCA_018398815.1 Conus ventricosus
GCCACGCGTCACCCCCTTCGCTTTCCTGCCGTTTGGTCACGGTCCGCGGAACTGCATCGGAATGAGGCTGGCCCAGCTGGAGATCCGCATGGCCCTTGCCACCATACTGCAGCACTGCACACCTGTTCTGTGTGACAAGTCTGTGGTGAGTTAATGACAATAGTCACCATACAGCATGGTTACACACCTGTTCTGTGTGACAAGTCTGTGAGTTAATGACAATAGTCACTATACTGCATGGTTACACACCTGTTCTGTGTGACAAGTCTGTGGTGAGTTAATGACAATAGTCACCATACAGAATGGTTACACACCTGTTCTGTGTGACAAGTCTGTGGTGAGTTAATGACAACAGTCACCATACAGCATGGTTACACACCTGTTCTGTGTGACAAGTCTGTGGTGAGTTAATGACAACAGTCACCATACAGCATGGTTACACACCTGTTCTGTGTGACAAGTCTGTGGTGAGTTAATGACAACAGTCACCATACAGCATGGTTACACACCTGTGTGACAAGTCTGTGGTGAGTTTAATGACAATAGTCACCATACAGCATGGTTACACACCTGTTTTGTGTGACAAGTCTGTGGTTGAGTTAATGACAATAGTCACCATACAGCATGGTTACACACCTGTGTGACAAGTCTGTGGTGAGTTAATGACAATAGTCACCATACAGCATGGTTACCACCCTGTTCTGTGTGACAAGTCTGTGGTGAGTTAATGACAATAGTCGCCATACTGCATGGTTACACACCTGTTCTGTGTGACAAGTCTGTGGTGAGTTCATGACAATAGTCACCATACAGAATGGTTACACACCTGTTCTGTATGACAAGTCTGTGGTGAGTTAATGACAATAGTCACCATACAGCATGGCTACACACCTGTTCTGTGTGACAAGTCTGTGGTGAGTTAATGACAATAGTCATCATTGCTGCATGGTTACACACCTGTTCTGTGTGACAGGTCTGTGATGAGTTCATGACAATAGTCACCATACAGCATGGTTACACACCTGTTCTGTATGACAAGTCTGTGGTGAGTTAATGACAATAGTCACTATACAGCATGGCTACACACCTGTTCTGTGTGACAAGTCTGTAATGAGTCAATGACAATAGTCACCATACAGCATGGTTACACACCTGTGTCACAAGTCTGTGGTGAGTTAATGACAATAGTCACCATACAGCATGGTTACACACCTGTTCTGTGTGACAAGTCTGTGGTGAGTTAATGACAATAGTCACCATACAGAATGGTTACACACCTGTTCTGTGTGACAAGTCTGTGGTGAGTTAACCCTCTGCCCCTTGGATCACCCACTGTGGCCCGAAACGCGATGCCTTTCGTATCCTTGTAACGCCCGCTGTGGCCCGAAATACACTGATGCCGTTTGGCTGCCCCTAGCAGACGAATTTTTCCCACAATGCTTTGCGGCGTTATACAGTGACGTAGTTCCGGTTTCCAACTTCCTTCCAGTCCAAACAGCGCGTTTTTTTCATGGAGTACTTCGGTCACAGTGATTTTTTGAAGTTGAGAGCAAGTTTTTGTGATCGAGATTTTCGCTTCGGCAAGATGGACGACGAAACTGTGGAGATGTTGGCGAACATTTTTGGTGGCAGTGACAGTGATGAGGAGCTATTTACTGGCTTTAAATTAGAAGAAATAGTGAAAGGAGAGGAGTCCGATGTCGATTTTGGTGGCTGATGGAGGCGATCTCGGCGAAAATCTTAACATTAACTATGCCGATTACGATGGCGTTTCATTGCAGTTCGGTGAGTAGTGTTGAACTTAGCATAATTTTTTTACACCATTTTATCAACAAAGATATAAGCTTTGATGCATGTGGAATTTTACTTCAAAATGTTAACTTAATTTTGGAGCAAATAAAACATTTATGACCAAGGTTTGTATTTTTTCTGATTTTTTATTTAACATCAGTACATCCAATTTACAGAGTTACTTACCTTCCCTTAAGATTTTGATACTAGTAAGCACTCAGACGGTCCAAGGGGCAAGGGTTAATGACAACAGTCACCATACAGCATGGTTACACACCTGTTCTGTGTGACAAGTCTGTGGTGAGTTAATGACAATAGTCACCATACAGAATGGTTACACACCTGTTCTGTGTGACAAGTCTGTGGTGAGTTAATGACAATAGTCACCATACAGCATGTTTACACACCTGTTCTGTGTGACAAGTCTGTGATGAGTTCATGACAATAGTCGCCATACTGCATGGTTACACTGTGTAATAACAGGTGCTGCAGGTGGTATGTAAGAATACTGTGTAATAACAGGTGCTGCATTGCCTTTTTATCCGCCCTGTCCCATGTTGGTGCGTTTTTTATTTATTTTTTGTTTTCCAGTATCCACCATTATGAAACCACCACAGATGCGGATGGCAGCTAAGGATGGACTGTGGGTGCGATTCAAGCTTCGGGACTCGTGGGGACGGAATAATACCTCAACAACTCGGTCATCAGGACGACAAACTGCCCACGGGAAAGAGAGAGGGCAAAACAACAGATATAGTTGTGGATTACATGCGTGCTGGTGACCTACTCGTTTTTGAGTGAACCAGTATTTTATGAAGAAGAAGATCACGTCCTTCAAGCCAACATCTGAAACTGACTGATTTTAAGACTTCTTCTTACGTCCACAACTATCCCAAAACCAGTGTAATGAAAATGTGTAAATATGAGCCGTACTTTTGCTCTGCTTTCCACTTAGCATGATATAAATGACACTACGTCTTACTCACCATTGTGTCTTTGGTTTTTTTTTACCCCAGTGCGATCCCATTTGATTACAGATTAGCAACTTAAATGTTAGAAGGGCCTGTTTGCTGTTCTTTTATTTGAAAAAGCTTGGAATGTTTATTTAATTCTGAATGTGACAATTGTAAATGCTGGTATTGAGAATTGGTTTACCTTAATTTGTGTACTCTGTGATAAATATTTCACACTGATTTGTTATGAACAGTCCAGTTTGTTTCTGTTGTGTTCTCCATTCCCCTCAAAAGGGGCCGAAGGATTAAACTTCTTTCATTTTGAATCTAGGTCCAGAGAAAAATGGTGGATACCTCTTCCTGGACAAATTATCCACCTTACCTGAGAATGCTATGTAAAGAATGTTATTCTAGAGCAACTGGTGTATGGTGAGCACATCAATTCCCTCCTTTGATGATAACTTGGAAACAGCTGTGGCGTTCTCTCACCTTTCCCACAACGATCACAATGAAAATGGCAAACACTTTTACCAAACACTGTAACTGGGGGAAGATCGCTATAACAGCTGAGTCTGACACTCCAACAGCTGAGATTTTTAGGGCACAGTTATGTTTATATTGACATGTATGTTTCATGGAGAGAGAAGAAAAATATGTATAAGGGGGTGGGGGTGGGAGGTATAGCAGGGAGGGGTGGGGGCATGAGATCAGTATGAATATTGTCAAACGAAAATGATTTCTTGTTGAATGTAAGGATAATAAATTACTTTTCTGAAACAAGGATGTATATACGTGAATGAACATGTCCTCTAAAAGCCATATGGCAAATTAGAAAAAAAGATCCCAAGTGGTAAGAAATAATGGCAAGCATTCAGTTTTGGTTGGTTTCTGTAAAACTTTTTGATTTGTAAGGAATAAGTGTTTCAGATTTGAGACGCCTTCTGACGCTCATTGTGTATCCATGGTGCTGAAGACCACATTTTACCATTATGTAAAGTTGGTGATGTTTGGCTGTTACTTGAGCTGTGTTAAGAGAAAGCAGTGTCACTATTACTCTTTGGAGATGTATAAAAGTTGTGTGTTTTTCTCCCTTGCTTAACCCAATGCCTACCGGATCGACCGAGATCGACCGCGAGATTTCCTCCTTCTGAATACCGGATCGACCGAGATCGACCGCTGAATACTCGGTCAACGACTTTCGCTTTCACCATCGCATATCCCAGAATGCAATTGCGACAGAAGAGTCTTCCGGTACTTCCGTTTCTGGACGCCATTTTGGTTTTTGTTGCATGAGTTTTGGTGGAGTAGTTTCGCTGCTGTGAATTTTCAAAGTTCGGCTTTTTTTCGCGAAGATTTTCTGGGAAAATGGCGGATCAAGTAACTATGCAACTTGCAGAATTCATTTTCTGAAGTGATATTGATGAAGAGAGCGTATTTGCGGGCTACACTCTTAAAGAAGATTTGAAGCAAGACGATTCGGACGTCAATCTTGACCTAGTTATGAATAAAGATCGACTGCTGACTGATTTTGAGGCGGAATCATAATGATTAGGCGATGATAATGACGATGTCGAATAGCCATTGCTGTGGGCCCAGACCTCAAAAAAGGAAAATTCGAAAACAAAACTTGCTAGAGTTCTTGAATTCTTGACTGGAGTGGTTGGCTACAAGAAGTGAAGCCCCAAAGTTCCTGTTTTGATAGCCAGGGAAACCGGGGTGCAGTCAGTGGGTGTGTCCCACGATTTGCCTGTAGGAGCATCACCTTAGCTTTTTGATTTCAGAAGAATTTTGGCAGACTTTTAACGAGAAACAAATTTATTTGCTGCACAAAAGCAAGCAGAAAAGGATGGAACATAAACTCTGGCTGAAATAAAAACTGCTGTTTATCAAAAAGCAAAGAGGAGCTGGACAAGAGGTACATCATCACCACAGTGTGTGTGTGTTGGGGGGGGGGGGGGGGGGGGGGGGGGGGGGGGGGGGGGGTTGCTCAGTGCACTTGTGCAAAAGCACATTTTTGTTGAATTCCATCACAATCTAAAGCCCAGTATTCAGTAATCTGTTCTTGTTATTTTTTCCCCTCAGTAGTTAGAAGACAAATCTTCTTGTAGGCCTATGTGATGCCTTCAGTTTAACAAAATTGTTGAAGTTTGGGTTGTTGTTTTTTTGCTTCACAATAAAAGTTGATTATTTAGTGTGCATACCATACAGAATGACTTTATTTTGTTCCTGAAGGTTTCAGTACTTTGTTTAGACTTGGAAAATCACTCTGTGCTCCTAATCCATGATGTTCTGTGGGTACAGTGAATTTAGGGAAAATTGTTTTAGCACTGAGAATACCAAAGTACAGTTAGTCTGTTCGTTTGTTTTTTTTCCCTCGTGTACCAGTTCACTATATGTGGGGGGAAATGGCTGTTTTGGATGGAGTGATGTCTTTGAATTTTTTTCATTACTTTTACAGAATAGATAAGTTAAAAACAAATTTTCTATTGAGGTTTCTTTATGGCAAGTGTGTATGTGTTGCGGAGTTACCTCTCTTGGCATGGTATTCTCATAGTCATATAGCACAAAGTCATGCGGTAGGCAGAGGGTTAATATTGTTTAATTTTGTTGTAAGATTCTAATCTCTGTGGTCTTTTTTCTTTTTCGCTTCATTCTGAATTTCTGTTCTTCTTATGCTTTGTTTGTGAA
Organism: Conus ventricosus; assembly: GCA_018398815.1. Lineage (NCBI taxonomy): Eukaryota > Metazoa > Mollusca > Gastropoda > Neogastropoda > Conidae > Conus > Conus ventricosus. The sequence goes on from CM031600.1 coordinate 99,450,541, forward strand.
ATTGTATTCTCCTTATGAGTGCTTTCTTTTTGCCTGATTATGATTGTGAAAATCTTGTTTGTTAATAATACTCTTCTTTGTAAATGGACAGTACTGTTCCTAAAAATTGGTGCTTCTTCGTTTATGGACCAAAATGTCAATGACAGTCGGTAACCCCTACACCTACTTTCTCCCCTAAACGTACACACACACACACACACACACACACACACACACACACACTTGTCAAAGTGTATTCAGACCTGTACTGTGTGCCATAAATGTAGATTTTTTTGGTTATCATATTATTACCATTTTACATATTATCACAGACTTTTTCACAAGGATGTTCTTGAGGCCTAGCAGTATATTTCATTATTTGGTCTCTTTTCTTTTTGTTTTCATTTTCATGTTCAAGGTCAACTGATTTCATGCACAGTCACAGAAGCAGTTCCATCATGATTGTCTCCTAGTCTGTCTCTCCGCCATATTATTCATCTTTTCTGTCGTTCTTTTCATCTCCACTCCTTCCCCCTCTCTCTCACCCTACATCTTTTCTTATTGAAAGAAATTCACTGATTATGTCTTTGTACTTACTGATGTGTCTTTGTAAACTTATGCATGCTGTGGACATCTGTGTATGCTTTTTATTTTATTTTCTGTTTACGAAAAAAGATTTTGGAAGTTGGAGAAAAGCTATCTAATGTTATTGTTAATAAAGCTGAAACTAAAACCATCAACAAGTAGAAATCTGTGTCTCTGTCTGGCTGTCTTTTTCTCTGAACTTATTGTCTTCGATATTACAAGCAGTTAAACACCTGCACACATGCACAACTCAAACACACGCACACACACACACACACTTGCATGCATGTGTGCTCGCAAACACACACACATTCACGCACATGCACAAATGTATGTATGCAGGCAAGCACATGCATACAGGCATACGCACAAACGCGCGCGCACACGCACACACACACACACACGCACAAACACATGCACACATAAATACGTGCACACACACACACACACACACAAATACGTGAACGCACACACACACACACACAAACGTTTAGTTTGACTTTGAAGACTATGAAAGCAGAGGAAAATATTTTAAGATTTTGTTTTTTGCTAATTCCTCTGTCGATGCCCCTTCATGGCTGTACTCCCGTACACTCAGCGACACCCAGATTTTTCTGCCACGGCCTCAGCACCAGTCTGTTTACATCAATTAATAACAGATCATCAGGAGGCAACCCACTGAAGGAGACACTGCACTGCTGTTCAGTGATGCCTGTCCTGATCCAGCCTCCTCAGGATGCAGTCCACTGCTAAGCTGGACTCTGGCCATCCAGCACTGACTGTGGGGGCAACTGAAATGATTAATGCTGACTCTCTTGCCCAAGCCAGCTTCAGATAGTACATTTTTCCAGGATGGAATGACATTCCCAGCTGTGCTCCCATGCATCTAACTGAGTAATACTATCAACAACAATGAAAAATTACCGTCATCAAACAGTTTTAAAACATCCACCCACCTGCATTGAAAGACAGCATCTCCCTTTTTTCCCAGTTTCCTGAGGCTGCGCAGACTCTGTAGCTCAGACAGGCTTTTGTGAAGAGGCAACACCCCATGGCTACTTTTTTACTGGCAGAGGTTAGTTTACCCTTTAGCATGGATACAATCACCCTGGAAGCTAGACAATTCACTTCCTTTTCTCATACCTGTAGAGTCCCAACTTTTGACAGACCACCACCATCCTTGTAGCATGTAGCGTCCACGACATTGACGACACCACCATCCTTTAGCATGTAGTGTCCACACATTGACAGACACACCACCATCCTGTAGCATGTAGTGTCAAACGTTGACAGACGCCACCATCCTGTACATGTAGTGTCCACACGTTGACAGACACCACCAGTCCTGGTAGCATGTAGTGTCCACACTTTGACTAGACACCACACATCCTGTAGCATGTAGTGTCCACACATTGACATACACCACCATATTTTCCTCTTAGCATGTAGTGTCTCACACTTTGACAACCCCACCATCCTGTCATGCATGTAGTTGTCCCACACTTGACAGAAACACCACCATCCTGTAGTCATGTAGTGTCCACACATTGGAACAGACACCACCATCCTGTAGTGTCCACACATGACAGACACCCCATCCTTGGTGTCCACACTTTAGACAGAGACCACCATCCTGTAGTGTCCCACACATTGACAGACACCGACCATCCTGTATTGTCACAACGGTTGACAGACACAAAAAAACCACATCCTGTAGTGTCCACACTTTGACAGACACCACCACCTGTAGTGGTCCACACATTGACAGACACCACCATCCAGTAGTGTCCACACTTTACAGAAACCACCATCCATATGTCCACACTTTGACAGACACCACCAACCTGTAGCATGTAAGTGTCCACACATTGACATACACGCACCATCCTGTAGCATGTAGTGTCCACACATTGACAGACACCACCATCTCTGTAGCTTGTATGTCCACACTTTGAACATACACCACATCCTGTAGCATTATGTCCACACATTGACAGACACAACCACCATCCTGTAGCAAGTAGTGTCCCGACGACATTGACATACCCCACCATCCTGTAGCATGTAGTTCCACGTATGACAGAACACCACCACCTGTAGTGTCCACACTTTCACAGACACCACCATCCCTGTAGTGTCCCACACATTACAGACACCACCATCCTGTAGCAGGAGCTGTCCACACTTGACAGACACCACCATCCAGTACACTATGCGAGTCCACACATTGACAGACACCACCATCTTGTAGCAGGTGGGTGTCCACACCATGACAGACACCACCATCCTGAGTGTCCACGACATTGACAGACACCACCATCCTGAAGTACCACACATTGACAGAACACCACCATCCAGTAGCATGTAGAGTCCACACATTGACAACAACCACCATCCTGTATTGTCCACTCATTGACAACACCAACATCCTGTAGTGTCCACACATAGACAGACACATCGGAACCATCATCCTGTAGTGTCCACACATAGACAGACACGCACCATCCTGTAGTGTCCACGACATAGAACATACACCACCATCCTGTAGCATGTGGTGTCCACACAATGACAGGACACCACCAGCCTGTAGCATGTGGTGTCCACACAATGACAGACACCACCAACCTGTAGCATGTGGTGTCCCACACTTTTGACAGACACCACCAACAAGTAGCATGTGGTGTACACACATGACAGACACCACCATCTCCAGTAGTGTCCACACTTTGACACGACACCACCATCCTGTAAGCATGGGTTCCACACTTTGAACAGACACCACCATCCTGTAGCATGTGGTGTCCCACAACATGAACGAAGACACCATCCTGTAGCATGTGGTGTCCACACATTGACAGACACCACCAACCTGTAGTTGTCACACACTTTGACAGACATCACCATCCTGTAGCATTGTGGTTCCACACTTTGACAGACACCACCATCCAGTAGCATGTGGTGTCCACACATTGACAGACACCACCATCCTGTAGCATGTGGGTCCACACTTGACAGAGACCACCATCCTGAGCATGTGTGACCACACATTGACAGACACCACCAACCTGTAGCTTGTGGTGTTCCATCACTTTGACAAGACACCACCCATCCTGTAGTGTCCACACATTGACAACAACCACCATCCAGTATGGCCACACATTGACAGACACACCATCCTGTAGCATCTGGCGTCCACTACTTTGACAGGACACCACCATTCCTGTAGTGTCCACACATTGACAGACACCACCATCCAGTAGTGTCCACACTTTGCCAGACACCACCATCCTGTAGTGCCACACATTGACAGACACCACCATCCTTAGTGTCCCACACTTTGACGACACCACCAATCCCTGTAGTGTCCACACATTGACAGACACCACCATCCAGTAAGCCACACTTGACGACACCACCATCCTGTAGTTCCACACATTGACAGACACCACCAGTCGCTGTAAGTCACAACGATTGACAGACAACCTCCATCCTGTAGCATGTGGTGTCCACACATTGGACAGACAACCACCATCCCGTAGCATGTATAGTCCACACGTTGACAGACACCACCAACCTGTAGCATGTAGTGTCCCACGATGACAGACACACCAACCATCCTGTAAGTGTCCACACGTTGACAGCCCCCACCATCCTGTATTGTCCACACATTGACAGACCACCCCCATCCTGCAGTTTCACACATTGACAGACACCACCTCCTGTAGTGTCCACACATGACATACACCACCATCCTGGTATGTCCACCATGACATACACCAACCATCCTGTAGCATGTGTGTCCCACATTGCAGACACCACCATCCTGTAGCATGTTGGTGTCCACATTTGACAACACCACCCCCCCTCCCCAAATCCCCCCATTTGTTGCAATGTTGTGTCCACACATTGACAGACCCCACCACCTGTAGTTCATGTGGTGTCCACCATTGACAGACACCAACGCATCCTGTAGCATGTGGTGTCCACACTTTGACAAGACACCACCATCCTGTAGCATCGTGTGACCACACAATGACAGACACCCCATCCTGTAGTGTCCACTACTTTGACAGACACCACCATCCTGTAGCATGTGGTGTCCACACTTTACAGATCACCACCATCCTGTAGAAATGTGGTGTCCACACATTGACAGGACACCACCATCCTGTAGCATGTGGTGTCCACACAATGACAGACAAACCACCATCCTGTGCATGTGTGGTGACCACCACATTGACAGACACCACGATCTGTAGCATGTGGTGTCCCACACTTTGACTTACACCACCATCCTGAGTGTCCACACAATTGACAGACAACCACCATCCTGTATGTCGCACAACATTGGAGACAGACTCACCACCATCCTGTAGCATTGTGCGTCCACACTTTGACAGACACCACCATCCTGTAGTGTCCACACATTGACAGACACCACCATCCTGTAGTGTCCACACTTTGACAGACACCACCATCCCTGTAGTGTCCCCCACACATTGACAGATACCACCATCCCTGTAGTGTCCCACACTGAACAGGAATGAGAAGGACAGTGAATGAAAGGAACAAGGAAAGTCAACGAAAGATAGAACACCACCATGCCTGGTGTCCCATCACATGACATACACCACCATCTGTAGCATGTGGCGTGTCCACACCATTGTGACAGACACCACCATCCTGTACATGTAGTGTACCCACACGGTACATACATCCACCATCCTGTAGCATGTAGTGTCCACACGTTGACATCAACACCACCATCGCTGTGTGTCCACACTCTGACAGACACCACCACTGTTAGTTCCCACACTTTGACAGACACCACCATCCTGTGTTGTCCACACTTTGACAGACACCACCATCCTGTAGTGTCCACATGTTGACAGACAACACCATCCTGTATGTCCACCCACAATGACAGACACCACCATCCTGTAGCATGTGGTGTCCCACACATATGACAGACACGCACCATCCTGTAGTGACCACCACATTACATACACCACCATTCCTGTAATGTCCACACATTGACAACACCACCATCCTGTAGTGTCCACACCATTGACAGACACCACCATTCTTAGTGTCCACACTTTGACAGACACCACCATCCCTGTAGTGTCCACACATTGACGATAACAACGACCATCCTGTAGGTGTCCACACTTGACAGACACCACCATACGTAGTGTCCACACATTGACAGACGCCCCCATCCGTAGTGTCCACACATTGAACAGAACGCCACCATCCTGTAGTGACCACACTTTGACAGACAACCACCATCCAGTATCATGTGGAGGCCACAACATTGAACAGACACCACCACCTGTGGGGGGGGGGGGGGGGGGGGGGGGGGAGCATGTAGTGTCCACACATTGAAAGACCACCACCATCCTGTATAGTCCACACGTTGACAGACACCACCATCCTGTAGTGTCCACACATTGACAGACACCACCATTCCTTGTAGTGTCCACACATTGAACAGACACCACCACCTGTAGTTTCCACACTTGACAGACCACCTACCATCCTGTAGTGTCCACAACATTGACAGACACCACCATCCAGTAGTGACCCACACATTGACAGACAACCACCATCCAGTAGTGTCCACACATGGACAGACACACACCATCCTGCTAGTGTCCACAACTTTGACAGACACCACCATCCTGTATGTCCACACATTGATGACAACCCCCATCCTGCAGTGTCCACACTTTGACAGACCCCACCATCCTGTATGTCCACGACTTTGACAGACAACGCACCATCCTGTAGTGTCCACAATTGACAGACACCACCATCCTGTTGTGTCCCACACATTGACAACACCACCATCCTGTAAGTGTCCACACTTTGAACAGACAAACCACCATCCTGTAGTGTCCACACATTGACAGACGCCACCATCCTGAAGTGTCACACTTGACAGACACACCAACCTGTAGCAAGTTGGTGGTCCACACATTACAGACACCACCATCCTGTAGCATGTGGTGGCCACACTTACACAGACACCACCATCTATCTTTGTAGTGTCCACACATTGACAGCCAACCACCATCCTGTATTTTCCATCTCACACATTGACAGACACCACTTTCCTGTAGCATGTGTGTCCACACTTTGACAACACCACCATCCTGTAGGTCCACACTTTGACAGAAACCACCATCCTGCATGTCCACTACATTGACAGACACACCACCATCCTGTAGTGTCCACACATTGACAGATACCACCATCCTGTCGTGTCCACAACTTTGCAGACGCCACCATCCTGTATCATGTAGTGTCCACACTTGAACAGTCACCACCATCCTGTAAATGAGTTGTCCACGACGTTAAGACACTAACTACCATCGCTGTAGTGTCCACACATTGACAGACACCACCATCCTGTAGTGCCCACCACGAATGACAGACAACCACCATTCCAGGTATGTCCCACACTTTGACAGACACCACCATCCTGTAGTTGGTCCCAACACTTGACAGACACCACCATCCCTTAGTGTCCACACATTGACATACACCACCATCCTTTAGCATGTGGGTGTCCACACCATTGACAGACACCCACCATCCAGTAGTGTCCACACATTGACAGACACCACCATCCTGTAGTGTCCACACATTGACAGACACCAACATTCCCCTGTGTTTAAAAAAAGTGTCCACACTTTGACAGACCTACCACCATCCTGTAGTGTCCACACATTGACAGAACACCACCAACCTGTAAGTGACCACACATTGACAGACACCACCATCCTGTAGTGTCCACACTTTGTTGACAGACACCACCATCCGTGTAGTGTCCACACATTGACAGACACCACTTCCTGAATTGTCCACACATTGACAGACACCAAAACCACCATCCTGTAGTGTCCACACTTTGACAGACAAACCACCATCCTGTAGTGTCCACACTTTGACAGACACCACCAACCTGTATTGTTCCACACATTGACCGCCGCCACCAACCTGTAGTGTCCAACACTTTGCACAGACCCACTCATCCTGTAGCATGTAGTGTCGCACACATTGACAGACACCACCATCCTGTATTGACCACACATTGACAGACACCACCATCCTGTATGTCCAACTTTGCAGACACAGCCACCATCCTGTAGTGTCCACACATTGACAGACAACCACCAACCTGTAGATGACCACACAATGACAGAACACCAACCATTCCAGTAGCATATGGGCGTCCACACTGTTGACAGACCACCACCATCCTGTGGTGTACCCCCAACATTTGACAGAACACCACCTCCTGTATTGTCCAACACTTTGGACAGACAAACCACCATCCTGTAGTGTCCCACCTTTGACCAGACAAAACCACCATCCTGTATGTCCACACTTTGACAGACATACCACCATCCTGTAGTGTCCACACATTGACAGACACCACCATCCTGTAGTGTCCACAACTTTTACAAGGACACCACCATCCGTAGTGGTCCACACTTTGACAGACACCACCATCCCAGTAGTGTCCCCCATTGAACAGACACCACCACCTGTAGCATGTGGTGTCCCACACTATTGACAGACACCACCATCCTGTAGCATGTTAGTGTCCACACGTTGACAGACACCACCATTCCTGTAGCATGTTAGTGTCCACTACGTTGAGCAGTACCACCACCATCCTGTAGTGTCTACACGTTGACAGACACCACCATCCTGTAGTGTCCACACATTGACAGACAACCCCATCCTGCAGTGTCACAACATTGACAGACACCCCACCATCCTGAGTGGTCCACACCATGACAGACACACCACCAACCTGTAGTGTCCACACTTTGAAAGACACCACCATCCGTAGTGACCACACATTGACAAGACACTAATCCATCCTGTAGCATGTGGTGTCTCACACATTGACAGACCCACCATGCCTGTAAGCATGTGGTGTCCCCACTTTGACAGACACCACCATCTTGTAGTGTCCACACATTGACAGACACCACCATCCTGTTAGTTTCCACACACATTGACAGACACCACTTTCTGAAGCATGTGGTTCCACACTTTGAACAGACACCACCATCCTGTATTGTTCCACACTTTGACAGACACCACCATCCTGTAGTGTCCACACATTGACAGACACGCACCATCCGTAGCATGTGCTGTCCACACATGACAGACACCACCATCCTGTAGCGATGTGGTGTCCCCACTACTTTGACAGACACCACCATCTTGTAGTGTCCACACATTGACAGACACCACCATCCTGATAGTTGCCACACATTACAGACACCACTTTCGCTGTAGCATGTGATGTCCACACTTTGACAGACACCACCATCCTGTAGTGTCCACACTTTGACAGACACCACCATCCTGTAGTGTCCAAACATTGACATACACAACACCATCCTTTAGTTCCACACATTGACAGAACACCACCATCCTGTCGTGTCCACACTTTGACAGACGTGCCACCATCCAGTAGCAATGTAGTGCCACACCATTGACAGGACAACCACCATCCTGTAAATTGGATTGTCCACACGTTGACAACAACCACCATGCCTGTAGTGTCCCACACTTTGACAGACAACCACCATCCTGTAGTGTCCACACGATGACCAGACAACCACCATCTCCTGTAGTGTCCACACTTTGACAGACACCACCATCCTGGTTTTAGTTTTTTTTGTCCACACTTTGACAGACACCACCCTCGCCCTGTAGTGTCCACACATTGACAACACCACCATCCGAGCAATTGGTGTCCACACATTGACAGACACCACCATCCGTAAGTGTCCACACATGAACAGACACCACCATCCTGTAGTGTCCACACATGACCGACACCACCATCCTGTAGTGTCCACACTTTGACATACACCACCATCCTGAGTGTCCACAACATTGACAGACCAACACATCCTGTAGTGTCCCACACATTGGACAGACTCCACCATCCTTTATTGTCCACACTTTGACAAGACACCACCATCCTGTAAGTGTCCACACATTGTCAGACACACCATCCTTTTGTCCACACATTGACAGACCCCACCATTCTGTAGTGTCCACACTTTGACAGACACCACATCCTGTAGTTGTCCACACTTTGAACAGACACCACCATCCTGTATTGTCCACAACATTGAACATACGCCACCATCCTGTAGTGACCACACTTTTGACAGAACACCACCATCCCTGTATCATGTATTGTCCACACATTGACAGACACCACCATCCTGTAGTGTCCACACTTTGACAGACACCACCATCCTGTAGTGTCCACGAATTTGACAGACACCAGCCATCTCTGTAGTGATCCACACATTGACAGACACCAACCATACCTGTAGTGTCCATCACACACATTGACAGACACCAACATCCTGTAGCATATGCGTCCACACCTATTGACAGACACCACCTTCCCTGTAGAGTCCACACATTGATAGACACCACCATCCTGTCTTGTCCACACTTTTGACATACACCACCATCCGTATGTCCACACAATGACAGACAACCACCATCCTGTAGTGTCCACACTTTGACAGACACCACCATCCTGTATGTCCACACATTGACAGACACCACCATCCTGTAGTGTCAGAACTTTGACAGACACCACCATCCTGTAGTGTCCACACTTTGGACAGTCACCACCATCCTGGTAGTGTCCACACATTGACAGACAAACCACCATCCTGTAGCAGTGGTTCCACACATTGACAGACACCACCAGCCTGTAGCATGTAGTGTCCACACGTTGACAGACACCACCAACCTGTAGCATGTAGTGTCCAACACGTTGACAGACACCACCATCCTGTATGTCCACATAACGTTGACAGACACCACCCATCCATTAGTGTCCACAACCTTGACAGACACCTCCCATCCTGCAGTGTCACACATTTGACAGACACCACCACTGTTAGTGACCAACCACATTGACAGATCACCACCACCTGGTAGTGTCCACACTTTGAACAGACACCACCATCCTGTAGTGTCCACCCATTGACAGACACTAACCATCCTGTAGCATGTGTTGTCCACACATTGACAGACACCACCATCCTGTAGCATGTGAGTGTCCACACTTGACAGACACCACCATCTTGTAAGTTACCACAAATTGACAGACACCAACCATACCTGTAAGTTTCCCCACCACATGACAGACACCACTTTCCTGTAGCATGTGTTCCACACTTTGACAGAACACCACCATCCTGTAGTGTCCACACTTTGACAGACATCCACCATCCAGATAGTGTCCACACATTGGACAGACACCACCATCCTGTAGATGTCCCCACTACTTGACAGACACCACCATCCTGTTCCGTGTCCACACTTTGACCAGACTCCACCATCCTGTATTCCACACATTGACAACACCACCATCTGTAAGCAAAATGTTTTTATGGGTGTCCACACATTGACAGAACAACCACCATCCTGTAGTTGTCCAACACATTGACAGCACCACCATCCTGTAGTGTCCATCACATTGAAACAGACAACCACCTCCTGTAGGTGACCACACTTTGACAGACACACCAACCTGTAGTGTCCACACAATGAACAGACACCACCAACCTGTAGATGTCCAACACATTGAAACAGACACCACCATCCTGTAGTGTCCACACTTTGAACAGACACCACCATCCTGTAGAGTCCTCGACTTGACAGACACCACCATCCTGTTAATTGGTCCACACATTGACTGACGCCACCATCCTGTAGTGTCCACACATTGACAGACACCACCATTCACTGTAGCATTATGTCCCACATCATTGACAGACACCACCATCCTGTAGTGTCCACACTTTGACAGACACCACCCAACCTGTAGTGTCCACACTTGACAGAACATACAGCCACCATCCTGTATAGACCACACATTGACAGAACGCCACCATCCTGTAAGTGTCCACCTTTGACAGACCACCACCATCCTGTAGCGTGTAGTGTCCCCACATATGACAGACAACCTCACATCCTAGTAGTGTCCACACTTTTGACAGACACCACCATCCTGTAGTGCCCACAACTTTGACAGACAACCACCAATCCTGTAGTGTTCCACACATTGACAGACACCAGCATCCTGTAGTGTCCACACTTTGACAAACACCACCAATCCTGTAGTGTCCTACACATTGACCAGACACACCCCATCCTGTATGTCCACACATTGACAGACACCACCATCCTGGTAGTGTCCATCCCATGACAGACACTCACCAACCAGTAGTGTCCACACATTACAGACACCACCATCCTGTAGTGTCCACACATTGACAGACACAACCATCCTGTAGCACGTGGTGTCCACAATTTGACAGACACCACCAGTCGACCACCACCAACCTGTAGGTCAACACATTGTACAGACTCCAACCACCATCCTGTAGTGCCACACATTGACAGAACGCCACCATCCTGTATGTGCACACATTGACAACACCACCATCCTGTAGTGTCCACAACAATGACAGACACCACCATCCTGTAGATGATTGTCCACACATTGGACAGACACCACCATCCTGTTGGTTGAGTTTGACAGACACCACCATCCTGTAGTGTCCCCACATTGACAGACCCCACCATCCTGTAGTGTCCCACCATTGACAGACACCACCATCCTGTAGTGTCCACACATGACAGACACCACCATCCTGTAGTGTCCACACTTTGACCGACACCACCATCCTGTAGTGTCACACATTGACAACACCACCATCCTGGTAGTGTCCACACTTGACAGACACCACCAATCCTGTAGTGTCCACACATTGACAACCACCACCATCTCTGTAGTCTCCACACTTTGACAGACATACCACCATCACCTTGTAGCATGTCGTGTCCACTGACATTGACAACACCACCATCCCTGTAGTGTCCATACTTTGACAGACAACCACCAACTCCTGTAGTGTCCACAACATTGACAGACACCACCATCCTGTAGGATGTGGTGTCCCCACATTGACAGACACCACCATCCTGTAGTGTCCACACATTGACAGACACCACCATCCTGTAAGTGTCCTCCACACATTGACAGACCAACCAACCATCCAGTAAGTGTCCACTACAATGACAGACACCACCATCCTGTAGTGTCCACACATTTGACAGACACCACCATCCTGTAGTGTCCACACTTTGACAACACCACCATCCTGTAGTGTCCAACACATTGACAGACACCACCATCCTGTAGTGTCCACACTTTGACAGACCCCACCCATCCTTAGTGTCCACACATTGACAGACACCACCATCCCTGTAGTGTCCACACATTGACAGACACCACCATCCTGTAGCATGTGGTGTCCCACTTTGACAGAAACCACCATCGACACCACCATCCCTGTAGTGTCACACTTTGACAGACCAGCACCATCCAGTCGTTCCACACAATGACAGACGCCACATCCTTTAGTGTCCACACATTGACAGACCCCACCATCCTGTAGTGTCCACACATTGACAGACACCCACCATCCTGTGCATTGGTGTACACACATTGACAGACAAACCACCATCCTGTAGTGTCCCCCACATGAGCACATTGACAACATCCCCCAACCTGTAAGTTTCCACACACATTGACAGACAGCCCCGCACCATCCTTAGTGTCGCACGACTTTGACAGACAACCACCATCCTGTATTGGTCCACACATGACAGACACCACCAAGCCTGTAGTATGTCCCACACTTTGACAGACACCACCATCCTGTAGTGTCCACAACATTGACAGACACCACCATCCTGTAGTGTCCACACATTGACAGACAAACCACCATCCTGTAGTGTCCACACATTGACAACACCACATCCTGTAATGTCCACACATTGACAGACACCACCATCCTGATGTGTCCACACATGACAGACACCACCGTCATTTAGTGTCCACACTTTGACAGACACCAAAAACCACCATCCTCTAGTGTCCACACATTGACAGACACACACCATCCTTTAGTGTCCACGAATTTGACAGACACCACCATCGGTAGTGTCCCACGACATAGACAGAACACCACCATCCTTAGTGTCCCCACTCATTGACAGTACACCACCATCCTGTAGCAAAATGCGTCCACCACATTGCAGACACCACCATCCCGATAGAGTCCACACAATGACAGACACCACCATCCTGTAGTGTCCACACTTTGACAACACCCCACACAACCTGTAGTGTCTCACGACATTGACATAGAACACACCATCCTGTAGTGTCCACACTTGAACAGACACCACCAACCTGAAGTGTCCACACATAGACAGACACCACCATCCTGTATGTCCACACTTTGAGAGACAACAACAAACCTTGTAGTGTCCACACTTTGACAACTCCACCATCCAGTATGTCCACACATTGACAACACCCACCATCCTGTACATGTGGTGTCCACTACATGAACAGACACCCACCATCCTGTAGCATGTAGTGACCACACTTGACAGACAACCACCATCCTGTAGCATGTAGTGTCACACTATGACAGACACCACCATCCTGTAGAGTCCACTCGTTGACAGACAGCCACCATCCTGTAGTGTCCACACATTGACAAACACCCCATCCTGCAGTGTTCACACAATGACAGACACCACCACCGTAGTGTCCACACAAAGACAGACAACCACCATCCAGAAGTGTCACACTTTGACAGACACCACCATCCTGTAGTGTCCCCACATTGCCTGACACTAACCAACCCTTATCATGTGTTGTCCACACATTGCAGACAACACCATCCTGTAGCATGGTGTGTCCACACTTTGACAGACACCACCATCTTGTAGTGACCACACATTGACAGACACCACCATCCTGTAAGTTTCCACACATTGACAACAACCACTTCCCTGTAGCATGTGGTGTCCACACTTTGACAGACACCACCATCCTGTAGTTTCACACTTTGACAGACACCACCATCCTGTAGTGTCCACACATTTGACAGACACCACCATCCTGTAGTGACCACACATTGACAGACACCACCATCCTGTCGTGTCCACACATTGATACGAGACGCCACCATCACTGTAGTGTCCACACATTGACATACACCACCATCCAGTAGCATGTGGTGTCCAACACAATTAGACAACACCACATCCGGTAGTGTCCACGACATTGACAGACACCACCATCCTGTATGTCCACACATAGACAGACACCACCAATCCCTGTAGTGTCCACACTTTGACAGACACCACCACCTGTAGTGTCCCACACATTGACCGACTCCACCATCCTGGTAGTGTCCACACCATTGACAGACAACCACCATCCTGTAGTGTCCCAACTATGACAGACACCACCATCCTGTATTTCCACACTTTGACAGACACCACCCATCCTGTATAAGTCCACACATTGAACAGAACCCACATTCCTGTATGTCCACAACTTTGACATCACCACCAACCTGTAGCATGTAGTGTCCACACATAGACAGACACCACCATCCATATTGTCCAACTTTGACAGACACCACCATCCTGTATTTCCACACTTTGACAGACACCACCATCCTGTATTGTCCTACACATTGAAAGACGCCACCATGCGCTGTGAGTGCCACACTTTTGACAGACACCCCCATTCCTGTATCATGTCGTGTCCACACATTGACAAGACACCACCATCCTGTAGTTCCACACTTTGACAGACACCACCATCCTAGTATGTCCACACTTGACAGACACCACCATCCTGTCTGTCCACACATTGACAGACACCACCACCATCCTGTATGTCCCACACTTGACAGACACCACCATCCTGTAGTGTCCACACATTGACAGACCCACCAACCTTAAGTGGTCCCCACACAATGACAACCCCCCCCCACCGCCCACCATCGGCTGTAGTGTAGCCACGGGGGAGCAGGGTTGACAGACACCACCAACCTGTAGTGTCCACACTTTGACATACAGCCACCATCCTGTAGTGTCGCAACATTGACAGACACAACCGATCCTGTAGCACTTGGTGGTCCACAACATTGACAGACCCCACCATCGACACCACCATCCTTGTAGTGGTCCACACTTTGACAGACACCACCATCCAGTAGTGTCCACACATTGACAGACGCCACCATCCTGTATGAGGTCCACACTTTGACAGACACCACCATCCTGTAGTGTCCACACATTGACAGACACCACCATCCTGTAGGATGTGGTGTCCACACATTGAAAGACACCACCCTCCTGTAGTGTCACACATTGCCAGACACCACTCATCCTGTAGTGTCCACCAATGACAGACCACCACCTCCTGTAGTGTCCACTCAATGACAGACACCACCATCCTGTAGTGTCCACAACCTTGACAGACAACCACCAACTGTAGTGTCCCACACTTGACAGACCACCACCATCCTGTAGTGCCACAATTGACAGACACCACCATCCTGAAGTGTCCCACACTTTGACAGGACACCACCATCCTGCAGAGCCACATCATTGACAGACACCACCATCCTGGTAGTCCTCCACCCTTTGAAGGGGTCAGACACCACAGCCGTCGCTGTAGTGTCCACACATTGAACAGACACCATCCACCATCCTGTATTGTCCATACTTTTGACAGACACCACCATCCTGTATGCCACACATTGACCGACACCACATCCAGTAGGATGTGGTGTCCACACATTGACATAACCACAACCTGTAGTGACCACACATTGACAGACACCACCATCCTGTAGTGTCCACACATTGACAACACCCCATCCTGTAGTGTCCACACATTGACAGACACCACCATCCCTGTAGTGTCCTCACATTGACAGACAACCACCATCCTGTAGTGTCCACACTTTGAACAACACCACCATCCTGTAGTGTCCACACATTGACAGACAACCACCAGCCTGTAGTTGCCCACACTTTGACAGACACCACCATCCTGTAAGTGTCCACACATTGACAGACACCACCATCCTGTAGTGTCCACACATTGACAGACACCACCATCCTGTAGCAGTGGGTGACCACACTTATGACAGACACCACCAACGACACCACCATCCTGTAGTGCCACACTTAGACAGACAGCAACCATCCCTGTAGTGTCCACACATTGACAGACGCCACCATCCTGTAGTGTCCACACATTGACTGAACAACCACCATCCTGTAGTGTCCACGACATTTACAAAGGACACCACCAATCCTGTAGCATGGTGTCCACACATTGACGAGACACCACCATCCTGAGTGTCCACACATTGACAGACACCAACACCTGTAGTGTCCACACATTGACAGACACCACCATCCAGTAGTGTCCACACTTTGACAGACACACCATCCTGTAGTGTCCACAATTGAAAGACCCACCCATCCTGTAGTTGTCCACGACTTTGACAGACACCACCATCCTTAGTGTCCACCACATTGACAGACACCACCAACCCAGTATTGTCCACACATTGACAGACACCACCATCCTGTAGTGTCCACACTTTTGACAGACACCACCATCCCCTGTAGTGTCCTCACATTTACAGACAACCACCATCCAGTAGTGTCCAAACACATTGACAGACACCACCACATGTATGTCCCACTTTGACAGAAACCACCATCCTGTAGTGTCACACGAATGACAGACACTCACCATCCTGTAGTGTCCACACTTTGACAGACACCACCATCCTGTAGTGTCCACACTTGACACACCACCACACTGTATCTCCCACAATTGTGACAGACAGGGGGGGGGGCCACCATCCAGTTATCATGTAGTGTCCACACATTGACAGACACCACCATCCTGTAGAGTCCCATACTTAACAGACACCACCATCCTGAAGTGTCCACTCATTGACAGACACCACCATCCATGTTAGGATGTGGTGTCCACACATTGACAGACACCACCATCCAGTATTGTCCACACATTGACAGACCCACCATCCTGTAGTGTCCACACATTGACAGACACCACCACCTGTAGTTATCCACACATTGACAGACCACCACCAACCTGTATGTCCACACATGACAGACACCACCATCCTTAGTTTCCCACACTTTGACAGAAACAAACCCACCAATCCTGTAGTGTCCACCACATTGACAACACCACCATCCCTGTAGTGTCCACACTTTGAACAGACACCACCATCCTGTAGTGACCACACATTGACATACAACCACCATCCTAAGTGTCCACACATTGACAGACACCACCATCCAGTAGCATGTGGTGTCCCACACTTTTGACAGACCAGACCACCATCGACACACCACCAACCTGTATGTCCACCCTTTGACAGACAGCACCACCTGTATGTCCACACATTGACAGACGCCACCATCCTTAGTGTCCACACATTGACAGACCCACCATCCTGTAGTGTTCCACACATTGACACGACACCACCATCCTGTTATCATGTTTGGTGTCCACACATTGAATACACCACCATCCTGTAAGAGTCCCACTCTTTGACAGACACCACCATCCAGTAGTGTCCACACATGACAGACACCACCAACCTGTAGTGGCCCCCACTTTGACAGAACCCCACCAATCCTTTAGTGACCACACACTTGACAGTCACCACCAACCTGTAAGTGTCCACACTTTGACAGACCCCCACCCTCCTGTAGTGTCCACAACATTGACAGACACCACCATCCCGTAGTGTCCACACATTGACAGACACCACCATCCTTAGTGTCCAACAACTTATTGACGGGCACCCACCATCCTGTAAGTGTCCACGACATTGACAGACACCACCAACCTTAGTGTCCACACATTGACAGACGCCACCATCCAATTAGTGTCCTCTAAATTTGTCTGACACCACCATCCTGTACATGTATTGTCCACACAATAGACAGACACCACCATCCTGTAGTGTCCACACATTGACAGCCAACCACCATCCTGAGTGTCCACACATTGACAGAACACCACTCCATCCTGTAGTGTCCACACAAAGACAGACACACCACCATCCTGTAGTGTCCACACTTAGACAGACACCACCATCCTGTAGTTCACCCATTGACATACACCACCATCCTTGTAGTGTCCACACATAGTCAATCATACACCACCATCCTGTAGTGTCCACACATTGACAGACACCACCATCCTGTAGTGTCCACACAATGACAGACACCACCATCCTGTAGTGTCCACACATGACAGACACCACCATCCTGTAGTGTCCACATTGACAGACACCACCATCCTGTGGTGTCCCACACATTGACAGACACCACCATCCTGTTAGTGCCACACATAGCAGACAACCACACCTGTAGTGTCCACTCATAGACAGGACACCCACCATCCTGTAGGCATGTGGTGTCACACTTTGACACACACCACCATCGACACCACCTCCTGTAGTGTCCACACTTTGACAGACACCACCATCCTTTAGTGTCCACACATTGACAGACGCCACCATCCTGAAGTGTCCACACTTTGACAACACCACCATCCTGTATTGTCCACACATAGACAGACACCACCATCCTTTAGTGTCCCACACATTGACAGACACCACCCATCCTGTCGTGGTCCACACTTTTACCGACACC
Source organism: Conus ventricosus (assembly GCA_018398815.1). Lineage (NCBI taxonomy): Eukaryota > Metazoa > Mollusca > Gastropoda > Neogastropoda > Conidae > Conus > Conus ventricosus. The sequence continues at coordinate 99,469,768 of CM031600.1, forward strand.
CCATCCTGTAGCATGTAGTGTCCACACAAAGACAGACACCACCATCCTGTAGCATGTGGTGTCCATACTTTGACCAGTCACCACCATCCTGTAAGCATGTGGTGTCAACCGTTGACGAGAAATATCCTTGGAGGAAGAAACTCTTCTCAATCCGACAGACTCAAAGCCGACTACACATGCATTTCAGTACTGGATTTTTGAATGTTCGTTTGTGTAACAAAGTTTGTTTATGTGCAAGAAAAACTGGGCTGCATGTTTAGTTGTTTTTTAATGTTTTCATTATAGCGACGCTTGGCACTAAAAAAATATTTTTACCAAGTTTCCTCACTCGTCTCTCTTCTCTCTGTTCCTTGGCTGAAATTCCAATGTTTCACCATTTTTTCAACAGATTTTAATGCGTGAGCAACCGTCTAAAATAAATCCCAACATTAAGACAGCGACCACTTTTCAATCTTTAAGAGATAACGTCCTAAACCGTGTGCTATTTTTCTCATCATGGTATCAGTTCCCACCGGCATATGATGGCCCGCCCGCATTCAAGAAGCAGACTGGATGTCACGTGCACATGCAAGATTTTTTTTTTTTTTAAATTTATACAAGCATTTCACCGTGGGGCAACGGAGCGAAAGTTTCATACGCAGGATAAGGGGAGGACTGGATTCATACCAAAGTTTTCTCCAGAAAGAACATCTTTTCCGACTGTCCAGGGGAGTGGAACTTGACCTTAAAACAAGAGACTGACGCCACAGTACCCACAAGGCCAATGGACTTCCTCAAACTGTTTCCGTAAGCCTACATGGTAGTAGGTTTGGTCAACTGTACTGATAAAAAGTTACCCTCCAAGATATGTCTTTTTTTTTTTCTTTCTTTTTTTTGGTTGGTCAAAACTGTGGACATTGAGAACAAGAAGACATTTATTTTTTCTTACATACCTATTGCAAATAAGAAATGAGGCTAGGGAACAAGTGAACAAAAAAAACACAACACAAAAGTATGGTAACTCTTGCTCCCAATGAAAACAAATACCCGCCCATAACTTAACGATATCTATATCACATCTAAAACACACACACACACACACATCACACACACAACACAGACACACACACACACACAGAAGTTGAATTTCAATTACAGCCCAGCGACTACCCAGCGTCCCCTATCTAGAACTGAAGGAACGGGAGGATGGGAACGGAAGGACAGACAGAGAAGGAGGAAAGCGGTAAATTGAAGGGCGTGCCTATCTCAAATAACATCCGCAAAAGCCAAATTATAGCTCCCTGGGGCAGTAACATCATGAAAAATATGGATTTGCAGTGACGTTTTGCGTTTACATTTCCGCCTTCAATGTGGGTCACCTTGCATAATATACCACCGCCGATTCCCCCCCCCCCCCCCCCCCCCCCCCCCCCCCTGACGCGTTAGCAATCTGCACTAACTCTTCGCCTTTCTGTCTTTGTCTTTCTATTACAATTTCACTTTCCATTTCCAGCGGGACTCCCCTTTATGTGTAGACCTACCCTGCTCAATCGCACTTCCTGTACTTCATAGCAATACTTACTATGAAGACTGCCATAAAAGGTTCCACAGTGTTCACACTCTAGATACGAGTGCATGGATTCACATCAAAACAATATTAAAATAATCGGAACTAAATGAGGTGAAAGAGGATGGGGGTGGGGTGGTAAGTGGCGTCCGGAGTTCTTTCTGTGGTGTGTGTGTGTGTGTGTGTGTGTGTGTGTGTGATGTGTGTGTCCTTCATTTAACGTCTATCCACTATTCATGATATTAGACCAGTGTGTGGTGTGTGTGTGTGTGTGTGTGTGTGTGTCCTTCATTTAACGTCTATCCACTATTCATATTAGACCAGTGTGTGTGTGTGTGTGTGTGTGTGTGTGTGTGTGTGTGTGTGTGTGTGTGTGTGTGTTGATAAGTACTCGTCAAACACATGTACGGGAAGCACCAATTTGCTATTTGTTATAAGGGCAATATTCACATTTACCCCCTCGCTAGAGAAGATAATCTATTAGCAGAATGAAGCTGAAGGAACTATTCAGAAAACTACCCTCTGTCAGCAGATTATCTTCTCTTACGGAGGTAAGCGTGGATTTAGCCGGAGATAAGAGGGAGGCAAGCATGTTCACGCTCACCGACAGGATCCAAACATAACCCTTTCACAGAGAGAGACAAGACAAGACAAAACAAAATTCGTTGTTTACGAGGATAATAGATAAGCACTGACGTGTTTTGGTTTTTTTTTTTACATCCAGTTTTTCGCCCTGAGTAGGGTGAACAATGCAAAATAAGATGAGGCAATAAAAGAAGCATGCAAAAAGTGGCTAGAACAGAAATTAGATACGAATAGAGAGAGAGAGGGTAACGACAGTCACATACGTCGAACAAGAAACTAATAAACACTGCATCCAACTAAAACTGGATAGACTAAGCGACAAATCTAACTGCCTGATAAATGTCCAAACTACTTAATGATCTGGCTAGCGACCAGCCAACCGCGGACAGATTGACTGGGAGAACAGTACTGTAACTAACAAACTAGCTTACTAAGTGACTGACTAATTAACTTGAGGACTAAGCTACTCACTCACTAACCAATGACTTACTGATTAACTGGCCGACTGTAATTTGTAATTCCACAAAAGCCTACGCTTTTGTGTCATCGGCAATTAAACAAAATACATAGCAACATCAGTATCAGGCACATCATTTATGAAATTGATAAATAGCGTTGGCCCCAAGACACTTGTTTGAAGAGAAGTACTGGTCATCTTATTCTTCTGTCATTATGCAATGACTTGGCAAAGATTTAAACTTTTAGAGAAAAAAATGAAGATGATAAATATAGGGGGAATATAAATGGTGGGAAACCTTTTGCTAGCTCCCTGAGGGAACCATAGTAAACCCTCTCAAAGGCAGAGCTATTCGTATTGCCTGCTCATAGGCCTTTCGTCCGCTGGATCAGACTCATCAAAGAGACACGGCTGATGGTATCAAACAAACAAAGGTTCCGTTTAACGTCCTCCGGCCTGCAATTACAGGACATATTGGGACATTTATTTGATGACGTATATTTTTTTTTTCTGGTAGTTCCTCCAACCTGTTTTTTTTATGACTTTTTTTTTTGTTGTTGTTCCTCCAAGGCCGTCGTCAGGGCCACCGGGCGGCCGTCTTCCTGCTGAGTGGCGACGGTCCTGTGCCGCGTGAGGCCGACTCGGGAGACGTACGAGGCACAAGTCGCCGAGCCGCTGCACGTATAGGTCCATGCCCACTCTGCGCCCAATGAGGAACGTACCCACCCTCCCCTCCCCTCCCCAAAGGGAGGGTCCTGCTAGATGCGCAGGCCACTGGGTAGTTCGCAGAGTGGCAGCGCCTCGTCGCCAAGTGTCCACGCCGCCTCCAGAGCCGTCCCCCGGCGACACAGGATAGTCCCGTCGTCACTCGTAGTGCGAGGAAGGAAATCTGTGCCGCCCGATGATGGTATCTGCGCTCCTGGTGTCAAATAGAGACACACCGCAGTTCATAATTCTGCGGTGTTCTCACCACCAAGGGTTGAAAAAAAGAATCCAACAGCACCCCCAAAGCAACCAGTGAAGGATAGTAAACGGAATAAAACGAGAATGTGGAGAGGAAAAAAGTTGCTGAAAAACTAAAAGCATTATGCAAACAGTATAAAATGTAGGGGACAATCTTTGAGCCTATGCTTGAGGATCCATTCAAGGATGCAAGGGAGATCAAAAGATATGGAACAGTCTGAGTGGTCAGCTCTGCTGTTCAATAACTCAAGCATTGTCAGTGGCTAAGAATTGTGCAGAACAACCTTTACTTGGATCTCCTAAGAGATGCAATCTCCCACCGATTGATCAAACAATATAAAGCTGAACAATTAAGCAGTGGGGGAAAAACAAGTGCAGGCTATATATATATATATATATATATATATATATATATATATATATATATATATATATATATATATATATATATATATATATATATATATATATATATGTGTGTGTGTGTGTGTGTGTGTGTGTGTGTGTGTGTGTGTGTGTGTGTGTGTGTGTGTGCCTATGAGTCTCCTATCCTGGGTTCGTAACCTGTTCGGGATCTATGAAGACCATATGAAGGTCCAGATAAACTGTGTCTACTGGTGTGTTGTCATATCATAGTCATCCACTTTTGAACCGCGCTCAGTAGTTGTGTAACACAAGATCTATCCGATGTGAAACCATGTTAATTTTAGTGATAATTAATTAAACGATTATTTTCAGTTGAAGGCTCATTCAATGAATAACGGGCCTATTCAACTGGGCCTATACATTCACAAGTTTTACACTCACTGATGTAAGACGAAATGGCATGTATTTACCTTCGTTCGTTTTTAAAATTTATTTTAATTTATTAAAAAAAAAAATTACCGTTCAGTTTTGAAAGTAGGTTTTCACTTTCCTTGTAGTTTTCCGGCTGTCCATTACTTTACTTTCCTTTAAGTTTTCACTCAAACGGAATTAGGGGAAATGAAAGTCAGATCCTTTGCTTTCTAACATTCTACGATGGAGGCAACCTATGCGCGTGTCCTCATGGTGAGAATGAATTAGCACGTATATTTTTTTTTGTCTCCGATGTATCGTGTGTTTGACTTTACGGGTTATGATAGCGGTTCATTAACGGTTATCATTATGGGTTATTTTGCCTCTTGTTCCTAGGGCCGCCGCGGCCATTCACGTCACCCGACTGCGACCGTAGTGGTTGCCGGTATGTTCCGCAGTGTGTGTGTGTGTGTGTGTGTGTGACGTGACAGAGAGGAAGAGGTGAAGAATGACAATGAAGCCTACTGTTAGCACGATAGTAATCGTAGACACCACGACAGCGTGTAACAGGACTTAAAACTAAAGGTTGACACCTACTTCTTCGTTTCAGTTTCGAAAGATAAGAAATACAGTTACTGAAACTAATGTTGAATGTTTTATTATTTTCAATTAGCTGGTCTAATAATAAACAATCAATACACGTGCAGAGATGGACGCAGTACTAACCAAGGTTTGCTCTTCCTTCACTTGAGTCTAATCAAGTTGTCGTTTGGAACTGGTTGAGAAAGGGGTTTCCCCGCTAGATGGCGTAATGCTAGTTGCTATAGTGACGTCAATCGTGTCTTGTTCCTGTTTGCATGCGAGTTCTCAGTGTGTCGGATTCGCGCAAGCAAGTGACACAGTGTACGGGAACGACACAAAGTGTGGAGGAGAATCACAGAATGGGAACTTGTGGAGACGTCTTTCACGTCTCGTGGACGTTGTTCTGTATGCTGTCTGCATAAGGTTTGTTCTCTCAGGAAATCAACGGCTTTTATGGTTCATTTTGCGCGCGTGCGTGCATGTGACGACAAGACTTTCAATTGCAGACGAAGGTTTACCAATCCGGTCAAGTGCAGGCAAATGAACTATATTACTGATATATCGAAGGTAAGTCTTCGTTTTGTGGTGTTTCGTTTCTGCTGACATGCCACAGACATACTTGTATGTTGCTTTGACATGAATGGTCTCTTTGTTACATATACCCATACCACACGCTTACACACACACACACACACACACACACAGGTGACTGTTTGCAAATTTTTTTTAGGCTTGCGTTGAAGAATGAAATCAAATAGATTGTGGGAAAAGCTTTAGTTATAGTAGTGGTAGTAGTAGTACACAGGGTACTGGCAATATAGCCTAGTGACATGTCTATCAATAAAGTAAGGGCTACAATGATGGCAGCAGTTGGCAATGTCAAGAATACATAACCATTCATTCTATTAGTCATAACACATACTGCATGCTTTGAGAGTTGGAGAGATCGCAGCAGAACTAAAATAGTCAATTTTTCATACTGAGCTTTTACAGATTCAGCTTTGGGACATTCAGAAAGAAGTGCTGTTACTCAGTTAGTAAGAGAGTTTTTGGTTGCAGATGTTTGGTACATGCTTTTCTTTCTTTCTTTTCTTTCTTTTGTTTTATATAATTAAATTTGAATTCCTTTCCTGCGAATTTGAACATTCAAATTAGACTAAATTGTACTAGCCGCAACACCCAGTTGTTGTGGAGTAAACCTGATACTTTTAATTTTTATGATGCCAAATTTTTGGGTTTTTTGTTTTAACCTTCAGTAATTAGAATTTTAGTTTGATGAATTTGAATACTTCAATAGGAACAATTACAAGAAACGGTTAATAACAAAACAAAACAAAACAAACAAAAAAAGCCCCCAAACCAGAGAATCTGTGTACTTGATTTTAATGTTGACATTATGAACAAACTCATGTATGAATCGACTATGCACATAAGATCCTTGTTATGAAAACAAAATAAAAAAATAACACGCACACACACACATACACAGACACACACACACACACACACAACACAGACACACACACACACACACACACACACACACACACACACACACAGACACACACACACACACACACACACACACACACACACACACACACACAAGAAAGAAATGAAGGAAAAAAAACTTGGGAGACTGTTTTACAAAAATGAATTTTGAGGGCTTTTCACACACCAGTCAGCTTGTGGTGCCAGGATCAGTGGTGTGTGTGTGTGTGTGTGTGTGTGTGTGTGTGTTGTGTGTGTGAGTGAGTGAGTGAGTGAGTGAGTGAGTGTGTGTGTGTGTGTGTGTGTGTGTGTGTGTGTGAGCGAGTGTGTGTGTAAGAGTGGTGGGGTGAATGGTCTTCTTCTTCTTCTTCTTCCTTGTCAGCGACCACAATCAACTTGATGATTATTCTGTCACTTATTAAAGGGGGGTCCGAACAGAAGAGAGAGAAAAAAAAAATGGTCTGTGTGTGTGTGTGTGTGTGTGTCCAGGACGGGGGAAATCGTGATGGTATTGCTTAAGTGCACTAAGTTGATGTATTATTAGTCAGGCTTAACACACCAAGGTTATCTTTGCACTCATACACGCATATGCACACTCATGCGCACACCAAACATTCACCTCTCTCTGGGAATGGGATGTCACGCATTCGTTTCTCTCCTAACACAACTGAGAACAAGAAATACAATTTCTATGCTACTTATAATTAATCATGTACAATCAAATCACACACAATGAAATATCAAAACATAAAAGATCAATACATCCTAATCCCGGGTTATAATAAAATGACTTCTTACCTGGCCAGGTTTTCACACACACAACCACGCTTTCACACCACACCACAGTTCTTGAAAAAAAGTCTCTTTACGTCTTCTTCAGCACTGGTTGATGGTGATGCCCTTGGTTGACTGGCTCCAGGCTTCAGGACTGGGTCTTCGTGGTCGTCTCTGGGATCTCGACGTAGAACTCTTCTTCTTCGTCTTCTTCACCCACCTCTGGGTTCAAATTCAGTTTGTCTGTCTTCACCCACCTCTGGGCTTCAACTTAGTTTCCTTCTCTTCCAGCTTGTCTTTAACTCTAAGACCTTGCTGTCTCTTCTATCTCCAGACCACGTTTCTCTCGACCCTTTCTCTGTCCTGCTCACTCCTCTCCTCTCTCTCTCTTCTCTGCCTTCTCTCTCTCTCTCTCTCCTGGTGTTGTTCTCACACGTTGTTCTCCCTCAGTTTATATAGGGAGGGAAACAAAGGATTCCCCTTCAGGTCATGCCTTTGTCCACGCTGCTTCTCAAACCCCTAGTTCACAAGTACCCTGAATTCTCCACTCGCTACATTCCACACACATCAGCATTTACACACACCCCTACCTAATTGATTAGCAAACACACACTTAGCCTCAGATGGACATCGAACATTCCCGCCGACTTCGGTGGTTACTTAACACAGTAATTATCTTAAGGAGGGCTGCTACAACCTCCACACGCATTCAACCAGCCTGACAATAGAACCAACACAGTGACCCACGGCAATACCATCTGAACAAATCCAAGGCCCCCTGCTCTTCACTGACTGTTTACACAAGAACATCAGCTGACCGAGCATTTAGCGCTCACTTGGGGCCCCGAGGTCGTAGTGGTTACAACCCTTCCCCCTTTCGCCACCAGGCAGGTCCGAACTCTCTCCTAGGTGTTGTTTGTCATCTGACCACTCCGGCCTCCTTCACACAGTTCGGCCGTGTGCGGTGGGTAAGGTACCCTGGTTAATTGGTCAATTACCTATTTGTATACCACGTACAATGCCCCTTTGTCTCCAAGCGTCTAATGCCTTTTGTGAGAGGTTTCACGCTCCTTGACAGTGTGTGTGTGTGTGTGTCTTTAATTTTGTGTGTGTGTGTGTGTAATTCTATAATTGTGCACCATTCTTCATCACGCAAACTATAGAAACGATATAAAGAATAATGTGGACTTGACTGTCTACTTCCTTGACCCTTTCCCTCCGTAATCCATCTCTCCTTTCCCTCCCTCCTACAAATATGGCGTGGACTGCTGCCAAGCAGTGCAGACCTTGGCCCAGGAACTGGAGTTATTCTGGCATGAAAGGTACACCTCATTTGGCGTACCTGTGGAGTTGTTCTGGCATGAAAGGTACACCTCATTTGGCGTACCTGTGTGCTTAGTCAACCTGGACTACAGCAATATCAAGCGCTAGTTGGCTTCTTCTTTTTTTTTTGCGCACACTACAGCAGTGCTGTCTTGGTTCCAGTTTTTGCTCTGTTCTTTCACGTCAGAATGGCAGGTTTAGTTTGTGACTTGGCATGTGGATCTCTTGAGGGTACGTGCATAGTTTCCCATGCTCTCAGTTGTGAAGGATAATATGTGTTTGAACCAGCCGCTGTAGCGAAGTGGTTAGCATCACAGACTCCTGGCTGGGAGGTCATGATTTTGACTCCAATCAAAGCCATTTTGATTTTTTTTTCCTGCCTGACCAGCTTCTTCCTAGAGTTGAGATTGCTATGGGCTTAATTGGGAAGACTGGGACCACTGCTATTAAGCAGATATTGTCGTCAGTAGGGAACTTAATAGACTGGTGTCTTGCATGTGTTGGATCAGAACAGGCACCACTGAACTGATGTTAGTTGGCAGCAGTGCAGCATCTCCTCTCTTGTACTAGTTGTAGGTTGCCTTGACTGCTTCCAGTCGATTGAAGACATTGACTGTTTCACATGGACTGCAGGTGCCAGGGCTGTGGTGGAACAGGCCAGATCATTTTTTTTCTCTGTTATTTATTTATTTTTTTTGATAATCTCGTTTAATCTTTTCATGGAGAGAAGACCTCCATGGTGCTTTGTTTGCAAGTGAAGAGTGGGGACTGCTGTTTCTTTCCATTTTGAGATCAATTAATGTTGAGGACTGAGATAATTGTATGGTTTGCAGGACTCTCGCTGCTGGTGTATACTCAGTGATACAGAAGGAAACATTCATGAAAGAGGAAATAGACCTCTGCAGTGAAATCTTTAAAAGGAACTAAGTACTGTATCCATCAAACATGAACAGATGAATCTGTCCAGGACGGGGGAAATCGTGATGGTATTGCTTAAGTGCACTAAGTTGATGTATTATTAGTCAGGCTTAACACACCAAGGTTATCTCTGCACTCATACACGCATATTTATATGCACACTCATGCGCGCACCAAACATTCACCTCTCTCTGGGAATGGGATGTCACGCATTCGTTTCTCTCCTAACACGACTGAGAACAAGAAATACAATTTCTATGCTACTTATAATTAATCATGAACAATCAAATCACACACAATGAAATATCAAAACATAAAAGATCAATACTTCTTACCTGGCCAGGTTTTCACACACACAACCACGCTTTCACACCACACCACAGTTCTTGAAAAAAGTCTCTTCACGTCTTCTTCAGCACTGCTTGATGGTGATGCCCTTGGTTGACTGGCTCCAGGCTTCAGGACTGGGTCTTCGTGGTCGTCTCTGGGATCTCGACGTAGAACTCTTCTTCTTCGTCTTCTTCACCCACCTCTGGGTTCAAATTCAGTTTGTCTGTCTTCACCCACCTCTGGGCTTCAAACTTAGTTTCCTTCTCTTCCAGCTTGTCTTTAACTATAAGACCTTGCTGTCTCTTCTATCTCCCAGACCACGTTTCTCTCGACCCTTTCTCTGTCCTGCTCACTCCTCACCTCTCTCTCTCTCCTCTGCCTTCTCTCTCTCTCCTGGTGTTGTTCTCCTCTCTCGTTGTTCTCCCTCAGTTTATATAGGGAGGGAAACAAAGGATTCCCTTTCGGGCCATGCCTTTGTCCACGCTGCTTCTCAAACCCCTAGTTCACAAGTACCCTGAATTCTCCATTCGCTACATTCTCCCACACATCAGCATTGACACACACCCCTACCTAATTGATTAGCAAACAAACACTTAGCACCAGATGGACATCGAAAATTCCCGCCAACTTCGGTGGTCACTTAACACAGTAATTATCTTAAAGAGGGCTACGACAACCTCCACACGCATTCAGCCAGCCTGACAATAGAACCAACACGGTGACCCACGGCAATACCATCCGGATGAATCCAAGACTCCTGCTCTTCACTTGACTGTTTACACAAGAACATCAGCTGACTGAGCATTTAGCGCTCACTTGGAGCGCCGAGGTCGTAGTGGTTACATCCCTCCCCCTTTCGCCACCGGGCAGGTCCGAACTCTCTCCTAGGTGTCATCTGTCATCTGGCCATTTCGGCCTCCTTCACACAGTTCGGCCGTGTGCGTTGGGTAAGGTACCCTGGTTAATTGGCCTATTACCTATAATTGGTCTATTACCTATTTGTATACTACGTACAACGTCCCTTTGCCTCCAAGAGTCTAATGCCTTTTGTGAGAGGTTTTCTCGCTCCTTGACAAATTCCCCCCACTCGAAGACAATGCCCTGCGTTGGCTAAAACTTAACATTCAAGGAGATGAAACTCTCATAATTTTCCCATTTAAAACCAGTGCTAATATCGGCCTCTCGTAAGCCTACTTACACCAGAGAACGCACACAAGATTTGTCTTGCAACAAAAATTAGAGAAAAATCATACATACACACTATCCAAGCAAATATCAACATAAATCTGAAATCTCCACCAGCTCTAAGTCGTGTGGCCATATAAAGATAAACATTATGTTTCTACGGAAATTCTCTCCCTTCTCTTCATACACGTGGCCAGCAACTAGCCACGTCACGCATACGCGACACTGCAAAAGACACACGCACCCACTACCTGACTTCTCGACCGACCATTTTATTTTGGCCAACTTTTTGGTAAGACCAGTCTGATCCCCCTTTCTGTACACGCACCTTGCCTACCCCGCGGCATGTGCTGCATTGTGTACAGAAACGCCTGATATTGCCAAGGATACCGGGCCAGTAGTACTCTCGCGTCACCATCTCTGTGTGGCCTTTTTACCGAGATGGCCCGAGGCTGACGTCACATGATTGTCGAACATCACCGCCTTTCTGCGTTGCCTAGGAACAACAACCTGCTTCTTCGTTTTTCCCGAACTTGCGTGAGTGAAAGTTCGGTACAATATGCCGTTCTCCAACTCAAAACTGATTGTACCCTCTTTAACATTTTTCTTCTGCCCACTGTGAGCAAAACCAACCAGTTTTCTGAGCGAGTAGTCGCCCTTTTGTTCTGCTTGTAAGCGAGTGGGGTTCGTCTCACCGGACACGCACCATTGCGTTCTGGAGTGTTTGACCGCCTGGGGCCCTTTTCTCACGTGGTTCCTTTTCTCTGATTCGACACAGAAGTCAGCGTCTGGGTTTTCGTACCCACGTGCTCCTGGAATGTTCCCAATTACTAAATCATACGGCGGCTTCGGAACAGCCAAAGCCTGTACACTTCCACTATAAAATGGTGTAGCAATAAACACCTGGGCCGTTTTGAATTCTGCTACTGTTCCATCTATTTGTCTACACCTCTGTGTTTTACCTGTGAATTGTCCCTTCTCAACCAGGGACTCCTTCACCATGACACCAGTGCACCCAGAGTCTCTAATGACATTAACCACATTGTCCCCTACTCTGCCTTTGTGCACATCCATGTTATCGCCTGAATCTGTGAACACACAGCACAATCCAGACAAAATAACACTGTCATCTTGTTCATCTTTTTCTATCTGCCTCTCTCTTGGCCTGATCCTCATTGCTGCGCTCTTGCTCTGGCAGCTATACACTGTGCGTCTGCTTTAGCCTTTGACGCAGCAGTTTCTGCCTCTAAACGTTCCTTTTCAAATTTCCTTCTTTCGGCCCTTTCATCTCTCTCAGTCTTCTGCTGAGTTTCAATGTTCAAATCTACGCAGTTCATCTCCTGTATATCCTATTTCTTTCCCCAAACTTACTAGTTTCTCTATGGGAGTAAAACTTTCTTCAGCCATTTTCTTTTCTGATATGTTTTAGCACCACTAAAACAGTTACGCTTATAGACCCGGAAAAAGTTAGTACACAGTTTATCTACTAAACGTTACGAGTACATCAACCAGTGGTATGTTCCTAACACAAAGGAGCCTTAATCTTAAACCACAGCTTCTGTGAGAGTTAAGACTAGAACCTCGTTCTTCATTTCTCTGAACGACCTTTGATTAATACAACCACCCTACACACAAGTCAATACTCAACACTCAAAGAACTAAAGGAAATAATTAGAAGAGCTAATTAAAATTGCCTTTAGTGGCTGGGTCTTCGTGGTCGTCTCTGGGATCTCGACGTAGAACTCTTCTTCTTCGTCTTCTTCACCCACCTCTGGGTTCAAATTCAGTTTGTCTGTCTTCACCCACCTCTGGGCTTCAAACTTAGTTTCCTTCCAGCTTGTCTTTAACTATAAGACCTTGCTGTCTCTTCTATCTCCCAGACCACGTTTCTCTCGACCCTTTCTCTGTCCTGCTCACTCCTCTCCTCTCTCTCTCTCCTCTGCCTTCTCTCTCTCTCCTGGTGTTGTTCTCCTCTCTCGTTGTTCTCCCTCAGTTTATATAGGGAGGGAAACAAAGGATTCCCTTTCGGGCCATGCCTTTGTCCACGCTGCTTCTCAAACCCCTAGTTCACAAGTACCCTGAATTCTCCATTCGCTACATTCTCCCACACATCAGCATTGACACACACCCCTACCTAATTGATTAGCAAACAAACACTTAGCACCAGATGGACATCGAAAATTCCCGCCAACTTCGGTGGTCACTTAACACAGTAATTATCTTAAAGAGGGCTACGACAACCTCCACACGCATTCAGCCAGCCTGACAATAGAACCAACACAGTGACCCACGGCAATACCATCCGGATGAATCCAAGACTCCTGCTCTTCACTTGACTGTTTACACAAGAACATCAGCTGACTGAGCATTTAGCGCTCACTTGGAGCGCCGAGGTCGTAGTGGTTACATCCCTCCCCCCTTTCGCCACCGGGCAGGTCCGAACTCTCTCCTAGGTGTCATCTGTCATCTGGCCATTTCGGCCTCCTTCACACAGTTCGGCCGTGTGCGTTGGGTAAGGTACCCTGGTTAATTGGCCTATTACCTATAATTGGTCTATTACCTATTTGTATACTACGTACAACGTCCCTTTGCCTCCAAGAGTCTAATGCCTTTTGTGAGAGGTTTTCTCGCTCCTTGACAGAATCACAAGACAAAACACGACGCGTTTCGACCTCTTAGGTCTTCTTCAGGCAAGATAAGACTTAAGAGGCGAAACGTGTCAGGTCTTGTCTTGTGATTGGTGTGTTCATGTTGGATGGACACAGTACTTAGTTTTCCTAAAAGATTTGTTTAGGTTTCCACCTGCAGTCGCCTGACTTTGCAACTAGCAGTGCAGTGAAAGTCATTATCTTGCACTTAATGACAACTAGCAGTGCAGTGAAAGTCATTATCTTGCACTTAATGACAACTAGCAGTGCAGTGAAAGTCATTATCTTGCACTTAATGACAACTAGCAGTGCAGTGAAAGTCATTATCTTGCACTTAATGACAACTAGCAGTGCAGTGAAAGTCATTATCTTGCACTTAATGACAACTAGCAGTGCAGGGAAAGTCATTATCTTGCACTTAATGACAACTAGCAGTGCAGTGAAAGTCATTATCTTGCACTTAATGACAACTAGTAGCAGTGCAGTGAAAGTCATTATCTTGCACTTAATGACATAGTGAAATCTTTGGCTGTATCCTGTTTGGATGGATGCTATTTTTGCAGTGCTGTTGTTGGTCACTAAATGTATTGCATCTGGACCCTGTGAATGTTCACATGGACAGACACTGTGGAGTAGAGATCTAGATAACCATGAAAATGCAGACCAAGACATGCTTTAAAGAAAATGTTGGAGAGCTATGTTTCTTTTTTTCTTTTTTTCAATCCTTTCAGAGATGTTGTCATACCACATCTTAATCAATTATGATTCATGGATTGTTTGTTCACCCGCAAATCTAAAGTTGCTTCCAGAATTCTTTGTTGGTGCAAAAAAGTTCTTTGTTTCTGTCTTTCTTTCTTTTCTTTTTTCTTTTGTTTTGTTTTTTGATGGTGGTAGTGGGAGTGATAGGTTTGTGTTTCTTCACTGGGAAGAGGCAGCCAAGTGGTCAGAAGGTTGTTCACCTCAGAGGCAAGTGGCCAATGTCTGGCAGGTAGAGCACTGAAATGGGGAACGTTGCTGAGCTTGGCACTTCGAACTGACTTGTGTTCACAGTGATCAGTGTGGATGAATGTGGGCTGTAGTGTTTGTGTGTGTCACTGCTTGTAGTGTGTGTGTGTGTGTGTGGTGTGTGTGTGTGTGTGTGTGTGTGTGTGTGTGTGTGTGTGTGTGTTGCAGATCTATGTGTGTAACTAGTTATATATAACGTTATGCATTAGCTGCATTTGTACATGAATGCATGTTTGGTTCTGCATGTCTGCTTTTCAGACAGTGCATTGCTATCTCTTCATCACTGTTCATTTTGGAACATATTCTTACGCACACCAGTTCAACTACTCATGTCTGTTTTCTTTCATTTGCCCACATCTTCCTACAGTACATTCTTATGCAGCACAGTGGCATATCATGCTGGTGGCATAGTTTGGGGGATTTCCCCAGGCTGTACAAGGACACCAGCATTGGCGGCAGAGCTAATCATTACTTGGTCTGGCAGATGAAAGGATTGCCAAGTGCGCACATGACAGATGGATGCTGCGAAGGTGTCATTGATTTGGTAGTCAGCAGGTGGGGATACCAGTGGACTGGTGGCCAGCATCATTGCTAGTCTTGTCGGCCTGCCACGTGTGACTGAGATCATTGAAGTTGTAAGCTCATGGACGCAGGGAAGGGAAGGGGAAAACCTGTTTTTCCTGTCAGGTATTGAGAGTGAGATGGTTTCTAAAATTGTCTTTTGTCTAAGCGAACTGAAATCTTCAGCAAAGCAGAA
>CM031600.1:99495108-99504271 GCA_018398815.1 Conus ventricosus
AACAACAACAACAATAAGAAGAATAGTAATAGTGTAAACCCATAGAATACAAATGCTTGTAGTATGGCGAATTTACGATCGCATGCATAGGGCCTACGTGAAAAGTGATTTAAAAGGGATAGCGTTTATTTGTGAGATCAGTTCGGGTGAAAGAAGAACGGAAAAAGAAATGAAAGAAAAGAAAGTACCGTTACCGAGAACAAACAGTGCACTCACCAAAGACCATCGTCAGCAGATGTTCAGTTGATACCAAACAACACCTAGTAAGCGCTATCTTATCAAATACAAGTCTTAATAATTCTTTCCTGTTTCTTGTGATACGATTTGTAACAATTCCGATCAGTATTAAATACAGACAGATTCCAGTTTAACCATAAGAGACGTTTGATGGCAACGCATGATTATAGTAGGCAAGCTTGGAAACAGCAAATTTTGATGCCAGGAATATGATCAACTCTTTTTTCTTTCTTTTTTTTTTTTTTACCCAATCGCATTGAAGAATCCATTCTGAGGATTAGTGAACAAACGTTTTTTCTTTTCTTTTCTTTTCTTTTCTTTCCTTTCTTTCTTTCTTTTTTCTTTTTTTAATTTTTTTTTTTACAATGATCAAGCTATTTCTGTACAAATAAACAAAAAAAAAGGGTGCTTGTGGTTTTAAACCAATCGTCGGTGCTTACACTCTGGTCATCAGAAGGCTTCACTCCCTTCTGACCTTCTGAAGGTGAGAAGGACCATCGGTGTACAGCAGGCCAAAAACTTCGGCCTTCTTGTGGCGTGGAGCTTGGTGACATAGAGCATAGTATTTTTTATTTTCTTGTTGTTGGGATTTGGTTCTTTGGCTTGCTAGCAGTCACGCTGAGATCAAAGGTGTTCGCCTGATGCCAGTCTACTTGGGAACCGAAGGTTTGCTTTGGGTTGTGTTGATATATGCGCGCGCGCGCGCGCGCGCGCGCGCGCGCGCGTGTGTGTGTGTGTGTGTGTGTGTGTGTGCGTGTTGGGTGGGGGGGGCGGTAGGGGTGTGTGTGTGTGCGTGCATGCGTTTTTTTTTTTTTTTTTTTAATGAAAAGGGGTGATTGCCATCATTATAGTTCGGCTATACTTTGATTGTTGTTGTTTTTTTACGTCGCGTAACAAACTTATTTTGAACAGAACACTACGATGGTCTTTATCAGAACGACTGAGGGTGCATGATTTGAAATGTAACTCCACTGGTCAGATCTATTTCTCACTTGTTCTCCTTAAGCGATGTCCACACACACACACACACACACACACACACACACACACTTCCACTTCTCATTTGTACACTCCCTACCTCCCCCCCCCTCACCCCCCCCCCCCCCCCCCCCATCCATTTCTTCTCTGGTTTCTATTCTTCATTGTCTTTGATTTTCATAAATTTCTGTGATTTTTCGTCGTTTCATCTATATATATATGTGTATGTATATATTATATATATATATATATATATATATATATATATATATATATATATATATATATATAAAATATAATTTTTTTTATGGATGGCTTGATGTAAAAAAGCAAATTATTGCTTATTCAATGTTCCATCTGAAAATAAAATTTTGACTTTGACTTTGACTCACTCACTCACTCACTTACTCACTCGCACACACACACACACTCACACACACACACACACACACACACACACACACACACACACACACACACCACACAACACACACACACTCTCTCTCTCTCTCTCTCTCTCTCTCTCTCTCTCTCTCTCACACACACACACACACACACACACACACACACACACACACACACACACACACACACACACACACACACTTATTGAACTAAGTTAGTAATGTTGTGTGTTGATAACAGAACAGACGTACGCCGATGAACACTACCGAAATGACTCGGCAGCATTGCAGGGTACCCTTTGGTGTGTGGTCTGTTGGAAGTCTGACACTTAAGATTGATAGCTCATCGGAGTTAACATTGGTTCTAACTCCATTTCCCATACAGTCCTTTGAATGAGACTATAAACCGAGGTTCCGTGTGTGAACGCACGCATAACATCTTGCACACACGTAAAATCCAATCACCAACTTTCGGAAGAGAAGGCCAGTTTGACCGTTGGCATGGATGACACGTTACACATAGCATGCACCTTCCCCGAAGTTGGAGTATGGCTGCCATAATGGCGGGATTAAAAAAAAAAACGGCCGTACACACAAAACTCCACTCCATTTCTTTGTAGATGGGTTTTATACTTGCCTGTCTATACAGGGAGTGCCCGCAGGAGTATCAGCCTACGTACGCAGAAGAAGAAGATGGGTCATAACGACTGGGGGACACAAGTGCTGGGACTGTGACGGGATGAGTCTGGGAGGGGCACTGTGTTAGGAGGGGAAGTGTATGGGGAGGGGCAGTGTATGGGGAGAGGCAGTGTATGGGGAGGGGCAGTGTATGGGGAGGGGCAGTGTGTGAGGAGGGGCAGTGTGTGGGGAGGGGCAGTGTATGGGGAGGGACAGTGTATGGGGAGGGGCCCGCAGTGTATGGGGAGGGGCAGTGTATGGGGAGGGCAGTGTGTGGGGAGAGGCAGTGTATGGGGAGGGGCAGTGTATGGGGAGAGGCAGTGTATGGGGAGAGGCAGTGTGTGGGGAGGGGCAGTTTATGGGGAGGGGCAGTGTATGGGGAGGGCCGGCAGTGTATGGGGAGGGGCAGTGTGTGGGGAGGGGCAGTGTGTGGGGTGAGGCAGTGTGTGGGGAGGGGCAGTGTATAGGGTGAGGCAGTGTATGGGTGAGGCAGTGTATGGGGTGAGGCAGTGTATGGGGTGAGGCAGTGTGTGGGGTGAGGCAGTGTATGGGGTGAGGCAGTGTATGGGGTGAGGCAGTGTATGGGGTGAGGCAGTGTGTGGGGTGAGGCAGTGTGTGGGGTGAGGCAGTGTATGGGGTGAGGCAGTGTATGGGGTGAGGCAGTGTATGGGGAGGGGCAGTGTGTGGGGAGGGGCAGTGTATGGGTAGGGACACTGTGTGAGGAGGGGCAGTGTGTGAGGAGGGGCAAGTATGTGAGGAGGGGCAGTGTATGGGGAGGGGCAGTGTGTGGGGAGGGGCAGTGTATGGGGAGGGGCACTGTGTGAGGAGGGGCAGTGTGTGGGGAGGGGCAGTGTATGGGGAGAGGCATTGTATGGGGAGGGCAGTGTATGGGGAGGGGCAGTGTGTGGGGAGGGGCAGTGTATGGGGAGGGGCACTGTGTGAGGAAGGGCAGTGTGTGGGGAGGGGCAGTGTATGGGAGGGCAGTGTATGGGGAGGGGCACTGTGTGAGGAGGGGCAGTGTATGGGCAGAGGCAGTGTGTGTGTGGAGGGGCAGTGTATGGGCAGAGGCAGTGTATGTGGAGGGGCAGTGTGTGGGGAGGGGCAGTGTATGGGGAGGGGCACTATGTGGGGAGGGGCAGTGTGTGGGGAGGGGCAGTGTGTGGGGAGGGGCAGTGTATGGGGAGGGCAGTGTATGGGGAGGGGCAGTGTGTGGGGAGGGCAGTGTATGGGCAGAGGCAGTGTATGGGGAGGGGCAGTGGTATGGGAGGGGCAGTGTGTGTGGAGGGCAGTGTATGGGCAGAGGCAGTGTATGGGGAGGGACAGTGTGTGGGAGAGGCAGTGTATGAGCAGAGGCAGTGTATGGGGAGGGGCAGTGTGTGGGGAGGGGCACTGTGTGGGGAGGGGCAGTGTATGGGGAGGGGCAGTGTGTGGGGAGAGGCAGTGTATGGGCAGAGGCAGTGTATGGGGAGGGGCAGTGTGTGGGGAGGGGCAGTGTAATGGGCAGAGGCAGTGTATGGGGAGGGGCAGTGTGTGGGGAGGGGCAGTGTATGGGCAGAGGCAGTGTATGGGGAGGGGCAGTGTATGGGGAGGGGCAGTGTGTGGGGAGGGGCAGTGTATGGGGAGGGGCAGTGTGTGGGGAGGGGCACTGTGTATGGGGAGGGCAGTGTGTGGGGAAGGGCAGTGTATGGGGAGGGGCAGTGTATGGGGAGGGGCAGTGTGTGGGGAGGGGCAGTGTATGGGGAGGGGCAGTGTATGGGGAGGGGCAGTGTGTGGGGAGGGGCAGTGTATGGGGAGGGCAGTGTATGGGGAGGGGCACTGTGTGAGGAGGGGCAGTGTATGGGCAGAGGCAGTGTGTGTGTGTGTGAGGGGCAGTGTATGGGGAGGGGCAGTGTATGGGCAGAGGCAGTGTATGGGGAGGGGCAGTGTGTGGGGAGGGGCAGTGTGTGTGGAGGGGCAGTGTATGGGCAGAGGCAGTGTATGGGGAGGGGCAGTGTATGGGGAGAGGCAGTGTATGGGGAGAGGCAGTGTATGGGGAGGGGCAGTGTATAGGGGAGGGGGCAGTGTATGGGGAGGGGCAGTGTATGGGGGGAGGCAGTGTATGGGGAGGGACAAGTGTATGGGGAGAGGCAGTGTATGGGGAGGGGCAGTGTATGGGGTGGGGCAGTGTATGGGGAGAGGCAGTGTATGGGGAGGGCAGTGTATGGGGAGGGGCAGTCTATGGGGAGAGGCAGTGTATGGGGTGGGGCAGTGTATGGGGAGAGCAGTGTATGGGGAGAGGCAGTGTATGGGGAGAGGCAGTGTATGGGGGGGGGGGGGCAGTGTATGGGGAGAGGCAGTGTGTGGGAGGGGCTGTGTGATGGGGAAGCTGTGTATGGGGAGGGGCAGTGTATGGGGTGGGGCAGTGTATGGGGAGGGACAGTGTGTGGGGGAGGCAGTGTAATGGGGAGGGGCAGTGTATGGGGAGGGCAGTGTATGGGGGGGGCAGTGTATGGGGAGGGGCAGTGTATGGGGAGGGGCAGTGTGTGGGGGGAGGCAGTGTATGGGGAGGGGCAGTGTAATGGGGGGGGCAGTGTATGGGGAGGGGCAGTGTATGGGGAGGGGCAGTGTATGGGGAGGGGCAGTGTAGTGGAGGGGCACTGTGTGAGGAGGGCATGTGTGTGGGGAGGGGTAGTGTATGGGGAGGGGCAGTGTATGTGGGAGGGCACTGTGTGAGGAGGGGCAGTGTGTGGGGAGGGGCAGTGTATGTGGAGGGGCACTGTGTGAGGAGGGGCAGTGTATGGGGAGGGGCAGTGTGTGGGGAGGGGTAGTGTAATATGGGGAGGGCAGTGTATGGGGGGAGGCAGTTTATGGGGAGGGCAGTGTATGGGGAGAGGCAGTGTATGGGGGGAGGCAGTGTATGGGGAGGGGCAGTGTATGGGAGAGGCAGTGTATGGGGGGAGGCAGTGTATGGGGAGGGCAGTGTATGGGGAGGGGCAGTTGTGTGGGGAGGGCTGTGTATGGGGAGAGCTGTGTATGGGGAGGGGCTGTGTATGGGGAGGGGCGTGGTATGGGGAGAGCTGTGTAATGGGGGAGAGCTGTGTATGGGGAGGGGCAGTGTATGGGGAGGGGGCACTGTGTGGGGAGAGGGCATGTGTGAGGAGAGGCAGTGTATGGGGAGGGGCAGTGTATGGGGAGGGCAGTGTATGGGGAGGGCAGTGTATGGGAGGGGCAGTGTGTGAGGAGGGGCAGTGTGTGAGGAGAGGCAGTGTGTGAGGAGGGGCAGTGTATGGGGAGGGGCAGTGTGAGGAGGGGCAGTGTATGGGGAGGGGCAGTGTGTGAGGAGGGGCAGTGTATGGGGAGGGGCAGTGTGTGAGGAGGGGCAGTGTATGGGGAGGGCAGTGTATGGGGAGGGGAAGTGTATGGGAGGGGCAGTGTATGGGAGAGGCAGTGTATGGGGAGAGCAGTGTGTGGGGAGGGGCAGTTTATGGGGAGGGCCAGTGTGTGGGGAGCGGCAGTGTGTGGGGAGGGGCACTGTGTGAGGAGGGGAAGTAAAATGGGCAGAGGCAGTGTATGGGGAGGGGCAGTGTATGGGAAGCCGGTGGCGTCAATGACAATGATCTGCCGAAAGAGTGATATAACACTAACGGGAGTTCACAGGATGTCGGACAAGGCTGCAGTTTTACTTTTTCTCGACATGAAAATTTGATCTTTTTTTTTTTAGTCCCCCTTCCCTTTCCTGACTCCCCTCCCGGGGAGAATTTCTAAATGCTAACTCTTCCCCGCTCTTTTTTTTAACAGATTATTTAAGAATAAGCTTATCTAGCATCGAAAGAATGTCCAGTGGATCATGCCTTTTTGTCCGTTAAAGTTTGTGTTAGATTTCTGTTTCGTAAGAACAGCCAAATACATGGATTTCTGTGATGCATATCACATTCAGTTTGTGATTTTATTGTCAACAAGTAATGTGTGGAACAGGCGTATTCCAACCTTCTTTCAGAAGGACGAACCGGTATTAATGAACACGCTGGGTAGGGGAGTTGATATGAGAGAGAGGGAGAGAGAGAGAGGTGGAAGTATGAAGATGATGATGTTCATGTGACGGTGACGAGAATACAGAATAAAGTACGTAATTCTTGACAGCAAAATAATCATTGATGGCACATGAAGATATTTGCTCACAAGCAAACTCTAGCTCTTCATAACAGTGTCAAGACATACTCAAGTTTAAAAAAAAGAGGGGAAAAAAGACGTCACTCTACGAGGATGTGTTACTTGCGCGACTGAACCTTTTTTGCGTATTACACATTTGCAGGACCCTTGAAAATACGAATGAGCGAATGCATCAAAAATGCAAGTTGGAACATATCCCCCCGAGGACATCTCCTGGCCACAGCACATTGGATGTAGACTAACTTGGGGGGGGGGGGGGGGGGGTGGCTGTTCGTTTTTTTTTCTTTCCTTTTTTCTTTTGTGACTTCCTGCCAACTGTCACAGAAGATTTGAAAAGCGAAATCATGAAAAGGACAGCCACCAGAAAGGGGGAGATAAACAGCTATCAATTTCGTGTAGAAAAACTCGCAAGCATGTCAAAACTTTTGCTGATGTTCAGTCGTGTGTGTAGCCAGACTGAAGGCAGATCTTATCGAAACGCCATGGTTCAAAATGAAAGATTACAACTGTGCAGCCACTGAGTATGGAGAGATGAGAACATGCAAACCCGAACTTCAATCACGTAAAGAAACGCATAAAGCTATCAACCATTACTTTTATGGGATATTCATGATGGCTAGAAAACGTTTATCCCGTTCTGAGTTTGTCTTCCACCAGGCTAATGTTGTGCTTGCGTGTGTGTGTGTGTGTGTGTGTGGTGGGGGGGGGGGGGGGGGGTCGGAAGGAGAGGGGTGGTGGAGGTGGTGTTTCAAATGTGTCTGCAGATGAGAGTCGCGCTTGTGTACAATCACGCAAACAAAAAATAAGTTACAAGTCTCCCAAACGTGCTGCGCACAACTGTGCAGGTGCTCGACCCTTTCAACAGATCAATGGCTGAAAGCTGTTGTCATCAGGGGACCCTTTCAACAGATCAAATGGCTGAAAGCTGTTGTCATCAGGGGACCCTTTCAACAGATCAATGGCTGAAAGCTGTTGTCATCAGGGACCCTTTCAACAGATCTAATGGCTGAAAGCTGTTGTCATCAGGGGACCCTTTCAACAGATCTAATGGCTGAAAGCTGTTGTCATCAGGGGACCCTTTCAACAGATCTAATGGCTGAAAGCTGTTGTCATCAGGGGACCCTTTCAACAGATCAAATGGCTGAAAGCTGTTGTCATCAGGGGACCCTTTCAACAGATCAAATGGCTGAAAGCTGTTGTCATCAGGGACACTTGGGGCGGCCCCTTTCAACAGATCAATGGCTGAAAGCTTTTCATCAGGGGACATTTGGGGGGGCCCCCTTTCAACGACAAGGGCTGAAAGCTGCGGGTTCCCCTCCGTGCAGATCAACCGGAAGGGGAAGGCATGGGTTATCGAGCGTCAAAAGGTCTGCTTTGCAGTTTCCTCTGGAAATAAACATTAATGTATTAGATAAAAACAAGCATCTTTTTTTTAAGTATTTTTGTCATTGCGTGTATTGCTTGTAATTTCCTTCATAAAAAAACAACAACGACAACAACAAAAAAAAAAGAAAGAAGAAAAAAAAGGGAAAAAAAAAAATACTGAGGGGAAAGAAAAGCATCTAGTTTTCTTTAAGGGGGTGTTGAACATTTTCATGGATCGCGATAAAATTTTTGAGACCCCTGATTTAATTTTGACTTTGGCACAGGGGTGTTTGATAATGCTTTGGGACAAAATGAATGAATAATGAAGCCAAATTGTACGCTGAAAATGACCAGTTTAGGGAAACAAACAAAAAACCAAAGGAAACCCGGAAATTATAGACAATAAAAAAATTTTTTTTTTTAATGAAAAAAAAAAAAAAAAAGATAAAATTTTTTGCTTGGGGTTTTTGGTGGGATAATTTTAAACAGTGTACAATCCCGATAAATCTCTTTTTTCCCCTAATGCAACCATGCAAGCACGCACGCCCTCACACACACACACAACACACCAACACACACCAACACACACACCACACACCCCACACACCACCCCACACCACACACACACACACAATACATACATACAACATACAGCGCCGCGCGCACACACACACACACACAAAACACACACACACACACACAAACCCCCACACACCACATACTCAACACACACGCCACGCGCGCACAAACACACCGCGCACAACACACGCGCGCGCGCGCACACAGCATACCGCACCCACAACCTCTGTCACATAACACCGCAACGCACGCAACAACATGCCGCGAGATAGACGCCTCTTGGGGTGTCGGTTTACTGATAAAACAACGGGTTTAGATCTGTAGCAACGAGGAGGGAAATGACAGAGTTATCGGCCCGGGCCCCCGCGGGGGTTCAAAAATTGATTGACGTCTGATGGGCAAAATTACGGCCCCTTCTTTGAGGCCTTTGCTTTGAAGGGGCAGGTCCGTTTGGGGGGGGGGGGGGGGGGGGGGGGGGGGGGGGGGGGGGGGGGGGGGGGGGGGGGGGGGGGGGGGGGGGGGGGGGGGGGCTATTTAGTTGAACAGTACAGATTCACAACGTCGTGGGGGACAACAGAATCCAGGGGGGGGTCAACTTCTCTGGCCGCCGTTCAACTGTATTTGCTACAACTTCTTCACGTATCTGTGTGTCGGCGTAGCTCTTTCTCTTTCACTTTCATTGTTTTGTCTGCTGCTTATCTCTACTGTCACTGTTTGGTCTAACTACCCTTTAACCTTTTTTTTTTTTTGGGAAAAGGGTTTTTCCCTTCCCC
>CM031600.1:99507771-99518539 GCA_018398815.1 Conus ventricosus
GAGGAGAGAGAGAGAGAGAGAGAGAGAGAGAGAGAGAGAGATACGGATACGGAACGTTTAATCATGTTTAGGCCATTGCCCCTCATGATGGGATACATGTATACAAACATTTCTCAGAACCGACAATGTGAACAGTGAAATCATTCAAAAAGCACTTGGTAATAAGTTTAAGAAGTAAGACTGGAACGCAGCTTAAAGGCTTTATAAAGATAGATTGACAGTTTCCTGACTGTTTTTTCGTGCGTACTCGCCATAAGCAATGTAAATCTAAACTGACTTGGCACTTTGTAATATTTCAACGGAATGTACTGTGCTCTTAGGTCATACAGAACTGGACAACATAAAATGAAGTGTACCTCACTTCCTTCTCTTTTAGACAAAGTGGACATATTAATTCATTTTCACTATGTGCTCTATAGCGAATACGATGTGCCGCGATTTCAGAAATGCCAAGTCTAAATCTTGTCAGTATGCATCTTAAATGCCTGTGTAAATTGATCAATAAATGCGTTTTACGTCAGGGACAGTGCAAAAGGTCCTGTAAACATTAAACCTATCACTATTATTAATATGGAAATTCCAGTCTTGCCACCTGCACAAAATCAACCTTCCTTAAAACTTATCAAAACTCGTTAATTCCTTCCACGCCTTGATTTAGCCATACAAATCCATACCCAAACATGTACAATTTACTGCGAAATATTTGAGGCCCAGTTTTTCTTCCCTCGCAAATCCAAATCAAAAAGCATTCTGTAGGCCTTATAAGGTAATCTGCTTTCATCCATTCTCGTCAGTTTTAACCAAAACCTGATGCACTTTATAGCTGAGTTTATGTAAATAGGATGTATATTTGTTTCTCCATACACCAGGTCATTAGGTGTTCGCATTTCAACGCCTAGGAATCGTTTAATAGCAAAAAGATGCAGTTTTTCACAATGGTGTGCTGCATTGTCAAGCCCCCATAACTCTGCCCCATACTGAGCAATAGATTGAACCTGTGAGTAAAATAACTTGAAAAAGCAAGAATGAGAGTTACATTTCAGCTTAAATAACTTTTGCAGAATGCATAATAAAGCTTTTTTTGCTTTGCTAGTAAGGTCACGACATGCAGCAACAAAACTTAGCTTTGTTGAAAATAAATTCCTAAATATTTGTATGTATTCACAACAGGCATCTCAATCCCGTTAAATGTCCATCTTCCTCTGGCAGCTAAATAACCCCCTTTCCTAAACACCACTATATTACTTTTACCAAATTAACCTTCAACTGCAAAGCAGCGGCTGCACGCTGAAGACTGTTTATCTGTGTTTGTAGGCTTACGACCGTCTCAGAAAGTAAAGCCGCATCATCAGCCAGAAGCAGTATAATAATTCAAAATAATCAGACATAAACATTGCCCCATGTTTCCTCCCCTTATCACCTCTAATGCCAGCTCATTAATAAATAAAGAAAACAAGACAGGGCTGCAAGCATCTCCTTGTTTCACTCCACGAGTGCAAGTAATATAATCTGTTACACCACTCCCACATCTAATTCTGGCTTTGACACTGTCGTACATGCTGCGAATACATCTAAATATCTTGCCTTTGATGCCATTCTTTAACATGATAGGCCACAGTAAGTTTCTTTCTACGGAATCAAAAGCCTTTTCAAAGTCATAAAGGCTACATACATTTTTCGATTAAAACAAAATTGTTTTTGTATTAGTGCCAATAAGTAAACATGTGATCAACAGTGGAGTAGCCTTTTTTGAATCCAGCTTGATATTCGCCTGTCAAATTATGCTCTTCTATCCATCCTGCAGTCTACTATTAATAATTGTGCTATAAATCTTGCTACTTGTATCACATAATGAAATGCCTCTATAATTGTTTGGGTTATTAGTGTCACCCTTCTTGAACAAAGGGTGATAATAGAGTTTGTCCAGTTGCTTGGGAACACGCCTTTATCAAATAAGTTATTGAAAAGCTTTACAAAAAAATCAATAACACGATCTCCGCCATACTTTTAACAGCTCACCTATGATTTCATCTGGTCCAGCAGCCTTCCCAATTTTAACTTGTTACAGCAAGCACAACTTCTCTCTGGACTATGTCTACACCGACGGCTCTGCAGCAGAATGCCATTCGAAATGGAGGGCAGGAGTCTATGTCCAATATCCAGGAGGCAGAGAAGAAAAAATCTGCCTCGCTACCGGCCTGTACCGGCCTGTACTCCACAAATTACAGAGCTGAAGCAGAAGCCCTAAAAACAGCAGCAGCCCACATCGAGGTCAGCCCCTACGCCAGCCACAATGTTGTCTTCCTGACCGACGCCCTGTCCATCTTGCAGGCCCTTCAGTCCAATAGAGACCCAGAGCTTAACGATCTGTCCTCATCTCTCGCCTCCCTCTGCACAAGTCACACAGTCACACAGTCACCCTGCAGTGGATTCCCTCTCACTGCAATGTGCTCGGCAATGAGACTGCTGACTCCTTGGCAAAGGAGGGCACTACAAAGGAGCAGATGGACAGATCTACCACCTACACCGAATCTAGGACCATCATCAAGGCCAAGCTGCAGAACAAGTGGAAGCAGCAGCATCCACGCCACAACAGAGCAGACCTGTACTACCTGCTGACTCGACGAGAGCAGGTAGTCATCTTCAGGCTCAGGACAAGCCACAACCGCCTGAAACACCACCTATTTTCTAAATTCCGCATCGGCAACACAGAGCAGTGCCCCTGCAGAACAGGCAGCCAGACAACAGAACATCTGCTGCAGTCCTGCCCGCTCCACCAAGCGCTTCGAGAGAAAACCTGGCCCGACCCAATACCAGTGGCCCGGAAGCTCTACGGAGGACTGGAGGACCTGCGACGTACTGCCACCTTTGTCGAGGAGACGGGGGAATCCATCTAAAGACATGACGAACGAGACAACAACAACAATTACAGTGCCCCCACAGCTCGGAGCTGGATGGGCAGAGTCCAGTGTTCATCATTACAGTGCCCCCACAGCTCAGAGCTGGATGGCCAGAGTCCAACGTTCATCATTACAGTGCCCCCACAGCTCAGAGCTGGATGGGCAGAGTCCATCGTTCATCATTACAGTGCCCCCACACAGCTCAAAGCTGGATGGGCAGAGTCCAGTGTTCATCATTACAGTGCCCCCACACAGCTCAGAGCTGGATGGGCAGAGTCCATCGTTCATCATTACAGTGCCCCCACAGCTCAGAGCTGGATGGGCAGAGTCCATCGTTCATCATTACAGTGCCCCCACAGCTCAGAGCTGGATGGGCAGAGTCCATCGTTCATCATTCAGTGCCCCCACACAGCTCAGAGCTGGATGGGCAGAGTCCATCGTTCATCATTACAGTGCCCCCACACAGCTCAAAGCTGGATGGGCAGAGTCCAGTGTTCATCATTACAGTGCCCCACACAGCTCAGAGCTGGATGGGCAGAGTCCAGTGTTCATCATTACAGTGCCCCCACAACTCAGAGCTGGATGGCCAGAGTCCTTCATTACAGTGCCCCCACAACTCAGAGCTGGATGGCCAGAGTCCAGTG
This sequence comes from Conus ventricosus, assembly GCA_018398815.1. Lineage (NCBI taxonomy): Eukaryota > Metazoa > Mollusca > Gastropoda > Neogastropoda > Conidae > Conus > Conus ventricosus. Next base: position 99,511,316 of record CM031600.1, read on the forward strand.
TTCATCATTACAGTGCCCCCACAACTCAGAGCTGGATGGCCAGAGTCCAGTGTTCATCATTACAGTGCCCCCACACAGCTCAGAGCTGGATGGCCCGAGTCCAGCATTTCATCATTACAGTGCCCCCACAACTCAGAGCTGAATGGCCAGAGTCCAGCATTCATCATTGCAGTGCCCCCACAACTCAGAGCTGGATGGCCAGAGTCCAGCATTCATCATTACAGTGCCCCACAACTCAGAGCGGGATGGGCAGAGTCCAGCATAGCAGGCTGCATCCTGAGGAGGCTGGATCAGGACAGGCATCACTGAACATGTTCAAAGTGACTAAGCAGCAGTGCAGTGTCTCCTTCAGTGGGTTGCCTCCTGATGATCTGTTATTAATTGATGTAAACAGACTGGTGCTGAGGCCGTGGCAGAAAAATATGGGTGTCGCCGAGTGTACGGGAGAACATGGCCATCAAGGGGGCATGACGGATGAATTAGCACAAAACAAAATCTGAAAATGTTTTGCTTTGCTTTCATAGTCTTCAAAGTCAAACTAAACGTGTGTGTGTGTGTGTGTGTGTGTGTGTGTGTGTGTGTGTGTGTGTGTGTGTGTGTGTGTGTGTGTGTGTGTGTGTGTGTGTGTGTGTGTGTTGTGATGTGTGTTGTGTGCGTCGTGTATGTGTGTTGTGTGTGTGTGTGTGTGTGTGTGTGTGTGTGTGTGTGTGTGTGTGTGTGTGTGTGTGTTGTGTGTGTGTGTGTGCTGTGTGTGTGTGTGCTGCGTGATTTGTGCTGTGATGTATGTGTGTGTGTGTGTGTGTGTGTTGGTGTGTGTGTGTGTGTGTGTGTGTGTGTGTGTGTGTGTGTGTGTGTGTGTTGTGTGTGTGTGCGCGTGCATTTGTGCATGGTGCAACGTATTTGTGTGTGTGTGTGTGTGTGTGTGTGTGTGTTGTGTAGTGTGTGTGGTGTGTTGTGTTGTGTGTGTGTGTGTGTGCGCGTGCTGTGCATGTGCTTGGTGTGTGTTGTGTGATGTGTGATTGTGTGTGTGTTGTGTGTGTGTTGTGTGTTTGTGTGTGTGTGTGGTGTGTGTGTGTGTGTGTGTGTTGTGTTGTTGTGTGTTTGTGTGTTGTTGTGTGTGTGTGTGTGTGTGTGTGTGTGTGTGTGTGTGTGTGGTGTGTGTGTGTGTGTGTGTGTGTGTGTGTGGTGTGTGTGCTGTGTGTTTGGTTGTGCATGTGTGCGGTGTTTAAGTGCTTGTAATATCGAAGACAATAAGAAGTTCAGAGAAAAAGACAGCCAGACAGAGACACAGATTTCTACATGTTGATGGTTTAGTTTCAGCTTTATTAACAATAACATTAGATAGCTTTTCTCCAACTTCCAAAGTCTTTTTTCGTAAAAAGAAAAAAAAAGCATACACAGATGTCCACAGCATGTAAAAGTTTACAAAGACACATCAGTAAATACAAAGACATAATCAGTGAATTTCTTTCAATAAGAAAAGATGTAGGGTGAGAGAGAGAGAGGGGGGAAAGGAGTGGAGATGAAAAGAACGACAGAAAAGATGAATAATATGGCGGAGAGACAGACTAGGAGACAATCATGATGGAACTGCTTCTGTGACTGTGCATGAAATCAGTTGACCTTGAACATGAAAATGAAAACAAACAAAAAAGAGACCAAATAATGAAATATACTGCTAGGCATCAAGAACATCCTTGTGAAAAAGTCTGTGATAACATTATGTAAAATGGTAATAATATGATAATTGAAAAAATCTACATTTATGGCACACAGTACAGGTCTGAATACACTTTGACAAGTGTGTGTGTGTGTGTGTGTGTGGTGTGTGTGTGTGTGTGTGTGTGTGTGTGTGTGTGTTGTGTGGTGTGTGTGTGTGTTGGTGTGTGTGTGGTGTACGTTTAGGGGAGGAAGTAGGAGTAGGGGTTACTGACTGTTTGTCATTGACAGTTTGGTCCATAAACGAAGAAGCACCAATTTTTAGGAACAGTACTGTCCATTTACAAAGAAGAGTATTATTAACAAACAAGATTTTCACAATCATAATCAGGCAAAAAGAAAGCAATCATAAGGAGAATACAATTTCACAAACAAAGCGTAAGAAGAACAGAAATTCAGAATGAAGCGAAAAAGAAAAAAGACCACAGAGATTAGAATCTTTCAACAAAATTAAACAATATTAAGCAAGTGAGAAAAAAAATTACTTTTATACATCTCCAAAGAGTAATAGTGACACTGCTTTCTCTTTACACAGCTCAAGTAACAGCCAAACATCACCAAGTTTACATCATGGTCAAAACGTGGACTTCAGCACCATGGGTACACAATGAGCGTTGGAAGGTGGCTCAAATCTGAAACACTTATTCCTTACAAATCAAAAAGTTTTACAGAAACCAACCAAAACTGAATGCTTGCCATTATTTCTTACCACTTGGGATCTTTTTTTCTAATTTGCCGTATGACTTTTACAGGACATGTTCATTCATGTAAATATACATCCTTGTTTAAGAAAAGTAATTTATTATCCTTACATTCATACGAGAAATCATTTTCGTTTCTTTGACAATATTCGTACTGATCTCATGCCCCCACCCCTCCCTGCTATACCTCCCACCCCCACCCCCTTATACATATTTTTCTTCTCTCTCCATGAAACAAACATGTCAATATAAACATAACTGTGCCCTAAAAATCTCAGCTGTTGGAGTGTCAGACTCAGCTGTTATAGCGATCTTCCCCCAGTTACAGTGTTTGGTAAAAGTGTTTGTCATTTTCATTTTCATTGTGATCGTTGTGGGAAAGGTGAGAGAACGCCACAGCTGTTTCCAATTTATTATCAAAGGAGGGAATTGATGTGCCCACCATACACCAGTTGCTCTAGAATAACATTCTTTACATAGCATTCTCAGGTAAGGTGGATAATTTGTCCAGGAAGTGGTATCCACCATTTTTTCTCTGGACCTAGATTCAAAATGAAAGACGTTTAATCATCCAGCCCCTTTTGAGGGGTATGGAGAACACAACAGAAACAAACTGGACTATTCATAACAAATCAGCGTGAAATATTTATCACAGAGTACACAAACTAAGGTAAACCAATTCTCAATACTAGCATTTACACTGCTAGTTATACAATTGTCACATTCAGAATTAAATAAACATTCCAAGCATTTTCAAATAAAAGAACAGCAAACAGGCCCTCCTAAGTTTTGTTAAGTTGCTAATCTGTAATCAAATGGGATCGCATTGGGAAAAAAAAACCCAAAGACACAATGGTGAGTAAGACGTAGTGTCATTTATATCATGCTAAGTGGAAAGCAGAGCAAAAGTACGGCTCATATTTACACTTTTTCATTACACTGGTTTTGGGATAGTTGTGGACGTAAGAAGAAGTCTTAAAATCAGTCAGTTTCAGATGTTGGCTTGAAGGACATGATCCACGACTATGTCTGTTGTTTTGCCCTCTCTCTTTCCTGTGGGCAGTTTGTCATACTGATGACCAAGTTGTTGAGGTATTATTCCGTCCCCACCGAGTCCCGTAGCTTGAATCGCACCCACAGTCCATCCTTGGCTGCCATCGGCATCTGTGGTGGTTCCATAACTGGTGGGTACTGGAAAACAAACAATAAATAAAAAACGCACCAGCATGGGACACAGCGGATGGAAAGGCGGCGCAGCACCTGTTTATTACACAGTATTCTTACATACCACCTGTTTATTACACAGTATTCTTACATACCACCTGCAGTACCTGTTTATTACACAGTATTCTTACATACCACCTGCAGCACCTGTTTATTACACAGTATTCTTGCATACCACCTGCAGCACCTGTTATTTACACATTACTCTTACATACCACCTGTAGCACCTGTTATTACACAGTATTCTTGCATACCACCTGCAGCACCTGTTTATTACACAGTATTCTTACATACCACCTGCAGCACCTGTTATTACACAGTATTCTTACACACCACCTGCAGCACCTGTTATTACACAGTATTTTACATACCACCTGCAGCACCTGTTTATTACACAGTATTCTTACATACCACCTGCAGCACTTTCTCTCAATATAACCATTGTTCCAACAGAAAGTTTTCAAGTATTAAGCCAATCATTTGTGCACATCACAAATGGCGAGTAGCAAAAATATATACATCATCTACAATTTCAGAAGGAGCCATTGTTATTTTCAAAACCGCATGACTGGAAGACAGGATTTTGAAAAAACAGTAAAGGAAAATTTTTGTGAAGGTGAATGATGGAACAGTGTTCGAGAATATTGTGAATCCGAAGCCCAAAGAGTTGAAGGCCATGAACACTCTAAAATATGCTTAACTTCTTTGAAAATTTTGATCAACTTTGAGAGTTAAAATAAAGAACAAACAACAACATATATCAAGCATGGAAGGAAAAAAAAAAAAGTTTCACTTGATTTACACTTAAATTTTTTGTGAACATATATTCACCAAGATATTAACCCATCAGAGGCAGGAAATTGGAGGAGGGGGGGGTAAGGAACGTTCACATAGGACTGGGGAGGAGTGGAAGAAGGGTATGGGGAGGTAGGGACTAATAAATTGAAGACAGGAGGAAAGGAGGTAGGACTAATCTTTGAGACAGGAGGAAAGGAGGTGGGACTTTTCATTGGATGGAGGGAGGGGAAAGGGGAATGGGGTAAACTATCACCATGGAGAAGGGAGAAAGGAGGAAGAGTAAACTGTTCACAAAAGAAGAGGAGTGGAGAAGAAGGGGAAAGGGGTTTTAAACTGATCACGGATGACTCAGAACAGGCATGCCTACCCCAAAATTTGCTTTCAGGGACAATACAGCCAAATCAGGGACAATCCGTAAAATCAGGACAGAATTCTTTTTTGAGACACAAACCTCGTTTCACGGTCGTTTTTTCTTTTTTTCCCACTCCTTTCAGATCCATCCGAAGAGTGGGAATCCGACTCTGTTTTGACATCATGTCTGCTCTTCGACGCAAGTTCTGACTGAAAGTGAAAGCGACGTTGTTGTTTTTTCGCGCGCATGCGTATTATGTCTACTCACTCTAGAAACGACATTCTTGGCTCAGTTCTGTGCAGCATGATAAGAAAAGGCCTTTCAACTCCCGACATTTTTTCCCGGGACGCCCGATTTTTTCCCGGGATGCGTGTTGCAAAACCGGGATTTCCGGGACAGTGGCTTCTAAAATCAACTTTCCGGAACAAATTCCGGATGGTCGGGGTCGTAGGCATGGCTGTAAGAAGGGAGGGAAGGGGGGGGGGATCTTCATAGAGGCCTGAGGGGGGACAGGGGGGAGAAAAGGGGGGGGGAAACTTCATAGAGGCCTGAGGAGGACAGGGAGGAAGGGAAGGGGGGGGGGTCTTCATAGAGGCCTGAGGAGGGCAGGAGAAAGGAAAGGGAAAGGGGGGGGTCTTCAAAGGAGGCCTGAGGAGGACAGGGAGGAAGGGAAGGGGGGGGGTCTTCATAGAGGCCTGAGGGGACAGGGAGGAAGGGGGGGGATCTTCATAGAGGCCTGAGGAGGACAGGGAGGGGAAAGGGGGGGGGGTTTCATAGAGGCTGAGGAGGACAGGAGGAAGGGAAGGGGGGGGGGATCTTCATAGAGGCCTGAGGGGGACAGGGAGGAAGGGAAGGGGGGGGGGATCTTCATAGAGGCCCGAGGAGGACAGGGAGGAAGGGAAGGGGGGGGGATCTTCATAGAGGCAGAGGAAAGGGGAAAGGAAGGGAAGGGAAGGGGGGGGGGATCTTCATAGAGGCCTGAGGAGGGCAGGGAGGAAGGGGAAGGGGGGGGGGATCTTCATAGAGGCCTGAGGGGGGACAGGGAGGAAGGGGGGGATCTTTATAGAGGCCTGAGGGGGACAGGGAGAAGGGGAAGGGGGGGGGCTCTAGAGGCTAGGAGGACAGTGAGGAAGGGGGGGGGGGGTCTTCATAGAGGCCTGAGGAGGACAGGGAGGAAGGGAAGGGGGGGGGGGATCTTCATAGAGGCCTGAGGGGACAGGGAGGAGGGAAGGGGGGGGGGGATCTTCTTAGAGGCCTGAGGGACAGAGAGGAAGGGGGGAAGGGGGGGGGATCTTCATAGAGGCCTGAGGAGGACAGGGAGGAAGGGGGGGGATCTTCATAGAGGCCTGAGGAGGACAGGGGGAAAGGGAAGGGGGGGGGGATCTTCATAGAGGCCTGAGGAGGACAGGGAGGAAGGGAAGGGGGGGGGGGATCTTCATAGAGGCCTAGGAGGAAAAGGGGGGAAGGGAAAGGGGGGGGGGTTTTTCTTTGAGGCCTGGGAGGGAAGGGGGAAGGGAAGGGGGGGGGGCTTATGAGGCCTGAGGAGGACAGGGGGAGGAAGGGGGGGGGGTCCATAAGGCTGGGAGGAAGGGGGGAAGGGGAAGGGGGGGGATCTTTAGAGGCCCGAGGAGGACGGGAGGGAAGGGGAAGGGGGGGGGTCTTCATAGGCCTGGGAGGGCGGGAGGAAGGGAAGGGGGGGGGGATCTTATAGAGGCATGAGAGGAAAAAGGGAGGAAGGGAAGGGGGGGGGTCTAAAGAGGCCTGAGGAGGCAGGGAGGAAGGGAAGGGGGGGGGGGGATCTTCATAGAGGCCTGAGGAGGAAGGGGGGAAGGGAAGGGGGGGGGGTCTTCATAGAGGCCTGGGAGGACAGGGGGGAGGAAGGGGGGGGGGGGGGTCTTCATAGGGGCCCGAGGAGGACAGGGGGGAAGGAAGGGGGGGGGGGGTTTCATAGAGGCCGAGGGGACAGGGGGGAAGGGGAAGGGGGGGGGGGGGGTCTTTATGAGGTAAGGAAAGGGGGGGGGAGGGGGGGGCCAAAAGGGAGGAGGAAGGGAAGGGAAGGGGGGGGGGGATCTTATAAGGCCCGAGGAGGACAGGGGGGAAAGGGAAGGGGGGGGGGGTCTTCAAAGGGCCCGAGAGGCAGGGAGGAAGGGAAGGGGGGGGGACTTCATAGGGCCCAGGAGGCAGGGAGGAAGGGAAGGGGGGGGGGGGGAGGAAGGGGGGGGGGGGGGGGGGATTTCATAGAGGTGAGGAGGCAGGGGGGGGGGGGGGGATTTCTAGAGGGGCCCCGGGGGCGGGGGAAGGGGGGGGGGGGTTTATAAAGGGAGGAGGGGGAAGGGAAAGGGGGGGGGGGACCATAATAAAAAAAAAGGAAAGGGGGGGGTTTATAAGGTAATTCAAAAAAATTTATTTGGGTGGGAAAAGGGGGAAGGG
>CM031600.1:99519539-99582039 GCA_018398815.1 Conus ventricosus
CCCCCACCCCCTTCCCCACCATGCCCCCCTTCCTCCCTGTCCTCCTCAGGCCTCTATGAGACCCCCCCCTTCCCTTCCTCCCTGTCCTCCTCAGGCCTCTATGAAGACCCCCCCCCCCTTCCCTTCCTCCCCTGTCCTCCTCGAGGCCTCTATGAAGACCCCCCCCCTTCCTCCCTGTCCTCCTCAGGCCTCTATGAAGACCCCCCCCCCTTCCCTTCCTCCCTGTCCCCTCAGGCCTCTAATGAAGACCCCCCCCCCTTCCCTTCCTCCCTGTCCTCCTCAGGCCTCTATAAGACCCCCCCCTTCCTTCCACTGTCCCCTCAGGCCTCTATGAAGACCCCCCCCCCCCTTCCCTTCCTCCCTGTCCTCCTCAGCCTCTATGTAAACCCCCCCCCCTTCCCTTCCTCCCTGTCCTCCTCAGGCCTCTATGAAGACCCCCCCCCCCTCCCTCCCTTCTTACAGCTATGCTACGATCCCTGACCATCCGGAATTTGTTCCGGAAAGTGATTTTAGAAGCCACTGTCCCGGAAATCCCGGATTTGCAACACCATCCCGGGGAAAAAATCGGGTGTCCCGGAAAAAAAATCAGAGTTAAAAAGCCGTTCTTATCGTGCTGCACAGAACTGAGCCAAGAATATCGTCTGCTAGAGTGAGTAGACATAATACGCATGCGCTGCGAAAAAACAACAACGTCGCTTTCACTTTCAAGTCAGAACATTGCGTCGAAGAGGAGACATGACGTCGACACAGAGTCAGATTCTGACTCTTCGGTGGGTCAGAAAGGAGTGAAAAAGAAGAGAAAACGACCGTGAAGTGAGGTTGTGTCTTCAAAAAAGAATTCTGTCCCTGATTTTATGGATTTGTCCCTGATTTCTGGCTGTATTGTCCCTGAAAGCAAATTTTGGGGTAGCATGCCTGTTCTTAGTCATCGTGATCAGTTCTACACCCCTTTTCCCCCTTCTTCCTCCACTCCTCTGTCTTTTGTGAACAGTTCTACTCTCCCTCCTTTCTCCCTCTTCTCCATGGCGTTCCGTTCTACCCCCATTCCTCTCTCCCCTCCACCACAATGAAGAGCCCCACCGCCCTTTCCTCCTGTCTCAATGATTAGTCCTACCTCCTTTCCTCCTGTCTTCAATGATTAGTCCTACCTCCCCATACCCTTCCTTCCTTTCCTCCTGTCTTCAATGATTAGTCCTACCTCCTTTCCCTCCTTCTTCAATGATTAGTCCTACCTCCCCATACCCTTCCTTCTCTCCTCCTGTCTTCAATGATTATCCTACCTCCCCATACCCTTCCTTCCTCTCCTCCTGTCTTCAATGATTAGTCCTACCTCCCCATACCCTTCCTTCCTCTCCTCCTGTCTTCAATGATTAGTCCTACCTCCCCATACCCTTCCTTCCTCTCCTCCTGTCTCAGTGATTAGTCCTACCTCCCCATACCCTTCCTTCCTCCCTCCTGTCTTCAGTGATTAGTCCTACCTCCCCATACCCTTCCTTCCTCTCCTCCTGTCTTCAATGATTAGTCCTACCTCCCCATACCCTTCCTTCCACTCCTCCTGTCTTCAATGATTAGTCCTACCTCCCCATACCCTTCCTTCCTCTCCTCCTGTCTTCAATGATTAGTCCTACCTCCCCATACCCTTCCTTCCTACTCCTCCTGTCTTCAATGATTAGTCCACCTCCCCATACCCTTCCTTCCACTCCTCCTGTCTTCAATGATTAGTCCTACCTCCCCATACCCTTCCTTCCTCTCCTCCTGTCTTCAATGATTAGTCCTACCTCCCCATACCCTTCCTTCCACTCCTCCTGTCTTCAATGATTAGTCCTACCTCCCCATACCCTTCCTTCCACCCTCCTGTCTTCAATGATAGTCCTACCTCCCCATACCCTTCCTTCCACTCCTCCTGTCTTCAATGATTAGTCCTACCTCCCCAATACCCTTCCTTCCTCTCCTCCTGTCTTCAGTGATTAGTCCTACCTCCCCATACCCTTCCTTCCTCTCCTCCTGTCTTCAATGATTAGTCCTACCTCCCCATACCCTTCCTTCCTCTCCTCCTGTCTTCAATGATTAGTCCTACCTCCCCATACCCTTCCTTCCTCTCCTCCTGTCTTCAATGATAGTCCTACCTCCCCATACCCTTCCTTCCTCTCCTCCTGTCTTCAATGATTAGTCCTACCTCCCCATACCCTCCTTCCTCTCCTCCTGTCTTCAATGATTAGTCCTACCTCCCCATAACCCTTCCTTCCTCTCCTCCTCAGTCCTAGTGAACAGTCCTACCCTCCCCTCCTCAAGATTTCCTGCCTCTGATGCTGGTATCTTGGTGAATATATGTTCACAAAAGATTAACGGTAAATCAAGTGAGGTTGTGTTTTTTCCTTCTTTACATGATATATTTGTTGTTTGTCTTTATTTTAACACCTCAAAGTTGATTAAAATTTTTCATGAAGTTAAGCGTAGTTTAGAGTGTTCATGGCCTTCAAACCTTTGTCTTTGATTCACAGTATACTCAAACACTTCCATCATTCACCTTCACAAATTTCCTTTACTGTTTTTCAACTCCTGTCTTCCAGTCAATGCGGTTTTGAAAAAACATGGCTCCCTTCTGACTTGTAGATGATGTATAGTGTTTGCTACTTGTAGATGATGTATATGTGTTTGCTACTTGTAGATGATGTATATGTGTTTGCTACTTGTACGTGATGTATATGTGTTTGCTACTTGTACATGATGCATATGTGTTTGCTATTCGTCCAGTTGTAATTGCACAAATGATTGCTTAACACTTGAAAGCTTTCTGTTGGAACCGATGGTTAGATCTGAGAGAAAGTGTTTGCAGGTGGTATGTAAGAATACTGTAATAAACAGTGCTGCAGGTGGTATGTAAGAATACTGTATAATAAACAGGCGCTGCAGGTGGTATGTAAGAATACTGTGTAATAAACAGGTGCTGCAGGTGGTAATGTAAGAATACGTGTAATAACAGGCACTGCAGGTGGTATGTAAGAATACTGTGTAATAAACAGGTGCTGCAGGTGTATGTAAGAATACTGTGTAATAACAGGTGCTGCAGGTGGTATGTAAGAATACTGTGTAATAACAGGTGCTGCAGGTGGTATGTAAGAATACGTGTAATAACAGGCGCTGCAGGTGGTATGTAAGAATACTGTGTAATAAACAGTGCTGCAGGTGGTATGTAAGAATACTGTGTAAATAAACAGTGCTACAGGTGTAGTAAGAATACTGTGTAATAACAGCGCTGCAGTGGTATGTAAGAATACTGTGTAATAACAGGCACTGCAGGTGGTAATGTAAAAATACTGTGTAATAAACAGTGCTGCAGGTGGTATGTAAGAATACTGTGTAATAACAGCGCTGCAGGTGGTATGTAAGAATACTGTGTAATAAACAGGTGCTGCAGGTGGTATGTAAAGAATACTGTGTAATAACAGGCGCTGCAGGTGGTATGTAAGAATACTGTGTAATAAACAGGTGCTGCAGGTGGTATGTAAGAATGCTGTGTAATAACAGGTGCTGCAGGTGTATGTAAGAATACTGGTTAATAACAGGTGCTGCAGGTGTATGTAAGAATACTGTGAATAACAGGCGCTGCAGGTGTATGTAAGAATACTGTGTAATAAACAGTGCTGCAGGTGGTATATGAGAATAACGTGTAATAACAGGTGCTGCAGGTGGTATGTGAAAATACTGTGTAATAACAGGTGCTGCAGGTGGTATGTAAGAATACGTGTAATAACAGGCGCTGCAGTGGTATGTAAGAATACTGTGTAATAACAGGCGCTGCAGTGGTATGTAAGAATACTGTGTAATAAACAGTGCTGCAGGTGGTATGTAAGAATACTGTGTAATAACAGGCGCTGCAGGTGGTATGTGAGAATACTGTGTAATAAACAGGTGCTGCGGGGTATGTAAGATACTGTGTAATAACAGGTGCTGCAGGGTATGTAAGAATACTGTGTAATAACAGGCACTGCAGTGGTATGAAGAATACTGTGTAATAAACAGTGCTGCAGGTGGTATGTAAGAATACTGTGTAATAAACAGGTGCTGCAGGTGTATGTGAGAATACTGTGTAATAACAGTGCTGCAGGTGGTATGTAAGAATACTGTGTAATAACCGGTGCATGCATTGCCTTTTATCCGCCATGTCCCATGTTGGTGCGTTTTTATATTTATTTTTGTTTTCCAGTATCCACCAGTTATGAAACCACCACAGATGCGGATGGCAGCCAAGGAATGGACTGTGGGTGCGATTCAAGCTTCGGGACTCGTTGGGACGGAATAATACCTCAACAACTCGGTCATCAGATGACAAACTGCCCACAGGAAAGAGAGAGGGCAAAGCAACAGACATAGTCGTGGATCACGTCCTTCAAGCCAACATCTGAAACTGACTGATTTAAGACTTCTTCTTACGTCCAAAACTATCCCAAAACCAGTGTAATGAAAATGTGTAAATATGAGCCGTACTTTTGCTCTGCTTTCCACTTAGCATGATATAAATGACACTACGTCTTACTCACCATTGTGTCTTTGGTTTTTTTTTACCCCATGCGATCCCATTTGATTACAGATTAGCAACTTGACAAATGTTAGAAGGGCCTGTTTTGCTGTTCTTTTATTTGAAAAAGCTTGGAATGTTTATTTAATTCTGAATGTGACAATTGTATAACAAGCAGTGTAAATGCGGGGTATTGAAATTGGTTTACCTTAGTTTGTGTACTCTGTGATAAATATTTCACACTGATTTGTTATGAATAGTCCAGTTTGTTTCTGTTGTGTTCTCCATTCCCCTCAAAAGGGCCGAAGGATTAAACTTCTTTCATTTTGAATCTAGGTCCAAGAAAAAATGGTGGATACGTCTTCCGGGACAAATTATCCACCTTACCTGAGAATGCTATGTAAAGAATGTTATTCTAGAGCAACTGGTGTATGGTGGGCACATCAATTCCCTCCTTTGATAATAACTTGGAAACAGCTGTGGCGTTCTCTCACCTTTCCCACAACGATCACAATGAAAATGAAAATGGCAAACACTTTTTACCAAACACTGTAACTGGGGAAGAAACGCTATAACAGCTGAGTCTGACACTCCAACAGCTGAGATTTTAGGGCACAGTTATGTTTATATTTACATGTTTGTTTCATGGAGAAGAAGAAAAAAATGAAAAAAGGGGGGGGGGGTGGGAGGTATAGCAGGGAGGGGTGGGGCGTGAGATCATTATGAATTTTGTCAAACGAAAATGATTTCTTGTTAAATGAAAGGATAATAAATTACTTTTCTGAAACAAGGATGTATATTTACGTGAATGAACATGCCCCTCTAAAAGCCATATGGCAAATTAGAAAAAAGATCCCAAGTGGAAGAAATAATGGCAAGCATTCATTTTTTGGTTGGTTTCGAAAAACTTTTGATTTGTAAGGAATAAGTGTTTCAGATTTGAGACACCTTCCGACGCTCATTGTGTATCCAGGGTGCTGAAGACCACATTTTTACCATTATTAAACTTGGTGATGTTTGGCTGTACTTGAGCTGTGTTAAGAGAAAGCAGTGTCACTATTACTCTTTGGAGATGTATATAAGTTTTGTGTTTTTCTCCCTTGCTTAATATTTTTTTAATTTGTTGTAAGATTTCTAATCTCTGTGGTCTTTTTTCTTTTCGCTTCATTCTTAATTTCTGTTCTTCTATGCTTTGTTTGTGAAATTGTATTCTCCTTATGATGTTTTTCTTTTTTGCCTGATAGATTTGTGAAAATCTTGTTTGTTAATAATACTCTTCTTTGAAATGGACAGTACTGTTCCTAAAAATTGTGCTTCTTCCGTTTATGGACCAAACTGTCAATGACAAACAGTCAGTAACCCCTACTCCTACTTCCTCCCCTAAACGTATACACAAAACACACACACACACACTTGTCAAAGTGTATTCAGACCCTGTACTGTGTGCCATAAATGTACATTTTTTTGGTTATCATATTATTACCATTTTACATGTTATCACAGACTTTTTCACAAGGGAAAGTTCTTGAGGCCTAGCAGTATATTTCATTATTTGGTCCTCTTTTTGTTTTGTTTTCATTTCCCATGTTCAAGGTCAACTGATTTCATGCACAGTCACAGAAGCAGTTCCACTGTTTGTCTCCTAGTCGTCTCTTCCGCCATATTATTCATCTTTTCTGTCGTTCTTTTCATCTCCACTCCTTCCCCCCTCCTCTCACCCTACATCTTTTCTTATTGAAAGAAATCCACTGACTATGTCTTTGTACTTACTGATGTTCTTTGTAAACTTTTTGCATGCTGTGGACATCTGTGTATGCTTTTTTTTTTTTTTTCCTGTTTACGAAAAAAGATTTTGGAATTTGGAGAAAAGCTATCTAATGTTATTGTTAATAAAGCTAAAACTAAACCATAAACAAGTAGAAATCTGTGTCTCTGTCTGGCTGTCTTTTTCTCTGAACTTCTTATTGTCTTAAATATTACAAGCAGTTAAACACCTGCACACATGCACAACTCAAAAAACACGCACACACACACACGCACCACACACACGCACACACACACACACACACTATTGCATGCATGTGTGCTCGCAAACACACACACATTCACGCACATGCACAAATGTACGTATGCAGGCAAGCACATGCATACGGGCACCACGCACAAACGCACGCGCGCACAACACACACACACAAACACACACACGCACAACACACGCATGCACACATAAATACGTGCACACACGCACACACACACACAAAACAAATACGTGAACACACACACACACAAACTTTAGTTTGACTTTGGAAGACTATGAAAGCAGAGAAAATATTTTAAGATTTTGTTTTTGCTAATTCCTCTGTCAATCCCCCTTTCCCATCTGTACTCCCGGACACCCCGGCGACACCCAGATTTTTTCTGCCACGGCCCCAGCACCAGTCCTGTTTCATCAATTAATAACAGATCATCAGGAGGCCAACCCACTAAAGGGAGACACTGCACTGCTGCTTAGTCACTTGAACATGTTCATGATGCCTGTCCTGATCCAGCCTCCTCAGGATGCAGCCTGCTATGCTGGACTCTGGCCATCCAGCTCTGAGCTGTGGGGGCACTGAAATGATGAACACGGGACTCTGGCCATCCAGCTCTGAGCTGTGGGGGCACTGTAATGATGAACACTGGACTCCTGCCCATCCAGCTCTGAGCTTGGGGGCACTGAATGATGAACACTGGACCTGCCCATCCACTCGATAGTAACATTTTCCAGGATGGAATGACATGTCCCAGCTGTGCTCCCATGCTTCTAACTTCAGTAATACTAACAACAACAATGAAAATTACAGTCATCAAAACATTTTAACAGCCATCCACCTGCATTGAAAGACAGCATCCCTTTTCCCATTCCTGAGGCTGCGCAGACTCTGTAGCTCAGACAGGGCTTTTGTGAAAGAGGCAACAACCATGGCTACTTTTCACTGCCAGAGGTTCCCCTTTACCTTGATACAATCAGCCCTGGAACGAAAACAGTTCACTTCCTTTCTCATCCTGTAGTGTCCACACTTTGACAGACACCACCATCCTGTAGCATGTAGTGTCCACACATTGACAGACACCACCACCTGTAGCATTAGTGTCCACACTTGACAGACACCACCATCCTGTAGCATGTATGTCCACACTTTGACAGACCCCAAACCATCCTGTAGTGTCCACACATTGACAGACACCACCATCCTGTAGCATGAAAGTGTCCACACTTTGACAGACACCACCATCCTGTAGTGTCCACACTTGACAGACACCACCATCCTGTGCATGTAGTGTCCACACTTGACAGACACCACCATCCTGTAGTGTCCACACTTTGACAGACACCGCCATCCTGTAGCATTATGTCCACACTTGACAGACACCACCATCCTGTAGTGTCCACACCTTTGACAGACACCACCATCCTGTAGTGTCCACATTTTGACAACACCACCATCCTGTAGTGTCCACACTTTGACAACACCACCATCCTGTAGCATGTAGTGTCCACACATTGACAGACACCACCATCCTGTAGCATTAGTGTCCCCCACTTTGACAGACACCACCATCCTTAGTGTCCACACTTTGACAGACACCACCATCCTGTACATGTATGTCCACACTTTGACAGACACCCCCAAATCCTGTAGTGTCCACATTTTGACAGACACCACCATCCTTAGTGTCCACACTTTGACAGACACCACCATCCTGTAGAAATGTAGTGTCCACCATTGACAGACACCACCATCCTGTAGTGTCCACACTTGACAGACACCACCATCCTGTAGCATGTAGTGTCCAAAACTTTGACAACACCACCATCCTGTAGTGTCCACACTTTGACAGAAAACCACCATCCTGTTACATGTAGTGTCCACACATTGACAGACGCCACCATCCGTAGTGTCCACACATTGACAGACACCACCATCCTGTAGCATGTAGTGTCCACACTTTGACAGACACCACCATCCTTTTACATGTGGTGTCCACACATTGACAACACCACCATCCTGTAGTGTCCACACATTGACAACACCACCATCCTGTAGCAGTAGTGTCCACACATTGACAGACACCACCATCCTGTAGTGGCCACACTTTGACAGACCCACCACCCTGTAGTGTCCACACTTTGACAGACACCACCATCCTGTAGTGTCCACACTTTGACAGACACCACCATCCTGTAGTGTCCACACATTGACAGACACCACCACCCTGTAGCATGTAGTGTCCACACATTGACAGACACCACCATCCTGTAGTGTCCACACATTGACAGCCCACCACCATCCTGTACATGTGGTGTCCACACTTTGGACAGCACCACCATCCTGTATTTCCACACTTTGACGACACCACCATCCTGTAGTGTCCACACTTGACAAAACACCACCATCCTGTAGCAGTAGTGCCCCACACATTGACAGACACCACCATCCTGTAGTGTCCACACCTTTGACAGACACCACCATCCAGTAAGCATGTAGTGTCCACATTTTGACGGGACACCACCATCCTGTATGTCCACACTTTGACAGACACCACCATCCGTAGTGTCTACACGTTGACAGACACCACCATCCCGTAGTGTCCACACGTTGACAGACCCCAAACCATCCTGTAGTGTCCACACGTTGACAGACCCCACCATCCTGTAGTGTCCACACTTTGACAGACACCACCATCCTGTAGTGTCCACACGTTGACAGACACCACCACCCATAGTGTCCACACATTGACAGACACCACCATCCTGTAGTGTCCACACATTGACAGACACCACCATCCTGAAGCATGTAGTGTCCAAACATTGACAGACACCCGTACCACCATCCTGTAGTGTCCACACATTGACAGACACCACCATCCTGTAGTGTCCACACATTGACAACACCACCATCCTTTGTAGCATGTAGTGTCCACACATTGACCAGACGCCACCATCCTGTAGTGCCCCAACACATTGCCAGACACCACCACCCTGTAGCATGTAGTGTCCACTACTTTGACAGACACCACCATCCTGCAGTGTCCACACATTGCCCGACACCCACCATCCTGTAGCATGTGTGCCACACATTGACAGACACCACCATCCTGTAGCATGTAGTGCCCCACACATTGCAGACAACCACCATCCTGTAGTGTCCCACACATTGACAGAAAACCACCATCCTTAGCATGTAGTGTCCACACATTGACAGACACCACCATCCTGTAGTGTCCACATTTTGACAGACAACCACCATCCTGTAGCATGTAGTGTCCACACTTTGACAGACACCACCATCCTGTATGTCCACACATTGACAGACACCACCATCCTGTAGCATGTAGTGTCCACACTTTGACAGACACCACCATCCTGTAGTGTCCACACACTGACAGACACCACCATCCTGTAGTGTCCACACTTTGACAGACACCACCATCCTGTAGCATGTAGTGCCACACTTTGACAGACCACCACCATCCTGTAGTGTCCACACTTGACAGACACCACCATCCGTAGTGTCCACACTTTGACAGACACCACCATCCTGTACATGTATGCCCACACTTTGACAGACACCACCATGCTATAGCATGTAGTGTCCACACTTTGACAGACACCACCATCCCTGTAGCATAGGGTTTGTCCACACTTGACAGACACCACCATCCTGTAGCATGTGTGTCCCCAATTTGACAGAAAACCCCCCATCCTGTAGTGTCCACACTTTGACAGACACCACCATCCTGTAGCATGTGGTGTCCAAACGTTGACAGAAATACCCTTTGGGAGGAAGAAAACTCTTCTCACCGACAGACTGCAAAGCCGACTACACGATGCTTTTCCCCAGTACTGGATTTAATGAATGTTCGTTTGTGCAAAGTTTGTTTATGTGAAAGAAAAACTGTGCTGCATGTTTAGGTTGTTTTTATATTTTCATTTACGCTTGTGCACTAATGTTACGGTTTCTCTCCTCTCTCTGTTCCTTGGCTGAAATTCCAATGTTCACCATTTTTTCATCAGATTTTTGCGTGTGCAACCGTCTTAAAAAACCCCCAAAATTAAACAGCGACCAAATTTTCACTTTAAGAGATGACGTCTAAACAGTGTGCATATGTTTTCTCTCATGGTACAGTTCCACCGGCATATGAAAGGCCCGCCCTGCTCCAATAAGCGGGCTGGGATGTCACGTGCATGCAAGATTTTTTTATTTTTTTAAAGGTCCTGTAAACCCGGTTTTTTTGTTTGCATAGTATAGCAAAACCGCCGTAAAATGTGAATCAAAAAAATATATAAAAACATTATAATGCATGATATCACGCATACTCCCCGCAGATTAGTCACATTTAAGAAAAAAAGCACACTCGATCAGCGCATATTTTGTCCTGCTCCCAAGAAATCTCGTTCGAATAGCCGCTGGTGACGTCAGCGGGTGTGACGTCATGTACAGGACTAAAAACGAAACTAAGCTGGCTAGAAACTTGACCGACCAGTACCCTCGTGTTTTATAAGCCACTACAAAATGCCGAGAGTATGTGCTGCACCCCGGGGTGTTCGAGACCGCAACATCTGAATCGCGACTTTCATTTCACAAGTTTCCGAAGGATCAACGCCGAAAGAAAGAATGGGCGTGTAGAATAAACAAGAGTGGGTGAGCATGGCAAGTCGTGGATGCCGAAAAGCCCCATGTTGTCTGCTCAAAGCACTTTTGCCAGGGGATTTCACGCCCGAGGTCAAGGCTCAGCGGAAACCACGGCATTCCGATGCTCGCCTCCCGAGCGAACAAGCGACGCCGTTCCCTCGGTCTTTGAGTACAACGAGGGAGAAAGGAAAAGGCACCAGGCTGCAGTTTACACTGGGCATCGACCGAAAGTTCATTCGCAGGACAAGGGGAGGACTGGATTTAGCACCCAAAGTTTTCTCCGAAGAGAACATCTTTCCGACTGTCACAAAGGGGAGTGGAACCTTGAAACAAGAGACTGACGCCCAGTTACCCACAAGGCCAAATGGACTTCCCCAAACTGATCCGTAAGCCTACATGGTGTAGGTTTGGTCATCTGTATCGATCAAAAGTTTCCCTCCATGAGTATGTCTTTTTTTTTCTTTTTTTTTTGTTGTTGGTCAAAACTGTGGACATTGAACAAGAAACTTTTTTTCTTACGATACCTATAGCAAATATGAAATGAGGCAGGAACAGTAAACAAAATAAACAACAACAACAAAAAGTAGGGTAACTCTTGCTCCCACAAGAAAACAAATACCCGCCCATAACTTACGATATCTATATCTACATCTAAAACAACACACAACCCACACACACACCACACACAGAAGGTTGAATTTCCCTTACAGCCCACGGACTACACGCGTCCCTATCTAACTGGAAGGAACGGAGGATGGAAAGGAAGGACAGACAGAGAAGGAGGAAAAACGGTAAATTGAAGGCGCCTATCTTCAAACATCCGCAAATGCCAAATTTAGCCCCCCTGGGGCAGTTAACATCATGAATATATGGATTTGCCAGGTGACGTTTTGCGTTTACATTTTCCGCTTCAATTGGGGTCAAACCCTTTTCATTAATACCCCGACTCGATCCACCTCCCCCCCCCCCCCCCCCCCCCCCCCCCCCCCCCCGCCCCTCCTGACCTGCGTTAGCATTTCTGCACTAACTCGTTCGCGCTTCGCTTTGTCTTTCTATACAATTTCACTTTCCATTTCCAGCGTGACTCCCTTTATGTGTAGACCTACCCTGCTCAATCGGGACTTCCTGTACTTCTTAGCATACTTACAATGAAGACTCCATAATAGTGCCACAGTGTTCTCTCTAGATACGAGTGCATGGATTCACATCAAAACAAACATTAAAATAATCGGAAAATAAATGAGGTGAAAGAGGATGGGGGTGGGGGGGATAAGTGGCGTCCGGAGTTCTTTCTTGTGTGTGTGGGGGTGTGTGTGTGGTGTGGGGTGTGTGTGTGTTTGTGTGGTGTGTGTGTGTCCTTCATTTAACGTCTCTCCACCATTCATGATATTTGACCAGTGTGTGTGTGTGTGTGGTGGTGTGTGTGTTGTGTGTTTTGGGGTCCTTTATTTAACCCCTATCCACTATTCATGAAATTGGACCAGTGGTGGTGGGTGTGTGGGTGTGTGTGTGTGTGTGTGTTGTGTGGGGGCCTTTATTTAACGTCTATCCACTATTCATGATATTAGACCATGTGTGTGTGTGGTGTGGGTGTTGATAAAGTACTCTTCAAACAGCTGTACGGGAAGCACCAATTTGCTATTTGTTATAAGTGCAATATCCACATTTCCCCCCTCGCAAGAGAAGATAATCTATTAGCAGAATGAAGCTGAAGGAACTATTCAGAAAACTACCCTCTGTCAGCAGATTATCTTCTCTTACGGAGGTAAGCGTGGATTTAGCCGGAGATAAGAGTGGAGGCAAGCATGTTCACGCTCACCGACAGGATCCAAACATAACCTTTTCACAGAGAGAGACAAGACAAGACAAAACAAAATTCGTTGTTTACGAGGATAATAGATAAGCACTGACGTGTTTTGGGGTTGTTGTTTTTTTACATCCAGTTTTCGCCCTGAGTAGGGTCAACAATGCAAAATAAGATGAGGCAATAAAAGAAGCATGCAAAAAGTGGCTAGAACAAAAATTAGATACGAATAGAGAGAGAGGGTAACGACAGTCACATACGTCGAACAATAAACTAATAAACACTGCATCCAACTAAAACTGGATAGACTAATCGACAAATCTAACTGCCTGATAAATGTCCAAACTACTTAATGATCTGGCTAGCGACCAGCCAACCGCGGACAGATTGACTGGGAGAACAGTACTGTAACTAACAAACTAGCTTACTAAGTGACTGACTAATTAACTTGCTGACTAAGCTACCACTCACTAACCAATGACTTACTGATTAACTGGCCGACTGTAATTTGAAATTCCACAATAAGCCTACGCTTTTGTGTCATCGGCAATTAAACAAAATACATAGCAACATCAGTATCAGGCACATCATTTACGAAATTGATAAATAGCGTTGGCCCCAAGACACTTGTTTGAAGAGAAGTACTTGTCATCTTTTCTCCTGTCATTATGCAATGACTTGGCAAAGATTTGAACTTTTAGAGCAAAAATGAAGATGATAATAAAATATAGGGGAATATAAATGATGGGAAACCTTTTGCTAGCTCCCTGAGGGAACCATAGTAAACCCTCTCAAAGGCAGAGCTATTCGTATTGCCTGCTCCTAGGCCTTTCGTCCGCTGGATCGAACTCATCAAAGAGACACGGCTGATTGTATCTGCGCGCCTGGTGTCAAATAGAGACACACCACAGTCCATAATTCTGCGGTGTTCTCACCACCAAGGGTTGAAAAAAAGAATCCAACAGCACCCCCAAAGCAGCCAGTGAAGGATAGTAAACGGAATAAAACGAGAATGTGGAGAGGAAAAAAGTTGCTGAAAAACTAAAAGCATTATGCAAACAGTATAAAATGTAGGGGACAATCTTTGAGCCTATGCTTGAGGATCCATTCAAGGATGCAAGGGAGATCAAAAGATATGGAACAGTCTGAGTGGTCAGCTCTGCTGTTCAATAACTCAAGCATTGTCAGTGGCTAAGAATTGTGCAGAACAACCTTTACTTGGATCTCCTAAGAGATGCAATCTCCCACCGATTGATCAAACAATATAAAGCTGAACAATTAAGCAGTGGGGGGAAAAACAAGTGCAGGCTATATATATATATATATATATATATATATATATATATATATATATATATATATATAATATAATATATATATATTTAAAACAAGTTAAAAGAGGAATCTTAAAACATCTACAAATTTGTTTCGAGCGTGTTGCGCTGTCATCAGGATGGTTTTTGGTTTGCCCACCTCCTATGTTATATAGCGTGTGGGCTCCCTTTTGCTGTTGTTTGCACGTGCGGGTTGGCTGCATGTGTTTTTTGGGGGCTTTCAGGTTTTTGTTTTGGGTGTGTTCACTAACAACGATTTCCATTTATGCCTGCAGTTGTTTACTATTTCTGTTTTGGTGTTTAAAGTTGCTAAGTGTGGTTTGCATAGTATTAACCATTTTCAGTTAAACATAGGTTGCACCTTTTTGAAACATTGCTGTATGGTGATGCTCTTTTATGATTTTCCAGGATATATTGTAGCTTTTTTTTTTGCGTCTTTAAGTTTCCAGATATATTTGCTCAGTTCTGTTTGGTTTTTATATTTTTCTTTATTAAATGACTGTTTGTGGTTTGCATATCTGGTTTTGAAGTGGTTTTCAGTGATCCCTATGTATGTTTATTTTTCATTTTCTGATGTCACAGTAGCCTGGTATACAATGTTGTTGTGAAGACATTTATTGTTTAGTGGGCACTGCTCCTTTCTGGTGCAATTGCAAGATTTCCTTTCTTCACCCTTCTTTGCTGTGTTGATTTTCATTTTGTTGGATGCGTCAATTAGGTTTTTGAGGTTGGGCATACATGAGTACGATAGTTTGACAGTGTTTTTGTTAAATATTTTGGACAGTTTGTGTTCTTTTGGAAATGAAGTTGTTAGGATTTTGAAGAATTCTTTCCCTATGTTTGTTTTGAGTTTCCCGTCGTATGGGGGGTTATACCATATGATTTTTCTTTTCCTATTTTTCTTGCTTTATTTGTGTTGTTGTCTGGGTTGTATTGTAATTTGTAATTGTATCCACTTGTTTGTAGTGCCTCCTGGTATTCTACTGCTGCATTGTTGAACACTCTCTCACTGCATGACAGGTTTGATAGTCTCTTGTTTATGCCATGGGGTATGGTCTTTAATACAGATGGTGGATGGTTACTTTTGGTGTGTACATAAAGAGGTGTATCGTTGGGTTTCTTGTATGGTTTATATATGTGATTGTTGAGATCCAGTGTTATGTCTAAGTAGTTCACTACCTTTTTGTTTGCTTCAATGGCAATCTTTAAGTTGTGGTTTTGGAAGATTTTGCATAAACAACTGCAGGCATAAATGGAAATCGTTGTTAGTGAACACACCCAAAACAAAAACCTGAAAGCCCCCCAAAAACACGTGCAGCCAACCCGCACGTGCAAACAACCGCAAACGGGAGCCCACACCTATATAACATCGGCGGTGGGCAAACCAAAAACCATCCTGATGACAGCGCAACACGCTCGAAACAAATTTGTAGATAGTTTTAAGATTCCTCTTTTAACTTGTTTTAACTAATGTTGCTCCCCAAGGGTTGAGCACTTAAAAAATTGTTTTAGGCATTTTAAATATACTGATCTCTCTCTCTCTCTCTCTCTCTCTCTCTCTCTCTCTGTATATAATATATATATATATATATATATATATATATAATATATATATATATCATAAACAGTATTAAAATGTCCTTAAAAATCTGAAAAAGCTCAACCCCTTGGGGAGCAACATACATAGTGTCGGACTATTCATGCTATCCAACATCCAAAAACAACTTGGAAAACAGGTCGGTTTGTACAGAGATGATGGCCTTGCTGCATTAAACAATAATCCAAGAACTATTGAAAACAAGAAAAAAGAATTATGTAAAATCTTCAAAAACCACAATTTAAAAATCACAATAGAAGCAAATAAAAAAGTAGTGAATTACCTAGACATAACATTAGACCTCAATGACAATGTGTACAAACCATACAAAAAACCCAATGACACACCAATCTATGTAAACGTCAAAAGCAACCACCCACCATCTATACTAAAAACAATACCCAACGGTATAAACAAGAGACTATCCAACCTATCATGCAATGAAAATGCATTCAATAATGCAGCAACAGAATACCAAGAAGCATTACAAAAAGTGGTTACAATTACAAACTACAATACAGCCCAGACAATAACACGAACAGAAATAAGAAAAACAGAAAAAGGAAGATCATATGGTACAACCCACCATATGATGGACAAGTAAAAACAAATGTAGGAAAAGAATTCTTTAAAATCTTGGCAACATCATTTCCAAAAGAACACAAACTGTCCAAAATATTCAACAAAAACACCATTAAACTATCATACTCATGTATGCCCAACCGTAAAAACATAATTGACTCATCTAACAAAATGAAAAGCAACACAAAGAGAAGGGTGCTGAAAGGACATCTTGCAACTGCACCAAAAAAGAACAGTGCCCCCTAAGCAACAAATGTCTCCACAGCAATATTGTATACCAAGCTACGGTAACATCAGAAAATGAAAAAGAAACATACATAGGGATTACTGAAAACACTTTCAAAACCAGATACGCAAACCATAAACAGTCATTCAAAAATGAAAAATACAAAAATCAAACAGAACTGAGTAAATACATTTGGAAACTCAAAGATAAAAAATAGACTACAGCATATCATGGAAAATCATAAAAAGAGCAACACCATACAACAATAGTTCAATAAAATGCAACCTATGTTCCACAGAAAAAAAAGGTTAATATTATGCAAACCACACCTAGCAACTCTGAACACAAAAGTAGAAATAGTGAATAATTGCAGGCACAAGTGGAAATCTTGCTAGCACATTCCACCTGAGCAGGCCCTAAAACACACACACACACACACACACACACACACACACGGGCCTCACGTGCAGCAAACGAAACCCGCACACACAGCGACAAGATCAGGTCCCGCACGCCATAAAAGACCGTTGGCGTGCCACAAAAAAGACATCCTGAGGAGAGAGACATATCTTGAAACAAGCTTGTAGATGAATTTTAGCACTTCATTTTAAAAAATATTTTTAACAAATATATATGTGTGTGTGTGTGTGTGTGTGTGTGTGTGTGTGTGCCTATGTATGTATAAGTCTCCTATCCTGGGTTCGTAACCTGTTCGGGATCTATGAAGACCATATGAAGGTCCAGAGTGTTGTCATATCATAGTCCTCCACTTTTGAACCGCGCTCAGTAGTTGTGTAACACAAGATCTATCCGATGTGAAACCATGTTAATTTTAGTGATAATTAATTAAACGATTATTTTCAGTTGAAAGCTCATTCAATGAATAACGGGCCTATTCAACTAGGCCTATACTTTCACAAGTTTTACACTCACTGATGTAAGACGAAATGGTATGTATTTACCTTTGTTCGTTTTTTAAAATTTATTTAATTTATTAAAAAAAATTAATTACCGTTCAGTTTTGAAAGTAGGTTTTGACTTTCCTTGTAGTTTTCCGGCTGTCCATTACTTTACTTTCCTTTAAGTTTTCACTCAAAAGGAATTAGGGGAAATGAAAGTCAGATCCTTTGCTTCCTAACAATCTACGATGGAGGCAACCTATGCGCGTGTCCTCATGGTGAGAATGAATTAGCACGTATATTTTTTTTGTCTCCGATGTATCGTGTGTTTGACTTTACGGGTTATGATAGCGGTTCATTAACGGTTATCATTATGGGTTATTTTGCCTCTTGTTCCTAGGGCCGCCGCGGCCATTCACGTCACCCGACTGCGACCGTAGTGGTTGCCGGTATGTTCCGCAGTGTGTGTGTGTGTGTGTGTGTGTGTGTGACGTGACAGAGAGGAAGAGGTGAAGAATGACAATGAAGCCTACTGTTAGCACGATAGTAATCGTAGACACCACGACAGCGTGTAACAGGACTTAAAAGCTGAGCTAAGTTGTATTTGATACAACGCCCCTGATCCTGATCCTGATCCTGATCCTGAAAACTAAAGGTTGACACCAACTTCTTCGTTTCAGTTTCGAAAGATAAGAAACACAGTTACTGAAACTAATGTTGAATGTTTTATTATTTTCAATTAGCTGGTCTAATAATAAACAATTAATGCACGTGCAGAGATGGACGCAGTACTATCCAAGGTTTGCTCTTCCTCCACTTGAGTCTAATCAAGTTGTTTGGAACTGGTTGAGAAAGGGGTTTCCCCGCTAGATGGCGTAATGCTAGTTGCTATAGGTGACGTCAATCGTGTCTTGTTCCTGTTTGCATGCGAGTTCTCAGTGTGTCGGATTCGCGCAAGCAAGTGACACAGTGTACGGGAACGACACTAAGTGTGGAGGAGAATCACAGAATGGGAACTTGTGGAGACGTCTTTCACGTCATGTGGACGTTGTTCTGTATGCTGTCTGCATAAGGTTTGTTCTCTCAGGAAATCAACGGCTTTTATGGTTCATTTTGCGCGCGTGCGTGCATGTGACGACAAGACTTTCAATTGCAGACGAAGGTTTACCAATCTGGTCAAGTGCAGGCAAATGAACTATATTACTGATATATCGAAGGTAAGTCTTCGTTTTGTGTGTTTTCGTTTCTGCTGACATGCCACAGACATACTTGTATAAGTTGCTTTGACATGAATGGTCTCTTTGTTACATATACCCATATCACACGCCAACACACACACACACACACACACACACACACACACACACACACACACACACACACACACACACAATTAAAGACACACACACACACACACACACACACACCACACACACAGACCATTCACCCCACCACTCTTACACACACACTCACTCACACACACACACACACACACACACACACACACACACACACACACACACACCACTCACTCACTCACTCACTCACTCACTCACTCACTCACTCACTCACTCACTCAACACACACACACACACACACACACACACACACACACACACACACACACACCATTGATCCTGGCACCACAAGCTGACTGGTGTGTGAAAAGCCCCTCAAAATTTACTTTTGTAAAACACTCTCCCAAGTTTTTTTCCTTCGTTTCTTTCTTGTGTGTGTGTGTGTGTGTGTGTGCGTGTGTGTGTGTGTGTGTCTGTGTATGTGTGTGTGTGCGTGTTATTTTTTTAATTTTGTTTTCATAACAAGGATCTTATGTGCATAGTCGATTCATACATGAGTTTGTTCGTAATGTCAACATTAAAATCAAGTACACAGATTCCTCTGGTTTGGGGGCTTTTTGTTTTGTTTTGTTTTGTTTTGTTATTAACCGTTTCTTGTAATTGTTCCTATTGAAGTATTCAAATTCATCAAACTAAAATTCTAATTACTGAAGGTTAAAAACAAAAAACCCAAAAATTTGGCATCATAAAAGTATCAGGTTTACTCCACAACAACTGGGTGTTGCGGCTAGTACAATTCAGTCTAATTTGAATGTTCAAGTTCGCAGGAAAGGAATTCAAATTTAATTATATAAAACAAAAGAAAAGAAAAGAAAGAAAGAAAAGCATGTATCAAACATCTGCAACCAAAAACTCTCTTACTGAGTAACAGCACTTCTTTCTGAATGTCCCAAAGCTGAATCTGTAAAAGCTCAGTATGAAAAATTGACTATTTTAGTTCTGCTGCGATCTCTCCAACTCTCAAAGCATGCAGTATGTGTTATGACTAATAGAATGAATGGTCTCAAACCATGCAGTATGTGTTATGACTAATAGAATGAATGGTCTCAAAGCATGCAGTATGTGTTATGACTAATAGAATGAATGGTCTCAAAGCATCAGTATGTGTTATGACTAATAGAATGAATGGTCTCAAACCATGCAGTATGTGTTATGACTAATAGAATGAATGGTCTCAAAGCATGCAGTATGTGTTATGACTAATAGAATGAATGGTCTCAAAGCATGCAGTATGTGTTATGACTAATAGAATGAATGGTCTCAAAGCATGCAGTATGTGTTATGACTAATAGAATGAATGGTCTCAAAGCATGCAGTATGTGTTATGACTAATAGAATGAATGGTCTCAAAGCATGCAGTATGTGTTATGACTAATAGAATGAATGGTCTCAAAGCATGCAGTATGTGTTATGACTAATAGAATGAATGGTTATGTATTCTTGACATTGCCAACTGCTGCCATCATTGTAGCCCTTACTTTATTCTTCTTCCAGATGGGGATGTTTAACCTGCCCCGTGCTCACAGCCTTCAAGTAGACTATTATGGCACTAGGCTATATTGCCAGTACCCTGTATACTACCACTACTATAACTAAAGCTTTTCCCACAATCTATATGATTTCATTCTTCAACGCAAGCCTAAAAATTTTTTGCAAACAGTCCCCTGTGTGTGTGTGTGTGTGTGTGTGTGTGTGTGTGTGTGTGTGTGTGTGTGTGTAATTCTATAATTGTGCACCATTCTTCATCACGCAAACTATAGAAACAATATAAAGAATAATGTGGACTTGACTGTCTACTTCCTTGACCCTTTCCCTCCCGTAATCCATCTCTCCTTTCCTCCCTCCTACAAATATGGTGTGGACTGCTGCCAAGCAGTGCAGACCTTGGCCCAGGAACTGGAGTTTTTCTGGCATGAAAGGTACACCTCATTTGGTGTACCTGTGTGCTTAGTCAACCTGGACTACAGCGATATCAGGCGCTAGTTGGCTTCTTCTTTTTTTTTGCGCACACTACAGGCAGTGCTGTCTTGGTTCCAGTTTTTGCTCTGTTCTTTCACGTCAGAATGGCAGGTTTAGTTTGTGACTTGGCATGTGGATCTCTTGAGGGTACGGGCATAGTTTCCCATACTCTCAGTTGTGAAGGATAATATGTGTTTGAACCAGCCGCTGTAGCGAAGTGGTTAGCATCACAGACTCCTGGCTGGGAGGTCATGATTTTGATTCCAATCAAAGCCAATTTTTTTTTTCTGCCTGACCAGCTTCTTCCTAGAGTTGAGATTGCTATGGGCTTAATTGGGAAGACTGGGACCACTGCTATTAAGCAGATATTGTCATCAGTAGGGAGCTTAATTAATAGACTGGTGTCTTGCATGTGTTGGATCAGAACAGGCACCACTGAACTGATGTTAGTTGGCAGCAGTGCAGCATCTCCTCTCTTGTACTAGTTGTCGGTTGCCTTGACTGCTTCCAGTAGATTGAAGACATTGACTGTTTCATGTGGACCGTCGGTTGCCTTGACTGCTTCCAGTAGATTGAAGACATTGACTGTTTCACGTGGACTGTCGGTTGCCTTGACTGCTTCCAGTAGATTGAAGACATTGACTGTTTCACGTGGACTGCAGGTTGCCTTGACTGCTTCCAGTAGATTGAAGACATTGACTATTTCACGTGGACTGCAGGTTGCCTTGACTGCTTCCAGTAGATTGAAGACATTGACTGTTTCACGTGGACTGCAGGTTGCCTTGACTGCTTCCAGTAGATTGAAGACATTGACTGTTTCACGTGGACTGCAGGTACCAGGGCTGTGGTGGAACAGGCCAGATCATTTTTTTTCTCTGTTATTTTGTTGTTGTTGATAATCTCGTTTAATCTTTTCATGGAGAGAAGACCTCCATGGTGCTTTGTTTGCAAGTGAAGAGTGGGGACTGCTGTTTCTTTCCATTTTGAATTTTGAGATCAATTAATGTTGAGGACTGAGATAATTGTATGGTTTGCAGAACTCTCGCTGCTGGTGTTTTCTCGGTGATACAGAAGGAAACATTCATGAAAGAGGAAATAGACCTCTGCAGTGAAATATCTTTAAAAGAAACTAAGTACTGTATCCATCAAACATGAACAGATGAATCACAAGACAAAACACGACGCGTTTCGACCTCTTAGGTCTTCTTCAGGCAAGAAAAGACTTAAGAGGCGAAACGTGTCACGTCTTGTCTTGTGATTCGTGTGTTCATGTTTGATGGATACAGTACTTAATTTTCCTAAAAGATTTGTTTAGATTTCCATCTGCAGTCGCCTGACTTTGCAACTAACAATGTAGTGAAAAGTCATTATCTTGCACTTAATGACATAGTGAAATCCTTGGCTGTATCCTGTTTGGATGGATGCTATAAATTTCTGCAGTGCTGTTGTTGGTCACTAAATGTATTGCATCTGGACCCTGTGAATGTTCACATGGACAGACACTGTGGAGTAGAGATCTAGATAACCATACCCCATTAAATTGAAAATGCAGACCAAGACATGCTTTAAAGAAAATGTTAGAGAGCTATGTTTCTTTTTTTTTTCCCAATCCTATCAGGCATGTTGTCATACCACATCTTGATTCATGGATTGTTTGTTCACCCGCAAATCTAAAGTTGCTTCCAGAATTCTTTGTTGGTGCAACAGAGTTCTTTGTTTCTATCTTTCTTTCTGTTTTTTTTTTTTTTTTTTTTTTTTAATGGTGGTAGGGGGAGTGATAGGTTTGTGTTTCTTCACTGGAAGAGGCAGCCAAGTGGTCAGAAGTTTGTTCACCTCAGAGGCAAGTGGCCAATGTCTGGCAGGTAGAGCTTGGCACTTCGAACTGACTTGTGTTTACAGTGATCAGTGTGGATGAATGTGGGCTGTAGTGTTTTGTGTGTGTCACTGCTTGTAGTGTATGTGTGTGTGTGTGTGTGTGTGTGTGTGTGTGTGTGTGTGTGTGTGTGTGGGGTGTGTTTGCAGATGTGTGTAACTAGTTATGCATTAGCTGCATTTGTACATGAATGCATGTTTGGTTCTGCATATCTGCTTTTCAGACAGTGCATTGCTATCTCTTCGTCACTGTTCATTTTGGAACATATTCTACGCACACCTGTTCAACTACTCATGTCTGTTCTCTTTCATTTGCCCACATATTCCTACATTTACATTCTTATGCAGCACAGTGGCACATCATGCTGGTGGCATAGTTTGGGGGATTTCCCAGGCTGTACAAGGACACCTGCATTGGCGGCAGAGCTAATCATTACTTGGTCTGGCAGATGAAAGGATTCCCAAAGTGCGCACATGACAGATGGTTTGCTGCGAAGGTGTCATTGATTTGGTAGTCAGCAGGTGGGGATACAGTGGACTGGTGGCCAGCATCATTGCTAGTCTTGTCGGTCTGCCGCATGTGACTGAGATCATTGAAGTTGTAAGCTCATGGACGCAGGGAAGGGAAGGGGAAAACCTGTTTTTCCTGTCAGGTATAGAGAGTGAGATGGTTTCTAAAATTGTCTTTTGTCTAAGCGAACTGAAATCTTCAGCAGAACAGAAAGGATGACCAGAGAGGTGAGGGGTGACAGGTTGACATGCTGTGATATGAACCGCTCAGTACCAGCCAGTTCCAGCGTGCCAGTGATGTGAATTTGTTCCTTTCTTTTCATGTGGTGCTTCTGGATTGTGTCATCTTTGGGAAGGGAGGTGGGACCCTGTAACCATCCCCCATCCCCCAACCCTCCACCAGCTGGACAACCCGCTTTTCAGGAAACGGGAAGAGACTCAGTTCTTTTTGGCATTTAGCATGGACATTGTTTTTTTTAAAATCCGTCTCCACAAGATGACAATGGATGGTGTGAGTGCTTGTCTTTCAGATGGAACAGTAAAGGAGCATGTGCAGAATGAGTATAAACAAACAAGCAGTAACTTTAAAGTTATCCATGGAAATCACGATAGAAAAATTCACTTTGATATGTAAAAATGGTGAGGGAGAGGCGGGGTGAGGGTGTTCAATATTTTCAACATACAAGATGCTCTGCTTCTAGTCCTTCAAATGAGACTATAAACCGAGGTTCCGTGTGTGAACGCATGCATAACATCTTGCACACACGAAAAAATCCCATCGCCAGCTTCAGAAGAGTAGGCCAGTTTGGCCGTTGGTATGGATGACACGTTACACATAGCATGCACCCTGCGTGAGAAATGGAAAGAATGAGGAAGTAAGGAAAATGAGTGATCGATATTGAACGATACTGAATGGATGACACGGGAAACGACTGAATGAAGTGCCAGCAGGAAAGCTCTTCAGTTGGCACTACCCCAGGAGGCAGCCCATTGTGTAAACGAGTGTTTGATTGTAAAGCGCTAGAGCTTGGCCTCTAGCCGAGAATAGGCGCTATATAAGTATTCATTATTATTACCAGCTATCTGATTTCATGACAGGTGTAGAAACCTAGTGTGACAATTGAGACAACCTCGACAGTGAGAGGTACAGACAGATGCAGCTGCCACCCATGATAACAGAAAATTTGATATGGACTAGACATTGTAGGCATGGTCCGCGCACACACACCACACACACACACACACACACACACACACACACACACACACACACACACACACAGACACCACACACACCACACACACACACACACACACACAGACACACACACACACACCACACACCACACACACCACACACCACACACACACACACACACACACACACAGGAATGACAGAGCAGAGAGAGGCAGAGGGAGAAGTGGAATAGAAGAGAAATGAGATGGGGGTAACGCTCTCTCCCCGCGATGATTTGCAATGTGGCCGACCTGCTTGATTCACTGTGCACTAGGTTGTCTTTATGGCTAGCACACATTTTCATGAGTCGCTTGACATTTGTGTTAATTTTCATGGAAAGAAAAAGTCTTTTTCTCTCACACTTCTTTTTTTTTTTTGCTGGGTCATAAATGTTAAAATGGTGAGTTTCTTTTTCTTTAATTTTATAGCTGGGACTCTTTTCCTCCCACTCTCCTCTTGTTCCTGACGTCTCTGAATCAGTGCCCCCCCCCCCCCCCCCCCCCCCCCCCCCCCCTGTCTTTCTCCTCTACTTCTTCTTCTCCATCTCTTTTTCTTTTACTTTTATTTCTTCTTCTCCTTTGTCCATGGCTAGTTATTTTCCTGGGAGTTATGGGTGGTGGGGGTAGGGTTGTAATTTGGTGGTGGCTTTGATCACAATGTGGTTATGCATGGGAAATGGAGGGGAACCATGGGCGTCCAGCTTTCAGTGCCATGGAATGGTCTGTCATCTCCACGCCTATTAAATCTTTCAGCGGGAACGTACATGTATGCATGGCTTCAGACTCAGTGACATACGGGTTGGTACAAATGGTTACAAATGCTCTGGGACAACATAATAGAGAGGTACAGACAGCATCAGCTAGCTACACATGTAGATAACAGAAATAAATACAGATAGGAGAGCATGCAGTTGCTGCATACACATGCACATGCAGACACACACACAGCACAAAACAAATATACATGCACGTGCCCGCGCACAACGCACACGCACGCACGCATACACACACAGCACACACAAATATACATGCACGTGCACGCGCACAACGCACACGCACGCAAGCATACCCCACACAGCACACACAAATATACATGCACGTGCACGCGTGTGCGCACACACACACATACACACACACACACACACAAAACACACACACACACATATTCACAAACATATACCAGCATGCACAGGCACATGTATACATATCTATACATACTCACATATTTTCCAACATATATTGGTACACAGATGCTCACTGACACAATGATTGGTGTTTTAAATTTACACACAAACATAGTAACACTGACAGAATGTATTGTGTACATAAACTTACATATGAAATGCAGACATATGGTCACACATGTGCTCAATACCATCCACACACACCACCCTTCCACCCACCCACCCACACACACACACAAAAGCAAACATGCACACATGCCTGAATATATGCATGCACATACACCCACATGCATGCACACGCACACACACACGGGCGTGCACACACAAGCACATGTTTTCCTACAAATATCTACAGAGTAACACACACATGTTCACCAACATGGTGACAGATAACCCTGCACATTCACATGCACGCACACAAACACACACACACACACACACACACACACACACACACACACACACACACCAAAACAACACACACAACACACAGAGCCACACCACACACACACACATGCACACTGATACAATCATCTTCCTCTTCTGGCTCCCATAGAAATAATGGCTCTGCACATACACACAGTCCTGCAAGCTGAAGTTCCATGGCAAAAAAACCAAATTGCTGCCAGTCCTCACACATTGGTGCACACAGTCCTCACACATTGCTGCCAGTCCTCACACATTGGTGCACACAGTCCTCACACATTGGTGCACACAGTCCTCACACATTGGTGCACACAGTCCTCACACATTGCTGCCAGTCCTCACACATTGGTGCACACAGTCCTCACACATTGGTGGCCGCCCAGTCCTCACACATTGGTGCACACAGTCCTCACACATTGGTGCACACAGTCCTCACACATTGGCGCACACAGTCCTCACATATTGGTGCACACAGTCCCTCACACATTGGTGCCAGTCCTCACAAAATTGGTTGCACACAGTCCTCACACATTGGTGCCAGTCCTCACACATTGGTGCACACAGTCCTCACACATTGGTGCACACAGTCCTCACACATTGGTGCACACAGTCCTCACACATTGGTGCACACAGTCCTCACACATTGGTGCACACAGTCCTCACACATTGCTGCCAGTTTCCTCACACATTGGTGCACACCCGTCCTCACACATTGGTGCACACAGTCCTCACACATTGCTGCCAGTCCTCACACATTGGTGCACACAGTCCTCACACATTGGTGCACACAGTCCTCACACATTGGTGCACACAGTCCTCACACATTGGTGCACACAGTCCTCACACATTGGTGCCAGTCCTCACACATTGGTGCACACAGTCCTCACACATTGGTGCAAAACAGTCCTCACACATTGGTGCACACAGTCCTCACACATTGGTGCACACAGTCCTCACACATTGGTGCACACAGTCCTCACACATTGGTGCACACAGTCCTCACACATTGGTGCACACAGTCTTAGTTGTTGGGTTTTTTTTCTTTTCTTTTCTTTTCTTTTGACATCTCGTTCTTTATTCTGGTTTGTGCTGTCTGTCTTTGATGGGGAAGTAGAACATGGACAAATGGGAGTAAATTGTTTCAAAGGTTACAGTTAGTGTTTTCATGTTAAAAACACCAATTTTTTTTAACCAAGAAAACTATGATATCATTGTTTTTGTTGTGAAACCTTTTAATGATGGCTGTAAGAAGACAGCAGTGAGGTTTGAGAGCAGCAGCTTTCAGTTCTTTGGCTTGGGCATGTTTAAGATGTTTGGTTACCAAATCAAAGTAGAAAGAAACGATCCAACCATGTGGCCTTGGGTTTTGAAGGTGGGTGACTGTAGGCAGGAATTGAAACATAAGAGCAGAAAATAGAATTTACTGGGCCGCCAAAGGAACAAACAAATTGCAAAACAGACACAACATGTTTCGACATGTTGGGCTAGGCAG
This sequence comes from Conus ventricosus, assembly GCA_018398815.1. Taxonomy (NCBI): domain Eukaryota; kingdom Metazoa; phylum Mollusca; class Gastropoda; order Neogastropoda; family Conidae; genus Conus; species Conus ventricosus. The sequence continues at coordinate 99,547,215 of CM031600.1, forward strand.
GACAAATAACATTCAAAACAATGTAACAAAGAACAAAAAGTCTCTTACCTCTTTGATCTGAGTTCAAAATGTGACATAAAATATGATATACAAAATCCATAGACATTTAAAAGGTACAATGGAAATAACGTTCACCATGAAGTATGAATAGTGAAAATGATGATGTTGATACTAATACTAGCACAAATGTTAAGAATAATGATAATTACAGCAATGATTCTAGTAAAAAATACAAATAATGATAATACTAAAAATGATGATGGTGATAATGATACAAATAATAATAGTAAGAATAAGAAAAAGAATAACAATGAGAATAATAGTAATGGTAATGATAATAATGAAAATAATAACAAGCAGGGGAAAGGAATGAAACTGATGGAGTGAAAAGCTAAAAGCACTATTGAACAGAAGATAAAAAAAGATATATGTGAAAGAAGTGTATGTACTGATAGAACATCAGCGCAAGAAAAGGGAGTGAATAGAAAAGTGGCACACCATGGCATGTCTTACACTTCCCCACACCACACACTGGCACCATTGACAACAAACCGTGACATGTCTTAACACCTTCCCCACACCACACATTGGCACCATTGACAACAAACCGTTGACATTTTCTTACAACTTCCCCAACACCACACACTGGCGCCATTGACAACAAATCGTGACATGTCTTACACCTTCCCCACACCCCACACTGGCGCCATTGACAACAAACCGTGACATGTCTTACACCTTCCCCACACCCACACACTGGCGCCATTGACAACAAACCGTGACATGTCTTACACCTTCCCCACACCACACACTGGCGCCATTGACAACAAACCGTGACATGTCTTACAACTTCCCACACCACACACTGGTGCCATTGACAACAAATCGTGACATGTCTTACACCTTCCCCACACCACACACTGGCGCCATTGACAACAAACCGTGACATGTCTTACAACTTCCCCACACCACACACTGGCGCCATTGACAACAAATCGTGACATGTCTTACACCTTCCCCACACCACACACTGGCGCCATTGACAACAAACCGTGACATGTCTTACAACTTCCCCACACCACACACTGGCGCCATTGACAACAAATCGTGACATGTCTTACAGTACCCCCAGATGACACACACTGGCACCGTTGACTGCAAAAACAGAATATCTTGCCATGGGCACATACACAAATGCATGCAGCCATACACGCATGCATTGCAAACACACACACACACACACACACACACACACACACACACACACACACACACACACACACTGTGACACACTGTGACACACACACCACACACACACACACACACACACACACACAGAGGCGCATGTGTATGCTCATTTGCATGCATACTTTAGGCACACACACATACACTCTCACATACACACACCCAGACACACATACACACATGGATACACATGCACGTGCATGCACACACACGCCCATACAATGGTGTGAGTGGGCAAGAAGTGTAGTGTGGACATTACACATGTGTGCGCGTACACACACACACACACCACACACACCACACACACACACACACACACACACACACACACACACACACACAGAGAGAGAGAGAAGTGCATGTGTATGCTCATTTGCTTCCGTGAAAGCATACAGACACAGACACTCTCAAATACACACACAGACGCACATACACACACTCACACAATAATTTGAAATGGACAAAGAAGTGTAGCATGGACATTTACACACACACGCGCACACGCAAAACACACACACACACACACACACACACACACACACAAAACAACTCACACACACACACACACACACACACACACACACACACACACACACACACTCACACACACACACACACACACACTCACACACACACACACACACACACACACACACACACTCACACACACACACACACACACACACACACACACACACACACACACACACACACACACACACACACGACACGCACAAACACACACACACACACACACACACACACACATACGCGCGCGCATGCACGCACACACACACATACACTCCTCTCTCTCTCTCTCTCTCTCTCTCTCCTCTCTCTCTCCTCTCTCTCTCTCTCTCTCTCTTTTCTCTCTCTCTCTCTCTCCTCTCTCTCTCTCCTCTCTCTCTCTCTCTCTCTCTCTCCTCTCTCTCTAGACCAGTCTACAATTCCAGGAGTTCAGCAGTTTATTATGAATTAGTTCCAGACTGTAGGCAGGGATCACCTGTTGGTTCCTCACAGTGACCATCCATAATGATTCAGCAATATTGTCTCCCAACACATGCTAACATTTGATGATTCAGCAATATTGTCTCCCGACACATGCTAACATTTGTTCTACCAGCCGTTAAAACTGTCCACACATTAACACTTACTGAAAACTGTTCAGATTTATCAAGGCAGTCATTGTTTATAGGCCTAATACCCAGTCGTTCAGTCGAATTCAGCGATAATAACGGAACAGATTCCACCACGACCAAGCAACACTCGTAGGCCTAATTCCCAGTGTTGACAACGTGAATGATATAAGTCCAAACACTGTGGACCTAATCCCCTCAAAGTTCGGTTACGCCATGGCAATGAGCGGCACCCGACAACTAACAGTGAACTCTGCACCCGACTAACAATGAACTCTAGCACCCGACTAACAGTGAACTCTCCTTATGATCTGGCGCGCTTCCAGAGCGGTTGTGTCGATGCCGGGAAGATCGGGCGGTCCCAGCCTGTGCGAGCTACGCGGGGGTCGCTTCCAACCTTTATGTAAAGGTCGGCAGCTTCCATGATGTAGGTCTCACGACTGTGAGAAACGAGCAGAGGTCTCGCTCATTTTATTCCCCCTTTCCCCTCAAGGAAGACTTGGGTATAGAATAATTTGGTTCTAGCGGTAAGCGTCCTGAGCGATAGCCTGTGCCAGTAAAAAGTCTCTGTCTCTGTCTCTCTCTGTCTCTGTCTCTCTCTCTCTCTCTCTCTCTCTCTCTCTCTCTCTCTCTCCTCTCTCTCTCTCTCTCTCTCTCTCTCTCTCTCTTCTCTCTCTCTCTCTCTCACTGTCTGTCTGTCTGTCTCTCTGTCCAATGACAGATTGTGTCTTGTTTGGAAAAACCACAGTTTGAAACGTAAACAGACACTGACTTCCTGGTAGCATAGATAGGCCTATACTGCACCAGGCCAGTCTGTCATAGAGGTTCCGTCACCAACGCTGAACAAAAGTCAGGAATCCCTTTATCTCCCCCCACCCCCCCCCCCCACCCCCACCCCCCCCCCCCCCCCCCCTCCCTGACCTCAGCCATTCGAAACTGATATATAGGAGTGTCGTAACCGGTCCAGGCTCTTCAGCGTATTGGTGTGTTGTTGTTGTTCTGTTTTACGTCTTTCCACATTACGTGATATTAGACGGAAAAAAAGGGGAGGGGGGGCGGGGGGGGGGGAGGGGGAGGGGTAAAAAACGGTTAACACTATGAGTACAATAACTAACTTATCTACAGCAATAACACAAAAGTAGAAAATCCACTTAATCAAAGACTGAAAAACAAAAAACAAAAAAAACAAAAAAAAAGAAAAAAAACACACACAAAAAAAACTCGAAACATGTAACTCTTCTGTCTCATCGCACCACTGACTGTTATATGTATAAATATTTGCCAATTGGACTTTTAGCTAAGTGCAAAAGAAAAGATACGTTTCACTTGCTGACAGTGACCGGAAAACATTTTGACTAGGCTGTACAGACGTATTTGGAATGAATTTTTTTCATTAAGTTACACAAAAGAATGTGATCAGTTGATATGCTATGACCACATATACAATGTATATTTTTGACATACTTTGTTTTAAAACAATCCAATTTCCATCTACAGATCAAGGAACTTATCTGTCGTCTACGATAAATGTTTTGATCATACTTACTTAACATTTCATGAATACTTCTCATTTCATCGTGTAAACCAAAACACCCAGTTTCTCTTTCTATCAAATGAAAATTAGAAAATTGTACTTTCTCTGCCAAAGTATAGCACTCTTGCATTGACATAGAGAAGTTCAAAAAATGCGAATCTGATGATCGTTTTGCTCCTCTCTTTGCCAGAATTGGTGTGTGTGTGTGTGTGTGTGTGTGCGTGTGTGTGTGTGTGTGTGTGTGTGTGTGTGTGTGTGTGTGTGTGTGTGTGTGTGTGTGTTACGGATAGAATATTGTAGGGCCGGAGTAGCTCAGTTGGTAGATCACCGGACTCGTGATCCTGGGGATGCAGGTTCGAATCTCCGCAGGGGGATTTCGGTTTCAGGGGGATTTTTTCCCAGGGAGATATCACTGGGTCTGTCTCCGCTTCCCAAAATATCCGAATGAGACAATATAGACCGAGGTTCCGTGTGTGAACGTACGCATAACATATTGCACTCTCATAAAATTCCATCACCAGCTTCCGAAGAGGATATTTTGGTCGTTGGTATGGATGACACGTATACACATCGCACGCACAGAAAGAATGAAAATATGAATGAAAAACAGACTGACTGACAGACTGAATAACAGGAAGAATGAAAATATGAACGAAAAACAGACTGAATGACAGACTGAATGACGTGGAACCCACTGAATGTAGCGCCAGCAGATAGTTTTTCAGTCTGCTCAAACCAGTTGTGCGCCAGTCTTGACAGTTTTGTACAGGAAAGCGCGCATTGTAAAGCGCTTCGAGGCTGCTCTCAGACCGAGGATATGCGCTATATAAATACTCTTGATAATATGATGATAACAACAATAACAACAATGATGATAATGATTGTAATAATAATAATGATAACAATAATAACAACAACAACAACAACAAGAATAGTAATAAAAGTAACCCATAGAATACAAATGCTTGAAGTATGGCGAATTTACGATCGCATGCATACGTGAAAAGTGATTTAAAAGGGATAGCGTTTATTTGTGAGATCATTCGGGTGAAAGGAAGAACGGAAAAAGAAATGAAAGAAAAGAAAGTACCGTTACCGAGTACAAACAGTGCACTCACCAAAGACCATCGTCAGCAGATGTTCAGTTGATACCAAACAACACCTAGTAAGCGCTATCTTATCAAATACAAGTCTTAATAATTCTTTCCTGTTTCTTGTGATACGATTTGTAACAATTCCGATCAGTATTAAATACAGACAGATTCCAGTTTAACCATTAGAGACGTTTGATGGCAACGCATGATTATAGTAGGCAAGCTTGGAAACAGCAAATTTTGATGCCAGGAATATGATCAACTTTTTTTTTTTTTTTTTTTTTTACCCAATCGCATTGAAGAATCCATTCTGAGGATAAGTGAACAAACGTTTTTTCTTTTCTTTTCTTTTCTTTCCCTTCTTTTCTTTTCTTTTCTTTTTTTTTTTAATTTTTTTTTTTTTTTTTTACAATGATCAAGCTATTTCTGTACAAATAAACAAAAAAAAAAAGGGTGCTTGTGGTTTTAAACCAATCGTCGGTGCTTACACTCTGGTCATCAGAAGGCTTCACTCCCTTCTGACCTTCTGAAGGTGAGAAGGACCATCGGTGTACACGGGCCATAAACTTCGGCCTTCTTGTGGCGTGGAGCTTGGTGACATGGAGCATAGTATTTTTTTTGTCTTGTTGTTGGGATTTGGTTCTTTGGCTCGCTAGCAGTCACGCTGAGATCAAAGGTGTTCGCCTGATGCCAGTCTACTTGGGAACCGAAGGTTTGCTTTGGGTTGTGCTGATATATGCGCGCGCGCGCGTGTGTGTATGCGTGTGGGGTGGGGGGGGGGGGGGGGCGGTAGGGGTGTGTGCGTGCGTGCATGCGTTTTTTTTTTTTTTTTTTTAATGAAAAGGGGTGATTGCCATCATTATAGTTCGGCTGTACTTTGTTTGTTGTTGTTTTTTTACGTCGCGTAACAAACTTATTTTGAACAGAACACTACGATGGTCTTTATCAGAACGACGACTGAGGGTGCATGATTGAAATTTAACTCCACTGGTCAGATCTATTTCTCACTTGTCTCCTTAAGCGATGTCCACACACACACACACACACACACACACACACACACACACACGCACACACACACACTCACACACACACACACTCACACTCCTCCACACACACACACACACACACACACACACACACACACACACACACACACCACACACACACACACACACACACACACACTCACACACACACACACAACACACACTCTCTTGGTGCGTGGTCTGTTGGAAGTCTGACACTTAAGATTGATAGCTCATCGTAGTTAACATTGGTTCTAACTCCATTTCCCATACAGTCCTTTGAATGAGACTTTAAAACCGAGGTTCCGTGTGTGAACGCACGCATAACATCTTGCACACACGTAAAATCCAATCACCAGCTTTCGGAAGAGAAGGCCAGTTTGACCGTTGGCATGGATGACACGTTACACATAGCATGCACCTTCCCCGAAGTTGGAGTATGGCTGCCTTAATGGCGGGATTAAAAAAAAAAAAAACGGTCGTACACACAAAACTCCACTCCATTTCTTTGGTAGATGGGTTTTATACTTGCCTGTCTATACAGGGAGTGTCCGCAGGAGTATCAGCCAACGTACGCAGAAGAAGAAGATGGGTCATAACGACTGGGGGACACAAGTGCTGGGACTGTGACGGGATGAGTCTGGGAGGGGCACTGTGTGAGGAGAGGCAGTGTATGGGCAGAGGCAGTGTAATGGGGAGGGGCAGTGTGTGAGGAGGGGCAGTGTATGGGGAGGGGCACTGTATGGGGAGGGGCACTGTGTGAGGAGGGGCAGTGTATGGGGAGGGGCAGTGTATGGGGAGGGGCACTGTATGGGGAGGGGCAGTGTATGGGGAGGGGCAGTGTATGGGGAGGGGCACTGTGTATGGGGAGAGGCAGTGTATGGGGAGAGGCAGTGTATGGGGAGGGGCAGTGTATGAGCAGAGGCAGTGTATGGGGAGGGGCACTGTGTATGGGGAGAGGCAGTGTATGGGGAGAGGCAGTGTATGGGGAGGGGCAGTTGGTGAGGAGGGGCAGTGTGTGAGGAGGGGCAGTGTGTGAGGAGGGGCAGTGTATGGGGAGGGGCAGTGTATGGGGAGGGGCAGTGTGTGGGGAGGGGCAGTGTATGGGGAGGGGCAGTGTGTGAGGAGGGGCAGTGTATGGGAGGGGCAGTGTGTGGGAGGGGCAGTGTGTGGGGAGGGGCAGTGTGTGAGGAGGGGCAGTGTATGGGGAGGGGCAGTGTATGGGGAGAGGCACTGTGTGAGGAGGGGCAGTGTAATGGGGAGGGGCAGTGTGTGGGGAGGGGCAGTGTATGGGGGAGAGGCAGTGTATGGGGAGAGGCAGTGTATGGGCAGAGGCAGTGTATGGGCAGAGGCAGTGTATGGGGAGGGGCAGTGTATGGGGAGGGGCCCCCTTCCCATTCCTGACTCCACTCCCCGAGGAGAATTTCTAATGCTAACTCCTCCCGCTCTTTTTTTTTTTTTTAACAGATTAATTAAGAATAAGCTTATCTAGCATCGAAAGAAATGTCCTGTGGATCATGCCTTCTTGTCCGTTAAAAGTTTGTATTAGATTTCTGTTCCGTAAGAACAGCCAAATACAGTATAGACCGGATGTATGAAACACCGGATGTATGAAAGTCTGGATGTATGAAAGGGGCAGGCAGGGTCCCGGCAGAAGCTACTCTTTGTTATTACTTAGAATTTTCCGGTTGTATGAAAATCGGATGTATAAAAGTCCGGTTGTATGAAAGCAAATCTCTGGTCCCGAGCAGCACAAATGCGTTGTTGCAAGACCGGTTGTAAGAAAACGAAAGTAGACCCAAGTCACCAAAGTGTGGTAAGAGTAAATTTCCTTCCATAGCAACTCAAACTTGCAAAATGGCGGACCCCCCCCCCCCCCAACCCTCGATCTTGTCGTAGCGTCCTACTCCCCTTCTGACGCCAGTATGCATTATGTGCCTCTGTGTGTGTTTGTGTGTGTGTGTGTATGTGCGCGCATGATGTGTGTGTGTGTGTGCTTGTGTGCATGCATGTGGTGTGGGTGTGGGGGTGTGTATGTGTGTGCGTGCGTGCGCGAGGGCGTGTGGGAGCGTGAGCGTAGATGCATGCGTGGGTTCCTGCTGTCGCTCGAGTACTGGCTGCTTCAATGTGATATGACATATGTGATACTTGACACACAATTGTGATACATGTACATACTTTATAATATAACACCTGTGTGCGTGTGTGTGTGTGTGTGCATATGTGTGTGGTGCGTGTCAGTGTGTGTGCGTGAGCGCATCAGTGTGTGTATGTGTGTGTGTGGAAGGGGGAGGGGGGGAGGAAGTGGTGGGGGTGCAGCAGTTGGGTGTGTGTATGCGTGTGTGTGTGTGTGTGTGTGCGTGGTGTGTGTGTGTGTGTGTGTGTGTGTGCGTGTGTGTGTGTGCGTGTGTGATGGCACGATATCCTTAGAAAATATATATTGCATGAGTATTTGTATGGAATATGTATCCACCTGTTTATTTCATGATTTTTATAGAGAATGTCTTTTTAGAATGCTTTACTTCATTTACTGACCAACCACACATGAGTTTTCCGCATGGAAGTGTATTAAAAAATTTGAATTTGAATTGGCTGTCAAGAAATGAAACAATGAGTGCATAATTCCACTACTGATTTCTTTTTCAAAAATGTAATTCAACTTTTTTTAATTTCCACATCAGATTAAGCAACGTTCCCCTTGACGGCTTGATCATCCGCTCCAAAGCCGAGGAGTTGGCTGCATCGATGGGAGAAAGCAATTGGACATGCACAAACTCCTGGCTGCAGCGTTGGAAGACTCGACATGGCCTTGTCTTCAAAAAGATGCATGGCGAGAGGGCTATCCGTCGACAAGAAGTCAACAGACGCTTGGGTCGAAGACATTTTGCGCCCAACGCTAGACAGATACAAGGCCGACGACGTATACAACGTGGACGAGAGTCTGTTTTGGAAACTTCTTCCTGACAGAACATTTGCCTTCAGAGGGGAGACTTGCACCGGAGGGAAGAAATCGCGCGAGAGAGTGACAATCACGTTTTGTTGCAACATGACCGGAACAGACAAGCGTCAGCCAATCTTTGTTGGCAAATACGCGAATCCGAGATGCTTCAAACACGTCAAGAAAGATTTGCCTGTGCAATATGACAGCAACGCATCTGCTTGGATGACAAAAGAAATATTCAAACCCTGGCTCATTCAGTTTGACAGAGACATGGAAAGGCAAAATAGGAAGGTCCTACTCGTGATGGACAACTGTTCCAGTCACAAATTGCCTGATCTCCGTGCAGTCGAGGTACTGTTCCTTCCGCCAAATGCGACATCGAAACTCCAGCCCCTTGATGCGGGCGTCATTCAGAATTTCAAAGTGAAGTACAGGAGGTCCATGGTTTTTGAACCTTCTCGCCTGCATTGAGGGCGGAGGAGGTACCTACCAGCCAACTCTTCTTGATGCCATACACATGACGACGCAGTCGTGGGAAAAGGTCACTACAGACACATTGCCCACTGCTTTCGCAACGCTGGCTTCCGTCATTCCTCAGATGACCAGACAACTTGACTTGACTTGACTTGATCCCTTAGACGTCGGTCCGTGGGGGCACCCCTGAAGCAGTGACAACCATCCTTCTCCATTCCTCTCTGTTCTCTGCCCTCCGTAATGTATTTTTCAGCCGCAGGCCTGTCCACTCCGTGATGTTATCCTCCCATCTTTTCCTTTGTCGACCTCTTCGCCTTTGTCCTGGTACTGTGCCCTGCATGATTGTCTTGGCAAGGCCTGTTGATCGTATGATGTGTCCATACCATCAATTCATTTGCGTCTTTTTACTGAGGTTAGGAGATCGACATATGGACCAATTTCATTTCTCGATGCGCTTTTTAACTTCCACATTGCTGATGTGATCTCTGTATGAGATGCCAAGGAGTCGTCTGAAGGACCTCATTTCCATTGTTTGGATCTTTTTCTCAAGGTCTGATTTCAACGTCCATGACTCACAAGCATATAAGAATATCGCCATGACTAAGGATCGCATCAGTCTAATCTTTGAGCTGATGGAGATGTTTTTGTTTCTCCAAAGAGGCGTTAGCTTAGATAGCTGGCTGTGGTCTGAGCGACTCTTGAGATGATTTCAGGTCTTGATCCTTCATCTGAGATTGTTGCCCCCAAGTACTTAAATGTGTTGACTGGCTCAAGCTTTCTGCTGTTGATGGTTATGTCTTGGGTAAAGCCGATTGGGTTGTTAGTCATGACCTTTGTCTTTTCCGCACTTATTTCCATACCATAATCAGCCGAGGTGTTGTTGAGTCTGTTGATCAGGTGCACTAAGCTCTTGTTCGTTTCCAGCTAGTCCATCTATGTCGTCGGCAAAACGGAGGTTGGTGATGGTTCTCCCTCCAATATTTACGGTTCCTTCATGGTCTTCTAGCGCATCGGTCATAATTCTTTCAAGGAAGACATTGAAAAGAGCCGCTCCTTTCTCGCCTGTTTCAGGAGTGGAACGTCCCCCCATCTGATTACTTCACTGTTGATGAGGATGTGCTCACCGAGGATCCAACAGCCGCACCGGATGTAGCAGCAGAACCGTGCACTTCCAGATCCCAGATTCCGATGCATCTTCAGAGGAAGAAGACGAAGAAATGCCCCAGGTGTCATCAAGAGAGGCTATGGCGTCCGCAACGGTCATTAGCAACTTTGTATGCTGACAGGAAAGACGGAACTGATCAAGTGCTTCAATGGGTTCAAGGAGATTCTCTTACGCCACATTGAGGATAAAAAAAAAAACAGACACGTGTTTCAGACTTTTTTGAAAGAGACAGAGGCATTGGAGGAGAGGGAGGAGGGAAGTGGCCTGGGAGAAGAGGGAGGAGGAAGTGGTGTGGGAGGAAGGGGAGGAGGAAGTGACCTGGAGGAGAGGGAGGAGGAAGTGGTGTGGGAGGAAGGGGAGGAGGAAGTGGCCTGGGAGGAGAGGGAGGAGGAAGTGGCGTGAGTGGAAGGGGAGGGGGAAGTGGCGTGGAAAGAGAGGAGACGAGACAGAGTGGGAAACAGACAGGAGAAAGAGGGACTTGGGATGACTTTGGAAAGCAAACACGGGTGTCAGACTTTTTTGAAAGAGACAGTGGCACAGGAGGAGAGGGAGAAGGGAGTTGCGTGGGAGGAGAGGGGACAAGAGAGAGGGGAAAGGAGAGTGGAGAAAGAGGGACTTGGGATGAGACGGGAGACATAGGGGGGAGGAGAAAGGAGAGAGAGGAGTTTGGAAGGACATGGGAAAGCGAAGGGAGAGAGAGGGACTTGGGATGAGACGGGAGACATAGGGGGGAGGAGAAAGGAGAGAGAGGAGTTTGGAAGGACATGGGAAAGCGAAGGGAGAGAGAGGGACTTGGGATGAGACGGGAGACATAGGGGGAGGAGAAAGGAGAGAGAGGAGTTTGGAAGGACATGGGAAAGCGAAAGGAGAGAGAGGGACTTGGGATGAGACGGGAGACATAGGGGGGAGGAGAAAGGAGAGAGAGGAGTTTGGAAGGACATGGGAAAGCGAAGGGAGAGAGAGGGACTTGGGAAGAGAGGAGAGGAAGGGGGTAAGAGAGGGAGGAGACAGGGGCAGTTGTAGCGGAGCGAAAAGAAAATGGGAAGACGGGGAAGAAGGAGAAGTAAAATTTTGTGGTGCACACGAGGGGCAGCCTCTAGCCTTTCATCCCACTAATGTGGAATGGAGGGTTCGCCAGTGTGCAAGATTGGGCCTTTCGGGCCCATTGTTTTTTGCCCGAACGGTGTCCAACCCAAGATCTTGGGGTCCCTTCGGAGTTAAACCACATTGTAGGGGATGGAAACTGCCTGTATCGTGCCATAAGCCTTGATTTATGTGGTAGCCAGCCCAGCACATGGTTGTCCGAGAAAAAATAATCGACATCATGTGCAGGAAATCACCAGGCTTTCTCTGCATACGTGGATGGAGATGTAGGTGATTTATCTCGCTCACAACACCCTCCGACCCCGTTCATGGGGGTCGGATGTAGTGATATTCGCGGCTGCCACCCTCCTTCAAACCACCATTGTGGTGTACACAGCCACTTACGAATGCTCGCGGAGATGGCTGCCACACCCACCCCTTTTTCCCGATAAATGGGGTAGACAGGTCCGAGGAGAACATTTACCTCCGAAATGTTTGTGGCCATTTTGAGCGGGTGGTGTCCACAAAGGTAATCTAAATGAGGATGCCCTGAAAACTTCCCCACCAACTGATTTTTATCCAGATTCTATAGCTGTCAATGAGTTGTTCTGCTTAATTTGTTTGTCCATTCAATCATTTTGTTAACCTGTTATAAATTCGTCACGAAGACCCATAACAGCCCAGAAGGCATTTTTGTTACATTTATAACCAGAGACATTGGTCATGGATGTGAATCAGTTGTTATCTTTTTATGTTGTATTTTATGTTGTTGTATTTTATGTTGTTGTATTTTATGTTCTTGTTGTACTTGTTGTTGTTGTTGATTTTATCCATTAAACTGATTTTATGTTTAACTCCATTAATAATTTGTTTTGTTTGTCTATTCAGTCATTTTAACCTGTTATAAATTTGTCATGACTGAAGAGCCATAATAGCTCAGGAAGGCATTTTTTTGTACAATTAGAACCAGAGGCTTTGGTCGTGGGTGTGACTCAGTTGTTGTTTTTTATGTTGTTGTTGTTGTTTTTATCCATTAAACTGGTTTTAAGTTTAACTCACTTTTTTGTATTCAGTGTGCGCGTGTGTGTGTGTTATAAATGTGTGCGTTTTGGAGAGAGAGAAAGAGAGAGAGAGAGAGAGCGAGAGAGAGAACTCAGAAAATTAATTTTATTTGCTACGCCAACGGTCCTTACAAAGCTTCCACGACCAAAAACATCGTCAAAAGCGCAAAAGGGGTTGTGGAGGGAACACACACAATACAGTTGTGCCACACACAAACACATACACACACGTGCGCGCGAGCGCACGCACGTACGCACACACATGGGGGGCCGATAGCTCAGTTGGTAGAGCGCCGGACTCGTGATCCTGGGGTTACGGGTTCGAATTTCGGCAGAGGGGGATTTTTCCCTCGGAGTTAACATTGGTTCTGACTCCATCCCCCATATAGTCGTTCGGATGGGACTATAAACCGAGGTCTAGTCTGTGTCACATGCACTAAAGATCATACACGGACTCTAAAGATCCCGATGCTCATGTCCTAAGTCGGGTGAGTACCGGCTACACGAAAATACACAATGCATGCAACCTATGTGCTTCGCCACTAGTATGTTAATAATGGTCAACCTGATGACCGCTGAACATTACTGGAAGAAGAAGAAGACACACACGCATACACAGAGAGAGGGAGGGAGGGGGGGCGGAGAGTGCACGGCACATGCAAAGCAGAACAGTTCCTTACACAAACAGTTGCTCTTTCTACCAGTTGTCCTGATTGTGTGTATGAAAGTACATGTACTTTAACACTTGTTATTCACAAACCTTTTCTTCTAACTAGGATATGTATCAAAACATTTAAACATTAAAAAAAACAAATAAATACAAAAATGATATGAAAAAACCTACTTTTATCAAGTAAAAGACGCGTGGCCGGATGTATGAAAGTCGATCCTCAATATTTTCATACATCCGGTTAACCGGATTTAGTAAAGACCGGATGTATGAAAGACAAAATGTGGGTCCCGACGACTTTCTTACATCGGTCTCGGCTGTACATGGATTTCTGTGATGCATATCACATTCAGTTTGTGAATTTTTTTGTCAACTAGTAATGAGTGGAACAGGCGTATTCCAACCTTCTTTCAGAAGGACGAACCGGTATTAATGAACACGCTGGGTAGGGGAGTTGATATGAGAGAGAGAGAGAGAGAGGGGGGGGGGAGGAGAGAGGTGGAAGTATGAAGATGATGATGTTCATGGTGACGATGACGACAATACAGAATAAAGTACGTAATTCTTGACAGCAAAATAATCATTGATGGCACATGAAGATATTTGCTCACAAGCAAACTCTAGCTCTTCATAACAATGTCAAGACATACTCGAGTTTAAAAAAAAAAAAAAGGAAAAAAAGAAGATGTCACTCTACGAGGATATGTTACTTGCGCGACTCAACTTTTTTTTGCGTATTACACATTTGCAGGACCTTGAAAATACGAATGAGCGAATGCATCAAAAATGTCAAAGTGGAACATATCCCCTCGAGGACATCCTCTGGCCACAACACATTGGATGTAGACTAACTGTGGTGGGGGGGGGGGGGGGGGGGGGGGTGCTGTTCGTTTTTTTTTTTTCTTTCCTTTTTTTTTGTGACTTCCTGCCAACTGTCACAGAAGATTTGAAAAGCGAAATCATGAAAAGGACAGCCACCAGAAAGGGGGAGATAAACAGCTATCAATTTCGTTCAGAAAAAACTCGCAACCATGTCAAAACTTTGCTGATGTTCAGGTCGTGTGTGTGTAGCCAGACTGAAGCAGATCTTATCGAAACGCCATGTTTCAAAATGAAAGATCACAACTGTGCAGCCACTGAGAAATGGAGAGATGAGAACATGCAAACCCAACTTCAATCACTAAAGAAACGCATAAAGCTATCGACCATTACTTTATGCGACATTCATGATGGCTAGAAAACGTTTATCCCGTTCTGAGTTCGTCTTCCACCTGGCTAATGTGTGTGCTGGTTGTGTGTGTGGGGGGGGGGGGGGGGGGGGTTGGGAAGGAGGGGGGTGGTGGGGGTGGTTGTTTCAAAGGGTGTCTGCAGAAGAGAGTCGCGCTTGTGTAAAACACGCAAACAAAAATAAGTTACAAGTCCCCAACGTGCTGCGCACAACTGTGCGGGTGCTCACCCCCCCCCCCCCCCCCACCTCCCCACGTCCGTCTCAACGGCCCATCACCCACACCCCAACTCCCTGTCATCTCCAAATTTCTCTTCCATGACATCCCCCCCAGAACAAAAGAGGACTAGGGGAAAAAACAGACAAACACAACCCAAAACAAACAGGCACACAAACCCCGATTGTCATCAGGGGACACGTTGGGGGGAACCCTTTCAACTGATCAATGGCTGAAAGCTGTTGTCATCAGGGGGACCCTTTGGGGCGGCCCCTTTCAACAGATCCAATGGCTGAAAGCTGTTGTCATCAGGGACCCTTGGGGCGGCCCCTTTCAACAGATCAATGGCTGAAAGCTGTTGTCATCAGGGGACACTTGGGCGGCCCCTTTCAACAGATCAATGGCTGAAAGCTGTTGTCATCAGGGAAACCTTGGGCGGCCCCTTCAACAGATCAATGTGAAAGCTGTTGTCATCAGGGGACCGTTGGGCGGCCCCTTTCACAGATCATTGCTGAAAGCTGTTGTCATCAGGGGACACCTTGGGGCGGCCCCTTTCAACAGATCAATGGCTGAAAGCTGTTGTCATCAGGGGACACTTGGGCGGCCCCTTTCAACAGATCAATGGCTAAAGCTGTTGTCATCAGGGACCCTTTGGGCGGCCCCTTTCAACAGATCAATGGCTGAAAGCTGTTGTCATCAGGGGACATTGGGCGGCCCCTTTCAACAGACCCAATGGTGAAAGCTGTTCATCAGGGACACTTTGGGCGGCCCCTTTCAAACAGATCCAATGGCTGAAACTGTTTCATCAGGGGACACTTGGGCGGCCCCTTTCAACAGATCAGGGCTGAAGGGCGTTTCATACAGGACCTTGGGCGGCCCTTTCAACAGACCCAATGGCTGAAAGCTTTTCAGGGACACTTGGGCGGCCCCTTTCAACAGATCAATGGCTGAACTGTTTCATCAGGGACCTTGGGGCGGCCCTGTCAACAGACAATGGCTGAAAGTTTGTCAACAGGGACACTTTGGGCGGCCCCTTTCAGCAGATCAATGCTGAAAGCTGTTGTCAGTCAGGGACACTTGGGCGGCCCCTTTCAACAGATCAATGGCTGAAAGCTGTTGTCATCAGGGGACACTTGGGGCGGCCCCTTTCAACAGATCAATGGCTGAAAGCTGTTGTCATCAGGGGACCTTTGGGCGGCCCCTTTCAACGATCAATGGCTGAAAGCTGTTGTCATCAGGGACCCTTTGGGCGGCCCCTTTCAACAGACCCAATGGCTGAAAGCTGTTGTCATCAGGGGACACTTGGGCGGCCCCTTTCAACAGATCAATGGCTGAAAGCTGTTTGTCATCAGGGACCTTTGGGCGCGCCCTTTAAACAGATCAATGGCTGAAAGCTGTTGTCATCAGGGACCCCTTGGGGGGCCCCCTTTCAACAGATCAATGGCTAAAAAGCTGTTTTCATCAGGGGCCCACGTTGGCCCCTTTTCAACAGATAAATGGCTGAAAGCTGTTCATCAGACCCTTTGGGGGCCCTTTCACGCCCATGGCAAAGCTGTTGTCATCAGGGGACACTTTGGGGGCCCCTTTAACGATCAAGGGCTGAAGCTGTTGTCAATCAGGGACACTTGGGCGGCCCTTTCAACAGCCCAATTTGGCTGAAAGCTGTTTCATCAGGGGACACGTTTGGGGGGCCCTTTCAACAGATCAATGGCTGAAAGCTGTTGTCATCAGGGGACCCTTTGGGCGGCCCCTTTCAACAGATCCAATGGCTGAAAGCTGTTGTCATCAGGGGACACTTGGGCGGCCCCTTTCAACAGATCCAATGGCTGAAAGCTGTTGTCATCAGGGACACTTGGGCGGCCCCTTTCAACAGTCAATGGCTGAAAGCTGTTGTCACAGGGGACACGTTGGGCGGCCCCTTTCAACAGACCAATGGCTGAAAGCTGTTGTCATCAGGGGACACTTGGGGCGGCCCCTTTCAACAGATCCAATGGCTGAAAGCTGTTGTCATCAGGGGACACTTGGGGCGGCCCCATTCAACAGATCAATGGCTGAAAGCTGTTGTCATCAGGGGACACGTTGGGCGGCCCCTTTCAACAGATCAATGGCTGAAAGCTGTTGTCATCAGGGGACACGTTGGGCGGCCCCTTTCAACAGATCAATGGCTGAAAGCTGTTGTCATTAGGGGACACTTGGGGCGGCCCCTTTCAACAGATCAGTGGCTGAAAGCTGTTGTCATCAGGGACCCTTTGGGCGGCCCCTTTCAACAGATCAATGGCTGAAAGCTTTTGTATTCAGGGGCACTTTGGCGGCCCCTTTCAACAGATCAATGGCTGAAAGCTGTTGTCATCAGGGGACCCTTGGGCGGCCCCTTTCAACAGATCAAATGGCTGAAAGCTGTTGTCATCAGGGGACACTTTGGGCGGCCCCTTTCAGCAGATCAATGGCTGAAAGCTGTTGTCATCAGGGGACCCTTTGGGCGGCCCCTTTCAACTGATCAATGGCTGAAAGCTGTTGTCATCAGGGGACCCTTTGGGCGGCCCTTTCAACAGATCCAGTGGCTGAAAGCTGTTGTCATCAGGGGACCCTTTGGGCGGCCCCTTTCAACTGATCAATGGCTGAAAGCTGTTGTAAATCAGGGGACACTTTGGGCGGCCCCTTTCAACAGATCCAATGGCTGAAAGCTGTTGTCATCAGGGGACCCTTGGGCGGGCCCCTTTCAACAGATCAATGGCTGAAAGCTGTTGTCATCAGGGGACCCTTTGGCCGGTCCCTTTCAACAGATCAATGGCTGAAAGCTGTTGTCATCAGGGGACACGTTGGGCGGCCCCTTTCAACAGATCAATGCTGAAAGCTGTTGTCATCAGGGGACACGTTGGGCGCCCCTTTTCAACAGATCAATGGCTGAAAGCTGTTGTCATCAGGGACCCTTTGGGCGGCCCCTTTCAACAGATCCAATGGCTGAAAGCTGTTGTCATCGGGGGACACTTGGGACGGCCCCTTTCAACAGATCCAATGCTGAAAGCTGTTGTCATCAGGGGACCCTTTGGGCGGCCCCTTTCAGCACATCCAATGGCTGAAAGCTGTTGTCATCAGGGGACACTTGGGGCGGCCCCTTTCAACAGATCAATGGCTGAAAGCTGTTGTCATCAGGGGACACGTTGGGCGGCCCCTTTCAACAGATCCAATGGCTGAAAGCTGTTGTCATCAGGGGACACGTTGGGCGGCCCCTTTCAAACAGATCAATGGCTGAAAGCTGTTGTCATCAGGGGACCCTTTGGGCGGCCCCTTTCAACAGATCCATGGCTGAAAGCTGTTGTCATCAGGGACACTTGGGGCGGCCCTTTCAACAGATCAATGCTGAAAGCTGTTGTCATCAGGGACACTTGGGGCGGCCCCTTTCAACAGATCAATGGCTGAAAGCTGTTGTCATCAGGGGACAACGTTGGGCGGCCCCTTTCAACAGATCAATGGCTGAAAGCTGTTGTCATCAGGGGACCCTTTGGGCGGCCCCTTTAAAACAGATCCAATGGCTGAAAGCTGTTGTCATCAGGGGACACTTGGGCGGCCCCTTTCAACAGATCCAATGACTGAAAGCTGTTGTCATCAGGGGACCCTTTGGGCGGCCCCTTTCAACAGATCCAATGGCTGAAAGCTGTTGTCATCAGGGGACACGTTGGCGGCCCCTTTCAACAGACCCAATGGCTGAAAGCTGTTGTCATCAGGGACCCTTTTGGCGGCCCTTTCAACAGATCAATGGCTGAAAGCTGTTGTCATCAGGGGACACGTGGGCGGCCCCTTTCAGCACATCCAATGGCTGAAAGCTGTTGTCATCAGGGGACACGTTGGGCGGCCCCTTTCAACAGATCAATGCTGAAAGCTGTTGTCATCAGGGGACACTTGGGGCGGCCCCTTTCAACAGATCAATGGCTGAAAGCTGTTGTCATCAGGGGACACTTGGGGCGGCCCCTTTCAACAGATCCAATGGTTGAAAGCTGTTGTCATCAGGGGACCCTTTGCGCGGCCCCTTTCAACAGATCCAATGGCTGAAAGCTGTTGTCATCAGGGGACACGTTGCGCGGCCCCTTTCAACAGATCAATGGCTGAAAGCTGTTGTCATCAGGGGACCCTTTGGGCGGCCCTTTCAACAGATCCAATGGCTGAAAGCTGTTGTCATCGGGGGACTCTTTGGGCGGCCCCTTTCAACAGATCCAATGGCTGAAAGCTGTTGTCATCAGGGGACACTTGGGGCGGCCCCTTTCAACAGATCCAATGGCTGCAAGCTGTTGTCATCAGGGGACACTTGGGGCGGCCCTTTCAACAGATCCAATGGCTGAAAGCTGTGTCATCAGGGGACCCTTGGGGCGGCCCCTTTCAACAGATCCAATGGCTGAAAGCTGTTGTCACAGGGACCCTTTGGGCGGCCCCTTTCAACAGATCCAATGGCTGAAAGCTGTTGTCATCAGGGACACTTGGGGCGGCCCCTTTCAACAGATCCAATGGTTTGAAAGCTGTTGTCATCAGGGGACCCTTGGGGGGGCCCCTTTCAACAGATCCAATGGCTGAAAGCTGCAGGTTCCCCTCCGTGCAGACCAACCAGGAGAGGAAGGGTCTATGGAGTTATCGAGCGTCAAAAGGTCTGCTTTGCAGTTTCCTTCAGGGGTAAATTAAACATGTAATGTACTTGAGCATGAGAACAAGCATCTAGTTTTTAATGTGATGTTGGTCATTGCGTGTATTGCATTGTAATTTCCTTCATCAAAAAACAACAACGACAACAACAAAAGAAAAGAAAAGAAAGAAGAATAAAAAAGGAAAAAGAAAATACTTGAGCGTGAAAGTAAGCATCTAGTTTTCTTTAATGTGGTGTTGAACATTGTGTGCATGGATCGCGATGAAATTTGAGATTCATGATTATAATTTTGATTTTTGGACACAGGTGGTGCATTTGACAATGCGTGTGACATAAATGAAGTGAATAATGAATGCCAGAATTGTAGCGCTGAAAATGCCCAGTTTAGGGGAAACAAACAACAACCAAAGTGTAACCGGAATTATAGGCAATTTAAAAAAAAAAATTTTTTAAATGAAAAAAAAAAAAAAGATAAAAATTTTGCGTTGGAGTTTCTGGTGGTATAATTTTAAAACAGTGTACAATCCAGATGAAATCTCTTTCTCTTCTCTAATGCACACATGCAAGCACGCACGCTCACACACCCCACACACACACACACACACACACACACACACACAGATGCATACATACATACATAATACATGCCGCGCGGCACACCACACACACACACACACACACACACACACACAACACACCCCCAACCCCTTCACACACACACACACACACACACACACACATACATACATACATGCATACATACATGCGCGCGCGCGCGCACCACACACACACACATACTCCACCACACCGCACGCGCGCACACACACACACGCCCCATACACACGCCATACTCGCACCCACTAACCTCTGTAAACATACACTCGCAACGCACGCAACAACATGCGCGCGAGATAGACGCCTGCTTGGAGGTGTCGGTTCACTGATAAAACAATCGGTTTTAGATCTGTAGAAACGAGAGGAAGTGAGACAGAGTATCGGCCCGGCCTCCGGGGCCTTTTGAAAGATTGATTGACGTCATGATGGTGCGAAGTTACGGCCCTTTGCTTTGAGGCCTTCGCTTTGAAGGGCAGGTCCGTGTGTGTGTGGTGTGTGTTGGGGGTGGGGGGGGGGGGGGGGGGGGGGGGGGGGGGGGGGGAGCGTATTTATGTTGAACAGTACAGATTTCACACGGGCGTGGGCAGCAGACGAAGCCATGGCGGTGGTCAACTCACTCTGGCTCTGCCTTCCACTGTATTTGTCTAGCCCTTTTTTTTTTTTTTTTTTTTTTTTGCTGTCCCAACCTCGCGCCACCTCAGAGGCAGGCACCCACACCGCTCATTCCGACACCCGTCCAAGGGCCCTAGCCCGGCCGGCCCCCCGCCAGCCACAGGGAGCAGTCAATGTCAAGTCGGGCAAGAGGCAACCCACCGGAGGAGGGCACTGCAAATGCTGCGAGTCACTTCGGTGGTGTTCAGTGGCGCCCTTTTCTGATCTAAAAAACGCAGGACACCACCTACTAAGCCCCTACTAACGCAATAATTGCTTAGTTGCGGAGCCGGCGTGAGTGAGCTCTCCCTCCGGAGGGCCCACCACGTCCGTCCAACGACAGCCCCATGGATTCGCCGATCCCGGTGACCCCGACGGAAGCAAACCAAAGGGCCACAACGGCGGAGAGGACATCGAAATTGGGTCACCATGGGAGCAGGGTATAAAGGGCCAAGAATTTGGGATTGAGCTTTTTTTTTTTTTTTAATGCTGATCAATGGGAATGAGGATGTTTAAGATGATGCTACGGTTTTCCATTTCGGTCTGAAAACTACATGACAGGGCTGTACTCTACGCTTCCTTTCAAAATATATCCCGGCGTCAACCAGGCCCGAGAGATTACAGGCACCTGCAGTGTTGGTCAATAAATTTGAGCAACACCTCAGAAACGCACCCTTTAAGTGGATGAAACTCGACTGTGTGGTCCCAGTCTTCCCAATGAGTCCGCAGCAAACTAATCTGGGTAGGAGCCGGTCGGGGCAGAAAAAAACCCACATGACTCTGATGGGATTCGAACCCACGCCCTCCCAGCCGGGAGTCCCGCGACGCTAACCACTTCGCCACGGCGGCTGGTATTTGTCTAGCAACTTCTTCTACGTATCTGTGTGTCGGCGTAGCTGTTGCTCTTTGACGTTTCATTGTTTTGGTCTAGCTGCTTTATCTCTGACGTGTTTACTGTGTTGGTCTAACTACTTCCTGTTTGATGTTGTCTCTGTGTGATCTCGCTTCTTCCTCTTTGGCAAAATATTTGCGTTGGCCCTTCTTCCTCTTTTGGGGATTATGGCGTTGGCCTGCCTTCTTCCTCTTTTGGCGATATATGGCGTTGGCTGCCTTCTTCCTCTTTTGGCGTTATATGGCGTTGGCCTGCCTTCTTCCTCTTTTGGCGATATATGGCATTGGCCCGCCTTCTTCCTTTTGGCGATATATGGCGTTGGCCTGCCTTCTTCCTTTGGCGATATATGGGATTGGCCTGCCTTTTTTCCTCTTTTGGCGATAAATGGCGTTGGCCTGCCTTCTTCCTCTTTTGGCGATAAATGGCGTTGGCTGCCTTTCTCTCTTTTGGCGATAAATGGCTTGGCCTGCCCTTTTTCCTGTTTGACGTTTCACTGAATCAGCCCCCCTACCTCCTCTTTGATGTTCTGGAATGATTGTTTCAGTAACTGCTGTTGAACGTTCCACTGCATTGGCCTGGCTGCTTCCTCCTTGACGTTTCACTTGGCGGTTTTGTCGTTGGTTTTTCCCAAACCAGTCTGGGTTTGTGAATATAGGCCTTTTGGAAGCAGCAGTTTATCTGTTATATCATTCAAAGGCGGGGCCCTCGGGATTTACCGTCGTTTAAATTATTTGACAATCCACAAAATAAAATGGGCAGGAGGAAGGTTGGGGGAGGGGGGGGGGGGGGGGGGGGGGGGGGGCCTTCAGGGTTCAGACAATACATGAAGGGTGTTAGCAAGCTTTGTCGGTATTCATTTTGATCAAGGCCGGATCGGCTCAGCATTCTCTTCATGAAGGGGTCGGGCTGGGTACAACGCCCGCTCGAAACTGCCCGAACAGATATGTTTTATTTTGCATCAACATCTCTGCACATTTTTACCGCGGCCAAATCTTTGGGAAGTGGTTTTTTAAAGGGGGGTCGTGTGTGGTGAAGTGACGATTAAAAAAAATGTCTGTACAGGCCGTCGTTGTGTGGTGGGATGGGTGACCCCAAAAGAGGGTTTTTTGTAACATTCTCTCTCTGTCTCTGCTCTGTCTCTCTGTCTTACTCTCTGTCTGTATGTTTGTCTGACTCTCTCTCCCCCTTCTCTCTCTCTCTTCTCTCTCTCTTTTCTCTCTCTCTCTCTCCCCTCCGTTTGGGCACGTTTAATCATCGTCCTGGAAGTGACTACCTGAAATTTTAAAAAACACAACTATCTTATCCAGTCGAAACTCGCCCGTTTCTAGCCCAGGAACAAAGAATTCAGAAGAGAAGGTAGTCGGACAATGCACGAAGTGTGTTTTTGTCAAACGAACCAAAAAGTTCATGTCCAAGATCTAGTTTGGGAGCTGACTGGGTAGAAGCTCAGTTTTAGGGGGGAGCGCTCTCACTCCCGAGCCCAAACTAAAATAAAAACATGGGCTTTGGGGTTTTTTTTTTGGTGCCATTTTTTTCCCTCCCATTGACAGAAATCAGCTAGTAGGCAAAACCCGTTTGGGCTTTTCAGCCTTTCCCCCGGGCCCTTAGCCCCGTTTTTTTTGGGGTGGTACCACTGAAACGCGTTGCCTTTCCTATTCTGCTTTGAATTTTTTTTGGGAGTGTAAAAGTTTTTGACTTGATTTTCCTATTTCGGTTTTGGCTTTTTTTAAGTGGGGGGAATTTGGGGGCACGAACCCGGGTAGGTTTTGGGTTTAATTGAAAGTTCTCTGTTTCAAAAAAAAAATCTTATGGATGTTATTTTGGGGGGTTACAAAAATGTGAGTTGTACTCCCGGGGCTATGACAAACCGACAGGTGACGTCAGAAATAGGTGTTGATATGAGGTTAAAACATGGCTTTCCTTTAAAATTGGGCAGGAAAACAAAATGCAGTTTTGATTTCCGCATTTTGCAAAAAAAGGGCGAAAATGGGGGAAACCAGGAGAAAGGCCCTCCCCAAACTCCGTCCGAGGGGGAAAATATTTAAAGGGTCCAAAAAGGCTGGTTTTTGTCGAAATTTCGGTCCTTTTTTCAAAAACATGGTAAATCATTAGTACTCAAGTATCCTTGGTAAAATGAAGACAGTTTTTTTTTTGTTTTTTTAAATCCTGGCCTTCTTGAATCTGTAAACCTTGCGCATGAAAGAGACAACACCGACATCGGGTTTTGACTTTTTTAAGAAGTGCGGGGGCCTTGGGTTGGACAACGATCTTCATACCGGAAAACCCGCCACAACGCGGCAGTAGCTTAAACGGTGTTTTTAAAAGCTTAGGTGAAAAGACAAATGTACTCGGGGCAGTTGAAAAATTTGCAGCCTTTCTTTTTTTATCGAGGAAAGAAGACGCTCCCCTTTCCCTAATTCGACAAGCGCAATTATTTTTCCCCATTAATAAAACTTTTAAAACATATACGGGTTTTGAAGTAGGGGCAGGGTTTGATTAGGGTTGGGGCATCCCTTCCCGGGTTTTGGGGAGTCTTTCCCGTGGTCTTATGAAATTTCCACGTATTATTAGACTGGGCCCAATTTAAAAATATTGAATCCGTTGTCAGTGACAGGAGGGGCGGGGGCCCTAATCAAAAACTGGGTGGTTTTGGGGGAGAGGATTTCCCCTTACTGCGCGCAGTGCAAAAAATTTCAAGTGATCCCTGTCTACCAACCTGCTTCCCACGCCCCCTCCTTTTTCTTGTGCCCTTTTGTCTGTCCATTTTGTTTTAAATCCCCGCCCCCGCCCCCCCCCCCCCCCCCCCCCCCCCCCCCCCCCCCCGCTCCGAATCCTCTGCTGTTCTGTCACTCGATCCTCCACTCCAACCCCAACCTCGTCACTGCTCACCCCACTTCTAATGCCCTCCTCTCTCCCACGGCTGTTTATGTTCACCAGCTTATCTACCTGCGATCAGTGGGAGACACGAAGCGTGTGGGAATGTGGACCTTTGTCAATGTTACGGTACGGCGACAACACGGAATCGATCAGCTCGCTGCCGGCTGCCCCACCCGCTGACCAACAAACAACCAGTCAATCACACCTGTCCCCAAACCGTCCTCCGCTTTCTTCCTTCCTTCCTTTCTTGAAATTGATCACTTGGCGCTCGTTGCATGCGTAATGACAACCAGTCGGCCAAACCCAGCGGAACCTTGCTCATTTTCTTCCCCCCCCCCCCCCCCCCCCTACACACACACAACACACACTCACACCCCCCCCTTCTTCCCTCTTTAATCATCAGCTGGTGGTTGCTTACCTAGTGACAACCACTCGGTCAAACTGAACATGCAACCTTTTTCCCGCTTTTAAGAAATCCTTTTTTTCCCCTTCTTATTTTCTCTATCATTTCATTCTCTCTTTTGTTGCTAGCTTAGCGACAGCGCTAAGACCGGTAACCTGGACGCTAACAGGACCGAGTTGTCGTTCTTATCGGAAATCACAGAGCTAAATTTAACCGTGTGGCTTGGGGAAATTAAGAGGCCTTGGAGGGGGTAGGAAAGGGATGATGTTGGATGGGTGGGCATCTGCATCTAGCAACAACAACACACACAACATGCGCGCGCGGGCACGCGCACACACACAGAACACACGCGCGCACCCCACAGTGGATCATGCTGAAGCAATGTGTCGATCACATACCCACATCCACAAGGATTCTTTTGATAGTAGCATAGCAATCAACACCAGTCCTGTTTCACGCAAATGGAAAGGAAATTTAGACCAGCTTTTTTATCTTTCTGTCTTTTCTTCTTTTTTTTTCTTTTTTGTCCACATCCTCAACAGAGTGATCACATGCTAACATCCAAACCGGGTCGACAATAGCCAGCGTAGCATTTTCACAATGATGCGAGGTGGAAATAAAGGGAGACTACTAAAAGTGGAGAAGGATGTTCGTGGAGCCTGCTCTGTTTCAACTTCATGATGGCCCCCTACTTAGTTCGATCTCGCCTGAGAGAGACTGCAACGTGGTACTGGCTATCGAAGTAGGTGTATCAGTTTGCCTCCCTTAAGTAGTCGACCTTCAAGGATTGAACTTCAGAATTTGACCTGTCGTTCCCGATTTGTGTCACTTGTATGTGTAATTCCCCGATCGATTCGATCTCCCTGACATCTTAGCCCCAGGGCTGTGCTCAGGTAAAGGCCCCCATGCCCTGTTTGCCATTTCCCAGATACCCTCTTTAGATGAAAATCGTGTGGGGTTAATGTATTAATAATGATTTATGAGTTGGGCTTGACGATTGGGCTGAATTGAGTGAAGTTCAATGCTGCTGGTGTTAATCTGAAGGGCTGATGAGGTGCTGTTTGTTGGCCTGAGGACGTTCAATGCTGCCGGTGTTAATATGAAGGACTGGTGAGGTGCTGTTTGTTGGCCTGAGGACGTTCAATGCTGCCGGTGTTAATCTGAAGGACCGATGAGGAGCTGTTTGTTGGCCTGAGGACGTTCAATGCTGCCGGTGTTAATCTGAAGGACTGATGAGGTGCTGTTTGTTGGCCTGAGGACGGGTCTCCGTCTCGTCTTTCTTTCGTCGGTTTTGTTAGTGCGACTATTTGCCTGTCTGCCTCTTGTTTGTTCGTTTGTCTGCCTGTTTCTCTCTCTCTCTCTCTCTCTCTCGCTCTCGCTCGCTCGCTCGCTCGCTTTGTCTATGTCTCCTCCTCCTCTCTCTCTCTCTTCTCTCTCTCTCTCTTCTCTTCTCTCTCTTTCTCTCTGTCTCTCTCCCCCTCCCTCCCTCCCTTCCTCCCTCCACCCCTTCTCTCTCTCTGGCATGACTTTCCATTTCCAATGTATAACAAATATCGCACAGTACGACGTCGTCATCGTCGTCGTTGTCGTCGTCGTCGCATGTGTGTGTGTGTGTGTGTGTGTGTGTGTGTGTGTGTGTGTGTGTGAGGAGAAGGAAAGGGAGAGGCAGATAAGAGAGAGAGAACTAGAGAGAGAGAGCTAGAGAGAGAGAGCGCGCTAGAGAGAGAGAGAGGAAAATCTGAGGCAGCCGTGAACAGTCTTCATGCCGTATAATTATTACCCACCATAACAAATAAAATGCGCATGACCTACAGGGGAGAAATGGGCTGAAGAAGGGATATCCGCTTGAAATATTAACACTCATGGTGGAGACTTGGTGTGTGTGTGTGTTTTGTGTGTGTGTGTGTTTTGTGTGTGTGTGTGTGATAATATTCCGTGCGGTTTGTGTCCTACTTGCAACACAGTCTGGTTTTCAGTTTCTCTTCTCTCTCTCTCTCTCTCTCTCTCTCTCTCTCTCTCTCCTCTGATTTATTTTATTTATTAATCAGGGCTTCTGAAAACGCAAAAAATTGCGTACAGTACGCATTAAAACTCTACGGGACGCACTGGGTGTCCGTGTAAAAAAGAAAAGACTGCCTTCAACATCGTAAGTTGGGTGCCGTAACATCGTAGGTCTGCTACACTGCGGACCGAACCCATCCCTTTTCAAGTTTGAACAGTAACAAAGCGAGTAGGGCAGCCTCCTAACAACAACATACGTCGGTCACTTTTGTCGTCTGCTGAGGCTGACTAAGCTTAACGCTAGGCCACAGCCTCGTTTTCAGTTGACCGAATTTTCCTACTTTGAGCCATGTGATGTCACGATGACGCTTTTCTTTTTCCCGGCAGGAGAGAGGCATTTCCGCAAGCCTTTGTTTCCAACATGTCTCTCGACGCGTGGTTAACGAAATCATCGTCGCAAAAGCGAAAAAGCGTAGCAGAGGAGCAAGATCGAGAACGGATACAATTTTTGATGTTTATTTTGTTGTTTTTATTGTGAGGATGTGTCTGTGACAATTGCAGTGCGCGTGCGGGGATGCAATTTTTTAACGTATATTTTGTTGTTTTTATTGTGGTGTAGGGACCCCTTAATGTTAGCCTGGGACCCTTAAAAATCTGATGAAGGGGTCCCTGGGACCGGAAAGATTTTCACCCCAGCAGAAGCCCTCTCTCTTCTCTCTCTCTCTCCTCTTCTCTCTCTTCTCTTTCCCCTGTATATGTGTGTGCGGGGGGTATTGGTGGCAGTCTTTCGACAAAATGAGGGGAAGGGGATGAGAAAAGCCGAACACGGTCGGACAGATTGTGGTAAGTGTTTTAAGACTATGTATATGGGGTCATTGCTAGCGGGAAAAGATTCAACGTTTAGGTCTCAAGTTAATGACGAAATAAAGACGGGGTGCTTTTGACAATCTATCTAGGAAAAGGCCATCTAGCACAGTGCTCTGTCAAGTCTGAAAGAGGGGAGGCGATGAGTTGATAGAGAAAATGGCTTAGAGGGCGCGGAGTTGCTCCGTTCATTTGTTAAACTTGGAAACACACACACACACACGCACACCCACCACGCACACGCACGCACGCACGCACCACTCACACACACACACACACACACCCCACACACACACACACAACACTGACACACCACACACACACACACCACACACACACAACACCACCACCAGAGTCCTATAATTCATCTATCCTTTATTTTTGTTCTATGTAACTACATCGTCCTCTTCTCTTCTTTTATGATAATAGTCTAAAATTGTAAAACACTATGTTATTTACACGTCTGCAATCACCTATATGTGTGACGAGACGTAAAACAGAATTCCTTCCTACACACACACACACACACACACACACACACACACACACACACACACACACACACACACATTGTGATCACAGCTTGCCATCAGTCAGTCGGTCAATCCCTGACCGCTGGGGGGGGGGGGGGGGGGGGGGGGGGGGGCGGGGGGGGGGGGGGAAGGGGGAGGGACGTGATGAGTCAGCCGCCATTTCTCTCCAGGCTCTTCTGTTTGTAGCTGTCGTGAGATCTGCATGGTCATTTTGGTCCAGTCTTATATATTTGTCGTAGAGCCAATCAAAGTCACGTTCAGTGATTTTTAAAACAAGGGGGAGAGAGGGAGGGGGGATCAGGACGTGTGTATGTGTGTGTGTGCGCGCGTGCATATATTTTTGTCCGTGGACGCGTGCGTGCGCGCGTCTGTGATAGTGCGTATGTCAGTGTGTGTGTGTGTGTGTGTGTGTGAACGAATGGCATGTTTTTGAGTGCGGGTATATTGGTGTATTGCACAGAAAGGCGCATGGTGTGTGAGGTGGAAAGTGGGGCAGTTGGCTGGCTGGCTGGGAAGTAACGACTGAAGAGAGATGGTTGGGGGTGCGCTGATGGTCAAGAGTCAAGACACTAGTCAGAGGCGGAGGACCCGGGGAGGGGGGGGGGGGGGGGGACAAATTGATTGAGGGAAGAGGATCTGTTTGGCAGCGCCGCGGTGACATGGCCGGAGGGATGGTAGTGGGCAGACAACCAAAGCCGGTGTTAACACGCCAGCATCACTCTGCCCACACGCAGGAACGGCAACCGCTCGCTCGCCTTCAGACATGATTTCTCTCCCTTTTTTGTGTTTTGTTTTTGTTTGTTGTTTTGGTTTTTCGTTTTTCTTTCTGCCAAGGATCGAAGCGAATTTAATCAGAAAACCCGTTAATGCTGAATAAAATTTGACAAAAAAAGACACAAGATAGCGTATTTATCGTCTAGACAAATCCGATCTTAACTATTCAACAAGAACTTAGCAAGAAGCTCTCTTTGAAAGGGAAGTTGTCCTGTAGGGTTTTGAACACGTCGCGCACGTGTGCACTCTCTCTCTCTCTCTCTCTCTCTCTCTCTGTGCAGTCAGAACTCCCCTAAACAACTTCCCCTGTTGTGGTTTTGGCCAGGGCAGTATTGACAGCCTGTTTCACCGGCTGTGTCAATCTGCCGGCCCATCAGCTGGCTGCACATGCCACAGGCAGTCAGTCAGTCCGTCCGTCGCCCTGATCAGGACAGCCATCTCCCGTGAAATCGATGCCTCCGTGTCCTCCCCCAGGCCCGCCTGTTTGGGACTCCGCCAGCAGACAGTGGGACAAACCCGACACGTGCGCCTGCACGCGAGTCAGCGTGGACGCGTGTTGAGTACGGATGTACGCGTGTACGTACATACTGACACATACACATGTACTTTTATACTCCGCGAGCGTTATCGTTCTTTCCAACACAGAAGTACGCGCTTGCACGCGCACACGCACTGTATATGCCCACACGCAAGCACGGACGCACACACATTCATACACACACACACACACACACACACACACACACACACACATATCAGGTCACAGACACCTGCATAGGTACACTTACACGTACACACAAACACACACACACACACACACACATATATATCAGGTCACAGACACCTGCATAGGTACACTTACACGTACACACACACACACACACACACACACACACGCGCGCGCGCGCACATGTGTATACACACTAACACTAACATACAAGGCACGCGGCACTTGCACACACTCACAGAGGGAAGACGGAGAAAGATACAGATTGATGGTCCGAGAGGGAGCGATAAACCCTTTCACTGAAGCATGGCTTGGAAGAGAAAGGTGGACTGAATGCAGTAAATCCACCAGATGTTGCAGTAATAATGCAGTTCCCCGTCCACCTGATCTTTGCGATGGCTTGCAGCTGAGCCCATAATCCCGTGATCGATCAGGGTAAGGCAGAAGTCGTAATCCCTCCTCAACACCTTTCGCCCCTCTGTCACAAACATCTGTTCAGCCGTCAAGGAGAGAGTGTTAGTGGAGAATAATCACACCATATAAATACGTGCCGGTTCCTTCAGAGAAAGTGGAGTCGACTTTCCATAGTGTCTGTGACTGAACCTCTACGTATATGGTGAGTGTGTCGCTAAGTGATTGGCGGTGGTGTTGAATTTAATGGACCTTTTTTTTTTTTTTTTTTTTTAAATCACGGAAGAAGTGGGAATACTCGTGCATTTTTTCCATGTTGTTATTGACATCACAGTCAATGTTAAGGGAGAATAAAAGAGAGAGAGAGAGAGAGAGAGAGAGAGAGAGAGAGAGAGAGAGAGAGAGCGAAAGAGGGAGAGAGAAAGAACGAAAGAGAAGAGAGAGAGAAAGAGAGAGAGAAATTCTGTAAACTTGTGATTGGTGAGAAAAGCTGTTGGAATCCCTCTTCGAAAAGCAAAGGCAGGGACGAAACAAACAACCCCCCCCCCCCCCCCCCAAAAAAAAAAAAAAAAAAAAAAAAAATCCTCACATCCATATGGCAAAATATGTTTGATTGCATGAATATTAACAGACATTCATGAAATCATGTACGGTTCCCATGAGCATTAAACGACATGAATGAAATCATGTACGGTTCCCATGAGCATTAAACGACATGAATGAAATCATGTACGGTTCCATAGGAATTCTTGTTCAGTCATAAACCGTGATCTGTTGTTACTATATAAGTAGTACTACCAGGTTGTATTTATATAAGTAGTACTACCAGTTGTATTTATATACACCCTAACGCTTCTTGTAATAATTTAGTCTTGTGTGCAGGCGCTTACGCGCGCGCACACTCTCTCTCTCTCTCTCTCTCTCCTCTCTCTCTCTCTCCTCTCTTCTCTCTCTCTCTCCCTCTCCTCTCTCTCTCTCTCTCTGAGCCAGCAAGCAGATCATGGGTTCAAATCCCAGCCGTGGTAGAAATTGGTCATTCTCCATGCCCCATCACCAAACGCCTTTGCTTCCTCATCCCTTTCGTGACATGATTAAATTCACCAACCCAAACCTAGCTTTACCCCGGAGATGGAGATGGGAGGAAAAAGGAAAGTGTATGCGTGCGCACGCGCGCGTGTGTGTGGGTATGTGTGTTTGTTGGGAGAAGAGGGAGCGGATGGGTGTCTCTGTGTATGTGTGTATGCGTGTGTGTGTGTGCGCGCGCGCGCGTGTGTGTGTATGTATTTATGTGTGTGCGTGCGCGCACGTACCTTTGTTCTAATGGTATATTTTTTATGCTTCTTTTTATCTCCCTTATCACCATGGAGAGTCCTTTAGGCAGCAGACTGAAGAACAGATCTGGAAGTTCCTCCAGTTCTGTCATTGGAATGCCAAGGCCTCGGGTCTTGGTGATGTAGTTCTGTATCCCTGTAACTTCAGGTTAACTGCTGCTTACAGTACCCATTCTCCTAGCACATACAGCATGTGGGTAAACTAGGCCAGCTTCCTTGATCTGTCGTTGTGGTGAGACAGCCTAAATGAAACTTCTTGTTTAGTTTCCCATTTGGGAAACTGCAAAGCATCAGTAACTCTTCAGTTATCAGACTCTTGTCCGTCGGCCCTCCCCCCCCCCCCCCCCATCTCACCCGCCCCTTTTTCCTCCTTCATCCTCTCCCACGTTCTTTTTCCCCCTCTCCTCCCGTCCCTCCAGTGATCTGTGTTACTTCCTCTCCTTGATTTCTCCTCTGTCACTCCAGTGATCTGTGTCACTTCCTCTCCTTGATTTTCCCTCCGTCACTCCAGTGATCTGTGTCACTTCCTCTCCTTGATTTCTCCTCGTCACTCCAGTGATCTGTGTCACTTCCTCTCCTTGATTTCTCCTCGTCACTTCCAGTGATCTGTGTTACTTCCTCTCCTTGATTTCTCCTCTGTCACTTCAGTGATCTGTGTCACTTCCTCTCCTTGATTTCTCCTCTGTCACTTCAGTGATCTGTGTTACTTTCTCTCCTTGATTTCTCCTCTGTCACTCAGTGATTTGTTACTTCTCTCTCCTTGATTTCCCTCTGTCACTTCAGTGATCTGTTACTTCCTCTCCTTGATTTCTCCTCTGTCACTTCAGTGATCTGGTTACTCCTCTCCTTGATTCTCCTCTGTCACTTCAGTGATCTGTGTTACTTCCTCTCCTTGATTCTCCTCTGTCACTTCAGTGATCTTGTGTTACTTCTTCTCCTTGATTCTCCTCTGTCACTTCAGTGATCTGTGTTACTTCTCTCCTTGATTTCTCCTCTGTCACTTCAGTGATCTGTGTTACTTCCTCTCCTTGATTTCTCCTCTGTCACTCCAGTGATCTGTGTTACTTCCTCTTCCTTGATTTCTCCTCTGTCACTTCAGTGATCTGTGTTACTTCCTCTTCCTTGATTTCTCCTCTGTCACTTCAGTGATCTGTGTTACTTCCTCTCTTGATTTCTCCTCTGTCACTTCAGTGATCTGTGTTACTTCCTCTTCTTGATTTCTCCTCTGTCACTTCATGATCTGTGTACTTCCTCTTCTTGATTTCTCCTCTGTCACTTCAGTGATTTGTGTTACTTCCTCTTCTTGTTTCTCCTCTGTCACTTCAGTGATCTTGGTTACTTCCTCTTCTTGATTTCTCCTCTGTCACTTCAGTGATTCTGTGTTACTTCCTCTCTTGTTTTTCCCTCTGTCACTTCAGTGATTTGTGTTACTTTCCTCTTCTTGATTTCTCCCTCTGTCACTTCAGTGATCTGTGTTACTTCCTCTCTTGATTTCTCCTCTGTCACTTCAGTGATTTGCGTTACTTCCTCTTCTTGATTTCTCCTCTGTCACTTCAGTGATTTGCGTCTACTTCCTCTTCTTGATTTCTCCTCTGTCACTTCAGTGATTTGCGTTACTTCCTCTTCTTGATTTCTCCTCTTCACTTCAGTGATTCGTGTACTTCCTCTTCTTGATTTCTCCTCTGTCACTTCAGTGATTCTGCGTTACTTCCTCTTCTTGATTTCTCCTCTGTCACTTCAGTGATTTGCGTTACTTTCCTCTTCTTGATTCTCCTCTGTCACTTCAGTGATTTGCGTTACTTCCTCTTCTTGATTTCTCCTCTGTCACTTCATGATTTGCGTACTTCCTCTTCTTGATTTCTCCTCTGTCACTTCAGTGATTGCGTTACTTCCTCTTCTTGATTTCTCCTCTGTCACTTCAGTGATTTGCGTTTACTTCCTCTTCTTGATTTCTCCTCTGTCACTTCAGTGATCTGTGTTACTTCCTCTTCTTGATTTCTCCTCTGTCACTCAGTGATCTGTGTTACTTCCTCTTCTTGATTTCTCCTCTTCACTTCAGTGATCTGTGTTACTTCCTCTTCTTGATTTCCCTCTGTCACTTCATGATCTGGTTACTTCCTCTTCTTGATTTCTCCTCTGTCACTTCAGTGATTTGCGTTACTTCCTCTTCTTGATTTTCTCCTCTGTCACTTCAGTGATTTGCGTTACTTCCTCTTCTTGATTTCTCCTCTGTCACTTCATGATTTGCGTTACTTCCTCTTCTTGATTTCTCCTCTGTCACTTCAGTGATCTGTGTTACTTCCTCTTCTTGATTTCTCCTCTGTCACTTCAGTGATCTGTGTTACTTCCTCTTTTTGATTTCCTCCTCTGTCACTTCAGTGATCTGTGTTACTTCCTCTTCTTGATTTCTCCTCTGTCACTTCAGTGATCTGTGTTACTTCCTCTTCTTGATTCTCCTCTGCCACTCCAGTGATCTGGGGTTTACTTCCTCTTCTTGATTTCTCCTCTGTCACCTTCAGTGATCTGTGTTACTTCCTCTTCTTGATTTCTCCTCTGTCACTTCAGTGATTGCGTTACTTCCTCTTCTTGATTTCTCCTCTGTCACTTCAGTGATCTGTGTTACTTCCTCTTCTTGATTTCTCCTCTGTCACTCCAGTGATCTGCGTTACTTCATCTTCTTGATTTCTCGAGAATGTTCATGATTTCACACACTCACGTGCGTGCACAAATATACAATTGACGCAAGCGCACATACGTGTCCATGTTATCATCGACAGTTCTTGGTGGAAGAGCAGCCTCTTTGTGATTGGCGACATGATTTGGATGAAAACTAGATTGCCAGATAAATGTTAGCATTGGAATTGCAGGCTTTGCTGTGCCGTGTTGCTTTTTTTTTTTTAAGGGATTATGATAATGTTAAGAAAGAAAAAAGACACTCACAACAAAACGGTCGTAAAACACGTTATCAGTTAGTTCAGTTCAGTTAGGTCGATCTCCCGATCGAGCCTCTGTGACGTACTCCTTCCCCTTGCTCCTGTCCAACATAGCTGCCTTGATCTCATCGATGGTTTGGGGGCCAGTGTCCCTTTTGAGAAGATCGATGAAGTCTGTTGTCTTCCTTCCCCTGTTGGCTCTTCCCCCAGTTGGCTGCCACAGTACAAGTTGTGAAGCAACCTCCTCTGGATGTCGTATACAGTGACCGGCTAGGCAAAGCCTACGTGTTCTTATCTTGTCACTAAC
>CM031600.1:99584539-99705095 GCA_018398815.1 Conus ventricosus
TCTCTCTCTGTGTACCCATGTATACACATATTTTTTTCCCTTTACTAAAAGCAGTATAAACTTCTCAATAATTGGAACGTAGGTTGTGGATTGTTACTGGAGGCAGAAGTACAGGTTGTAGTAACTGACGGGTGTTCTGGGAGCAGATTACACAAAGCTTCAGAACGACCGCAGCGTTTACTGATGATATTTATGAGAATCGAATAAACTTCACAATGATGGTAATGTACACCGGGGTGGTTTACTGGGAGCAGAATAAACCTCTCCACGTCTGGAATGCATTCTGGAATAGAATACGCTTCCTAAATGTCGGTGCGTGTGCTGGGGATTATTTTACCAGGAGACAGATGATCTGGGCAATAAAGGGAATGTGTACCAAGATCGTTTACTGGGATCAAAAGAAAAAAAAATGTGGCAGGAACGGGAGTGTGTACTGAGTATTGTTTAGTGGGAGAAAAATAAGCTTTGCAGGAAGTGGTATGTCATGGAAGAAGACTATTCTTCACATTGTTTGGAAATGATGGCTGGGTGGATGGCTAGGTGATTTTTTTTTCTTCTAGCATCATGAACTTGGGAATAAGCGGAGAGTGTGCCGGGGATTGTTTGTTCGGAGGTAAAAAGAAAAATTGCAGTAGAATGTGTACTGAATGTACTGTTTCCTGGGAGTGGAGTAAGCTTTGCTGTAATTGCTGTAATACGTGTGAAGTGTTCTGTGGATTATTGGACGAAAAGGAAATTTCTCAATACCAGGAATGTGCACTAGGATAGTGTTTGCCGGGAGTTAAGTCTCACAGTGTTAATTGAAATATTTTTTAACAAAGAAAAGGCAAGAAGAAGAAGATGAAGGAAGAAGAATGTTACCGTGAACAAAGACGAAGGAAGAATATTCCAGTGAACGTTTTGATCTGTTCGGATATTCCAGTTCAGACTTTCGTTGGTATTTCATCTGACTCCGGAAAGAAAAGAGTGCGGTCTGGGTTGGTTGGTTTGTGTTTAGTTGGTTGGTTGGTTGGTTGTTTGTTTCTCCCAGCCCAGATGCGCGTTTTACCGATTTTGGGTCCACAACGTAAACAAAAACAGCTCCAGGAAAAAGGGACGCAAATCCTGCGCGTTCAGTGTTTTTCCCAGACGTGTTTGTTTCGTTGCTTGATCACTTAACGTTTTACACTCAGAGCGTTCGACTATAAACCACGAGGAGACGCTGACCCCTACAACCAGTCCTGTCCACTTTGGGGAAGATCTGCCGTGATTCATTGGAGTTGCCCTTCAGGCGGACAGAAGCAGACAGACGGACGGGGCCGACCTGAAGTGGGGCTTAATTCGGCCTGCCCGTAGAGTGATGGACGAGGAGCCGGGCAGGCAGGAAATCACCCTTCCGTTCCGAACCCCGCACGTCTGTTTGAACTGACCGATCCCTTGAACACGATCCACAGAGTCCTGGTTCCATCCGGACTGCCTCCGGTGGGAACACTACTTGCCTTGTCGCCCTTAGGGCATAATCATGATGACTGGAGGGGCGTTCGGGAGATCACAGACCTCAGTCCACGTCGAAGGGATCCTGGAGCTGCCCTGGGGTCCGAGCCAGTACCCAACTTTCAAGGGTTCTTCTTTGGGTCACGTTGCCTGTTCCCTGACAAGCGTTGTTGGACTGGGCGGTGGTGTTTTGCCCAGTGATGCTGAATGGGTCCCGGACCTATCCGTTGATGGGGGGATTCACAGCACGGTTCGGCACCACAATGTTATGGGGTTGTCCATGAGCCTCGTTCAGTCTTTCCACCAAGTGTTGTTCACGTTGGTTCAGTGAAATTTAGAAAGGGAGGGGTTAAGTAACCGCCAAGGACACAGACAAACAAAGTACAGGACAAAACCCTGAACTGCTGGTTCCGTAGGTGGAGATCGGTTCAGTAAGGGGAGAGAAAAAAAAAATCGGGTCTGTAGGTAGAAATCGTTTCACAGTTCAGTTGGTAAAGACCGGTTCACGGTTCAATACGTAAAAATCGTTTCACAGTTCAGTTGGTAAAGATCGGCTCGGTAGATGAAGTCGGTTTAGTAGATAGAAGTCGGTTCACGGTTCATCAGGTAAAATCGATTCAGTTGGTAAAGTCGATTCAGAAGGTAAAATCGGTTCAGCAGGTAAAAAATCGATTCAGTAGGTCAAAATTAAAACTGTGAGATTTAACTTCCGGCAAACGATTCTGAAGTACACATTCTTTGTATTGAGAAGTTTTCTTTTCTCCCAATAATCCACAGAACACTTTCCAATGACTGCAAAGTTTACTCCACTACCAGTAAACAATACAATCAATACACATTCCACTGCAAAAACAATGTTAAACCCGAGGCAGGTGAATGAGTCGGAATGACCCACAGACAGAAAGACTGTAGACAACAGTTGAGAGAGAGAGAGAGAGAGAGAGACGAGAGAGAGAGAGAGAGAGAGAGAGGAGAGAGAGAAGAGAGAACAGACAGACAGAGTGTGTATGTCAAAGAGGGTGATAAAAGATGACACCTTCACAGAATTTCCATTAACAAAAATGAAACTAAGACACAGTGACAGTGAAGAGGAAACCATTCGACAGAGAATGTCTAGAAGGGCGGAATACGGTCGTTATTAAAGACACTCCATGGCATCATCGGGCGGAGGGCGGGCGGAGGGAGGGAGGGAAGGAGAGGATGAGGAGGTGCCATATTAGTAACATGTGGTCTGATGAAGTTTGCGTGGGGGTGGGGGGGGGGGGGGCAGGTCGGGTGTATTGATTTTGCCCCTTTCCCCACCAACATAGGGTATTGGGTGGGGGAGGAGGGGAGGGGGGGGGGAGCAGTAGTCATTACTCGTTTTACCTCGTTTGAAGCGTTAGAAACGCGGGATGCTTCAACACAAAATGACGGATCGTTTGAACTCGACCGAGCTGTGATTGCATAGCCAGGTTCGTATTCTCTGTCTGTCTGTCTCTCTCTTCTCTCTCTCTCTCTCTCTTCTCTCTCTCTCTCTCTTCATTTTTAAATCGGCACATCAAGGGATGGCATAGAAAAAGAATCGTTGGCCATCGATTCACGCCAAGCCGACTGAGTGACTGACTGCTGGCCTTGATTTCAATTGCGGCGTTTATTGTCGCGATAATTCCGAAATGGGGAGTCGACGGTAATGGTCCGATGACGTCGTGTCTAACAACTTGTCAACTGCGCGTGCGTCGTCGTCCCGGCGGCCAACTAGTCTGTTCTGGAAGCCGTTGTTTACGGTGGCAACGTGCACGAGAAAAGGAAGTGAACTGTCACCAGAAACCTGTCGGCAGTGTCAGCAATACGTGTGGACTGACTACAGTCAACTACAGTGTCAGCAATACGTGTGGACTGACTACAGTCAACTACAGTGTCAGCAATACGTGTAGACTGACTACAGTCCTCCACAGTGTCAGCAATACGTGTAGACTGACTACAGTCCTCCACAGTGTCAGCAATACGTGTAGACTGACTACAGTCCTCCACAATGTCAGCAATACGTGTAGACTGACTGCAGTCCTCCACAGTGTCAGCAATACGTGTAGACTAACTACAGTCCTCCACAGTGTCAGCAATACGTGTAGACTGACTACAGTCCTCCACAATGTCAGCAATACGTGTAGACTAACTACAGTCCTCCACAGTGTCAGCAATACGTGTAGACTAACTACAGTCCTCCACAGTGTCAGCAATACGTGTAGACTAACTACAGTCCTATACAGTGTCAGCAATACGTGTAGACTAACTACAGTCCTCCACAGTGTCAGCAATACGTGTAGACGAACTACAGTCCTATACAGTGTCAGCAATACGTGTAGACTGACTACAGTCAACTCCAGTGTCAGCAATACGTGTAGACTAACTACAGTCCTATACAGTGTCAGCAATACGTGTAGACTAACTACAGTCCTATACAGTGTCAGCAATACGTGTAGACGAACTACAGTCCTATACAGTGTCAGCAATACGTGTAGACGAACTACAGTCAACTACAGTGTCAGCAATACGTGTAGACGAACTACAGTCCTATACAGTGTCAGCAATACGTGTAGACGAACTACAGTCCTATACAGTGTCAGCAATACGTGTAGACGAACTACAGTCCTATACAGTGTCAGCAATACGTGTAGACTGACTACAGTCCTCAGCGTGGTGAGGACGACAGTCAGTGTCGGTGGTACATGTGGTACAAACAAAGGCCCTTTACAGGACGACTACGACTGCTGTTACCTTTAGCACACGGAGAACACGCTTCAGTCTTGTTCCTGACGACCACGACAGCTGTTACCTTTAGCACACGGAGAACACGCTTCAGTCTTGTTCCTGACGACCACGACAGCTGTTACTGTTAGTATACATAGAACACGCTTCAGCCCTTTACATGACGACCACGACAGCTGTTACCGTTAGTATACATAGAACACACTTCAGCCCTTTGCATGACGACTACGACAGCTGTTACTGTTAGTATACATAGAACACCCGTCAGCCCTTTACATGAAGACTACGACAGCTGTTACTGTTAGTATACATAGAACACGCTTCAGCCTTTACATGAAGACTACGACACCTGTTACCGTTAGTATACATAGAACACGCTTCAGCCCTTTACATGAAGACTACGACAGCTGTTACTGTTAGTATACATAGAACACGCTTCAGCCCTTTACATGAAGACTACGACAGACAGTGTCTCTGGTACGTTGGGAGGTAACTGCAGTCCTTTACATGAGAAGTGCAGCAGCCATTTACAGCAGTGCATATGTGAGGAACCAACTACAGGCCTTCACTCGATGACTATAGCAGCCATTTTCAACAGTAGATGTGGATCCAGCTACAGCCCTTTACTTAATGAGCACAACAGCCATTTTCAGCAGTGCATGTTTGGAACCAAGAACAGAAGTTGACTTGATGAGTACAACAAACGTTTTCAGCAATACTTGTGGAAACAACTACAGGCCTTTTACTTGATGAGAACAAACATTTTTCAGCAATACTTGTGGAAACAACTACAGGCCTTTTACTTGATGAAAACAAACATTTTCAGCAATACTTGTGGAAACAACTACAGCCTTTTACTTGATGAAAACAAACGTTTTCAGCAATACTTGTGGAAACAACTACAGGCCTTTTACTTGATGAGTACAACAACGTTTTCAGCAATACTTGTGGAAACAACTACAGGCCTTTTACTTGATGAGAACAAACATTTTTCAGCAGTACATGGGTACTAAGTAGAAGCCTGTATTTGAAGAGTACATCACCCATTTTCAGCAGCACATGTGGCGCCAGCTACAGACCTTTACCTGATGAGGTCAGTAGCCATTTTCAGCCGTGTATGTAGAACCAACCACAGCCTTTACTTGATGAGTTCAACAGCCATTTTCAGCCGTGTATGAAGAACCAACCACAGCCTTTACTTGATGAGTTCAACAGCCATTTTCAGCCGTGTATGTAGAACCAACCACAGCCTTTACTTGATGAGTTCACAACAGCCATTTTCGGCCGTGTATGTAGAACCAACCACAGCCTTTACTTGATGAGTTCAACAGCCATTTTCAGCCGTGTATGTAGAACCAACCACAGCCTTTACTTGATGAGTTCAGCAGCCATTTTCAGCCGTGTATGTAGAACCAACCACAGCCTTTACTTGATGAGTTCAACAGCCATTTTCAGCCGTGTATGTAGAACCAACCACAGCCTTTACTTGATGAGGTCAACAGCCACTTTTTAGCAGGCCATGTGGAACCAGCTGCAGGCCTTTTCTTGAGGGATACAACACTCATTTTCAGCTGTACACGTGGAAAAAAAATGTAGGTCTTTCCGTAATGAGTACGTAAGCAATTTGTAAGTAGTACATGTGGAGCTATCTGCGGGCTTTTCATTAGGAGTACAACAGGCATTTTCAGCAATGTGTGTGGAACTAACAGGCTTTTACCTGAAGAGTACAACAGTCTTATTCAGCAGTCCGTGCGGAACCAAGTACAGATCTTTTACAAGAGGAGCACGACAACCAGTGTGTTAGCAGTGTATATGGAACTAACGACAACCCTTTACTTGAGGAGTGCCGGTGTCCGGGGCACCTGTGAAACCAACAGTTGCCCTTTCTTTTATCATAGTCTCCCCTTGCACCCAGGGATCGATCCACACAATGATAGTCGCCCGACCTCTGGTTTGCTGTCCAATCACCGGTGACCACGTTGACTAAACATCTAGGCACTGCAGGATATATATATATATATATATATATATATTAATATATATATTATATATATATATATATATATATATATATATATATAGATGTGTGTGTCTGTGTGTGTGTGTGTGTGTATGTATATATATATATATATATATATATATATATATTGAACCACTGATCACTTGTGGGTTGGTTGAACTGGTCGATCCATGGATTGTTGTGCACGATCGATGACCGCCGACAAGTTGTGACGTAAAGTATTGAACTTCAGGTCAGTGACTGACCGTTTGTGATGTTGCTTGTGGCAGCTAACTCTCTCTGTCTCCCTCTCTCCCTCTCTGTCTGTCTCTCTCTCGCGCTCTCTCTCTCTCTTTCTTTCTCCCCCCCCCCCCCCCCCCCCCTCTCTACCTGTCTGTCGCTGTCTCTGCGTCTGTCTCTGTCTCTCTCGCGCTCTCTCTCTTCCCTCTCTTTCTCCCCCCTCTCTGTCTCTCTCTCACGCTCTCTCTCTCTCTCCCTCTCTGTCTCCCCCCTCTCTGTCTGTCTGTCTGTCTGTCTCACTCTCTCATGTTCTGTCAAAATACAGTTAATGACTGTGGCCTCGTGGTAACAGGTTCACTGTCATCAAGGAGGTGTCGTTGCGTGCGGATTGTATGGTCAATACACGTTAGGCCTACACCGTCGTCGCTAGACCACGAGTTGATCGCGCAGTCATGAAGAAGAATGATGATAGCTACGATGGCATTTTTGTGATGGCGCGATAATGATTTGCTCAATAGCTCAATACATATTCGTTCTGTGTGGCATGTTTTTTTTGTTTGTTTGTTTGTTTGCGATTTTCATGTCGTGCAAAATCCATGTGAGTGATCACACACGATCGTTGTACATCGAAAGCAGCTGAGATGATTTTTCTTTTGATATTGGTAAAGCTGTGTGGCTCACATGTGAATTCAGTATCAGAGTATTGTTCGTAAGGTCAATTTCAAGAAGTGATCTGATTTTGAAGCCTGTGGCTACAAAACTGGTAAAATATAAATGGAAAAATCGTTCGAAAACGAGAATGGGAGGCTACTCGCGATACCACCTAGGCTGTGCGGATCCATAGCGCATGAGAACCGGCACACAGCCCCTGCCTCAACTGAAACGGTCGAACAGGGCCCAAGAAGGGGACATTGTGTACATTTGTGCAGGGAATGGTATAAGTGCGCAGGATTTGCGTTTTCTGTCAGTGTTTCCATTCCAGCCAACAACAGCTATGTCCCTTCCTCTGACAACAGTTGGGTGCAAACTAGATTACAGCCAAGAAGTGGTCACCCTTTCTGTGACAATAGTGGTGTGTTGATAGTGTTAACCAACAACAGACCCCCTACCCCTTTTTTCCCCCGAGTACAAATATTGTGTTTCTTAATAGTGTTTTTCCTTCGTCCGACAACAGTAACGAGTGAATTGTTTGCAATCAACAATGGTACCTTCCCTCCTTTCTATGAAAACAGCAAAGAGTGTGTAAACCCATAGTGCTCTCCCTTTGTCCGACAACAGTAGTGTGTAAACTGTTTACAGTTAACAGCAGTGCTCTTCCATATTTTTTATCTGACAAGAGCAGCCGTGGTGTAAACTTTTGCCAGCCAGTTAATATGCTCTCCCTTTGCCTGGCTGATAATTGTAGTATGTAAACTGTTTATAGCTGACAGTCGTGCTCCCCGTTCCTCCACTGCCTGCCTGATAATGACGCTGTGTAAAAACTGTTAACCAGCGAGAACAGTGTTGTCTCTTTACCTTTTGACAGCAGGCATTGAGGACATTGTTTTCATCCACCAAAGTTTTGTCCCTTTGCCTATCTGATTACTGCAAACAGAATGTAAACAGTTTGCAACCGACAAAAGTGCCC
The DNA here is from genome assembly GCA_018398815.1 of Conus ventricosus. Taxonomy (NCBI): domain Eukaryota; kingdom Metazoa; phylum Mollusca; class Gastropoda; order Neogastropoda; family Conidae; genus Conus; species Conus ventricosus. The sequence goes on from CM031600.1 coordinate 99,592,627, forward strand.
TCTTTTTGTCTGGTAACAGCAGACATTTTGTAAACTATTTACGGCAAACGACAGTGCGCTCTCTCTCTCTCTCTCTCTCTCTCTCTCTCTCTCTCTCTCTCTCTCTCTCTCTCTCTCTCTCTCTCTCTCTCTTTTCTCTATGTGATAAGAGCAGTTTTTAGCCAGCCGCGGTGCTGTCCCTTTGTTTTAAAGTCAGCAACAGTGCTTTCCTATTGCATATGTGATAATGACAGAACACTGTGCAAACTTTTTACTGTTACCAGCAATGCTGTCCCTTTGATTATCTGATATACAGCAGACGTCGTGTAAACTGTTTACAGCCAAAAGCAGTGCTGTCCCAGAGTCCACAGCCAGCAACAATGCTCTCCCTTAGCCTGTCTGGTCACAACAGTGCTGTGAACAGTTGACAGTCATCAGCCGTGCGGTCCCTTTGTCTGTCCGATGAAATCAATCGCCGTTTAAGCTGTGTACAGCCAGCCAGCAGTGCTGTTGCTTTGTCCACGAGGTAACAGCTAGCAGACAACCTGCAAACAGCCGTAACAGCCCACCACACCGCTGTCCTGTCCCTGTAGACAGGGAAACGCTCACACGACCTCCCCCCGGTACTTTGCTGCCATCGATTTTCCCTTCAGTCACCGACACCTGCCTGTTGAGGCTGCTGGCCTGTCCCGCCACTGCCGGCACTGACTGACGGACTGATCGCGTCTGGAAGGGATGAGTCCTCTGATGGATTCTGGGACTGACTGAGCGATCGGTTCGGCGCGAGTGAACTAGCGTCGACGAGGTGCTGTGGATACGTGGGCTGGTCTGTCATCTTTTTTTTGTTGAAGGATCAGCGGTTTACGATTAAGGCGCTGGCGCCGCTGTGTGAAGAAAAGTGTTAAAAACTGAACGTGGTACACGAGAACAAAACAGCTTCTGCTGTGGGAACTGCAAGCTTGTCTACTTAGTTGACCAGCAAGCTGCTAGTTTGACCCGTCTTCAACAGATTTCGGTCTTGGAATATCCTGTCCTTAGGAGCCTGTAGGGCGTTAATCTCATCATTGATGTTCCGCCGAAGTCAGTGATGTTTGGATTCCCTATGGCTCAGTTGGTAAAGCGCCGAGATCGCATGATTCAGAAAGTTGTGATTTCTGTCTTCGGGCACCTAACTTGGAAACTGGTGTTCTCTTCGCTGTTCGGTGAATGTGGAGCTGTTGTGATTATGTAAGTGAAGTGCCAGGTAAGCCCCCACCTTCTTCAATGCCACTGAAATGGTCAGACTTGGGGGCGTGTCACTTGAGGTGGATGCTGATATTCAGCCCAAAGGGCTGAGCATTGTCGAGTACATTCCACTACCGGATTAAACAGGTATCATACTGATGGTCATCCCCATGATGACGTCTAAGAATGACGACGACGACGACGATGATGATGATGATGGTGATGATCATGATCATGATCATAATGACGACGATGACGATGATGATGATGATGATGATGATGATGATGATGATGATGACGACGACAAATGCGATGAAGTGAACGATTAGGACACTTGAAAACAAAAAGTCAAACCAAGCTGTGTATTGTTGCTCGATATCTGTCTTCAGGATAATGTCTGGTCCAGTCTGTTTGATCAGCATGTTCGATCATCAAAACTCCGATGTGGAGTAGAGGGGAAGGAGTGATATTTGTGTTGGACTAAGCGGAAACCTGTCCTTTGCCATGTGTTTGTATTTTTGCTGTATGCTTTTTCATTTATTCGTTTACATCCTCTGCTCTCAGTGGCCTTATCCTTTCACTTAGCCACCTATGTGAAACTGCAAAAAGCGCAGAAGCCGTAGCAGCTGGACCACAGCTACCACATACATTGGATCGAGGTGAGAACCTGGCACATCTTAAGTCATCCGTCGATCAGCTAGTTGGTCTACTTTTACTTTTTGACTTTTTACTTTTACTGCATAGACGGCCACAATCATCAAATTGATTTTTACGCCGTTTTGTGGGGGTTGCGATGAAAGAAAAACAAATTATAGAAAGCGATAGACCTCAAAGTGAGGATAAAAACCTAGTCCTGCTCTAAGTGGGTTCCCCGGCAGGCTACTGTTACTTCACTTTTCGCCCTTCCGAGCTAGCTGGTCCCTTGCTGATCTAAGACAGCAGGGCCCCCAAAATAAATTAAAACAACAAAAGCTATTGGGGTAGGGGGGGGGGGGGGCCTATTAACTAACTACTGACTGGGGGGCACCCTACCTAGACTTAAAGGTGTCCAAGGTGTCCGCTGCCACAGCTGTTTCAGGCAGGTTGTTCCAGTCACGTATCGTTCTGGGGAAGAAGGAAGCTTGTCGATACTGGGTTTTACACTGGATCTGGTTGAGCTGGCGGGAGTGCTTCCTTCTTTGTCTGGGAGGGGCTGGCACGATGCAGCTTTTGTCGACGATCGCCTCTCCGTCCATTATTTTCCGTTGCATGGCAAGCCTAGCTACCTTGCGCCTGTGCTGCAGAGTCGGCCATTGCAGTTTGTCGATCGTCGCGGTGACACTAGATGTGTTGTGGTACCGGTTGAACAACAAACCGTGCTGCTCGTCTTTGGACAGCTTCAGTCTTATTGATGTTGACTTGGGTATGCGGGTCCCATACGGTGCACGCGTACTCCAAGATCGGTCTGACAAAAGTTGTTTCTTTGAGGCGCACGACTGGGATCCTCAGGTTTCTTCTAAGGAAGCCGAGGATCTTGTTGGCTTTAGCACAGATGGCGTTGATGTGCAGGTCCCAGCTTAGGTCACTTGTGATGGTAACGCCTGGATACTTGGAGGTGGAGACAGTTTCTAGAATATGATTGTGGAGGGTGTAGTCGGATTTTGCAGGAGAGGATGATTTTGTAACTGGGAGAGTAGTACATTTTCCAGGATGGAATGCCATGTCCCAGCTGTGCTCCCATGCTTCTAACTTCTTGAGGTCTTCCTGGAGTAAGCTTTGGTCGGTTTTGGAGGCCTTCAAGCGGTAGACAGCTGTGTCATCAGCAAACAGGCGTGTCAGTGAGGAGAGTTCTTCTGGCAAGTCATTTATGTACGCCAAGAAAAGCGCCGGCCCTAAAACAGAGCCTTGTGGGACCCCAGACTGCACACTGACCCGGCTGGAAGCTGCGCCATCCACTACCACCGATTGTTGCCGGTCTTTCAAGAATGCTCCTATCCATTTGTTGATCTTTCCAAGGACGCCGTAATGTTTCAGTTTGTGGATAAGGAGGCTGTGGTTTACTCTATCGAAGGCCTTCGCAAAGTCCATAATGATGACAACCGCCTGATTTCCATTTTCTAGAGTACCAAACAGTTCTTCTGTAAAATTAAGTAGTTGTGTCTCGCAGGACCGAAACTTGCGAAAGCCGTGTTGTTCTGGACATAAGATTTCGTTGGATTCTAAGTGAGACATGAGAGCACTGACGATGACGTGTTCCAGGATTTTGCAGGGGATAGAGGTCAGAGAGACTGGGCGGTAGTTAGATGGGTCATAGTGTTCTCCATTCTTGAATATTGGTGCAACATTTGCCTATCTCCAATCAGAAGGGACATAACCAGTGTCAAGAGAGGACTGATAGATCATAGTAAGGATTGGGGATATTTCAGGGGCAAGGTCTTTCAGGATGCGAGGACTGATTTTGTCAGGGCCACAGGCTTTATGAGGGTCTGCTTATCGGTCAGCCTGTGAATACATCAGAGATGCGTAGGTCGCTGAACGGACCCTGTGTTCCCCCATCCCCTCCCTCCCCCTTCTTCCTCTCCGCTCAGTTCTCTTCGTCCCTGTCGTAACAATCTAAAGATCAGAAATAAATGATCGTGGTTCATGCTTAGAGGAATGTTATTTGCTAGCTGCAGATGAGAAACTGGGTACGTGAAGTAAGCAACTCTCCGGAACTACAGGCATGGTGAGAAAGGAAATCTGAAATGAGGCAGGGGACAGTAAACAGGAGGCAACGAGCAAGTAGGATAACTCTCGCTCCCTTGACGGAATAAATACACACCAGTAACTCAAACGAATGCTGCTTACGACTCCGACTCGTCCAGCATAGCAGAAATGACAACACAGAGCATACAAGCACGGTTAGCAAGCCAAAATAGGCTTCCCCACCCCACCCCCACCCCCAATCTCCCCTCCCTCTAGGACCGATACAGCCATCGCTTAGGTCCTTATCGCTTGCAACTACACTCAAATATCTCTGTGTCGTGAAAGAGCTCAAATAAAGCAGAGAGTCCTCTCGAGCTGTCACTCTCGTATTTTACCGTACTCTTTTTTTTTCTTTTTTTTTTTTAATCCTCTGATTTCTTTTCAGAAAGTATAGCATCCAACTGTTGTCTATGCTATCCCTGAATTTAATCAAGGCTGAAAAGACTCTGAGATGGACTGCTGATTATTTTATGAGAATTTGAAGAACGACCTTTTCATCATTACCAGTTAAACCACATTCTGGAATCATGTTTCTTCTCTCTCTCTCTCTCTCTCTCTCTCTCTCTCTCTCTCTCTCTCTGACAAAATATATAATTATACTCTCCAGGTTTCATGCGTCAGTGTACAGAGTGACCGTAGTTTCACAACAATATGGTGTCCAGTAGTCGGTACATTGCCAGCAGGTGCGCTACTCCACCTTTGTTTGGAATGGAAAGAAGCTGTATTTCATTTCTCATTTTTCCAAGTTTTAGTTTTATCTTCAACCGCGCCACTCTTCCACCATTCTTTCTTTCCCTGACCTGTGATCAAGACTTGTCGGGTAAGCCACCCTCATAAGACTTCATGGCTAGAGTCTATGGACTATCTAAATGTATTTAATTTAGTTTACTTAATCGTCATTGTAGATCGCGTAATATCTGGAGTTCTTTTCCATCAGAATGAAGCTGTGCAATCTCTGGAACCCTCGTCTGTTTGAATCACCATCTCTCTCTCTCTCTCTCTCTTTTCTCTCTCTCTCTCTCTCTCTCTCTCTCTCTCTCTCTCCCTCTCTCTCTCTCTCTCTCTCTCTCTCTCTCTCTCTCTCTTCTCTCTCTCTCTCTCTCTCTCTCTCTGTTGGTTGTCATTTCACTTGCAGACGGGTCCAGGCCCACCTGTTTCAAGCGAGGACCAGACAGCCCTTATGCTCGTCCTCTCATGTCCCCAATCTCCCTTCAGCCCACACTGACCCTGGTTGTTAGGTGTCCAGGCATATCAGAGACACACCGACTGGTCAGTCACAGGCTGGGAGAGTGATTGACGGATTGCGCACAGCCAAGTGATGACTGACGACGAGATGTTATGTATAGCTGGACTGGTCTTTAACTGGTCAGCGACGAACTGTTTGTTTATGCAGCTGTCGGTGTAGGGAAAAAAAGAAACCCCCACAAGCTGAACAAGTCCCCCGGACAATTCCACACCACTGCTGTCGGTTTGAACAGCCGTGATCGTGAGAGAACAGATGGCCTTATGGACAACGCTCTGGCAGGGAACAGAAGATACCAATGGTCCATGGTTCGAATCTCACTGACAGGGTGGGTCCTTAGGAGCTTCCCAATACGACGTTCCCAAGACAAACCAAGGTTGGTTTCAAAGTGGTGATTGCAGGGGCGGAAACTGTAACCTAAGAGCAAAAGTAGAGTTGCCGGGCTGCCACACGAATGGAAAAAAAAAATTCAAAACAGAGATAACGCTTTTCGATCTGTTGATCTTCTTCCGGCATGACTTTTATAACTTTCAACTTTTGCTCTAATGTTCCGGGATAAACCAAGCATGCATGTATAGTTTATTATTCATTTATTTTTCCATTCTCTTCACCCAGTTCGTCCAGCATAGTCGGTTGTGCCAGACCCGGGTCTCTACAAATGGTATCTCTGTTCATTCTGCATTAGTCGTGATGCGTTCCAGGAAAAGTATGGAAGATAGAAGGCAGCTCTGACGAACTCCATCGGAAACAAGATCCACTCTCTAAAAGCTCCCTGTTTAAGTACTATGCAAGACTAGTCGCTTTGGAGTGTAGTTGCTGGATAGTGTTGAAAAGCTTTTTGCCCGATGATAAATCTCTTCATTTAAGCCCATATTACCTCCTGCCAAACTCTGTTGAATATCTTCTTGAAGTCAATGAAGACACGGAATAACTCGCTCTGGTGTTGGAGTGGGTGGGTGTTTTCTGCAAAGAGTACACAGGTTAAGGACCTGTTTGATGGTTCTTCTGCCTTCGCGAACTCCAGCCCGTTCCTCAGTGGGAATGGTGTCTGCTTGCGGCTGTGATCTGTTCGGAATGATTTAGTGCATTAATCTGCTCAAATTTATCACACACAATGATAAGTGAGTGCCGTACGTTTACCTAGTATGGGCATGTATTTCAGCGTGACTCACAATCCAAGATCTTTTCCCAGAGTAGAGGGAAAGATGGAAGTCCTAAAGGCAGAATGAACTAGTCTTGGATGGTCAAATAAAAGACAGAACTGGTGATCACAGCACCCCTGCCTTGTTGCGCATGATCAAAGACAGAGGTCTGTGCAGACCCTGACTGGCCATGTCTCCGTCACAGCAATCCTCAACTCCTGTCCCTTTACAAAAAGAAAAAAATAATTGATTAAATGTCAGACAGGTGCAAGTAGTACATGAGAGAGAAGAGTTTGGGTTTGGGGTTTGTTTGTTTTTTTTGTCTGGGGTACGACTGGACAAGGGCCTGCTTGCATGTGCACGCAGTACCACACCGGCTGCTCGTAACGTGGCGGTCACCTTTAAGGAGAGGTCAGCCGTTCAGGTTCTGCTTGCTTTGGAGCCCAGCTTAATCCCACGTTCCCATTGCAGTGCGGCCGTCAGCTGCCTGGATCTGGATCTGGATCTGGATCTCCGCCTGTGGTTGTTGGTTGGCGGCTAGTTGTAGGAGCCAGTAATGGCTATTACACAACTGGTTGCGCAGCGTAAGATTCTAAAAGATTAAAAACAGAGGGGGATATGGGGGGGGGGGGGGAGGGGGAGGGGTGTTTGCGGGTTGTGGTGGAAAATGGCCGCTCAACCCTGCTAGTGCGGTGGAGAAGGCACTGGCATTCTGCTGTTGGACGGTGTTGTTGTCCAAGAGGTTCCATTCCTGGGGAGTTCGGATGAAAAAGGAGTTTCTATATTGTTCAGTTGCAGTGGACTGTATGACGAAGGCTCTATTGTTGTTGTAGATCTGCCTTTTTAGGGGGTTTTGGCTTACACAGTCCGTAAATGTGGTTGGTTTATTCTCCGCCTGGTCTGATCTGCTGGGGTGAGGAAGGTATCAGCTGGTATGGCAGAGACTAGGTCGCCGGCAATCTTGTGCAGCATGGTGAGTCGAAGCTGTCTTCGGCGGTCCTCCAAAGGTGGCAATTGGAGGTATTGTAGCATCTTAGTGACACAGCCTGGGTCCCTGTCTCTGTAGTTATTGCAAATAAAGCGGGCAGCTAATCGTTGGACCTTTTCAATTCGGTCGATGTCTTGCTTTGTGAATGGATCCATGCCACAGCGCCGTACTCAAGAGTGGACCTGACGAGTGCAATATAGGCAAGGCGGCGACATTCCTGTGGGCAGTTACGAAGATTTCGTCGCAGGAAGCCAAGGTTGATCCAGCCCTCTTGCACAGCCCCACGACATGGGCAGTCCATTTCAGGTCAGAAGAAATCTGTATGCCCAGGTAAGGTGTTTGATGGACTTGCTTCAAGATCGTATTATTCAGGCTGTAGAAGTGGCTTGACCGGTTCGAGGTGGAGAGGACATGGCATTTCTTCACATTAAAGCGCATTCCCACTGGTTTGCCCACTTTTCCAAGTTTTTGAGGTCTTGCTGGAGGATGAGATGGTCCTGAATGGAGTGGAATTGGTCTGTACAGAAGGCAGTCATCAGCAAAGAGGCGTACTGTTGACTTGACTGATGCCGGAAGGTCGTTGATATGGCACAAGACAGCAAAGGGCCGAGCACGGTGCCCTGGGGGACCCCAGACAAGACTGCTGCTTCCTCAGATGTATCGCCTTCCAGCACCACCCTCATCTCCGTTTGGTGAAAAAGGTCTGTAGCCATGTCAAGATGGGTCCACGTATACCATAGTGGTCCAATTTCAGCAGAAGGCGGTCATGAGGCACGGTGTCGAATGCCTTGCTGAAATCTAGAATAATAATGTCAGTCTGGCTGCCTGAATCATGGGAGGAGAGAATGTCCTGCATGGTGGTCAACAACTGAGTTTGGCAGGAATGACCAGCTCTGAACCCATGGTTTCCATCGGTGAGGATTCGATGCTACCAGCTCTGAATCCATGGTTTCTATCGGTGAGGATTCGATGCTTTTCCCGATGGCAGTGGAGATGACGGCAGATAATATGTTCCAGGATCTTGCACGGAACTGATGTCAGTGAAACTGGTCTGTAGTTCTCAGCCTTATGGCGATCTCCTTTCTTTGGGACTGGTGAGACATTCGCAGACAGCCAGTCAGATGGAAGTTGTCCTGTCATAAGTGACACCTTGAATATGGCTGCCAGCGAGGGAGCGATTTTGTCTGCACATGTTCTAAGGATGCGGTTTGGAATTCCATCTGGTCCAGAGGCTTTAGCTGGGTTAAGGTTCCGCAGCAGTTTCGTAATACCTTCTGTCTTGATGGTCAAGTTTTCAAGTGTGGGGTAAGCTGTTTGCTGGAAGTCTGGCAGAGGGCCCTTAACTGGAGGTGTGAAGACAGACACAAATTGTTGCAGCAGGATGGTTGCCTTGGAGGCACTGTCGCTGAACAGGGTAGTACCTTTCTTTAGTGGAGCGACACCTGTGCTGTCTTGTCGTCTAGATTTCACATACTTCCAGAAGGGCTTGGTATTGTTCTCTTTCATGCCATCTTCTATTGCGGTGTTAACAAATTTCCATTCTGCCTGTCGGAGTTTCCTTCTACATTCCTTCTGGATAAAGCGAAAGTTTGTCCAGTTGTTTGTACGCTTCGCTTGCTTGTAGAGTCTTTTCTTCTGGCGGAGCAACTTGCGTATCTTGTAATTGACCCATGGCAGGTTATGACTAGGTCGTCGGAGGCTGGATGGTATGTGGCGTTCTACCGCAGACATCAAGGATGTCTTGAAGTGTGTCACATGGGTTCAACCTCTAACTCCTTCTCCATGTCGCTGATCTCCGTCTCAAGCATGCCTAGTTCTGAGTTCAGGCTGTCCCAGTTTGCCTTAACTGTAGATGAGACATCTGTGTGGTTTCTCCTTGGTTCTCTGAGGTTGGACGTCAAAGTCGGACTATGATGTCGTGGTCAGAGATGCCAGGCACAGACACAGCTCTTACAGAGGCTGGGGTTGCTAGTAAACACGAGGTCCCGGATGTTTTTTTCACGTGTACTGTCACGGTGAAACTGTGTCAGAAGGAAGAAGCTGTGATGCTAACAAGTGACTCTTGAATGTCTCTGTTTGGTGTACCTGGTGGTACAGCGCCACTATCCCAGTCTATATTTGGGCAGTTGAAATCGCCACCGAGTATGATATGTTGTGAGGGGCTTCCCGTTTGCTAAATTTTGTCTAGCCTGGTGCTACTACTACACACTGTCAGTGCGGGTCCTATGGCAGCGGGATTACAGGCAGCACTTGTCACTCCGGCCTGGTGACGGCTCAGTGGTCAGCTCTGTCCCAAGACAGTATTGCTGCCGCTTGCCCACAGTGCTTCGCTCAAGTTTGGCAAGAGCGCTCTTCTTGTCAGTGCAGCAGTGCTTCTCGTGCGAAACGTGGGGGGGGGGGGGGGGGGGGGGGGGGACTGCCAAAAGAGAGATAACTCTGCCAAAAGAGAGATAACTCGCGTGCTGTCGATTAGCAATCGTCCGCGCCCACCCCAATCTTATTGATCAGTTCAAAGGAAAGTGGATATGATTGAAAAGAATCTGGAATCGCGGCCATCCTGCTTTTCTCCAAACAAGGCCTAAGGGTCGGTACAGAACGCTTCGAGCGCTCTCAACAATAACGCAGTTGCCCAATCAGAGCGCCAGTTTTGCACAGAACGTTTTACCATATTATACTGGCTAGTTAGAGCAAGAGGACACTGCAGGAGAGAGGAGAGAGAGAGGTGGAGGTGGGGTTGATTGAGGGGGGGGGGGGGGGTCGAGTTGGTAGGATGAAGGGGAATACTGAGGGAGCGAGGAGCAGCAAATTTTAGCTAGCACATGCGGGCGGGCGCAAGCTGTCGCGCGCGCGCGCGCGCACACACACACATACATACACAAACACACACACTCTCTCTCTCTCTCTCTCTCTCTCTCACACAACACACACACACACATACACACACACACACACACACACACACACACACACACACACACACAAGCAAAAGCGCACACACACACGTACACGCACACACATACACACACTCTCACTCTCTCTCTCTCTCTCGCTCTCTCTCTTTCATGTACGCGTGCAAAAAAAAAAAAAAAAAAAAAAGACATAGTCAGTCTGAAACAAAAGGGCATTAAAAACAAAAAAACAGATGTGACGCAAATCACACAACGGAGGGAGGAGCCGGAGAGTCAGGCACGATCATCCCCACTTGACGTCATTGCCCCCTACGTGCTGAACGTGCACAGCGCAGTGAAACCCAGCACGGCGTAATCCTCATCAAATCTGAATGACGGCACGCCTGCGTTCAACACCGCGGGGCACGTGTAGGTCTGCTTTCCAAGCTCTCACCGTTTGTTTTCATCTTATTTTTGTTTGTCGCCAGACTGTCAACGTCATGCATTTGCTTGTGTGAAGTGCCAGGTCTGTCTGTGTATATACGGTAAAAGAGAGAGAGAGAAAAATTAAACGATCACGTAGAATTTCACTCATTGTCCAGAACATTGAACATGAGCGCTAGGTAACAATACAAAAGATTCAACGCGTTCATTTGTCAATGGCCAGGAAGAACTACTCAAAACAACTACAGACCCATCACGGTGTCTTTGTTTTCAAAGAAATAAAAGAGGTGAAAAATGCATGAATGTTTTTTTAAAAAAAATCAAAAAAAATCACCCGCGTTTGTTAGTGGAGAATACTTTGCTAACTGTGACATTGAATCTTCAGGAAGCTGGGAACACACAGTGTGTGGATTGAAGAGGTCAGTCAAGTATAGAGGCCGGGGGGGGGGGGGGGGGCGGGGGGGGGGGGGGGGGGGGGGGGGGCTGCAGGTAGAGAGGGAGTGAGCACATCAGAGCTGCTCTCTGGAATCTGGCCCCCGGATTGTCTGTTAAGGATATTTGTTTGCGTCAAAGGCCACAGTTACTGTATTCACATGAAAATCGCTCGTTAGCACTGTAAGCTTAGTTCACACTATGGAAACCCGGCCTGGAAACAGCCCCAATTTCTTGTCGGGTAACCGAAATCTGCACAGAGAAAACTCACATTACCCCCTTCAACAAACTGCATTACCTCTATCGGATATTCCCGATAGATTTGCCAAGCCTGTTTCCTTCCATCTCAGTCTGCAAAAGTTGTTTGGAAATACAGGCCGAGAAGAAACTAGGACACTGACGCTACGAGTTTCCATATCGTTTCCAAAGTGTGAACAGGTAGGCAACAAGTTTTTGTACACGAGACTGACTGAAATTGACCCCCCCCAAAAAAGAAAGGCGAAAATAGCAGGGAAGTCCGTGAAAAAACGCAGTGTGCGGTACATCAAAGGCTACACAAGGCGTGGCTATACTCGGCACGCGCGCACAGCGGTTTCACAAACAGAAACTAGTTATACCTCTGAGAAGACTTGTCGTTTCCTTCGTTTCCTTTTAGTTTTCGTGCAAACGGAAACCAGCTCAGTTGAGGTCTGAACAGTAGAAAAACCCAAGTATTTCTTGGAAACTGTCACTTCTTTCTGTTGCTGGGTGGAAGCTACGCCCGATTTTTCTTCCACTTTCTACAAGCCAAGTCAAGCTCCTACTACGATGTCGTCTTCTGAGACTGAGGCTGAGGTTCAGGCCCTCTGACTGCTGCTGAGGAGGGGGGAGATGCTCGCCCTGAACCCTCCTGCTGCCCAGGGCTCGAGCAGAGGAAAAGGCAAGGCAAAGGTGACACCATTCACCGCAGAACAGAAGTCTATTGCTATAGACTTCTTGAAGGAGAGGCCTTACATCTACGACAAGGCCCACCCTGACTACAAGGACTACCCCGGAGGAAGAGGGAGTGGACTCTCCTGGCAGAGATGTTGGAAGTGACCCTGGAAGCACTGTCGAAGTGGTACAAGTCAGTGCGGGTGATGCTGGCCCAGGCGAAGAGGGTGAAGAGTAAGAGTGGGTCTGGCAGCTCTTTAACCGCAGGATTACAATCCGTGGAAGAACAGTTTGGGTTCATAACCCGTTCATCCACGAGATGACCTCCACAGTTGTTGGGGGGAAGCGGAAAAAGAGCTCTGGCCCCTCTGCTGCTAGCTTCGACCCGAAGAGCCTGGCCCAAGCCGGCAGGTGCCACGGATGGCTGGTGCTGGGTGGTCACCCCGAGCGTCTGCTGCCTTTCTTTGGGGGGTCTGGAAGTCGGGGGTGATTGTGGGGCCTTCCGTCAAGAGGTCCCAGGCTCTAGCACTGCCTGAGTACAGTGCCTTCCTCAAGGACGCAGTGGACACCTTGGTCACCGGGCTGCAGGCCCAAAGTTGACCCCTTTCTGGTTGACTGCAGCCGAGCGGGGGGCAGAGATCACACGACAGGGGCAGTCAACGGGCCATGCAGGATGAGGTGTGGGCCGTTGTCAACCGCCACCTCCAGACCTTCTTGGCATGGCAGCCACCTCATCCACCCCTGCCACCCCAGCAGGCCACTTACACCAGGCCTGCTGCTTCCTCCACCCCCTTCCATCTTCATGGCGACCCAAGCACGGCCCACTGCTGTCTACCCCCACCTTGTCCCAACACCGGGTCCTTTGCCCTGCCTGCCCCACGCCCACGCCCACGACCTTCGAGGCCGAGATGGACCTGCTCTTGCAGTCCCCGTTGTAAGGCGGTCCCTCGGAAGAGCACTCCCAGGAAGGCACCAGTCACGTCCGCTGTGTCCATCTCCTCGCCGGACCTCGGCACCATCAGCCTACAGGCTTGACTACCACCAGCAGTAGTAGCAGCCCATTCATATCGGTCTTTTAAGGAACTCCCAATTTTTTCCGAGAGATTTGCTTGTATCTTGCAGTTGTAGTTATTTTCTGTTTTTTGTTCCCCCCAACCTCTCATCCCCCCAAAGGTACTTCTGAAAGAGATTGAGCTTTGTTTGAAGGTGCCTGCCCTCACAATGGAAAAAAAAAGTACCCACCCGAACCCCTTGTTTTTGTAGTTATGTTTTTGGTCTTGTCTTGTATGTTTTTTTTTGGTCATGTATTGTCTTACACACACACACACACACACACACAATATCTGAATGTGACCTATTTTATTGAAAATAAACTCAAGGCATTTAAAAGGAACAACAAACAAATTTTGTCGAGACTATCTGTAGAATTTTGTATGTTTGTGTCTGTATACAGTGTATGTAAATGCGTGCGTGTGTGTGTGTGCGTGTGTGTGTGCGTGTGTGTGTGTGTGTGTGTTCGACACAAGACAACACAAACAAGCCCAAACCAGTGAAGTGTAAAGAAGTGTAAAGTGTTTTTGGAATCGGGGGAGAGGGCCAAAGTAGGCTGTGTGCATGTTGGGGTGGGCCTGGAGAAACAAGCAAGCCAAATCTCTTGGGATCTCTTTGGAAATTTGTAGGTCCTAAAAAGGACCCTGGTGACAGCAGGAGATGCCAAAGGCATCTTATGCGAAGGAGAGCCAGGTGGGGCAGGAGAGGCAGGAGCAGGTTGAGGGGCAACTGCTTGTGCGGGCCGGTTGACGTGGGCTCTGTCCCACTGCCAAGGGACAATCCCTGCTGGACTTCCGAAGAAGAGTTGGTGAGGGTGTCCCTGACAGTCTTGCCAGCATGAGTAGCAGCCCTCATGGGTGGCTGAGGTGGTTCAGGCCAGATGCACTGCTCCCTCCAAGACCCTGGGATGATGTTCCTCTGTCGATCCTCCCTGTCCATGATGTCAGGACCTGGGGGCATGCGATTCAGCAGGATGTTGTGGAGTGTCAGGCAGCAGGTGACGACCTCCCTGACGTGCTCTGGGGTCAGCTCGCAGGTCCTCAGCAGCACCTGAAGCGTTGGGCCAGCAACCCCAAAGGCGTTCTCCACCACCCTTCTTGCCCGTGACAGCCTGTAGTTGAAGATCAGTTCCTGGATCTTCATGGTTTGCCTGGAGTAGGGCTTCATGCAGTACTCCTTCAGAGCAAAGGCATCGTCACTGACGATGAAGAAGGGTACTGGGATGGTGTCCTCTGGGTCACCTGTCAGCGGGCACGGTGCTGGTCTGGCGATGGCATTCTCCTCCAGGTCCCGGTACAGATCAGACTGCAGGAAGATCTGGGCATCAGACATGTGTCCTACTCCACCCAGCTCAACCCAGGAACTTGTAGTCTGCATCCACCAGTGCCAGCATGGGGATGGAGAGAAGCCCTTGTAGTTGTGGTAGACAGAGCCTGAGTTCCTTGGCTTCTTGATTGCCACATGCTTCCCGTCCAAAGCACCCATGGTGTGGGGCATGTTCCATCGGGTGTTGAACTTGTCAGCAGTGTCTCGCCACAACTGCTCCGTCCACTCGTCAGGGAAAGCCTCCTGCCTGTAGGCGTCTGAGATAGCCCGACAGACTGGAACGAGGAAGGTGCAGATGGTGGAGACCCCACTCGAAAGGCGTAGTACAGTGACTGAAGCTGTCTCCAGTAGCCATGTACCGGAGGGCGACTGCCAACTTCAGGCCAGGCTCAATGGCTGCCCTCAGATGAGTGTCTCGCCGGGTGATGCCCTCACGAATCCGGTCCAGGATCTCCAGGAAGACGGGTAAGGTGACCCTGGTGTAGTTCCTGAAGACAAACTCATCCCATTCCATCCGCTCCTCATTCAGCAGGGTGTAGTAGTGACTGCTGTCTCTCCTCCTCTCCTCAGTCAGATAGCTCCGCACCCACAGGGCTCTCCTGCGCTCTCTCCTGTCCAGCACATGGTGTAGTCTGTCAACGTAGAAGTTGTTGTGGGCCTGCAAAGTTCCAAAGCAGCCTGGAGTCGTGGATCCATGGTGGCAGATGAAGATGGACTGACAAACCCCCCTCAAAGTGTCTGCTTTTATACCTTCTGACAGCCCACACCCAGATTCCTCCAAAGATGCCTCGACATTTTTCATATCCCAGGTGCTTCTCCAAGGACAACCCCCCTCTCAGACCCAAACACAAGCAAAAAATTTGAGGGGTTTCCGCGTAAAGTCTCCAAGGGAGAAAACTGAACGAGAAATTACAGCCAGTTTTCAAGTCCGTTTCAACTTTGGTAGAAACTCCCCGGATTGCGCTGCCTTGGGCTGGCTCGCGCGCACAGCGTGAATGGCGCGAAAAGAGCAAAAGAGGGGAGGAGCTTCGCAGTTTCTGTACAATTTCGTCGAGCGTTCACATTGTCGACAGAAACTCCAGTCACATTTATTTATAGACGGTTTCCAAAGCAGTTTCTTTAACGCGCAGATTGCCAGAGTTTCCCACAGTTTCCATAGTGTGAACCTAGCATTAGAGAACGGTTATGACAAAACGAAAACAGTCATATTACTGGTGAAAAATAATCGTGTTTCACTGGTTTTAATGCTGTTAAGACGTCACGCTAGCATACCAGTGCACTTGCACGCATCAGGTTTCTTGCCTGTTTTCATGAGTCCTACTTATTCTTTATTCATCTATCAACTTATTTATTTATTTACCTATTTATTTATTATTTTGACATATTAGGCCGTCATACACGAACTCCAAGAAAATGGTCCTGATATGGACGGAAATCAAGAAAACGAGTAATTATGAATCAACAGGTACAATGTTAGTAACTTTTGTATGATGTTGCTTTCTTCTAACATCCGTAACAACAGTTGTCTTTATGAAAACAGTAATTTTCCTATGAGTGATAATTATTATTTTCACATGTTGTTTCATTATTACTCGTTCTGTTGCTTTTTTGTACGGCCTTATATAGTGGTCGAACATTGTGAGTACAGTACCACGATTCCTGAAAACAGATAAGTATGACTCATGAAAATAGATAACTGTAACTAATGAAAACAGATTGTCACAACTCGTAAAACAGGTCACTGTGACTCACGTGCGCGCATACTGGCACAGACGCAGGATGCCAGAGGCTGTGCCATCGCCCTCTTCTTCTTCCTCATGTAGAGCCGGGCCAAATTGGCGTTGAAGGCTCTGCTGTTTAGCCGAGTGCCAGCTGGTTGGATGGCGTATTGGGTAAAACAGGATTAAAACTATTTATACATGTACAAATCTAGTGTGGATTTCCACTAGTGACCAGCCTTGGGGGGCTGCAGGTCACTGGAGCTGCAGCGCAGGCGGCTGAAGAATGCCACTACTGTTGGAGCTGTAGTGGTCTCACTGGAAAGTTTATTCCACTCCCTCACTGTTCGGGGGACGAGGGAGTTGTGTAGAGCTGGGTGTTTTGAGTGCTCCTGGAAGATGCGGGCACTCTTCCTGCCACGGGCCCTGGAGTGAGAAGGACGGTAGAGCGTGGCGGGTGGAATATCTACCAGCCCATTCTCGATGCGATACAGCATTCCCAGTCTGTTGTGGTGCCTTCTGGTCTCGAGGCTGTCCCACTGGAGTTTCCGGAGAAGATCGGTGACAGTGCCTGGTGCGCGTTCAAAATAGCAGTTGCTGCATAGCGAGCTGCTCTTCTCTGGACCTTGCCCTCTGTTGCTTTCTCTTTCTCTCTCTGCCTGCCTCACTCTGTCCACAACATCCCTGCAGTGGTAGTATGGCTTCATGAACTCCCACCAAGATTCTACTTGTACTGCTGATCAGAGGGAGGAGGTGAGAGGTGGGTTTGATCGTACGACTCGGTGACGGAATAAAACGAGATAGAGAGATAGGATTAGGGGATGATAGAGGGGCAGGGGATGGGAGAGTGGGGAAACACCATCAAAACCTGTCAACTGGAAGGGTTGGGGTAGTGTGGCTGGAAAGTAATTGACATGACTATTGCTCCTGATGTCAATGAGAAGAAACTCTGCGGAGAGCGTAACATCATATCAGAAACCCTCGTCGGAAATCTGGCATCCAGGTCATTACTCCTAGATACCCTTTGGTTGCCAAGGTTTCGTGTGTGTTTGTTTGTTTGTTTTTTCCCTTCCGCTGCCGGAATTCCAGCCAGCCGCTTATGGATGAGCACGCGTCTCAAGGTAGCTTTTCTTTTTTCCGTAGACGAATGTCTTACCCACATGGCAATCAGACGCTGTGCTATATTGGGGGGTGTTAGGCATATGAAGTTACTTTTATTTCTCGTCGACCAGATCCAGCAGGAACTCTTTTCAGCTCCCTCTGCCATTGCGCTTAGGTTTCTAGTCCTCATCTCAACTGAAATCCTGATCTGTTTCACGAGATCGTAGGCTAGTGAGCCTACAAACCTAGCTCCTTATTCCAACTTCTACGGTGATGACGTTGGCACTGAAGCCAGATTCCCCCAAGAGTCTTCTAGAGTTTGCTCCATTCTGCTTTCTGTATTTTCGCCGTGATTCCCCGTCCAAGACCACAAGGGCACAGTGGAGGATGAACATGCAGCTCTCCTTTACTCCCTTTCAGGACCTTTCTATAAGATACATTGAAGGATGAACATGCAGCTCTCCTTTACTCCCTTTCAGGACCTTTCTGTAAGGTACAGTGGAGGATGAACATGCAGCTCTCCTTTACTCCCTTTCAGGACCTTTCTGTAAGGTACAGTGGAGGATGAACCTGCAGCTCTCCTTTCCTTCCTTTCAGGACCTTTCTGTAAGATACATTGAAGGATGAACATGCAGCTCTCCTTTACTCCCTTTCAGGACCTTTCTGTAAGGTACATTGGAGATGAACATGCAGCTCTCCTTTACTCCCTTTCAGGACCTTTCTGTAAGGTACATTGGAGGATGAACATGCAGCTCTCCTTTCCTTCCTTTCAGGACCTTTCTGTAAGATACATTGAAGGATGAACATGCAGCTCTCCTTTACTCCCTTTCAGGACCTTTCTGTAAGGTACATTGGAGGATGAACATGCAACTCCCTTTACTCCCTTTCAGGACCTTTCTGTAAGGTACATTGGAGGATGAACATGCAGCTCTCCTTTACTTCCTTTCAGGACCTTTCTGTAAGGTACATTGGAGGATGAACATGCAGCTCTCCTTTACTCCCTTTCAGGACCTTTCTGTAAGATACATTGAAGGATGAACATGCAGCTCTCCTTTACTCCCTTTCAGGACCTTTCTGTAAGGTACATTGGAGGATGAACATGCAGCTCTCCTTTACTCCCTTTCAGGACCTTTCTGTAAGATACATTGGAGGATGAACATGCAGCTCTCCTTTACTCCCTTTCAGGACCTTTCTGTAAGATACATTGGAGGATGAACATGCAGCTCTCCTTTCCTCCCTTTCAGGACCTTTCTGTAAGATACATTGGAGGATGAACATGCAGCTCTCCTTTCCTCCCTTTCAGGACCTTTCTGTAAGGTACAGTGGAGGATGAACATGCAGCTCTCCTTTCCTTCCTTTCAGGACCTTTCTGTAAGGTACATTGGAGGATGAACATGCAGCCTCCTTTCCTCGTTTCAGGACCTTTCTGTAAGGTACAGTGGAGGATGAACATGCAGCTCTCCTTTCCTTCCTTTTAGGACCTTTCTGTAAGGTACAGTGGAGGGTGAACAGTTGTCTTTGTTTGACTCTTTGTTCAAGACCACTCTGTATGGCAAAGGGGGTGGAGGGGGTGGACATGTACCTGGTCACGATTCCCTGTTCATGACCATTCTACAGGGTACATTTGGGGGCGGACATGTACCTGGTCACGATTCCCTGTTCATGACCATTCTACAGGGTACATTTGGGGGCGGACATGTACCTGGTCCGATGCGCAGTTCATGACCATTCTACAGGGTACAGCTAGTGGAGGGTAGACATCTCTCACCCCGATTTTCAGTTCAACACCGTCTTACAGGGTGCAGTAGACATTGAACATGTATTTTATGTCTCCCTGTCTAAGAGCATTCTAAAGGGTACTTTGGAGGGTGGTCATCATGACTCCTTGTCCAAGACCACCTTACATGGTTATAGTGGGGCGGATGGCATGTACCTGTGCTCGCTAGCGGATTTCTCTCTCTCTCTCTCTCTCTCTCTCTTTTCTCCCCTCTCTCTCTCTCTCTCTCTCTCTCTCTCTCTTTTGAACCCTTCTCCACAAAAACCTAAGTGGTGATCTATGCTACTTTTGGTCGAAATTGTGAATCGAGGTCAAATGTTTGGGCTTGCCGTTAGCGCGCGTAAAAAAACAAACAAACCATAGCAATGTTTTGCTGGAAGGTCCACGTGGATATGATACCGTACAGTGCAATGCAATATAATACAGCAATGTGCAGTTCTGTTTTGTACTCCTTATGGTATGGAACTCGTTGATGAGACGTCAGATGGCATATAACTGGGGAAAAGTCTTCCCCCCCCCCCCCCTCCAACCCTGTGTGTGTGTGTGTGTGTGTGTGTGTGTGTGTGTGTGTGTTGTGTGTGTGTGTGTGCGCGCGCGCGCTGTGTGTGTGTGTGTGTGTGTGTGTGTGTGTGTGTGTGTGTGTGTGTGGTTTTTCTTTTGTTTTACTTCGACCGCAGTTCGCATTAAAAACAAAAAACAACTTCCACGGAAGGTTGCTTTGAATGTCACACAAGAAACAAGAAAGTGATTAAACCGTGATGTCTCTGGGTGTAAAACTGTAAGGACAGATGTATGTCGGGATAAGGTAGACATTCCTAACAACTTATAATGTCCTTATCTGCATTGTGCTTCGAGAGACAAAAAAAAGAAAGGGGGGGGGGGGGGGGCTCTTTTCAATACATATTGTATCCCCATCCTTCTGTGAATTCTGTCGTGCTATTTTCTTCTTTCCTGTCGTTCTCTGTGACTTTGCTCGCTCCCCCAGCCCCGCCCCCCCCCCCCCCCTTTTTTTTTAATATATATTATTATTACTTTTTTTTTAAAGAGTGCTGTTTTCTTGCTTTCGTGGTCCGGGCCTTTCTCCTGTCTTTGGTCCGGCAAGTCTTTGCACTTTTTGTTCCTCTGTAACATGCTGCTTTCGTGGTCCGGGCCTTTCTCCTGTCTTGGTCCGGCAAGTCTTTGCACTTTTTGTTCCTCTGTAACATGCTGCTTTCGTGGTCCGGGCCTTTCTCCTGTCTTTGGTCCGGCAAGTCTTTGCACTTTTTGTTCCTCTGTAACATGCTGCTTTCGTGGTCCGGGCCTTTCTCCTGTCTTTGGTCCGGCAAGTCTTTGCACTTTTTGTTCCTCTGTAACATGCTGCTTTCGTGGTCCGGGCCTTTCTCCTGTCTTTGGTCCGGCAAGTCTTTGCACTTTTTGTTCCTCTGTAACATGCTGCTTTCGTGGTCCGGGCCTTTCTCCTGTCTTTGGTCCGGCAAGTCTTTGCACTTTTTGTTCCTCTGTAACATGCTGCTTTCGTGGTCCGGGCCTTTCTGCTGTCTTTGGTCCGGCAAGTCTTTGCACTTTTTGTTCCTCTGTAACATGCTGCTTTCGTGGTCCGGGCCTTTCTCCTGTCTTTGGTCCGGCAAGTCTTTGCACTTTTTGTTCCTCTGTAACATGCTGCTTTCGTGGTCCGGGCCTTTCTCCTGTCTTTGGTCCGGCAAGTCTTTGCACTTTTTGTTCCTCTGTAACATGCTGCTTTCGTGGTCCGGGCCTTTCTCCTGTCTTTGGTCCGGCAAGTCTTTGCACTTTTTGTTCCTCTGTAACATGCTGCTTTCGTTTTCTTTTTTTCTTTTCTTTTTCGGTGATGATTAGAGGGTGAGACAGTACACACTGGCTGGAGTGGACACTAACTGTCTGTACTACAGTGTCATTTTGACAGCGTGGCGTTCATGATGTATTTGTTGTTCCATTTCAATGTTTTGCGGTATTTTTGATGCTTTTTAAGGGTGTCTGGTGCCCCTGAGCACAGTGTAGTAGGTTAGTTATTATGTCTGGTGCCCTGAGCACAGTGTAGAAGGTTAGTTATTATGTCTCTGGTGCCCCTGAGCACAGTGTAGTAGGTTAGTTATTATGTCTGGTGCCCTGAGCACAGTGTAGAAGGTTAGTTATTATGTCTCTGGTGCCCTGAGCACAGTGTAGTAGGTTAGTTATGTCTCTGGTGCCCTGAGCACAGTGTAGAAGGTTAGTTATTATGTCTCTGGTGCCCTGAGCACAGTGTAGTAGGTTAGTTATTATGTCTGGTGCCCTGAGCACAGTGTAGTAGGTTAGTTATTATGTCTGGTGCCCTGAGCACAGTGTAGTAGGTTAGTTATGTCTCTGGTGCCCTGAGCACAGTGTAGTAGGTTAGTTTTTATGTCTCTGGTGCCCTGAGCACAGTGTAGTAGGTTAGTTATTATGTCTCTGGTGCCCTGAGCACAGTGTAGTAGGTTAGTTATTATGTCTCTGGTGCCCTGAGCACAGTGTAGTACTAAGTAGGTTAGTTATTATGTCTCTGGTGCCCTGAGCACAGTGTAGTAGGTTAGTTATTATGTCTCTGGTGCCCTGAGCACAGTGTAGTAGGTTAGTTATTATGTCTCTGGTGCCCCTCAGCATAGTGTAGTAGGTTAGTTATTATGTCTCTGGTGCCCTCAGCACAGTGTAGTAGGTTAGTTATTATGTCTCTGGTGCCCTGAGCACAGTGTAGTAGGTTAGTTATTATGTCTCTGGTGCCCTGAGCACAGTGTAGAAGGTTAGTTATTATGTCTCTGGTGCCCTGAGCACAGTGTAGTAGGTTAGTTATTATGTCTGGTGCCCTGAGCACAGTGTAGTAGGTTAGTTATTATGTCTGGTGCCCTGAGCACAGTGTAGTAGGTTAGTTATGTCTCTGGTGCCCTGAGCACAGTGTAGTAGGTTAGTTTTTATGTCTCTGGTGCCCTGAGCACAGTGTAGTAGGTTAGTTATTATGTCTCTGGTGCCCTGAGCACAGTGTAGTAGGTTAGTTATTATGTCTCTGGTGCCCTGAGCACAGTGTAGTACTAAGTAGGTTAGTTATTATGTCTCTGGTGCCCTCAGCACAGTGTAGTAGGTTAGTTATTATGTCTCTGGTGCCCTCAGCACAGTGTAGTAGGTTAGTGTTTATGTCATAATTTAATTATATAGTTTGTGAGTAGTTATTTTTTTTATTGTCTATTGTTGTGTATTTTTGGCGCTCTTGGGGGAAAAATGTTTTGGACTTTTTTCTTCTCAGTGAGTTGACAGCCATGAAAAAAGCCTGGTTTGGTCAGCTAAGCTATGGCAACGCTTCTGCAATAGTACTAACTGCCTGCTGTCTTAAGAGCTATCGAGCATATCATCTGTGTGTGTGTGTGTGTGTGTGTGTGTGTGCGCGCGCGCGTGAATAAGTATTGTAAATATTTGGATGTCCTTTTCTATTCTTCAGTTGTTGTTGTTGTTGTTGTTTTGTGTGTGTGTGTGTGTGTGTGTGTTGTTGTTTTTTTTTTTTTTTGGGGGGGGGGGTAATTGTGTGATGTGTATTAATGTACTGACCGAGTGGTGTTTAATGTGTACTTCGTTTATTGCAAAGTGCCTGCGCTATGTGACAAGGAGACAATCTCTAAAAACGTCCGCTAGTATTATTGTTGTTGTTATTGTTTATTGTAAAGTGGGTTGAACTATGTGACAAGAAGGAAATCTCCTTAGAAATGTCCATTATCACTGATTATTGTGGCCACACTTCACTAAAGTGGGTTGAACTATGTGACAAGAAGGAAATCTCCTTAGAAATGTCCATTATCACTGATTATTGTGGCCACACTTCACTAAAGTGGGTTGAACTATCTGACAAGAAGGAAATCTCCTTAGAAATGTCCATTATCACTGATTATTGTGGCCACACTTCACTAAAGTGGGTTGAACTATCTGACAAGAAGGAAATCTCCTTAGAAATGTCCATTATCACTGATTATTGTGGCCTCACTTCACTCGCGTGCGCAGTGTTAGCGTTGTCCTCTGAGACGCTTTTTCCCCCTCACCTGTTCACTCTTCTTCCCACCCCCTGTCTGGTGTGTGTACTGTTGGCAAGCCTCTGAAAACCGCACCGAAGAAAGGCAGGGAAAGCAAAATTGAACTGTCTTCGATAACACACATCCATGAACTCCTTTAGCAGTAACGGACCAGCAAGATTATCAGATATCATTAAAAAAAAAAAAATACTTTTTTAAATTTCGTTAACACTTTTAGTTGAATTTTCATGCCAGTAACACTAACGAGTAAACTGAATTGGCAAGTTAAAAAGAAGAGAGAGAGAGAGAGAGAGAGAGAGAGAGAGAGGAGAGAGAGAGAGAGAGAGAAGCAGGTTACGCGACAACCATGTCGGTTACACTACGCATGTCGAGACGAAAACCAAACAGGTTTTGGAAAATGGATTATTTTTGTGTCTTTTTTTTTTTTTTTTTTTAATTACTCTTTTGTACCAGTCAGTAGGATTTCTCAGGCGCATTGTATAGTGAAAGCCGTGCTTGACACTGAAATTCTGATTATTCGGCAATGAGTCGTACCCCGTCATCTGTTGCCTGGTAACTAACTACAGACCACATTTTTCGCACCGAAGTAGGGCGACAGGTTCTTCGCTTTGTTGAAGGCTTAACTTGTGTCGAAGGCTTGACTTGTAGTTGAAGGCTTGATTTTTTTTTTTTTTTTTTTCATGCAATCACAAGAAATGAGGGGACCGCACACAGAGCGGGATCGAGGAGACAAACCGTGCATGGGGAGTTGAGTGAGTTTGGGGGGGGGGGGGGGGGGGGGGGGGTTAAGAGGGGTGGGGGAGGGAGAGAAGGGGAGGGGTACCGGTAGCATTGATCGACTCTGGGCACACAGGCGTGGTTTTCCACCAGCACACGAGCTGTGGGTTTGTGGTTTGTTCGCGGTGGGTCTTAGTCGTATGCATGGTCGTCAAAACAAACAGACCATGTGGAGCGAACACTCACCCACACACACCCTCCCCCCCCCCTTCCCCCTTCCCCCTCCCTTTCCCCCTCCCTTTCCCCCTCCCTTTCCCCGGCTTCGATTTCCCTGCAAGGAGTAGATCTGTCTGGACTTTATTAATGCCCTTGTTTGAACTGCCCCCGGCGGAGGGCAGTGTGACGGAAAATGGGGGTGGTGGGGTTAAGGTGGTGTTTGTAAACGACGCACGAGCGCGCCGGGTGGTCGAAAAGTTTCCCAATCGTGTAATCCGCGTGGATGATACCACGATACAATTGTTTGGTTAGTTATTTGATATTCTTCGCGGGAGTTTCTCCGTCTCTCGTTTCTGAGCCATGGAAACGCAGTTATAAATAAAGCTTGGGGGAGGGGGGAGGAGGAGGGTTATTGGAAAACGTGCATCTTTGTGTGCAAGCTTGGAGAGGACTGTGGAAATGGGCACTGGAATTTCAGTTTGGAGAGGGGCATTGCAAAAGAGAAGGGGGTGTGTGTAATTTATTTCAGCGAGACTCCGATTTGGTGATTTATTGGATCCATGGTAGAGATCGCAGTCAGGCACCGATAGTTCAATTCGGCTGGCGCCGCCCAACATTCGGTCTAGCCCATGCGCAGCCTGTCTGTACGTGCTCTGATTCTGGTGGCGTGGGAATCTAATGGACAGGTCCCATTTCCTTTTCTCAAAGGACAACGATCCCCGTCTGTCATATCAACTCTGGTGGGAGTAGACGTTACACGTGAATCTAACCAACTAACTGATTGAAGGGCGTATGCTTAGGTTGTTGAAAGCGCTGAATGGTTACGTTGCCTTAGACTGTGATTTCTTTCAAGTACACTTCAGTGAAGATCGCAGGCACTTATACTATGACAGCGAGTGTGCACATTGAATTTTTTTTTTTCTTCTGTATTGCGGGTATTGGGTACAACGGCTTCAAGCTAAGCAGCTTGTAAAACATGCATGTTGAGGTCTACCGTGTTCATTGTGGTGCTGTGTCATGCTGTTCCAAGCAGTGTTGTGCTTGTAGCCCCCAGCTTTCATATAATGGAAGGAAGGCCGGGTTGTTGGAAAGATTGGTCTTTTCAGTCCAGGAACAATTTTATGACTAAGCTTTTGATGTTGTTCGCTGTTTGACGGAATGGCAGTTAGAAATGCACCACATCTGATATTAAAGTTGTAACTCGTCTCTCTCTCTCTTCTCTCTCTCTCTCTCTCTCTCTCTCTCCTCTCTGTGTGTGCGTCTGTCTTTCCCCTCTCGCTCATTCTTAGTCACTCTCACAGTCTCTCTTGCTCTCTCTCTTCTCTCTCTCTTCTCTTCTCTCTCTCTCTCTCTCTCTCTCTCTCTCTCTCTCTCTCTCTCTCTCTCAGTTAGTGGGTGTATAGAACAAGTGTTTGTATGCATTAATTGCTTCCTCATGTGTGCTATTTTATCAGTGAAATGCGTCTCATCATTAAACAATTCAAACTCTCTCATTAGTGGGTGTATGGTACAAGTGTTTGTATGCGTATGCTTCCTCATGTCTGCTATTAATTTATCAATGAAATGTGCCTCATTAAACAATTCAAACTCTCTGTCTCTCACCACGATCTTTCTCTCTCTGTCTCTCCTCTCTCTCTCTCTCTCTCTCTCTCTCTCTCCTCTCTCTCTCTCTCTCTCTCTCTCTCTCTGACCCATCCCACCTTACATCCTTCCATCCACTTCTCTGTCTATTTGTCTACCTCTACCTCAGTCTGTCTTTCAGCCTGTTGTCTGTTTGTTTGTCTGTCTGTCTCTTCCCCCCCCCCCCCCCTCTCTCTCTCTCACTCTTTATTCTTTGCTGTGCATAGTTACATCACAGTAAACAAGGGCTTCTGTTGCTTTCGTTTGAAAATCATGTCACTAAGGACCTGAAAGAACTGTGACAAACTTGAGTTGAATGCTGAAAAAAAAAGTGGGGGAAAGAAAAAACAGAGAGAAACTAGTGTTGAACTGTCAGATCATTACTCCATTTGCTAATTGCTGTACATAACTGGCCTTTACACTATCTAACAAAAGGTGAAGCCTGCACATACCCCTCCAAAACCTTTCCCCTCCCCCTCTCTCTCTCCCTCTCTGTCTCTCAACATTCATTTTGCTTATAATTTGCTAGCTGTCTGTATGTTTCTCTCCTCATGAGTGTTCTCTTTCTCTCTTTCTCCTTTATCTTTTTTCTGTCTTCATTCCTAATACTCCATCACCCTTTTTGCCTGTCTCTCTCTGTCTATCTCTATTTCTCTGTCCCCCCCAATTCAATTTCTCTCTCTCTCTCTCTCTCTCTCTCTCTCTCTCTCTCTCTCTCTCTCTCTCTCTCTCTCTCTCTCTCTCTCTCTCATCACAAACATCATATTATAGTCTAATCCCCTCTCTTAAGGCAAGGGCAAAGATTTAAAAAAAAACAAGCAAACAACCACCCACCACCCCCCCCAAAAAAAAAAAATATATATATATATATTGCTTATTTACTTCTGGGATTTGAAATTCATTCTCTCTCCCTCTCTCTCACTCATTATTTCTCACTCTCAGTTTTTCACTCTCTGTTAGTCTCTGTCCGTCTCTGTCTGTCTGTCCTCTCTTTCTCACTCTCTCTCTCTCTCTCTCTCTCATCACTCTCTCTCCTCTCTCTCTCTCTCTCTCTCTCACACACACACACACACACACACACACACACACACACACACACACACACACACACAAACACACATGTACATGATTAAGATGTAAAAGATTTTTTCTTTCATTTTTGAACAGATGGTCATCAGAGTTATTTTATATGTAAATCTTTAAGAAGTGTATGTATGGAAACGGGAGAGGGAGTAGGGGTCTTGAAAAAACTGATGTTGATAATTCTTGAAAGAAAAGATTTGGCTTGAGAGTGTCTGATCATTTTGTGTTAAACTGATTTTATTGACCACAGATGATTTTGCCACCTCCCAGTGAAGAATATTTGGTCATCAGAGGTGGATCAGAGGAGAGGTGTGTGTGTGTGTGGAGGGGGGGGAGGGAGGTGTGGGGGGAGGGGGATGGATTGGGGGGAGGGGTTGCAGCTCTGTTAAGGCATGTGAGGGTAACTGTTGTGGGACCAGCCACAGACAGTAACATATCTGTGTGCTGCAAGTATTAATGCCAGCACGGAAACACAGTCTATATGATCTTTATGTCTAAAATCACCATCCTTGTTTTTCGCTTTGTTTCCAGATGGTGATGCACAGAACCAACAAAGGAGGTGTCAGATATGTAGCAAGTCTGTGAGGCTTCAGCTTGGCGGAGGTGTCAACGTCCCTCTCCTCATTCCCATCCTCCTGTTGCCTGGTTTCCGCTGAGGTCACAGGATGAGTGACCAGACACCATCCTCACCTTCTGGCACCCACCGGCACCCACTCTTCCTCCCTCCTTGCCCCTGTGGTCATGGTTACAGCGAGACTGGGCACTGACTGGCATGAACAGGATGTTGCGTCACTGATACGGCCGTTACCTGGAAACCCCTGAGAGCTGTCTCCGATGTCCAAAGTAGGTACAGCGCCTTCTCCTAGTTCCAAGACCAAAGTGTTGTCATTGAAGTGATGGTTGGAAGGAGTGCACAAGGCAAACAGGGGAATTTCCACATGGTGTTAAAGGGACAGCGGTCAAACTGGACAGACTTTTCAGATGACATCTTGGCGCAAGGACATGAGTTAAGACCAGGACATTTTCAGAGAAACGTTGCCCATAGCGAGAATGCTGGATAGCCAAGGAATGTCCCACGAAAGTGGATAGCCAAGAAAAGTCCCCAAAAATTGCTCAAGAGCTTGGAAACCCTGGGTAGACATAGGTAGGTTACTAATCAGGAAAACAGCATAAATAACATTGTCATGAAAATTTCTTGTGAAATGCTGATTGCACTGAAATGAATCCTTGGATCAGTCTTCTGCTACTTGTAGACTCATTGGATGAACAAAAAGACACAGCATCAGTGACACATGAAAGAAGTCATGTGTATTTTCAGTATATAACTGGAAAAAATTGTGGACCTGTGTTAGTGATAGGAAGAACCAAGTGAATTTTTTTGCTCATCGAGAACTGAAAATGTATGACTTTATTCCTTCTGGCATTATTTTATACAGTATTACATAAAGCTAAACTTGTTAACTGTTGAAGTCTTTAAAAAAAAAAGAAAAGAAACATACATACTATGTGATATAACAGAGAAGCAACACATCCAACAGCAAGCGATGCAGGAAAGCATGAAGATGCTTTTGTCCACCCATGAAGTCATGCTAGATTCGCCACGTCCCTGCCTTCCCACACATCCCCAGGGCCAACCGAAGAAATGAAGGAGATGCAGAGCATGCAGGAAGAAGATGACGGCATCGAGGAGGTCACCGTGCCCTTTGAGAGGCCCTCCATGCTTCACCGCAGCCGGACAGAACCGTCGCACGTCAATCGACAAATCTCGGTGACCCCTTCCATCCACTCCGCCCACTCTTCTTCCGTGGTGGAGGTGAGCGAGGAGCGTCGGTTGACGCCCTATGAACGCCTGTCTCAAGACCTGAGCCAGGACCAGCGGGTCATCAAGGAGATCACGCTAGGCAAGAGGATCGGCTTCTACAGGATCCGCGGGGAGCTTGGCTCGGGCAACTTCTCCCAGGTCAAACTGGGCATCCACGCCTTGACCAAAGGTGAGTGAGGGTGGGGAAGATGGGAAGGGATGATTTTTTTGTTGTTGTTGAAAGAGCACTGTAGTCATGATGTAATCGACAGATGTGTAGTCTTATTGAAACAGTATTTGTTGTGATATTGTATTCATGAAGTAAGAAAGAGAATTATAATCATGTGGGAAAAGGGTTGTACTTGCGATGTAACAGGCATCATAATAGTTATGTTAAAAAATATTGTATTTGTAACATAGCAAAGACATTATAACAGTTATGTTGGAAAAGTGTTATATATTTATATATGATGTAGCAGAGACACAGTCATTATGTCAACAAAGTAATTTCTGTTTGTGATGATCAAGACAGAGATACAGAGATCATTTTGTTGAAATAGTGATGTATTTTATGATGTAACACACAGTAATACATTTATAGTCTAGTTGAAACGGAACCAGATTCATGATGCGGTTGAATTACCATATTACTGGTCATGTTCAAATAGTGATGTGTAAGTTGTGATTTTATTGTGAAGATACAGAATTGATATAATCAAAATGGTATCATAGTCCTGATGTAACAGAGTTCATCTTCATGCTGAAAAAGTAAAACATTCATGACATAACTGACAGAAAGTTTTGTTGAAATCATATAATCCGTGATGTAGAAAAGAGTGATACGGTTAGTTGAAATTGGGTTGCAGGTGTAATGGATGGAAAATCACTGATAGTTATGTTGGAAACAATAGCACAGTCTTGGTTTTACAGATGGTGAAACACCTTCATGTTCGTACACACGTTGGCTCTGTCGACCTACAGAGGTATACACACTGGTAGAGAGATTCACACAGTACTTACTGAGGCAGTTAGTTTCACCTCCAGGGGAGCAGAGGCCATTGATGATAGCACTGCAGCAGACTTGGCTCTGGCCTATCCTTCCTGCCACAGTCCTAGCCTTTCTCTTCAGCTCTGCCTCAGTACATGAAACAGCCAGGAAACCTGGCTACCTGGACAAACTAATAACATCATGAATTTGTACTGTAGGTCATTTTGTAGACCAGCTTCTTAATTCTAACGATTAGGAACAAAAATCTTTTGATTCCATAGAGTCTTTCTGCTCTGAGCATGTCATCATGCTGGGTAAGGTTGATAGGTGGTCCCTTCAGAGGTGTGACTGTTTAAGGGATTTCCAAACTATGGTTTTGTTATGATTACTACCAGAGGAAATCTTTTCAAGAGTGCTTTCAAGGTGTAAAACGCTGTTTTGGAGACCTGTCCCTGTCAACGACCACTGTTTTCAGGTGAATCAGACAGGTGAAGTCCAGCCAAACTATGCTGGACATCAAAGATTCTTGTGGTCAGCTGGTTACATCTGCTGCTTCTGAAAACATCTCAAGGATAGCAACCCTAATGAAGGTGGACTTGAGAATCACCTACGCTGAAATACAGAAAATCTGATCAGGAGTCACTGGCTCTTGACAGCCTTAGTTTGAGGAAGTTATTACGCCAGATGCCCTGTCACATGACTGAAGAACAAAACCTGGGTAAGGTAGACCAGTGCACCTGAGAAATAAAACATTCTTTAGGATCCAGAGATGTACACTGTTACTTGCAAATGTTAACAGAATAAAAATTGATTTGTCCTGTAACCCCTTTGGTGGCATGGAGGATCTAAACTGAAAAGAGAAAGACAGAAAGAAAACAATTAAGAGGTCACAAATACATAGTGCAAGCTCCAGTAGATTAATGTGGTTTGTTGTGACCATGGTGGTTTAATGGCAGAATGAACCTGATACAGAATGATAAAGTTAACAGAGTGGAAAGACTTAAGTGAATTTATTAATTCATGTAAATACATGTATATTGGACATACATGCATGCCTGAAAGCACATGAGGGCATGTGCATGCTCCTTCCAAACCCATTTCTACCCATCTCCCACCCACCAAACCACCCCCACTCCACACTAGCTAAGGAGACTGCCCTGAAAGCGGCTCATTCACACACTGACGGAGCAAAGGTCTTAGTGGAAGAGGGACGTAGAGCGACATGTGGAGATCAATAGGTACTGTCATAAGCCGATAAAGAAACATAGGCAGGTAGATCAATAGGTACTGTCATAAGCCGATAAAGAAACATAGGCAGGTAGATCAATAGGTACTGTCATAAGCCGATAAAGAAACATAGGCAGGTAGATCAATAGGTACTGTCATAAGCCGATAAAGAAACATAGGCAGGTAGATCAATAGGTGCTGTCATAAGCCGATAAAGAAACATAGGCAGGTAGATCAATAGGTACTGTCATAAGCCGATAAAGAAACATAGGCAGGTAGATCAATAGGTGCTGCATAACGATAAAGAAACATGCAGTAGATCAATAGTACGTCATAAGCCGATAAAGAAACATAGCAGGTAGATCAGTAGGTACTGTCATAAGCCGATAAGAAACATAGGCAGGTAAGGGCCAGTGCTACTGCCAGGTGTCTCATTTTTTGGTAAATCCCCAAAGGTGTTTCACCATGTGTAAGAATGGGCCCAACATCAGCCTGAACTCTGTTCGTAAAAAGGGGTGTATAACATACAACTATCTGTAAGAGAAAATTTCAATCTTTGATTAACTCATAAAGTCAATAGTCACGTTGATGTCGTCTTGAAATGTTTACTATTTGTTGTGTTTTACAATGACAGTTTCATTCAGTGTTTTGGGTTAAAATCTTTGGTACAACAAATTACTTCCCTCAAAAGATCACGATTTTCTCTCTGTGGTTGATTTCCAGACTAGCAGCCACAGAGTGACAGAGGTCTGGTCCAAGTTTGTTGTATGGAACCATTTCACAATTTTATTACTTTTTTCCTCAAAATCAGTCTTAAATTTTGCGAGCAAGGCCAGACTACTCTGTCTTTCTAGCTGTCAGACTGTGTGATGTACCCCACTGAGAAAGTCCTTCCCAGAATTCATTGCAGATTCAGCTTTCTTGAAGACAAATTGAGCTTGCTTTACATTACGTAGACCATTCAGTTTGTAAAGAGTAGCAACGGTGCCTGTAGGAAGAATAATGTGGCTGGCTTGCTAGCTTGCGTCTCTTTATATGTTTGTTGTGCTGTACAGTGTAGTAGTCTACACGCAGCAAAGAGAGTAGGACTTGTACCATAATAACACTTCCACGATCACAGAGCTCAGGTTTGTAGAGCTGTGACAGGCTCGAGAGCAAAGGAAAAGAGAGGGAGAGATAGTGGGAGAGCTTGGAGAACGGGAGGAAATGAGAGGAGAAGAGGTGGGTGGTCTGACCTTGGTAGATGTCACTTCATGAACCTGGTTTATCTGGATCTCTCTTCACTGTGGGAAGAGGAAGCTTGTGTGGGACTCATTCTGTCTTCTGTGATGACAGCCACAGTACGGGAGAATTAGAGTGTCAGACCATGTATCAGTCTGTCATACATAGGGTATACACCTAAGGCTGTCAGTCAGTGCATTGGTTGGCAGACAACAATTTTTTACAGTTACCAGATGCCATAAGCTTGCTCGATGTGGGCATCTATCTCATCATTACGCCCACAGAGTAAAGCGGAGGGTGGACATGGATCTGACCAGATTCTTTGTCCAAGAGCATCCCACAGGGTTCAGTGGAGGGTGGACATGGATCTGACCATGATTCTTTGTCCAAGAGCATCCCACAGGGTTCAGTGGAGGGTGGACATGGATCTGACAATGATTCTTTGTCCAAGACAATGCACTGACTGACAGCCTTAGGTGTTATATACCCTATGTATGACAGACTGATACATGGTCTGACACTCTGATTCTCCAGTACTGTGGCTGTCATCACAGAAGACAATCCACTGGGAGCAGTCAATGTCAAGTCGTCAAGAGGCAACCCACTGGAGGAGACACTGCACTGCTGCCGAGTCACTTTGGTGGTGTTCAGTGGCGCCTGTTCTGATCCGACATATGCAGGACACAACTTACTAAGCCCCCAACTGACGACAATAATTGCTTAGTCGCGGAGCCAGCATGAGTGAGCTCTCCCTCGGGAGGGAGCCTCCATGTCTGTCCAACGACAGCCCCTATGGACTTGCCGATACCGGTGACCCTGACGGAATCAAACCAAGGCCACAGACATGGAGAGAACATCAAAACTGAGGTCACCATGACAGCAGGGCATGAAGGGCCACAGAATTTGAGACCTTTTTATGCTGATCGATGAGAATGAGGATGATGAAGATGATGCAACAGATTTCCATTCCGGTCTGAGACTGCATGACAGGGCTGTACTCTACACTTCCTTTCATAATATATCATGGCAGCAACCAGGCTTAAGAGATACAGATACCTGCAGTGTTGGCCAGGAAATTTGAGCAACACTCTAAGAAATGTATCCATTAAGTGGATGAAACTCGCCTGTGTGGTCCCGTTCTTCCCAACCGAGCCCGTAGCAAACTCAACTCTGGGCAGGAGCCGGTTGTGGAAGAAAAATCCCACATGACTATGAATGAGAATCAAGCCCACGACTGCCAAGCCAGGAGTCCATGAGGCTAACCACTTCACCACAGTGGCTGGTGCACTGTTGTTGTTTTGTTATCTACCACTGCTTCCATCTCCCCAGTTTAGCTCACCAGTATCACATGAAAACACCAGAAACTGTTTCCAGGCAACCAGTGAAGGGAAGAACAGGATTTTGAAGAACAATGTTTTTCTTTGCTTCGATTTGTTTTGGCCAAATTCTCAAGGAGCTTCACACAAGGATGTCCAAAAATATGAATGAAGAAGTAAGAAGCACATGGAAAAGACTTCACGGGCATATGCATTAGCCGTGCATGCTGATCAGGCCTTGAATTTCTACACAAAGTGACGTGTTTGAACTGCCACCACGTGCAGTGCTGTAACCCATTCCAGACTCAGTAGTCCAAAGACACTCAGCGCTGTGGCCAGGGTGACCTTGAAGAACACGCAGAAGAAATGGTTCACACAGTGGAAAATAACCATTCAGAAACTTCAATGCGACGACAGCACACCATTCAGTGATGTGAAAGAAATATAACAAAGGGAAGAAGCACGAAAACATGGTCTGAACAGAAAATAATTGGATTTGTCATAGGGCCCGGATGATTCTCAGTATTCTGGGTTGTTTTCCAAGTTGGCTGGTGTGTCGGCCATCTTTGTCATGGGTGATCTTGTTAGTCATCCGGAATGAAGTTAATCACACTGGAAAAGTGTCTGGGTCTAATGTGTGTAGAGAAACAGGAACCAAACATGAAAATGTACTCTTGTGAATACATTTGGTGTTTTTAAACTATGTTCTTGTTTGATTTTTTGCATGCATGTTAATGCTGTGCACACACAGAGGGGATTAGGTGCTGGCCATTTTCCAGTGGCGGTGGGTGTGGGTTTATTCATGCTAATACGGGCATAAGACTGGTAGTGTATGGTGTGTGTGTGTATACATGTGGAACTGTAAAGCTGTTACGTATCTACCAAATCATCTGCTTCACTTAGCCTCAGTTTGAAGGGTAGAAGCCTTATGACAAGCTAGTTCTCACTTATGTTATAAGCACAGCACCAAGAATGATAGGGACTTATGCCTCTTGAGTTTCCACAAGATTCTCTCTCTTTCTGTCTGTCTGTCCATCTATATTTCTGTCTTTCTCTGTCTCTCTCTCTCTCTTGCTTTATCTGTCTTTCTCTCCTCCCTCTGTCTCAGTCTGTCTATCTGTGTGCCCTCCCTCCCTCTCTCTGCCTACCCCCACCTCCACCCCACTCCTAGCTCTTCCTCTGGTGTTGATACACACTCCTACAGACATATGCTTGTATATATGCTCTCAGCCTCCACATAAGATAAGATAATGTTGCTTATAGCCCAGCCGACCGCAAAGGGCCACATCAGGGCTGTAGCCTCCACCTACACTCACAGATGTGTGCATGCAAGTGTGCACACATTCACTCTCTCTCTCTGTTTGTCTCCACTCACACTCGCACTTTAACATTCAAATCAAAGAAGAAATGCGATGTCTCACTAAAAATGCAATGTAATGCTTTTTGTTTATTCGCTAACTGTTGATCAAGATGAATACTGATTAATTAACTGACAATCTTTTGTATAATGTATCATTTTGTGTCAATATCTCGTATCATAGATATCTGTTATGTTGTATTATGCTGTATACATTATCGAGTATTATATACATTCTACGCTGCAACATATTGTATATTGTGTCATGTGTGATGATGTATTATTGTTAGTTTATATGTTACACTGTATTGAGTGAAGAATTATGTTGTGTTGTACCACAGATTATGTTGTGTAATATTTCATGCTGTATTGTGTTATGTATGTTATACAGCATCATATGTAATGTTGTATCACATCAGATATAAGTTTTGAATTACATAACGAACTAGGTTTTGTAATATCACGTTATGTTGCATCATAGATTAAGTTATGTCATATATTATGTTGCATAGTACCACACATAGTCAGGCTGTTACCTCTACAGTTTTGGGGCAGATTTCAGCATAACAACAGTCTGTTAGCATGTTTTCATTTGCATATAGAAAGAAACACGAATAAAAACTTTCTTGGACTCATAATTAGGAACAACAGCTCTCTCATTTAAAACAAATGAACAGAAATTTAAGTACCCATTTTTACATTTTCCTAGGGAATTGAGTCCAGAAAATGGAATGGAGAGGGGAAAAGTTGTAGAATAAGTAGTTACTAATGATGATGAAAATAAAACCAAGGACAAGCTTGTGCCTTTTTCTGTGTACATCCATTGACAGTATTGATGAAGATGAAGATGATGAGGATGATAAAGACTCCAACAATGACAGTTCAGTGATTCTCTGCAGGCATGGTTACAAAGAAAAACTAGGCCAAGATCCTTGACAACAATGATGATGATGACGGCGATGGATAGCACTAACACTGACAAGGCTGCCTCTGTGTGGCATGGTCACATAGAAAATGCTCAATCAAGACCCTTGACAACAATGATGATAATGACGATGATGGATAGCACTAACACTGACAAGGCATGCCTCTGTGTGGCATGGTCACATAGAAAATGCTCAATCAAGACCCTTGACAACAATGTTGATAATGACGATGATGGATAGCACTAACACTGACAAGGCATGCCTCTGTGTGGCATGGTCACATAGAAAATGCTCAATCATGATCCTAGACAACAATGATGATGATGACGATGATGGATAGCACTGACAAGGCATGCCTCTGTGTGGCGTGACATAGAAAATGCTCAATCAAGACCCTTGACAGCAAGCTTCTAATGATGATGGTGGTAATAGCACATCAGTGACATGGGTGTCTGTGTATCCTGGTTACTGAGAAAGGGCTAAGTCAAGATCTTAGACAACAATGATATAATGTTGATGATTGTATAGCTCCACAGTGAGAAAGTGTACCTCTGTGTGGCATGGTTACAGAGAAAATGCCAAATCAAGATCTTAGACAACAGTGATTATAGTAATGATGATGATGATAATAGCCCAACATGGCAGTGCATGTGTGTGGCATGGTTGCAGAGAAAATGGCCATCAAATTGTAGACAACAGTGATGATTAATAGCACCAACATGGCAGTGCATGTGTGTGTGGCATGGTTGCAGAGAAAGTGGCCATCAATATTGTAGACAACAGTGATGATAATAGCACCAACATGGCAGTGCATGTGTGTGTGGCATGGTTGCAGAGAAAGTGGCCATCAATATTGTAGACAACAGTGATGATAATAGCACCAACATGGCAGTGCATGTGTGTGTGGCATGGTTGCAGAGAAAGTGGCCATCAATATTGTAGACAACAGTGATGATAATAGCACCAACATGGCAGTGCATGTGTGTGTGGCATGGTTGCAGAGAAAATGGCCATCAATATTGTAGACAACAGTGATGATAATAGCACCAACATGGCAGTGCATGTGTGTGTGGCATGGTTGCAGAGAAAGTGGCCATCAAGATCCTGGACAAGACCAAGCTGGACCAGAAGACCCAGCGCCTGTTGTCCCGGGAGATCTCCAGCATGGAGCGACTGCACCACCCCAACGTCATTCGCCTCTATGAGGTTGTGGAGACGCTAGCCAAGCTGCACATCATCATGGAGTACGCTGGAGGCGGGGAGCTCTTCAACAAGATCTCCAACGAGGGCAAGCTCCCGGAGAACGAGGCAAAGAGCATCTTCGCCCAGGTGGTGGCGGCTGTGTCTCACATGGTAAGTTTGGAATTTTGAGGGTCTGGTTATCTGGGATAGGGTTTCTGTTGACGCACATGTTTTGCATCATGAGGCACAAAGACCCATTGAAGTATGCTC
Source organism: Conus ventricosus (assembly GCA_018398815.1). NCBI lineage: Eukaryota > Metazoa > Mollusca > Gastropoda > Neogastropoda > Conidae > Conus > Conus ventricosus. The sequence goes on from CM031600.1 coordinate 99,629,539, forward strand.
CAGGTGTCAGTCGACCCTTTGAAATTGAAAAATACCCGTCACTAGGATCTGCCCTTCGAAATTCTGAAGTGGGCGTAACAACTGCAGGTCAGAGCTTGTATAACAGGCCCACACATTATTTATTGGGTTTCTTAGTCAGTGTAAAGGGGTCTCATGCAAGGCAAGTTAAACACAAATCTGTCAGCCAAGTAAAGTGCTATTGGGTTTCTTAGTCAGTGTAAAGGGGTCTCATGCAAGGCAAGTTAAACACAAATCTGTCAGCCAAGTAAAGTGCTATTGGGTTTCTTAGTCAGTGTAAAGGGTCTCATGCAAGGCAAGTTAAACACAAATCTGTCAGCCAAGTAAAGTGCTATTGGGTTTCTTAGTCAGTGTAAAGGGGTCTCATGCAAGGCAAGTTCAACACAAATCTGTCAGCCAAGTAAAGTGCTATTGGGTTTCTTAGTCAGTGTAAAGGGCTCTCATGCAAGGCAAGTTCGACACAAATCTGTCAGCCAAGTAAAGTGCTATTGGGTTTCTTAGTCAGTGTAAAGGGGTCTCATGCAAGGCAAGTTCAACACAAATCTGTCAGCCAAGTAAAGTGCTATTGGGTTTCTTAGTCAGTGTAAAGGGCTCTCATGCAAGGCAAGTTCAACACAAATCTGTAAGCCAAGTAAAGTGCTATTGGGTTTCTTAGTCAGTGTAAAGGGCTCTCATGCAAGGCAAGTTCAACACAAATCTGTAAGCCAAGTAAAGTGCTATTGGGTTTCTTAGTCAGTGTAAAGGGCTCTCATGCAAGGCAAGTTCAACATAAATCTGTCAGCCAAGTAAAGTGCTATTGGGTTTCTTAGTCATGTAAGGGTCTCATGCAAGGCAAGTTCAACACAAATCTGTCAGCCAAGTAAGTGCTATTGGGTTTCTTAGTCAGTGTAAAGGGTCTCATGCAAGGCAAGTTCAACACAAATCTGTCAGCCAAGTAAAGTGCTATTGGTTTCTTAGTCAGTGTAAGGGGTCTCATGCAAGGCAAGTCAACACAAATCTGTCAGCCAAGTAAAGTGCTATTGGGTTTTTAGTCAGTGTAAAGGGGTCTCATGCAAGGCAAGTTGACAACACAAATCTGTCAGCCAAGTAAGTGCTATTGGGTTTCTTAGTCATGTTAAAGGGGTCTCATGCAAGCAAGTTAAACACAAATCTGTCAGCCAAGTAAAGTGCTATTGGGTTTCTTAGTCAGTGTAAAGGGTCTCATGCAAGGCAAGTTCAAACAATTGTCAGCCAAGTAAAGTGCTATTGGGTTTCTTAGTCAGTGTAAAGGGGTCTCATGCAAGGCAAGTTCAACACAATCTGTCAGCCAAGTAAAGTGCTATTGGTTTCTTAGTCAGTGAAAGGGGTCTCATGCAAGGCAAGTTCAACACAAATCTGTCAGCCAAGTTAAAGTGCTATTGGTTTCTTAGTCAGTGTAAGGGGTCTCATGCAAGGCAAGTTCAACACAAATCTGTCAGCCAAGTAAAGTGCTATTGGGTTTCTTAGTCAGTGTAAAGGGTCCATGCAAGGCAAGTTCAACACAATCTGTCAGCCAAGTAAAGTGCTATTGGTTTCTTAGTCAGTGTAAAGGGTCTCATGCAAGGCAAGTTCAACACAAATCTGTCAGCCAAGTAAAGTGCTAGACTTTCAAGAGCAGTGGCAGAGTTAGATATGCGCATGTTGCAAATGAACAGTTCGGCAATTCACTAATGTTCCTTCAGAATTCTGTTCTAGATGTTAGGTAGTTGCTTAAAAACATCCAGGGCAGCCTGTCGGGTTTATTGTGAATGGTGACATAGAATACGGCCCTGTCACATCGTCCAGCCACAGTGGAACTTCATCGTACCTTCATCCTCATCTTCATCTTCATCTTCATGAAAAAGAAAACCAAATGTGAATTATGTGTTTTTTTAGGCCTTGCTGTCATGGTGACAGTAGGAGTGTGTATGTGTGTGATCATAGTGTAAAGAGATAAGTGACTTCATTTTCATTGTCTTGAATGTTATTTGTCTTGCTTGGAGAAGGTCAAACATGTTAAAACGCATTGTGTTTACTTTGTAATTTGTTCTTTTCGTGTGGTGGCGCAGTAACGTATTTTTGCTCTTGCTTCAGTTTCCACCTGCAGTCAGCCCACTATGAACCCATGGTGACATTAGTGATTATTTCTGTTCACATTGATGCCAGCTGTCAGTCAGCCCACCATGAAGCCATGGTGACATTAGTGATTATTTCTTGTTCACATTGATGCCAGCTGTCAGTCAGCCCACCATGAAGCCATGGTGACATTAGTGATTATTTCTTGTTCACATTGATGCCAGCTGTCAGTCAGCCCACTATGAAGCCATGGTGACATTAGTGATTATTTCTTGTTCACATTGATGCCAGCTGTCAGTCAGCCCACCATGAGCCATGGTGACATTAGTGATTAATTTCTGTTCACATTGATGCCAGCTGTCAGTCAGCCCACCATGAAGCCATGGTGACATTAGTGATTATTTCTTGTTCACATTGATGCCAGCTGTCAGTCAGCCCACTATGAAGCCATGGTGACATTAGTGATTATTTCTTGTTCACATTGATGCCACTGTCAGTCAGCCCACTATGAAGCCATGGTGACATTAGTGATTATTTCTTGTTCACATTGATGCCAGCTGTCAGTCCAGCCCACTATGAAGCCATGGTGACATTAGTGATTATTTCTTGTTCACATTGATGCCAGCTGTCAGTCAGCCCACTATGAAGCCATGGTGACATTAGTGATTATTTCTTGTCCACATTGATGCCAGCTGTGGGTCAAAGCATCAGGTGGACTGTCTGTGTCAGTGGAGGATGTGATAGCTGCTGGCTTCTGAGAGAGGTGTGCTCTCTTTGACTGGCTCTGCAACAAAAGAGTAATTGTCGATCACCGAAGATTCTGTCACCAGTGTCTTGTGCATATGGGAAAAGAACAAGCCCCACTGAACACCAAGTGATTCAGCAGCAGTGCAGTGTCACCTCTGGTGGACCTCATGGCCTCTTGATAACTAAGTGTTCTGTGGACTGCTGGCGCTATGGCAGGGACAGAATGATCTGGCGCTATGGCAGGGACAGAATGATCTGGTGTGGTTGTGTCAGGGGAAGAAGATAGAATGAGTGGCCTCTTGATTACTAAGTGATCTGTGGACTGCTGGCGCTGTGGCAGGGACAGAATGATCTGGCGCTATGGCAGGGACAGAATGATCTGGCGCTATGGCAGGGACAGAATGATCTGGTGTGGTTGTGTCAGGGGAAGAAGATAGAATGAGTGGCCTGAAAGTAATGTCAGCGAGAGAACCGGGAAGACAAGGCCAACGGAAACCTACAGACGCCTAGCCAGCGTCTGAACCACCAAGCAGCTTCTTGCCTACTTGCTAACCTACCCACCCCACCGATCAGCCAGCTTGTCTAACCAAACCAAACCCTGTGGGCTGTATGGCCATGTTTTCTTTTTCTGCATGTTTTTGTGTACGTCATGTTTAATGTTCTTTACTTTTTCCATTACCCTGTATTGACCATGTTTTCTTTTTTGAATGTTTTTATATGCTGGTCATGCCACTCTCTATGTAAGGGTCTGTCTTGTATTGAAACAACCCTCAGGGCTCAAGCTTAACATAAAGTCTGAAATTCTGAAGAAGTAGGATAACTGTAGGAAGACCATTTCTGATCAAGACTACTTTTGAATGGAATGCGTCATGTTACTTGAAAAACACCACATTGATCAACACAGAGTTTGAAGCATGTGTCATTTTATGAGAAGAAAATCATTATTGATCACAGCTTCTTGTGGAAGCATATGTCATGTCCTTCAAAGAAGACCTGTAGAGAACAGGAATAGGCGGCTTCAGACTCACTTGCTACTCCACCACATTTTTGGGCGAAAGTGACCTAAAAGCCGCCTATTCTTGTTCTCTGACAAGTAACTAAAAAATAACGACCCTACAAACAAACATACTGTGTAGGGTTATCCGTTTTCAATACTAATTTACTAAACTTTTCAGATTTCAGTTTTTGCTTAATCCTGTGTTTTTCCTGATCGTTTTCAATAACATCATTTTCGCGCAAACATTCTTCAAATGAGTCTCTGTCTTTCATGTGAAATAACACTACAGTCTTTAACTGTTCTCTAAAGTCTTTTAAAACTGAGTTATATTTTTGGCATAAAATCCACACACTTATCCTAGCATGCCTTCCGCTGAAAGCTAGTTTTGACAAAGTGTTTCTCTTTTTAACTATGTCTCTTTCTGCTGAACAGTCATCTATAATAAATAGTGTTTGCGTTCCTTCAAACAGTCTATAAAACTGTTCTAAACACTCACTCAGTTTATTGCTAGGATCAACTAAATATATGTCATCATCTGTCCATATAAACCTTCTATCATGATATGCTTTGTTCCATTTAAGTGTTGGACAGAAAACCACAATATGATGAAAATTATAGCGATAAACTGTTTGTAATAGGTTCAGGACAAAGATGGTTGTGCCCACAACCAGTCTGCCCACAAATCAATGACAATGAGGAGTTGTTTGGCCAGAAATGTAACTTCTTCCATGGTTTTATAAAGAATTGAATCTAATCCAGTGATTTGTGTTATCATCCCTCTGTTTAAAACGTGTTCAGTATAATAAAAGCCTATAAAGGTCTAAAGTGTAAGAATTAATCCAATTTCAGTGCTGGAAGATATGTTCTATTTAGACGAATATTGATTTTGTGCTTGTGGCTATGACCTTAATATCCTCGCAATTGTGAAAACGACGACAGTAACTTTAAGAACTGTCAACGTCTAAGTTTTGCCAATAATTAAATTCCTTTGAGCAGGACGCACTAACCCCAAACCCCATCCCCTTTACATCTTTGTAAGACTAGAAATTTCAAATATCATTGTGAACGTGCCCCTAATTTCATGTCGGCATGAACTGTAATGTTGGTAGAAGCACTTTTAAAAAACCGAGTTCTCTTCGTGGAGATTACTGTTGTTTTTCCCATAACGCGTTATGTCAATCTCTTTTCGACATTGTCATATCTGGCATAAGACTTACAGGCAAAGGCCTGATGTGAAGGCTTTTCTGAAATTTTTTTGACGCCAAAAAATGTAAATGGCGTAGGAATGCAAATTTATTCCCCATGTCGAAATATTTCTAAGTCCAATTGAGGTCAGGGTTTCGGAACTATTTGAAATCATACTGGCCAACATTATTTGCTTCTAATTGCGCCAGTTTGTTCTAGTTTAGGGAAACTTTTTGTTGTCACCAACCTCTTTTGCGTTTATAACACCATCTTTAGTGTACTCAAGCCCCATACAAAGTGCCTATCTCAACCCTTCGGTCAAAGTCTGTAACGCTGCAAGGTCGTTTAATTCTAAAGTTTAGACACCTTACAGCCTAATGTATCTCCTGATGCTTTCTGGCCCACGCGACATATTTTTGTAGGAACTATTATTTTATATTCCAAAACAATGTGGCAAGTTATCACATTTCACAGAGTTCTCCTCGTTTGGTCTCAAGTTATAGATTAAATGATCCAACCCTCCCACAAACAATCTTTAAACTGTAAAGTAGGGAATTTATAATTTCATAATCGCAATATGCAGCTTTCCCTGATGGAAGAGCGCTTAAAACATTGAAGGGCCTTCCAATCATATAAGTTTTCATCAGTGCCTTTAGCTCATCCAAATGAACATAAGTAATGAAATTGTAATAGCAAGATCGAGCGGATTTTCCCCCTCATAAGGATTTTGTTTGGGCACAACTCTAAATCTATGATGTCATCGGCAAAAGCCTAACATTTTTGCTACTCAACATCAAAGGTAAATGTGCTACTTCTTCTTCAGGTTTTTGAATGTTAACTGTGTTTTTAGGATTTGCAGGTGTAAGTTTGGAGAGTAATGTCGAAATTACGCATTTGCTTCTTTTAGCGAACAAAACCCAGTAATAAACCATCAGGTATGGTTAACCCGGCTAACCATCCTTCCCTTCTTTATTATCTTTTAGAACTGCATTATTCTCCTTGATTCAGTTATATTAACCAGACACTTTGTAAAAATATTTCATGAACGCAACCATGTGTGGCCCCGCAATGTTAACAATATCATGTTCGAAAAAACGAAGGACGGTCTTTGGTTGTTGATGATTACAAACTATTTTTTTAAACGAAATAAAAAGGAGTGCAATCAAAATAAAACTGTGCGCAAAAATATCTGTTGGGTCCGCACTACAATGCTGAAAAAATATAGCGAACTGATACTCTTGACATTGCTGTGAACCCAGACTGCCTCGTTTCATAAAAAGGTGAGCACATCCAATTAAGTGCCAGATTCCTTAAACCCCGCCTAGTGAAAACGACCACACGCCAAGAAAGCGTGGTATATAGTCATAGAAGTACCGATCAGTTTCTGTATCAGCGCGACACCGCCGTCAATAAACTGTTGACTGTGTTTGCGCATCAACTGGAGTGTGGGAGATGTCGTAATCTGATCATTAAATCGACCATGATCCTTTGTGAGGTTCAGTGTACAGATTTCTTTGCTAAGTATCACCTTTAGTCGTATTTTTGACTGAACTTACTGCAATGCTCCTTATCCAAAGGACAAACCATTTAAGCCATCTCGCAAACATAAGAGACATGAAGGCATGTGAAAGGATTGGTAACGAATTCCAATATTGGACACCAAGACAACTGTAAGAACATCAAAGTTGATCTTAAGCATAAGAGCCTAGCACCTTTATTTTCGGCACCACAGAAAAGTATAACTATGACTCATCCTCCTTTCAAATCTTTCGTGTGTGGCACTAACTGTTGACCCGGTCCCTACAGCAAACATAAAACAGCATGGACAACTTTTATCTGTAGACACTTGCTAAGGGCCAACTAGAGCGGAATAGAACGATAAAACGACCTATTCGTACTTACGGTTGGTGTGTGCTAGGTTCGCAAGCACAGGCAAGAACGAGCATAACTGATCCTTCTACTGGCTTTGACTCAAATACAATACTTAGCAAATTTAGAGACGCCATTAATCTACAGTTGATTTGCCTTCAAGTGATCCAAGGGACCAACAAGTGTTTACATACGCAAGATCGAAAGTTACTTTGCTGTTGGCACTGGTTTATACAGGCTGCTTCTGACCTCAGACTCCAGGGTGGAAAAAATAAACTATAATAATGAAATTCCTTATAGGCAGGCAATGAACAAGAAGGGTTGGGAAAAACGACCGACATACACAACAATCATGTGCTAGTAAAAATTGACATCCAAAACACAATTCAAAAATAAAAACCACCCAAGCCACCGAACACTATCCCTCACACCACAAAGCCACTCTCGAGAACTGGCAGAGGAGGCATACACTATTTGACTCGCCCAATCTAATTTCTCATCTACTGAATTTTTAAACCCAACTAGTAAGAAAAACAAACGCAAAAGTCCCTAAACGCCCATACTAAGTGCCGGCAGACTACCACTCCATAAAGCCAACAAGCACTGGCTTGTCTGCGGAGGACAAACCAGCCGCTAACGTCACCCCTCAAGATACCATGCTAAAAGAACAGTCTAAAGAGCCTCTGACTGCGCTAACTAATTTCTTGTATAAACTCTGCAGATGATCAAAGCTTGTCATTCACTTTTCTCACCCCCACTGATTTCTCATCACAGGTCCGAGTGGGACTCCGATGAGGGATGAGCGGCGGGGCACTGAAACTTTTGCCTCCAACACCGCCGGTTAATACCCATTACATGTACTTATTGTGCAAAATCCTAAAGCCGTTATAACGGCTTGCTAATTGACTCCAATGCTCCTAAAAACAGCGTCGTAATCGTTCTGCTAGCGTCGTGTCTTCATATAAAATTTTTTCGATATTTTCTCTTATTCTATCACTTGATTCGTATTGTCTCGGTTAGTAGTCACACTTCTCTAGTCTTCTGATCCTCGTGTGTCAAGATCTTTTAGTCTTTGGGCTTTTCTGTCTTTAATATCAGGCTCCTAAGCTTGGCGTCATCAGCTCAACGAGGTTGTTTTCGTTTGCTCCTTCTTATGGCCCATCTAGGGCACCTAGTGTTGCTAAATTGTTTTTGGTTAATTCGCCTCTGATGGTTCTTATCTTAATAGCACGATCCAAGGGGCCGCGATTTCTCCGCAGGTCAGCGGGAGGTCGTGGTATGGTCTTTAATGCTGTTTGCTTCTGAAAAACTGGATTCTGCTTCTATTACATTATATTAATTCACCTGCTGATTGATTTAATTCTTTAAGTTTCCATGTTTGTAGTTGGTTGGTTATTGGTTGGGAGTTCCTGCATGTGTTTTGAAGTTAGCAACTGCCCCGCCCTTAATTTCGTCTAGCAATGCCAAGGCGATTTTGATCTTTCACACTGAGTCTATTCTAATTGAACCTACGGCTAAAACTTTGATGGGTCTGGTTTTAGGTTGTAAGCCGAAACAAGTTGCCCTGGATCGTTGTTACATACAAATGACCATCTTGTCATTCAAAATCATTTGGGTCTAGAAATTCCCCGGGAGGTTCTAGGCCTAAACTTTTGGTAAAGGCTTCCGACGGTACTTTCGGTAGTCACGCCCGCATTGTGGGCCGTTGACCGATGCTGTGTCAAAGGAGTCCTTTCATCCAGTTTCGTCCTCCAGGATCAAAAACATTCATAATCGTCTTCAACCTTCAATTCTCACATGTTTTTAAATAATTAACTTTTTATTTGATTTATAAAAAATGGCACAAGCTTATGCTCGATTCTTAACCCTATAGAAAGCTGAAAGAACCCCTGGCATGAAGGAAACAAACAAATTGTACTGTTCAAATAATCCATCTACTATGGACGCAGATCAAATTCTTACTGTTAGATTTTCCAGACTTGGAGCGAATATTTGAGTGTGCCAGGCTCTGCGCGACTTACTTACAAATAGCGCTCGAGATTCACAACAACCCAAGCAGAACGTTGGCCAGAATTTGGGACGCAATCGTTAAGAAAATTTCTGTAAAACTTTGAGGGCATAAGTGTGTACTTTAAACAATGCAGACATATTTTTAAACCTATTCTGAGCTATGGCTAACCGCGAAGAAAGGGAAATCTGGCGTTTTCAAGGAACTGGAATGAAGAAGCTCTAAAACTAGAATAGGCGCGCGAACGCGCCTCAGTCGCTAAAAGCAGCTAAAGGCTTAGCTATAAGTTTATGCGTAGGTAATCGCGTTTTTCCATTCCCCTAATTTTGAAGGTGTGTTAAAGCGCATGCACATACTTTCAAGGAGCATTACAAGACAGATTGTCATACTAACTAACTTGTTAATGAATACAACGTGTTATCAAATCAACAACAACACCAAGCAAGTACAGCATTTCCTGACAGCGCGTTAGAGTTTGAAGTGTTAGCAAAGTTAAATTAGCAAAGCTGATTGGGGGATCAATAGAAGTCAGAATTATCAATAGAATACAAAACGGCGTCAATCTTCGACATATCCTAAAAGCAGGGGCAGACGCTATATGGAATTTTAGTTTTTAGTGTCCACAGTAAGATCGCTTAAAGTATTTATTGCTGGTGAAGATGAAGAACCATTCGCAAGAGCATGTGAAAAGTTGTTTAATCCAATAATAAACGAAAGTGCAAACTGTACAATTGACCGGCAGATCCTAAACCAAATCTATGCTAGCGACTTAGACCTTATCTTCATTTTTGACGATATTAAGAAAGTGTTTGGGGTGGGAGGGCCGAAGTCCAACAGCAGACCCTGCTCTAAAGATCTGCACCGGTCACAGGGTAGGCGTGATGATTATTTTACATCAAAATATGGTTTTTATGGATTGACCTAAGGTCAACAGCGGATAATCAGTTGCATGGAAAGTGGGAGAGCGGTTTTAAAGACTAAACATTCAAATTGAAAAGAAAAAGAAGCCGATAAACCACTAATGTACATTGTTTTTATTAATTGATGCACAAGCTGCATATTGGGATAGCAATTAGACTTTGTAGAATACTAAATTATTTTTCATTTTATAAAAAGCAATGTCTGTTCATGGGTTATCCAAATGTGCCTACACGCCGCCAATAGAAGAGATAGAAGGCAATTCTTCTGCTGTTATAGAAACCCCTGGAAGTAAAAACCTTCAGATTAACAAAAATACACAAATGCTACAAAAACTAAGCAGGACCGTCAAAATTACAGCAAAACCAAACGAAGGTATTCTGCTGCCTTAATGCCGTTACAATGTTAACACTGGAACAATCGACTATAAGCGTCTATCAGTCAGGACGAGTGTAGGCCTCTAGCAACAGGCCTAGGTGCACCCCAGCTTTAACCTCTAGGCGGTTTCTTTAAGCTCGCGGTCTGTGTTCCCATTAGCTGTAAGTGCTGCCTACAAAAAAATAAAAACTAAACTCCCAAAAGCACACACGATGTTCAACCTAAAACGGCAAACTTAGCTCCGTTCAAAAAAAACTGCCCATAAAATAATAGCGCTAGCTGACTCAAACTCACGGATGACGAATTTAATCGTTTACCACAGGCCGATTTTGATGACTACAAAAGACAAAATTTGATCTTCAAAGAAGGCGAGGCAAGGTTTTTCTCAACACCAACCACCGACAATAAAAAAGGAATGCTTAAAAAAGTAAACGAGACCATTAAACCTTTTTTCGAAACAGCTCACAGTACAACACCAATAGGTGTTTATACTTTAAGTTTATGAGTCCAACGCAAAAAGACCGCGATATTGATTCTGATTAAGTATTTTTTTTTTAATTTAAATAATATTTGAGTTAGAAAAGAGACCAACATGGCTAAGATATACTGAAGGACAAACATTTTGTTGAAGATTGCAAGAAAATTTATCAAGACACTAGGAATGATATTGAATGTAGAAGTCATTGACCCGACAAACTACAGGCATAGTGTTGCTCATTGCAAGTTCTCAAGTTCCAAGTAAACTAACAATAGTCCCCCCCCCAGTTAAAGTAATGTTTAGCTTTTTTTATTCACTATGTAACAATAAATGAAGAAAATCTAGAAGTCTGGGTCTCAACAAACAGCAACTAGTCCTTTCTCGTAATGACTTAACACCCCGGTTGGGCAGACGAAACTGCTTACACACAGTTTTTGACGCTGCTGCTGAAGAAGCCAAAATTGAGAGGGCGCTGTTGTCAGAGGGCGAAGTCCTAGAGATCAATTAAAACCCGTCTAAATAATGCACCGGTGTTATGGCAAGTCTCACATTCCACTACCTCCAGCATTAGTCGCAAAAAAAGCAGTTCGATACATAAAGAAACAGACAACAAAGGTTGATGTGTGGTTCATGCAAGCTGCATTAAACGGCCCGCAACAAACCAGAGAGAGTGTCCTAATCTAGCCAACCCTTACATCAAGGAGCTTAACTTTATGGAATATCCTTTCCCTTAGCGTGGCTTTCTATTGATCAGTTAAGACCTAAAAAACAAACCCATAACTGTTAATGTCTACACATAGGGATGAAAACAGATTGGGCGCCAATTAAAAGAGGCCTCACCTAAAACCCAAACCGAACACAGTCCAACGAGTGGCGCCGGAGCCCAGACAAAAATCATGTTTGACTTACAATAAGGTTTCACCAGCGGGGCTGTGCCGCATTACACATTGATAACGCACAATGTAATTAATTGGCCCATACGTCAAAGCATAAAAATAACAAGAATTCGGCAGAAAATGTTTAACAAGAATAGCCATCTGTTCAAGCCGCAAGCGACTAAGAAACAATTGTAAAAGTGCTTAACTGTAGACAGATCTGTACACGCCCCCCCAGATCGTAAAGTTAGTTTTAAAGACTGGAAACGGCTGCAAACAAGTCCATACGTATTTACGCAGACTTCGAGTCGCTTATGGTTCCTTATGAAGGCCAGCACCACAAAAACTTCGAAAAACAGTCTTAATAAGTAATCATGCAGATTTGTTCATTTGCCTTCATTATTGTTGAGGTCGATGCGTTTATTCTGAAACCAGAATTATATAACAGATGCTTCAGAAAACATTCTTAAAACGGCATGCATGAAAAGTGCGCACTGACTTGTCTAATAATCTGAATTTATCTGAAACATAATGACCGTGCCTGAAGACCAACAACAGAGGACTCAGCCGCACATTGTTGGATTTGCGGTTTAGAGCTAACGCCCCAAGAGTGTAACCCCACGTAAAAGACCATGAAAATCACAGGAGGGGGAAGGTTTAGAGGTCACGCATAACAAATGCAATCTTCAACTAAATTTGATCCAAAGACATGGAACTGCCTTATTCTTTACAACTGCGAGGTTATACGCTCACCTTATAATGCAAGCATAAACAAGCGCCTTCAGGGTAGCATGCATTGCACAGTCAGCAAAAAGTACATTGTTTCATTCTTGTAAAGAACATTCTTTCTACGACCTATGCAGCACAGGATGGGTTCATTAGAGTCACTGGCTAATGTCCTTATAGTCCTGCCCCGATAACAGAAGATTATTTTGACCCTACTCTTCGTTAGAACGGGTGTTTTACAACCCTTAAGATAAAAAGTACTTGAACAGTTGGGGGAAAGGTTTTGATGACGATACACTTCCGCCTAAAAGGCGCGTTCTGCTCTAGCTTAGAGGAAAGGACATCAGCGATCTCCGATTACCAACATGCTCAAGCTCGTGGCAGAAGTTAGATTGTAAAACATGGCGAGACTATCATGACTCCTACTTGATGGCAGATGTATGTTTGGTTGGCGGACGTCTGGAAAATTATAGAAAAACCTGCAAGAATCTACAGTTTTAATCCTGCGCATTATATTTCTGCAAACCCATATTGGACGCTATCTTTAAAGTTTACTGGAGTACTGAATGATTTATTTGAGTCAGATTTACCAATTGATTCTGATGAATTGAAAACCGTAGGCGGGGGGAATTAGTATGGCGTGGCGCATCATTACTGATAAAGCAAACAACAAATACTTGGATCATTTTAGAGCCGAGTAAAGGTCTAACTATCCATGATGTAGATGCAAAACAATCTTGTATGGAGTGGGCTATGGGCGCAATCGCTTCCAATACGCACTTTAAAATGTACACAGAGTACAATAATATATCAAAAGGCATTAAAGTGGTTGGGCATTTAACGCCTGAATCAACAGCGTGGTTTCCATATCTAGAAGTTTGACTTAGCATAATCCTAATGAACTCCATGAACTGTGCATAATGACTATCCATTACAGCAGCAGAAAGTCTAAAGAACTATCCATGAGAGCCGCCTTAAACGGGTGCCTCATTTCGGGCAAAAAAAATTATGCTGGCAGTACAGACTTCTAAACAATTTTATTTTATGACATGGTTTGGAAGTGACAGCTTCCATCGCATAATTGCTTTTTTGATCAAGACAGTTCATGAAGCCATAATCATGGAAGAACACTGATCTCGAACTAAATCCACAGATGCTTCAGAAAATGAACTTTTCAAGTTGATAACAACAGCTGTTTGGAAAGACTATGGAGAACCGCACAAGCGCAAAGATGTCAATTAGCACCAAAGAGAACGAAAGCAATTATAGCTAACTTCAAAACCTAATTATCAGGACTTCAGAAGATTTTCATATCACTTTGTGGCATAAGGATGAAAAAAAAGAAAGCCAAATTAGACCAAGCCTGAATTTATTGGTTTACTGTTTTAGAATTATCAAAGCTTTTGATGTTAGAGTTTCTTTAGGACTACTTTAAGTAAAAGCCCTCGTATCCTATCCAAGTACTTTACACAGATACTGACAGTTTGTTATAGATCTCCTACTGACAACATCTATAAAGACGGAACCGAAGTACTAAAGGTCATGCGGGAATGGAATGATACATCGATTACCCTAAAGGAGGCCCTTTGCATTCAATTACGAATAAGAAGTTCTTAGGTAAAGATGGAAGGAGAATTATCTGAAAGGGATCAAGGAGTATGTGGGGTTTAAGGTCAAAAAAGTACAGTAGTTCGAGCCAGGCGAAAATCATTTAAGAAAGCAAAAAGGAATATCTCCGCAGTGTTGTGCAGTCATACATATCGCATGACAAACTATACAAAGAAGCATGGGTTGGCAATAAGACTTTTCATCAGACAACGTAAAACTACGATCTAATCTACATGAGAATCAAACACAACGGGTGTAACAAAGAAGTCATTAGATAGAACAAACACCAAAACGGGTGTTTTGTTAATCCAGAGTTTTCATAATGCAATTGGGCACTGGAGAACCGCTAAACAGGGGTTTTATTTTTTCATCAACTTTTAGTATAAGACAATCAAGCTTCAGTCCAATTCATTTAAAATCTTTTCTCAGTTTGCTTGAACAAGTTGAATTTTTTTTATTATTTCAAGATATTCTTTTCCCCAATTTGGGGGTTTAGTTGTAGATCTGGATGAGTTAGCATGCATGGATTAATCCTCGAAAATGTGTTCCCTTAATAGCATTAACAACCCTGAAATGATTCCCGTATCATTTTCAAGGCTCTCCCGTGACCATTCTGGTGTCGACTCCTCTGACTCCATGGAAATCCAAAATATTTACGTAAAGTAATTCTAAAGCGGAACAGTGGTCTGGTGGGATTATCTGCAGTTCTTCTTCTTTCACAAAAGATCTTTGAGGAGCTGGTGTTTTGTTGAGTATGTTCCTCGTAAATAAATACACGGGCGGATTCATATTTACAATTCGTTTTATTTCAGATGGTCAACCACGCCTAACTGGCTCGGGTGCCCTGATGCGAGGTCCCCTTCTGCTTCTCCGGTAAATAAAGTACCTTAGACTGTCTACCCAAAGGGTAAAGTTTGCCGATGAAGCGCACCTTCAGCAACTAGTTATCGTTTTGTTCCTTTGTGATTGCTTGTACTGGTTTTAGCCCTTTAAAGTCTTCATTTTTCATTGCGGCGCAAAACTGAGGGCAGTCCGTTCTAACCCATTCTGCGTTGCGAGAAGTGTCAACAGCTCTCTAGGAGACTGGGAGGAAAAAAGTCTTTCGGCTAAACTGTTTGTTAAGTTGTTGCACTAAAGCCTGTGAGCGGTAACTCCCGGAAGGCCTCTTCTAATAGTAACTCGTGTTTTAAATCAATAATGTGATTCACTTGACCTTAAATTCTTTTCCAGCCATCGACTTGAATCATGCGAGGATTAAGTTAAAGGGCCTCGTTGAATATATCAGTGTATCAACAGCTACAGCAGAGGCACTCTTTTGTGTTAATGGTTCCGCATCTGTTGTATCGTGAAGCTATGTCAATGTCGTTGAGTGCGTACTTAAATCTTTTTCGTCTAATCCTATCAGAGGGTAAATAGAAAGATCCATATGATGGGCCGGTTTGAGTTTGGTTCACAAAGTGGCGGTCTCGGTATTCGTCTAGGGGCAAGGTAAATAAATTTGCCATATTGCTTGTTTAGATAACCCATTTTCCTTTGCTGGTTGTTCACGTGACTCCTGCCGCTTGGCTTAGCTTTTGTATTGCTGCGAACCCTTCCAATATCCCTTTGGGCAAGAAGAGATGTTGGCCATTTTTTGAATTCAGCCAATAATTATGTGCTACAAAATACACGACGGTCAGACCAACGACAATAAACCCGATTCTTGCATCTTTGGTTTTCTTCTGATGGTTGATAAAAGCCACTGAAGTTGGTGGTGGCAATGGCGGACTGGTTGGCCTGTTACTAATAAGATTCTTTTAATTCGTGGTCAACATTTTGAAATGTGTTGCTGCAGCCCATGTTCTTCTGGGTTTCATTAAGAGAAATCGAACTGGCTCAAGAGTCCTCTGCCTTTTCATAGCGTCTTGTGCAGCTGCTAGTTGCTCCATAGCTTTGTTATGTCTTTTTCTCTCGCCTGCATCCCGCATGTTGACTAAATGCAAAATTACTGCCGCTAAAAGCAAGTTCATTCACCACAGCGCCGCCTAATCATTATTGCGAGTGAAGCCATTTTTTTATAAATGTATTTTTGATTTCTTACAGATTTTTATGCCTGGAATATTCCTTGCTTGACTAGAAAATCTTTCGTGTTCAACCGAAGATGCAATGATAGCAATCAGCTTTGCTGAATCCTCAAAGTCTAGGTTGCCAAGAGCTGCTGTTTAAAAGTCTTAGACAAGCTTTTACCAAGCATTGATTTCCTACACTAGGCCCAAGAACAGCCAGAAGTATACAAGGTTGGACAACAGTTTTTTTTCGGTGCTCATTTTAGAAAAGAAGATAATAATTATAATTTTAATAAAAACCAATGAACATGATGATCTACTACAGCTACAAGGCGGCCTAAACCTCCCTGAACTTTATAATGACCAAGTTGAAAGGAGCAAGCTAATTAGGCTTAAAAAGGAAAAAGTGCCTGTATTCGTTGGGCAGCATGTGGAAAACAAAACAGTTCCTCGAACTGAATTCAGCATAGAACAATTCAACCGATGTCGCCGCAAGACATTTAATAAAGTATCATAACAGGTATGAAGCGCAGCTGGGTCGAGAGAATGGTAAAAAGTTGGGGCAAACGCTCTTAGTTTGTACACTAAACTAGTCAGGAGATTTGCGCCCATTGAATTCTGAACAAATCTTACGTATGATTTAAACGCAAGATCCAGTTGTAACAAAGACATATATTAGAAGTCGCTCTGTAAGGCTGTGATTTATATACAGAATTGGAACATGTTATCGCCATTAATCAAATGGATTAATAACTTTTAATCATATAGATGTTATTTCCCTTCAGAAATGAACGGCTAGAAAAGCATACAGAACCTAATCAGTGGAGAAAAGTAACCAAGCCAGAAAATCACAGACAACACTGAACAAGTGGGGACTAGTGAAAAGAATCCTCATCCCGGAGTGTTATAGCAGAAAAAATTAGCAAGATGTAACAGACAAAAAAAATTTATGTTACAGATAATATAACCATCATGAAACCAGAACGCGCCGCCAAGCACCAGAACAAGTTGAATTCAATGCGCCGCTATAAAAACTCCATGTTATACAAGACCTACAGCACCAAATCTTCATGAATATTGAACTTAAAACTGTGGCCAATTTTTGGCGCCATTGCTGCTGTTGGGGCGGTTATTACGTTATACAATATTAAACAACGCAGGCAAAAACAAGAGCCCAAAAAACTCTCCACCACTTAAATACAGTACCGAACACTACTGCATGCCAAAACCGCCAATAACAAAGTCTCATTTTGGTCCTTTAGAATGGAATAATATTCTTAAGAAGTCTTAATTTTAAAGTTTTTTTAATAAAAATAAGATCATGGCGTATATAAAAATGAAGGTGTCAATAAAGAAAGACCTAAGTCTAAAAAAACATTTCCATAGACCAGAATGGTAATCAATGCGGTGGCCTTCGTTCAAGACCTTCATTACGATCTATGCAGAGAACGCTGAGCAAGACAATCTCCTCAACGATGACGCTTTTTTGAGGCGTGGTGTGTACTATATTAGGCATTTGCTAGTTAAGATAAAAAACAGAGATCTTAGGTTAAACTTTAAAGTAAGAACTTGAGGATAAATTGAGAAACAACGTGATTAAAAACTTGCCTAAGAACTTGCCTAAGAACATGAATACTTGAGGATACTTGTAAAAGACCTTGAGAATACCTTAAGTAAGAAACGTGAATGACGTGAGAATTACTTAAGTAAGAACTTGTGAATGACTGAGATGACTTGCGAATACTTGAGGATGACTTGAGAATTACTTAAGTACGAACTTGTGAATGACTTGAGGAATGACTTGTGAATGACTTAGAAGACTTAGGAGACTTGTGAATGACTTGAAAATGACTTAAGTAAGAACTATTGGATGAACTTGAGTGTCATGCGTGGGTGGGGTGGGGGTGGGGGACGTGCGGGCGTGGGTGGGGGGACGTGCATGCGTGGGGCTGGATCAAACAAACAACAAACACAAACAAACAACAAACCACACAATAACATCCAGGGGTGGGGGTGGGGGAACGTGCTGGATTTTATCAAAAATATAACTCAGTATTAACAGACTGTAAGAGAACAGTTAAGACTGTAGTGTTTATTTCGCATAAAAGACAGAGACTCTTTGAAGAATGATTGCGCGAAAAGGAATGTTATTGAAAAACGAAGAAAAACACAAGGCTTAAGCAAAACTGAAATCTGAAAAGTTTAGTAAATTAGTATTGAAAACGGATAACCCCTACACAGTATGTTTGGTTTGTAGGGTCGTTATTTTTTTATAACTTGGCAGAGAACAAGAATAGGCGCTTTAGGTCTCTTGCCGCCCAAAAATGTGGTGGAGTAGCAAGTGAGTCTGAAGCCCCTATTCCGGTTCTCTCCTGGACTGATCGTTGCAGTCTTCCCGATTCCCTGGAGGGGCGGTGTGGGGTGAAGCCCCCATTGTCCCTCTTAAAAGACTTCTTTTTTGATCAGTGACATTTCTCCTACCTGATGAAAGTTCTGATTACCCCAAGCTCTGCAAACAATGCCCCATCCCTGAGGATGGAGAAGCAGGGTTCCGTCCTGCACTCTGCCTTTGTATTGATCTGCGGGCAGCACGTAGCTCCCCTTCACCAATGGGATATAGCTGCCGATGAGAATGAACCGTTAAGGAAAACAGCATAATATGTTTCTACAGATCGCTAATGGGGATTCCGTTTATGTCCATTATACAGTGTTGCCTAAATTGCGTTTTGTTGTAAGGAAGAGTGAGAGTGGTTCATGAAGGAGAGAGTCTGTTGCCTATGAAATACATAATCAATCTCAGTTGGATGGGAACAAAATGAAAGTATTATTAACTGATTATGTTCTGTATGTGGACAATTTTGTCTTCCAAATGTCTTGTTAGGTTAGCGGCGAAATAAGCAACTCATGATTGTAAAAGGGACTGTAAATGTGTTTGGTTATTGTTCTGTGGGTGTGGGTGTGTAGTGTGGTGTGTGTGGAGTTGGGTTCATCTTCACATCTGTTCACTGAAAGTGATATTGGAGGGGAAGGGGGAAAGAAGATGGAAATGGAGTGGTGTAAGGGGAGGGGAGGAGGGCACACTGAAGAGGAAGGGAGCTGTAGGCGTAGTTAAGTGTCTGTGTTAGGTGCATGGTTTGTTCATGAGAGCCTGTGTATGTGGGTGTTTGTCTGTGGTGTGTGTTACATGCCTTGTTCTATAAGCAGTTATAAAATGGGAGTAAATGGAATGTAGTATATGCAAAAATTTTCCTTAACCAAGTGTTTCAAGAAGCACAGGGATAAGATGTGTTCATTTTTTTTCAGAAAAGGTTGTTTCAGTATTTACTGTTCATACCACAAATGCAGGAAATATGTTCAGTGTGCGGAGGTTTGAACATGATTTTCAATCAAGACATGAGGATGAGTATTTTCTTGCCTGTTGTTTTTTTTTGATTTCTGTTTTTTTATGTCACAGATTTAGAAAATTTCTGCAATGAGTGTCAATATTTTTTTTCAAGGGTTTTGGAACAGCAATCCAAGCAATAGTGTACTAAAGCTTAATAGTTTTCTGTACTGGACGTCCAAACATACGCTGGTCTAATTCTGAACACTTCGTTGACACCCCTGTCGCTGGCTCCTGTTATAGTTTTTTCTTTGAAGTAAATAGAACAGTAAAAATGGCCCCAGCAAAAGGTATCTCTTGTATTATGTGGCGATGAGAGTATGAATTAAAATGGCCAAGTTTGATGATCCTTTCATGTCTTTCGATTGCAGTGCTTGAAGAACTGATCTAGAATCAACCAGAAAAGGATTTGGAGTATATGTTTTGTGGGGAAACCAGAGACATGAGCGATGAATGAGAGGCCTAAAGATTGATATGATTGTTCCAAGAAGATCAATTTTTTCAGTCAGTTTCCAGTCCAGATTATTGAAAATGCTGGAACCTGCTTGTTTACCCTATGCAATCCCCCCCCACCCCCCCCCCCTGAAAAGCATAGGTGTAGCAGCGGTTGAACGTAGTTTAAAGTTGTAGGATCACAGTAATAAAGATGACTGGAATCACTCAACAGCTTCAATAAGACAAAGCGAACCCATGATACAGAAATAGTCAAGAAGGAAGGAACGGTGTTGGGGAGAAGATGAGAGGGAGTCAGAAAAGAAACGGGAGGCAGCGACGGCAAATGGAAACATTTTTTTCCATTAAAGGGTGTACAGAGTGCTTGGATCAGTTGATGTCAAGGCCGTGTAGTTCACCACATGTATGGCAGAGAACCAGACAGTAAGGGGAGGGGGGGGGGGGGGGAGTAGAGACTGGAACTGTGAGATGGTAATCTGTTCCCTAAAATAGCTTCCTTACACACTTGGTCCTTACTCATCGCTTATTCAGTAGGTGTTGTGGTGTGTGTAGTAAGGAGAAGGAGAAACGCAGCTGAACTACAGTGAGGGGTGATGCATGCCTTTGGATGCATCCATGTGCGTGTAAGTAGCCGCAAACCAAACCCCACATTTGGATGAGAGCAAATAGAGAGAAGGAAAGATGATATTTTCATGTTCTTTTAAACCCTTTTTTTAACCCATTCAAACGAGTTTACAGCCACCACAGCCTCTCCTGTCGGACATGGTTTAAACAGATCTGCATTTTACTGAAGGTTTCAAGTTCTTCCTCCAAAAGAAATTTGTCCTCAGCATATTTAGAAAGTTCATGTAATTAATTTCAGTTGTGACAACACCGACATTTTTATTCTTTGCATAAATCCGTTTGAGAATGTTTAAGCAGGAAAAAAATGTTAATATCATCCAAATGTAATTCAGCCAAATTTAACTCCTGTAAGGAAGAAAGTTTCGGTATAGATTACCACCCCGTTCCTAGCAGTAAATACAAATTCATGAGCAGATAAACCAGTTTGAGTAAACGTGCTGCTTCGCTTAAATGGCTGTTTGGGCACAGACTGACGTCAGTCAGGCCCCAACAGAATTCAGTGTTAGGGAGAGTGAGTGAAGCATTTGCAGATCAGTCACATCTTTATTGTCAACATGAATTGTTGTGGGTTATTATTTTTTGTCCCCATATGCAATCTGTTGCGCATGGCAATAACATCATTCATAGCGACCTGATAGCGGAAAATGTCTTCTAAACGCCAATCCACGCTGGATCAAGTGGGAGACTTTTGCTTCAGGCACTTTTGCCTCCATGGACCAGACGCTCAAACACCTTCTGCGATCTCCACCATACGCCGCGCCAGAACTGTTCAAGAGGAAAGTTACTTTGGCCGCTATGTTGATGTGTGGCCAGGGGTATCATGCGTTATTTCATGGTGACGCGGGGTCAGGCCATTCCGAGCAGCAACAGTCGCCAAGTTGAAAAAGTGCATCCTGGGATGGAAGCTACATTATTCCTGTTATAACGCTCAACAGTTTGCCAGTTTTTAATTCGCAGTATTCTGAAACCATTCCGCAGATCGGTTCACGCTGGAATAAATCCACGCTGTGAACTGGCTGGAGGGGGAGATATTTCCTCGAGAGCTGCATTCCTACACAGAAACCCAGTCATTCCAACCTGCACACCGCCTCCCGAGGAGAGAAAGAGCCAGGGTCATTTTGAATGACCTGGGTATCACGGACGATCACTTGCGAAAGCTGAGCACGAAAGATTCACCCACGAAACAGTATACGGGCACGTACCTGGATTTGGTCCGTCACCGAGTGCAGAAAAAACATTCCGTCTGCCGGACGTCGCGCAGGACTCGGTGATGAGGGACTACAATCTGAATCTGCAACTCACCGGTACCTCCTGCTGCTAAAACAGATCCAAGTTTGTGGCATTTTGTGACGCACAATAGTGAAGATATTGTGGGATGCTTGTTACAGTTGTTTTGAGAGCTCTTTGGCGTGTGTGTTGTGTGTGGGTGCCTGGAGAAGAAGGAGAAAGACTGCTGAGTCAGCTCCACTAAAGCCATGTGAATTATGATTATTTCTTGTCACATTGATGCCAGCTGTCAGTCCCATGCCCACTATGAAGCCATGGAGGCATCCCATTAAGGTAAATTATATTTCTTGTTCACATTGATGCCAGCTGTCAGTCAGCCCACTATCAGAAGCCATGGTGACATTAGTGATTATTTCTTTTTTTTTTTTTTTTTTTTTTTTTTTGCTGTCCCAACGTCTGCGCCACCTCAGAGGCGGTGCACCCACACCGCTCATTCCGACACCCCGTCCACAGCCATAGCCCGGCTGGCCCCGCCGCAGCCCCGGCACCAGCAATCCACAGGGAGCAGTCAATGTCAAGTTGTCAAGAGGCAACCCACCGGAGGAGACACTGCACTGCTGCCGAGTCACTTCGGTGGTGTTCAGTGGCGCCTGTTCTGATCTAACATACGCAGGATACCACCTACTAAGCCCCCTACTGACGACAATAATTGCTTAGTCGCGGCCGGCGTGAGTGAGCTCCCCCTCCGGAGGGCGCCACCACGTCCGTCCAACGACAGCCCCCATGGACTCTCCGATACCGGTGACCCCGACGGAAGCAAACCAAGGCCACAGACGTGGAGAGGACATCGAAATTGAGGTCACCATGAGAGCAGGGCATGAAGGGCCACAGAATTTGAGACATTTTTTTTTAATGCTGATCAATGGGAATGAGGATGATTAAGATGATGCTACGGATTTCCATTTCGGTCGGAGACTACATGACAGGGCTGTATTCTACGCTTCCTTTCATAATATATCCTGCGTGAACCAGGCCCGAGAGATACATGCACCTGCAGTGTTGGTCAGGAAATTTGAGCAACACTCTCAGAAACGCATCCATTAAGTGGATGAAACTCGACTGTGTGGTCCCAGTCTTCCCAACTGAGTCCGCAGCAAACTCAACTCTGGGTAGGAGCCGGTCGGGGCAGAAAAAACCCACATGCCTCTGATGGGATTCGAACCCACGACCTCCCAGCCTGGAAATCCGCGACGCTAACCACTTCGCCACGGCGGCTGGTCCAGTGATTATTTCTTGTTCACATTGATGCCAGCTGTCAGTCAGCCCACTATGAAGCCATGGTGACATTAGTGATTATTTCTTGTTCACATTGATGCCAGCTGTCAGTCAGCCCACCATGAAGCCATGGTGACATTAGTGATTATTTCTTGTCCACATTGATGCCAGCTGTCAGTCAGCCCACTATGAAGCCATGGTGACATTAGTGATTATTTTTTGTTCACATTGATGCCAGCTGTCAGTCAGCCCACTATGAAGCCATGGTGACATTAGTGATTATTTCTTGTTCACATTGATGCCAGCTGTCAGTCAGCCCACTATGAAGCCATGGTGACATTAGTGATTATTTCTTGTTCACATTGATGCCAGCTGTCAGTCAGCCCACTATGAAGCCATGGTGACATTAGTGATTATTTCTTGTCACATTGATGCCAGCTGTCAGTCAGCCCACTATGAAGCCATGGTGACATTAGTGATTATTTCTTGTCCACATTGATGCTAGCTGTCAGTCAGCCCACTATGAAGCCATGGTGACATTAGTGATTATTTCTTGTCCACATTGATGCCAGCTGTCAGTCAGCCCACTATGAAGCCATGGTGACATTAGTGATTATTTCTTGTCCACATTGATGCCAGCTGTCAGTCAGCCCACTATGAAGCCATGTGACATTAGTGATTATTTCTTGTCCACATTGATGCCAGCTGTCAGTCAGCCCACTATGAAGCCATGGTGACATTAGTGATTATTTCTTGTCCACATTGATGCCAGCTGTCAGTCAGCCCACTATGAAGCCATGGTGACATTAGTGATTATTTCTTGTTCACATTGATGCCAGCTGTCAGTCAGCCCACTATGAAGCCATGGTGACATTAGTGATTATTTCTTGTTCACATTGATGCCAGCTGTCAGTCAGCCCACTATGAAGCCATGGTGACATTAGTGATTATTTCTTGTCCACATTGATGCCAGCTGTCAGTCAGCCCACTATGAAGCCATGGTGACATTAGTGATTATTTCTTGTCCACATTGATGCCAGCTGTGGGTCAAAGCATCAGGTGGACTGTCTGTGTCAGTGGAGGATGTGATAGCTGCTGGCTTCTGAGAGAGTGTGCTCTCTTTGACTGGCTCTGCAACAAAAGAGTAATTGTCGATCACCGAAGATTCTGTCACCAGTGTCTTGTGCATATGGGAAAAGAACAAGCCCCACTGAACACCAAGTGATTCAGCAGCAGTGCAGTGTCACCTCTGGTGGACCTCATGGCCTCTTGATAACTAAGTGTTCTGTGGACTGCTGGCGCTATGGCAGGGACAGAATGATCTGGCGCTATGGCAGGGACAGAATGATCTGGTGTGGTTGTGTCAGGGGAAGAAGATAGAATGAGTGGCCTCTTGATTACTAAGTGATCTGTGGACTGCTGGCGCTGTGGCAGGGACAGAATGATCTGGCGCTATGGCAGGGACAGAATGATCTGGCGCTATGGCAGGGACAGAATGATCTGGTGTGGTTGTGTCAGGGGAAGAAGATAGAATGAGTGGCCTGAAAGTAATGTCAGCGAGAGAACCGGAAGACAAGGCCAACGGAAACCTACAGACGCCTAGCCAGCATCTGAACCACCAAGCAGCTTCTTGCCTACTTGCTAACCTACCCACCCCACCGATCAGCCAGCTTGTCTAACCAAACCAAACCCTGTGGGCTGTATGGCCATGTTTTCTTTTTCTGCATGTTTTTGTGTACGTCATGTTTAATGTTCTTTACTTTTTCCATTACCCTGTATTGACCATGTTTTCTTTTTGAATGTTTTTATATGCTGGTCATGCCACTCTCTATGTAAGGGTCTGTCTTGTATTGAAACAACCCTCAGGCTCAAGCTTAACATAAAGTCTGAAATTCTGAAGAAGTAGGATAACTGTGGGAAGACCATTTCTGATCAAGACTACTTTTGAATGGAATGCGTCATGTTACTTGAGAAACACCACATTGATCAACACAGAGTTTGAAGCATGTGTCATTTTATGAGAAGAAAATCATTATTGATCACAGCTTCTTGTGGAAGCATATGTCATGCCCCTTCAAAGAAGACCTGTACTGATCGTTGCAGCATTCCCGACTCTGGGGGCGTTGTGGTGTAGCCCCCATTGTCTCTTAAAAGACTTCTTTTTTGATCAGTGACATTCTCCTCCGGGGATGACAGTTCTGATTACCCTCAAGCTCTGGCAAATCAATGCCTCCCCTGAGGATGGGAGAGCAGGGTTCCGTCCTGCACTCTGCTTTGTATTGATCTGCGGCAGCACGGTTAGCTCCCTTCACCAATGGATATAGCTGCCGATGAGATGAACCGTTAAGGAAAACAGCATAAAATGTTTCTACAGGCTCGCTAATGGATTCCATTTTGTCATTATACAGTGTTGCCTGAAATTGCGTTTTGTTGTAAGGACAGAGGGAGGAGTGTCGTGAAGGAGAGAGTCTGATGCCTATGAAAGGTTACATAATCAATCTCAGTTGGATGGGAACAAAATGAAAGTATTTTATTGAACATGGTTATGTTCTTGTGGACAATTTTTTCCTTCCAAATGTCTTGTTAGGTTAGGGGCGAAATAGCAACTCTTGATTGTAAAAGGTACTGTAAATGTGTTAGTGTTATGTGTGTCTGTGGTGTGTGGGTGTTTTTAGTGTGTGTGTGTGTGTGTGTGTGTTTCATCTTTAACATCTGTTCACTGAAAGTGATATTGGAGGGGAAGGGGAGAAGGAAGGATGGAAATGGAGTGGTGTAAGGGAGGGAGGAGGGGCACACTGAAAGGAAGGGGAGCTGTAGGGCGTAGTGTATGTGTCTGTGTATGTGCATGGTTGTGCATGAAGCCTGTGTATGTGTGTGTTTGTCTGTGTGTGTGTGTACAGGACTTCTATAAGCAGTTTATAAAATGGGAGTAAATGAATGTGTATAATGCAAAAATTTCCTTAGCCAAGTGTTCAAGAAGCACAGGGATAAGATGTTTCATTTTGTTTCAGAAAAGGTGTGTTCAGTATTTACTGTTCATCCACAAATGCATGAAATATGTTCAGTGTGCTTAGTTTTGAAGGCAGTGATTTTCAATCAATACATGAGGGATAGTATTTTCTTGCTGTTGTTTTTCTGTTTTTTTATGTCACAGATTTAGAAAATTTCTGCAATGATTGTCATATTTTTTCAAGGTGTTTTGGAACAGCATCCAAGCATATGATTGTACTAAAGCTATAGTTTTCTTGTACTGGTAGTCAAACATGACGCTGGTCTAATTCTGAACACTTCTTTGCACCCCTGTTCGCTGCTCTGTTTATTTTTTTCTTTGAAGTAAATTGAACAGTAAAAGGACCCAGCAGAAAGTTATCCCCTGTATTATGTGGCGATGGAAGATGAATTAAATGGCCAATTTTGATGACCCTTTTTCATGTCTTACGATTGCAGTGCTTAAAGAACTGATCTAGAATCAACACAGAAAAGGATTTGGAGTATATGTTTTTGGAAACCAGAGACATGAGAGATGAAATGAGATGGCATAAAGATTGATATGATTGGTCCAAGAAGGATCAATTTTTCATTCAGTTTCCAGTCCAGATATTGAAAATGCTGAACCTGCTTTTTAACCTCTATGGCAGATCCCCCCCCCCCCCCCCCCCCCCCCCCCCCCCCCCCCCCTGTAGAAGCATAGTTGTAGCAGCTGTTGATGTAGTTAAAGTTTTTGGGTCACAGTAATAAAGATGACTGGAATCACTCAACACTTGCAATAATACAAAGGCGAACCCATGATACAGAATGAGTCAGAGGAAGGAAGGAAGGGGGTTGGGGATAAGATGGAGAGGGAGTCAGAAAAAGAAACGGGAGGCAGTGACAAAAGCGACTGCAGAATGTAAGACGATTTTTATTCCAGTTAATGAGGTGTGACAGAGTGCTTTATCAGTTGATGTCAAGCCGCGTAGTTCACACATGATGGCAGAGAAACAGACAGTAAGGGGAGGGGGGGGGGGGGGGGGGGGAGTAGAGACTGGAAACTGTGAGATGTAATCTGTTCCCTAAAATAGCTCCTTACACACTTGGTCCTTAATCATAGCTTATTCAGGTAGGTGTGGGTGGGTGTGTGTAAGGAGAAGGAGAAACTCAGGCTGACTACAGTGAGGGGTGTTGCATGCCTATGATGCATCATGTGCTTGTAGTAGCAGCAAACCAAACACCAACCCTGTTGGATGAGAGCAAATAGAGAGAAGAAAGATGGATATTTTAGATGTTCTTTAACCCTTTTAACCCTTCACGAGTTTACTGCCACACCAGCCTCTCCTGTCGACCTGTTTAAACTGATCTGCATTTTACTGAGAGGTTTCAAGTTCTTCCTCCAAAAGAAATTTGTCTCAGCATATTAGAATTTCATGTAATGTAATTTCAGTTTTGACAAGCTCCGACATTTTTATTCTTTGCATAAATCCGTTGAAAAATGTAAGCATGAAAACATGTTAATCATCCAAATTATTCAGCCAAATTTAGACTGCCTGTAAGGACGAAAGTTCTGTATATATTACACCCCTTTCCTAGCAGTTAAATACAAATTCATGAGCTGATAAACCAGTTTGAGTAAACGTGCTGCTTCGCTTAAATGCAGTTTGGGCACAGACTGACGTTCAGTCAGGGCCCCAACAGAATTCAGGTGTAGGGTAGAGTGAGTGAAGCATTTGCAGATCATTATCATCATTATTGTCAACATTATTTGTTGTGGTGTTATTATTTTTTGTCCATATGCTATCTGTTGCAGCATGGCAATAACATCATTCATAGAGACCTGAAAGCGGGAAAAAGTCTTCTACGCCAATCCACGCTGGATCAAGGTGGGAGACTTTGGCTTCAGCACCTTTGCCTCCATGGACCAGACGCTCAACACCTTCTGTGGATCTCCACCGTAACGCCGCGCCAGAACTGTTCAAAGATGAAAGTTACTTTGGCCGCTATGTTGATGTGTGGGCCATGGGGATCATGCTGTATTTCATGGTGACCGGGGTCCATGCCATTCCGAGCAGAAACAGTCGCCAAGTTGAAAAAGTGCATCCTGGATGGAAGCTACATTATTCCTGTATACGTCTCAGACAGTTGCCAGTTTTTAATTCGCAGTATTCTGAAACACATTCCGCAGGATCGGTTCACGCTGGAAGAAATCCAGCGCTGTGACTGGCTGGAGGGGGAGGAATTTCCTCGAGAGCTGCAGTCCTACAGCCAGAACCCCAGTCATTCCAACCTGCACACCGTCTCCGAGGAGGAGAAAGAAGCCAGGGTCATTTTGAATGACCTGGGTATCACGGACGATCACTTTCGAAAGCTGAGCACGAAAGATTCACGAAACAGTATTACGGGCACTTACCGGATTGTCCTTCACCGAGTGCAGAAAAAACATTCCGGTCTGCGGACGTCGCGCAGGACTCGGTGATGAGGGACTACAATCTGAATCTGCAGACTCACCGTTTACCTCCTGCTGCCAAACAGTCCAAGTTCTGTGTCATTTTGTGACGCACAGATAGGATTATATCGTGTGATGCTTGTTACAGTTGTTTTGAGAGCTCTTTGCGTGTGTGTGTGTGTGTGCTGGAGAATAAGGAGAAAAGACTGCTGGGGGAAACAGAGAAAAATGAGAAAGAATACTAGAGAGGGTAAGAGGAAGGAGAGATAATGCTGAAGAAAGAGTGAGTGAAAGAGAAAGAATAGATGTGGGGTTTTTTTCCTCCAAGTCTGAATATAAGAATGTCAGTGTGTGTAAATGTGTTTGTGTTGAGTGTGTAAGTGTGTATGATTGTGTGTGTGTGTGTGGTTGTGTGTGTGTGTGTGTGTGTGTGTGTGAATGAGAAGGAATTTTCATATAATGTAAATGAGAGAGAAAGAGAGAATATGCAGGAATTGTATTTCCATTTCCATAAGTGTGTGGTGTGGGGGAAGAAAGATTCAGAGAATGTATAATTTGTATGTATAGTTTGTGTGCATGTTTGTATAGTTTGTGTGCATGTTTGTATAGTTTGTGTGCATGTGTGTATAGTGGTCTGTATGTGTTAGCACATTTCTATGAAGTGAAAGAAAGAGAACCCAAATTTTCAGGCAACAAGAAAAGGAATATTAGTACAATACTATGGAATTGTCAATCAATTCGATATTGATTGCTGTTTTAAATATATAAACATTTGCTTTAATGGAAACTTGCTCGGTCTGTTGACACAAGGCCAGTGTGTACGTTGAATGACAATGCTGACAGTTTTCCTCACTTGCAATTATTGATTTATCTTTCTGTATCATCTGTAGCAATGTGCCGCTAACAGAGGCAGTTATGGTTAATGTGTCAGTATGCAGAACAGTATTTTACCCCATGATATCAAGGAAAGATCTCCAGGTGTTCACCTCAGAAACGTTGACTGAATTGTGTTGGTTCTACATTTCACCTTTAAGACAGATTGAAAACTCTGAGAGTGTTGTGCGATAGTTTAGGTCTGTGCCGTAATTACAAAATCTGAATAATATAATCCATCTCTAAGATGTGATAGACAAGTGTGTTTGCATATTAGTCGGCCGTAATACAATCTGAATATCATCCTAAGAGTGATAGACAAATGTGGTTCTATATTTAGCCTCTAAAGATATGAATGAGAAGTTTGGTCCTATATCTTACCTCTCAGCCATGAAAGAAATAATTTTGATACTATATTTTACCTCTAAGACACGAATGGAAACGTTGGGTGGTATGTTTTACCTATGAGTCATGAAAGAAGAAATTTGGTACCATATTTTATCTGTAAGACAAAAAAAGGGGGGGGGGAAAGGTACTGTATTTTACCTGAATGATATGAATGAAAAATCTCATTTCTGTATTTTATCTCTTTGATAAGGAAGAAATTTTTTAGTACGTTTTACTTTGAGATCATAAAAGACAAATTTTGATACCATATTGAGACATAAAAGACAACTTTTGATACTAAATCTGGCCTCTAGGATATGAATTAGAAATCTTGGTTTTTATTTTACCACACAGACAATGGTAATGTAAAAACTGCGGAGGTTTAGGACACCTTTAAGACGAGAATGAAAAAGCTTGGTACAATGTGTTGCAGTTTAGACATGTTAGACATGATTAAAAAAAATACTGGTACCATATTTTGCCTTGAGGGCAGGAGTGAAAAAGCACTTTTCTGTGGGATGCCGTAAATTACATGAAAAGTTCTGAGTGTGTGATGTAATTAGATTACCTGTAAGTGAAAAAGTTTCAGTGCATTTGGAGCTATGTTTTATATTCAAAGCATGAATGAAATATATCATAATATCATATATACAGGGCGGACTTTTCAGTATGAATGAAATATCTCCAGATAAAATACCAGGCAGACTTTTCATTATGAGTGAAATATCTCTAGATCATATACAAACTTTTTCTTTACTGGTGTGAATGAAAAATGTAATATTATTCAGGGCATCTTTTCCTCTTTGATGTGAATGAAAAATCTCTAAATGGTATCTAGGGTAGAATATATTTCCCAATTCAATGGAATGAAAAAGTTCTGAGTAGTATGTAGATTAGAGGTTTTCTTTTTTAGTTGTACAGTGTGGATGAAAATTTCCAGGTGGTATGTAGAGTAGAACATTTTTTTCCTCTATTGTATGGATGAAAAGTTTCTGGACGTATTTAGGTCAGAATTATTTCCTTGTATGATGGGATGAAAACCCTCCAGGTAGTATGTAAGGCAGATTTTTTTTTCATTGGAGAATGCAAATGAAAAACTTTCTGGTTAAAGCAGATGTTTTTTTTAAGGCAGATTTCTTTTTCTTAGGATGATGTATATGAAAATTTTCCTGGTTAGAGATGGGTTTTTTTCACCCCAGTATGGCATGAGAGGAAAATCTCCAGGTAGTGTGAATGTAAAAAATCTCGTTGCAATATGTAGGGAAGACCCCCCCCCCCCCCCCCCCCCCCCCCCCCCCACCATATGGTACAAAAAAAAAAAAAAAAAAAAAACGCCAAGTAGTATGTACAACAAACTTTTTTCCCCTGAGTAGTGCAATAAAAAAAATTTCTTGGTAGTACATAGGACAGGTTTGGTTTTTTTTTTCCCTTTTTGGTGTGAAGATGAAAATTTTCAAGTAGTCTGTAGGGCTTTTTTTTCTTCTGGTATGAACGAAAACTCTCCACATAATTGCTGTACAGAATTTTTCTCTATGGTGTCGAGAAAATCCCCAGACAGTATTTTGGACAGACATTTTCAGGGCTTCTGCTGGGGTGAAAATCTTTCCGGTCCCAGGGACCCCTTCATCAGATTTTTAAGGGGTCCCAGGCTAACATTAAGGGGTCCCAACACCACAATAAAAACAACAAAATATCCGTTAAAAAAAATTGCATCCCTGCACGTGCACTGCAATTGTCACAGACACATCGTCACAATAAAAACAACAAAATAAACATAAAAAATTGTATCCGTTCTTGATCTTGCTCCTCTGCTACGCTTTTTCGCTTTTGCGACGATGATTTCATTAACCACGCTTCGAGAGACATGTTGGAAACAAAGGCTTCGCGGAAATGCCTCTCTCCTGCCGGCAAAAGAAAAGCGTCATCGTGACATCACATGGCTCAAAGTAGGAAAATTGGGTCAACTGAAAACGAGGCTGTGGCCCAGCGTTAAGCTTAGTCAGTCAGCCTCAGCAGACGACAAAAGTGACCGACTTATGTTGTTAGGAGGCTGCCCTACTCGCTTTGTTACTGTTCTAACTTGAAAAGGGATGGGTTCGGTCCGAAGTGTAGCAGACCTACGATGTTACGGCACCCAACTTACGATGTTGAAGGCAGTCTTTTCTCACTTTATGTCTGACTTCACCAAAATTTGAAGGGGTCCCTGGGGACCCTTACACGGAATCCAGTGCGTCCCGTAGAGGTTTTAATGGTACTGTACGCAATTTTTGGCGTTTTCAGAAGCCTGATTTTACCCACTATGTATGATGAAAAAATATCCAGGCAGACATTTTTTCCTAGAAGTGTGTTGAAAAACATGTTGGGAAGTATGTTAGAGCAAACTTTTACCCACTGTGCATGTTCAGCACACTTTTTTTCCACTTTAAGGTGAATGAACAAATATTTGAGTTGTATGTTGAGCAGACTTTTGTCTCCTAAGTGAGTGATGAAATATTATTGGTAACACATTAGGCAGACTTCCCTCCCACTTAGGTATGAATAATTATTTTAAAATTTTTTAAATCTCTGCGTAGTAAGCTGGTCAGACTTTTTATCCACTAAGATGTGAATGAAAAATCTTTGAGTAGTATGCTGGGCAGACCTTTTTCCAAGCAAGGTGTGAATGAAAGTTTCCAGGTAGCATATTAAACAACAGTGGTTCTAGAACAAGTGGTTATAACTTATTGAAAACAAGGCTGAATTGCAATAGGTTGCTGATGAAGTCTGACGATATCTGAGCCAACACAAGCATGGTCTTGATCAAGGCTCATGGTACACTGCTGTAAAGTCAAAATGGTCGACCATTTTATTCCTAAGGGTTAATAACCACAGGCAATGGACTGCAGTCACCTGGAAAAAATTGCTGCTCTGTGATGAATTTAAGCCTAATGAAATTCGTTCAACGTCTCTCGATCCAGTCAGTGGACTTGTACTCAGTCACCTGGTAGTAATATGTCCTCCCCTGTATTGTGATTGAATAACCATGGTTGGATAGCCAAACCAAGAGAAATATTACCAGTCAGTGGACTTGTACTCAGTCACCTGGTAGTAATGTGTCCTCCCCTGTATTGTGATTGAATAACCATGGTTGGATAGCCAAACCAAGAGAAATATTACCAGTCAGTGCGAGCACGGGCAGAGTGTTTCACACTCAGATGTCTTTGGTGCAAGATCTGCTGTGGTAACTGCCGTATGTTTTGTCCATACAAATACGTTGATAAGCTTCATTAGAATGCCCATGGGCAGTAAACAAGTGGGGTAACTTTTGCTCCCATAAGAAAACTAACACAGAGTAACTTTTATTCAAGACTGGCACAGCCTTTTAAACTTGAATAAAGTCAGACAAATACAAGAAAGGATCATGTTGCTTATAGCCCAGCCGACCGCAAAGGGCCACATCAGGGCTGTCACCACGTTAAAATCAACTCACAAGTCATTCATTCACACAATTCTTTAAAATACATCGAAAAACCATCCGAAAGTTTGTTAAAAAATCTTTCCACTAGACAAATACAAAGACGGACAATCTAATAGTGGGGGGAAAAACAAGTGCAGGCCAGCAACTCAACTGTCTTCATAGTAATGACTTGGCAAAGATTTGGACTTTAGGGGGGAGGGGGAGGAGGGGGGGGGGGGTTAAAGATGGAGAAACTGGGAACATGAAATTAAGAAAATATATTACAGATATGGAAACTCTTCACTAGCTGCATGAGGGAACCATTGCAATCCCTTTTGAAGGCAGATATATTTGTATTGCTGCTCCGAGGAGTTTCCATATCTGCAATATATTTTCTTAATTTCATGTTCCCAGTTTCTCCATCTTCAACACCCCCCCAAAAAGTCCAAATCTTTGCCAAGTCATTACTATGAAGACAGTTGAGTTGCTGGCCTGCGCTTGTTTTTCCCCCACTATTAGATTGTTCATCTTTGTATTTGTCTGACTTTATTCAAGTTTAAAAGGCTGTGCCAGTCTTGAATAAAAGTTATTCTGTGTTAGGTTTTCTTATGGGAGCAAAAGTTACCCCACTTGTTTACTGTTTATTGTTTACTGTTCCCTGCCTCATTTCATTTCCAATTAAGAATGTCCATGGATTTTTGTGTGATCTGATGAACCCGTTTGACATGGTGATGGCAGTTTTTTTCTGTTGATGACAACTCGACGTTCCAGATTTATGTCAGTGAGAAAGGAAAGTGTGCCTGCTAGCCCACGATTGCAGATGTGCTCCTGCAATATTTATTCTTTTGTAAGTCATTGCATAGTTTTACACATTACATCATATTTTGAAAACTGCACCCAGGCCTTTCTCTTTCTAATCACAGTTGTTTTTGTTCAAATTTTTCTTCTAAGAGAGCATGCGACCTTATTTCTGTATCAGGGGAGAAAAGGAAATGTAACAACAATGTGAACATTACAGTCTGTCAGTGTGAAGCGCACTTCTGCATTGTGGCCAAGGGTTTGCAGTGTGCAGGAATTTGCAGTACCTTGCAACAAATAGTAACGAGTATATACTGTTGCATCCGCTGATTGTGAAATCAGATGTGCGTGGTCACCTGTGATGCATAACATAGCGACTAGCAGTGATGGTCAAGTCAGCTGACTGCGAAGTTAACCCATGGTGACTTGCCCATGGGACTGACCATGTGGTCAGCCAGCAGCCAACCAGGGTTGCTTGAACCCCAGTCCTTTGATAGACAGATTATAGCTGTGACCATTCTTTTCATTAGTCTAGTCCAGCATGATCCAGTGTGATTAGTGTTGTGTGATCTCCACCAAACTGAAAACCCTGTGCCATGCAGACCCATTCAGCTGATTTTCCTGAACAAAAAGTGCATGCGCTTGAAGTCCTCTGTCTGCCGACAGTCACCATGATCTCACATGGGAGGCCTGATCTCCCTCAATTCATTCCTCACCAGGATCACTGACTTGGCTTCTCAGACTCTGGCAGCACTGACTAGACATGCTTTACTGTATATTTTATTTCCTGGGAGGTGTGATCGACAGGTTTCTTGGTAAACAGGGGGCTAATGTTTGTCCAAGCTGTGAAACATGAGTGCCAGTCGGTGGGGGAGTGTTGTATGCCTTGCTGTGAAAGAAGAATGTATAGGTGTGTGGGGAAGTAGTGTGCGTCTTTGCTGTGCAAGAAAAGCTTCTAGTTATGTGGGGGAATGTTGTATGACTTGGCTGTGAAAAGTAATGTATGGTGTGGAAGTAGTTGTGTGTCAGAATGTGAAGAAAAATCTAGTATGTGGGGGTGGTGGTATACGTTCTGGCATGTGAAAGAAAGTATCAATGTGGAAGGAGTTTGTATGCTCAGCAATGAAAGAAAAATAACAGATGTGTGTGGGTGTGTATGCTTGCAGTATGAAGAAAAATATCTAGATATTGGAGGAGTATTGGTATGCTAGGCATGAAAGAAATATCTAGATGTGTGTAGAGTTTGTATGGGTAATAAAAAAAAATACTAGAATATGATGAGCATGTATGTTTAGGAAGTGAAAAGATATCTGATTTAAAGGTTGTAGAAGGTATAAAAATAAAAAGTAGCTAGTTGCATTTAGTGATCACTAGCATTTTGCTTTAATGGGAAAATGTTAAGGGATTGGAAAAGTGGTTGATCAGGAATAAAAAGTCGTCGGCAATTTCAGTGTAAACAGTAAACTGTGATGTTTTTGGACATTATTTCATTTCTCAGGTGATTAGGAAGCTTTCTGTCTGAACAGAGAAACAGCTGTCGGTTTTTCATCTGTGGAAACATAAATGTGGCAAAATCTTCTCTGTGTTTATTTTGTTTTGTTTTATTAGATGTTATTCCTGTCTCAGAGAGGAAGAAGAACCACTTTTTTTTACATGTGTCTAACATAACATTATGAAATTTCCTTGTTGTAGTGTTTTTTGACAAGTGCTGGTAGGCTGCAGAACTTATTTAAAGGAACAAGCCAACTAGCTATTTATAAACTTGTGGTTTCTTCTGCACAGCTGGTAGGATGAGTCAAAAAACTTGGTGCAAGCCAGTATTTTTGTCTGTATAGTTTGAATGAAAAAAATGTTGGTTGTAGTGGAGGTTTGTTTGTTTGTTTGTTTTTCAGTGTTGGCTCTTTTTGCTGATAAATCATCCAAGAGAGATAGTGAAGCAATAATTTCTTACCTGAAAAATTAAGCAAGTCATTGATGCTTGCATAAGTGTTCTGTTTGAATTAGTCTGGCTACTATGCAGAGACCATAATTGTGTGCATAGTGTGTGTGTGTGTGTTCTCTCTTCTCTCTCTCTCCTCTCTCTCTCTCTCTCTCTCTCTCTTGTGTGTGTGTGTTTGTGTGTGTGTGTGTGTCAAAGAGAGGAATGTGTCATTCAGAGAGAGAGAACCCCGGATGTCTTCATATCTCTCATTCACCGAGTGATTAACTGGACAAAGATTGTTATGCATCTAAATCATACGGTGACTTTAGATTGTAAGACTTTTGTTAGTTTGAGCGCTCGACATGCATTTGAAAAGATAAAGACAAGGGGACTGGCTGACAAAGACAGACCTGGTTTACAGGATGCTGTGATCAATTCTCTTTCCATGCTTCCCAAAGCCTCCATTTTCATCTTCCATGGTTGACAGTGTCACATGGTGTGTGTCCTTAGAGTGACAAATACGTTGTAAAAGTCTGTTCAAGTTTCTCATCAGTGAAGGTTGCTGACTGTTGGAAAACTTCATGTTCTTCTTTCCAACAGTAACAATGATGGAATAGTTGATCACATAGTCCATGTTAATAATGAAATAGAATATGAGGCATCACAAACCAAATAGTTGATGAAAAATATGAAATGTTACTGATCAGGTAGTTGATTAAGAACCCGTGATGTCACTGATTGAAAAGTTGAACAAGAATGTGAGGTGTTACTGACCAGTGGCTGACCAAGAATGTGAGGTGTCAATGCTCAATAGCTGACCTGTTTGTCCAGATGATAAGATGGGAGTGTGTCTCCGTGACTGACCAGCATTAGTTGTACATATTATGTTGTAATGTGAGAAACTTTACAGCACTGGTCATGAACAAGTCTCATCAGTTACAATCAACTGTTCCAGATACTATGCAGCTGAATCAGTGATTGTCTTTTGTGATAGACTGTCTTTTTTGTCACAATTTTTTTTATACATATATCTTTTTTTTTAATGCAGCTGGATTCGTGAAATTGGTGAAAGATTGGTCTTGAAACATATCCATTTTTGCCAGCAAACTGTTGACTTTTGTCATCGCACACCGTCCAGTGTTGTAGATCATAAAGACCTGTGTTTGACATGGCATGACATTTTAATAGGGGAAAATATTCAGTATGTGTGATCCGTTTTGGTAATTTGTGTGTGTGACAGTGTGATTGATTCAATACTATTTTTGTGTGAATTGTTTTGATTATTAATACTTGTGTAATTTACACTGGTTGTGAATTTATATATTGGTTAATCCTAAGTGATACCATGTTTTGCCGACGGATGAAGTTCTTTTTCTCCAAGTTGTTAATTTGATCAGGGAGTGGGCATTGTCAGTGATGAATTATTTTGATTCGTTGGATCAAGTACCAAAAAGATTCATTCTCTGCAGCGGCTTGTCAATTCTTTTGATCTGTCAATGTACACTCCGTTCTAGCTACAAATTTATCCATTGAATGAAAACATGTATTTTTAAACCAGGAAAAATCTGACAATGCAGTGAATGTGCATTTCCAAACAGAACATGTGGATGTCATCCTCCTTTTCACTGGTCGTCATAGAAACAAAAAAAAAATAAAAGGAGGGGGGGGGGGGGGGGGGGGGAATTCTGTGTCACTTCAACCTTTTGCTTGCATGGTGAATTCAGTTCAGATTCCCCTTCAAATCCGTGGTAGTGCTGCTATCTTCAGTCTTCATGGACAAGATTCACAGGGGACAGTCTTCAGGGTACCTTAGGTGGGACTGTTGTCGGTGCAACATAAAGAAAGGCTTCCTTCGGTGGGGGACTCTTGGTCCACCTTGCCTTGAGATTAAGCAGTGTTTGTTACCAAGAGGTGGTCAAGGGGAGGGAGTGTGTGGTTAGAGGGTGGCAGGGACACTTAGTAAGTAGTGTCCTGTGTATGGTAAATCAGAAACAGGCTTCGCATAAATACTACCAGAGTGACTGAGCGGTAGCGCTGAATCTCTTCTGCTAAGATACCTTATGGTGACTGGAGACTGATAACTCCCTGTGGATTGCTGATGATGAGACTGTCACAGAATGGCCATGTATACGGCTGTGTGAGGGGGAGCTGGAATCAGCAGCTGGCAACCATTGAGAGGACACTGAAGATTAGACAGAAAATAATGGAGGAGGGGGGAGGGAGAGAGGAAATAAAAGTATAAGAGTGTTTTATGAACACAGCATATTCATCAGCAGTGGAATTACAGTGTACTGTTATGCTATTGTCATAGAAAGTTAAGCTGCTGCAGATCAGTAACAGTTTTCCGGTCATTTGAACAAGTTGTGCAGTCGTGTG
Source organism: Conus ventricosus (assembly GCA_018398815.1). Classification (NCBI taxonomy): domain Eukaryota; kingdom Metazoa; phylum Mollusca; class Gastropoda; order Neogastropoda; family Conidae; genus Conus; species Conus ventricosus. Next base: position 99,667,635 of record CM031600.1, read on the forward strand.
ATTTTTAAAATCTTTTTATTATGCTTTTGTTTGACAAGAATTGACATTGCGGGGTGATGAATTCATGATTTCTTTATACACTCTAATAAAGTAGCATGTTTCTCCAGAACATTGGTATCTGTCCTCAGGCTGTGTTCGAGATGTCACAAAATGCTGGCCAGAAACCTTACGCTTTCTGGTTCGTTTCACCAGACCCTGTTGTCTCTCTCTCGCTCTCTCTCTCTCTCTCTCTCTTTGACCCAGCTCTGTGCCTTCCTCCCCCCTCTGTCTTCCTCCCCCCTCTCTGTCTCTCCCTCCCCCGCTCTTTCCCTCTCCGTCCCATCTCTCTCTCTCTCTCCTCTCTCTCTCTCTCTCTCTCTTCTCTCTCTCTCACCAGCTGTACATTATAAAACAAACACACATACACACACCTTTCTTCATGTCCAGCATGTATGGCATTCAGTCATATTAAAGCCCACCCAGCATAACAGAACCATCCAGGCTTTTACCATGAAAAACAAGTCATTAACACAATGCATATACAAATAAAGAAAAAAAATGGGGGTGGGGATACTCTAGTCCTTGCATTGCATAGTATTTCAGCTCCATAAAGACCTTTGTCAGCCATGGTAAACGTGTACACACCATCCTAAAAAAAAGCCTAATAGTTCATATACCAACCAGCAACGACATCCTTTAGGAATGGCAGCATTCTAAACAAAAAGTCTAATAATAAACAATCTCAATAGCCGTATATATACAAAATTGACTGCAGTTCATATGATACCAGTCCAGCGACTGGCATCCTTTAGGATGGCATTCAGATCTTGAGAGGAAAGGAAGTGTTTCATGAAATCCTACAGATGATTACAGCTGTGAGTACATTACCAACATACGACAAACTGGCTTTAATCATAGTAAAACAATAATGAGTATTATAATACATAAACATCCCCAACAGGCGAGCTCTTTGCGCTTTACATAAAGTAAACATGGTAGGGGGGGGGGGGGGGGGGGGGTCATTGTCTTAGAGAACATTATTTCACACTACATATACACAAAATAAGAGTTGACAAGGTTCTGTCACAATCTGATGGAAACATTACATCACCTATGTCATCTAACAAATATTTTCACAGTCCTTTACAATCAAACCTCCCCTCACTCCCATGAATTACACAGCACACACACACAGCACGTACATTTTTACACAATCATCTCGCTCTTCAGTCAGAGGTAAAGTGCCCGCCTGGATGTGGGTTAGAATCCCACCTTTGGTCTTTGCCCCAGCCACGTATGGGCTCTTTACCACATGCCAGCTTCATGTGAGCATTTCAGATGCTGTTTTTAGATCTGGCTAAGTGCTCAGAGACGTTCCAGAACATCGTGAACAGAAACAAGTCATAGCCTACGTCATCTGTTCATATGACCCAGTCGTCAGACACGTTCCTGTTCGCAGTTACGTTCGCTTCCATAAAAACGTCTGTCAAATTCGATCAAACATGAAATTCTTACCCCTGGAGATATAACGCCCCAAAACTTCAGCAGACGGCTGTTAAAAACAAAGCGCCACCTTAGCCAGGGCCAGTAACCCGCTCTGTAGGCTAACAAGCGATCTCGCAAAACATGATTCCAGCGCTATTACCCCATGGCCTCCCTGCCCCACTGACCACGATGCTCCTCATACATTTTCATTCTTGCAGCTAAGGAGGCCCCAACTGACCACACATTCTCCTTCATACATTTTCATCTTGCAGCTAAGTTGTTTAAGCCCTTTGACGGCTGAATTCATGAAATGATTATTTCCAATAATCCGTGAATCGGTTGAGGAGATGTAGGCCTACGGGGCTTAATCGTTTGAACCGATTGTACAAGTAAGTGAAGACCGGGCAACCTGAGAGGTATATGTACTAGGTGCCTCTATGACACATCGTCAGAATCACAGAGCACACAGTGCAACACTGCCACTGCGCAACACTTCATGCCGGCAATGGACACAGCAGACCGTGAGTTTCTGCCGAGGGACAGCTGTAAGGAGAGACTGCAGGCAGCATAATGGGAATTTCGGTAACTAGAAAACTCTCCAGCTTCGGAATAAATTAGCTGATTCTAACTCAGCCCAACCTAACTAACCCTACAAACCTAACCTAATATAACCTGCCTAGCCTAGTCTATCTAACCCAAATTTGATCCTACTAATCCTAACTGTATAAAATTTGGAAATGAAATGAGGTAGTGGAACAGTAAACGATAAACAGTAACAAGTGGGGTATTTTTTGCTCCCATAAGAAAACCTAACGCAGAGTAACTTTTATTCAAGGCTGGCCAGCCTTTTTAACTTGAATTAAGTCAGACAAATAACATAGACGAACAATCTATAGTGGGGGAAAAAACAAGCGCAGGCCAACACTCAACTGTCTTCATAGTAATGACTTGGCAAGATTTGGACGTCAGGAGGGGGGGGGGGGGGGGGGGGGTTTGAGATGGAGAAACTGGGAACATGAATTAGAAATAATGTTACAGATATGAAAACTCTTCACTAGCTGCATAAGGAACCATCGCAATCCTTTTGAAGGCAGATACATTTGTTGTGTTAATAGCTTCATCGGTAAAGTGTGCTCACAGAAGAGGAGGGGCTGAAGGTTGTCTTTTCTTTTCTCCATCTATAAGGAAAAAACGCCTACACTCTTCAGTGTTTCTGAGGACCACCGTGTTCGTGCGGGGTACCAGTCTGTCTCACGCTGGGACAAAGAAAACTGTACTAACTGCTCATTCACTGATGATGGTGTATGTTCATTTCCAGCATCTCCACCCGCCAGAATTTCTAAGACAGCTCTATATCAAAAGTACAGGCAAAGCAGAATAGGCGGAGGTAGCCTACAGTGGTAGGTCCCCGTCAACACTGACAAGGTGTGTTTAAGGAGGGAAGGGGGTGCCAAGTTGGTGGACCCACTTCCATCGGACTTTGAATCTCATATTCTTAATTTAAACAAACCACAATTTAGAGCTTAGGCAAAGGGCTGCTATCGCTGTATACCGCTACTGGCCTCTCTCTTTACTAGATGCCAACAGCAACGTTCTGTATATAGTGTTCCTCTATGAATTATACTGAGTAAATTTGGCGCATTTTAGGCCTGCATGAGACAAAGAGAAAAGAGGTAGTGTGCAACAGGCTGGCTTGATAACCTACGGTGCTCCATGCTTGAATGGAATGTGATGAAGAATAAGTAACCACACACGCGTCGTTCTCTTAACGACTTGATTAGCTTAAAAAGAAAAGAAAAAAAAAACCTTCGCTACTCTTGTTGACTGTTTAGTTTTAAGTGGATGCTGTGGCAAAGTACTGGTTTCAGGCAAGACTGACTGACACCCTCCTCCCCTTCTACTAACCTCTTTAAGCCCCCCCCCCACCCACCCCACCCCTCTCCACTCCTTATCCATCCACGCCTCCTGTCCTCTAAAATGATTTTTTACCGAAGAAAGAATCTCAAGGGACTATATTCAGTTAACAACGGTGCTGTGACAGGTACATGACAGGAACGGCCGTTGTGTGAGTGACTATCAAGGCATGCCACAGCAGGCAATGGGGAATGCCCGAAGGCGTTCCGCAGTGCCTCTCCGAGCTCTAGCGCATCGTCAGTAGAACCAGGACATGACCTCAGAATCTTTAACATGCGTAGATTGGATTTTCTCCTGCGTTTCACACATGGATTAATGACGCCCACAGCCATTATGTATGGTTACAGAGTTTGGCTAGGGGGATGAGAGTCAGGAGTTGGTAAACCGTGGGATCAAATTTCACGGCTTGACATGCATGGACTGCAGACGCCAATAGCACTTGTAATTACGCACGGAAGGAAAATCCGTCCTACCTCTCTTTTCACACTAGCCCTGTACTTCGCACGGAGAAATCCTGTCTACCTCTCTTTTCACACATGGCCCTGGTCATACACCTCTCTTTTCACACATGGCCCTGGTCATACACTCTCTTTTCACACATGGCCCTGGTCATACACCTCTCTTTTCACACAGGCCTGGTCATTACACTTCTCTTTTCACACATAGCCCTTGTAGTAGTAGAAGAAACTCTGGAGAGCGTGGCAGCAGAGAGTCCTCAGAAGAGAAGCCCCCTTCAAGCAAGTGTTTCGGCCCTTATCTCCTGACACTCTAGGGGGGTTGGGCCACACCCGGTTCATGACTCGGATGTCCCTCTGCTGCCCCTTTTTTTCCCCCATCTTGGGACGAGCCATGGCTGGGATTCGAACCCATGACCTCTGGACATGCTCATTTTCTACTTATGACTCGCGCTTTAACCATGAGCACAGGGACACTGATATTTGTAGGGAAATTAAGCCTTATGAAGTTCACTTTTTTGTTCCTCCTTGACCAGATCCAGCTGAGCACCTCTCTGCCGCTTCTGTCATTGCTTTCAGGGCTCTGGTTTTTTCCTTCCTGCAACTGGAGCTGTTTCATGAGGCTGTATGCAGACGTTCCTACAAATCCCCTAGCTCCAATTTCTGCAGTGAGGTCTTTGACCTGATAGCCTTCTCTCCTCAGGCTGTTTGCCAGATCAGCAAACTTTTCAGTCTTGTAGATTTGAGCTGCCTCCTTTGTTCTCATATGGCACCGTGGAGCTCGATCATGATCAGCTGCTGGTTGACTTAGAGTGGACTACAGTCTGGTCTCATGTACTCTTGCTGATGATCTCTGGGTGACTCTTCATTCTGGGAGGTCTGCAGTGCACTCCCAGTCATCTGCCCCATCCAGCAGACTCTGCTGCATGTTTCGAGTGGCACTGTTGTTCTTGGCCATGATTTGCTGCCTCTGCCGTGAAGATGTGCGGGTGCTTTTGGAGTCCTGATTCCTCCCTTTTGTGGTGTTGGTACTGACCCAGACTACTTGTACAATTTCTTTGAGCACTTGGTTGTGCCTCCTGTGTACCTTCCTTGAGCCGGGCTACTTTACATGAGCTTAGAACATGCTCCATGTTTGTTTTTTATGGCAGAGGGGGCATGCAGGATCGTCTGTTTTCCCCCACTTCACCAGGTTTGCATTTGAGGGGAGAAGGTCATATGCAGATCTGAGAATGAAGCTGATCCTGAGAGGGGCCATGTGCCAAATGTATTCCAAGTTAGACTTCTTTGGGGGTGCATTCTCCACGTTGTCCATTGCCCTTGCTGGCTCTGCTGGACTGCTTTTTGGAGTCTTTTTTGGTCTTCTTCTTTTCTCATCTCCGAATCATCATGTCTCTTTTGGCTTTTCTTTTGGCCTTTGACCACCTTCAGTTTGGTCACCCCAGTCCTGTCTGTTGTCTGTGTGTGTCCTGTATTTCTTGATCTTGGGGACTTTCTTTTGCAGAATCCATCGCCTCTTGAACTTTCCATTTTCTGCCTGTCTTCAGCTGGGGCTTGATTGCTTCTACCACCTGTTCTCCTGAGTCCTCCAGCATGCTTTGAAGTCTGATCTTCCCTGCTTTGTATTCCTCCAGGATGGATTTCAGTGGTAGTTTGAGCTTTGCTTGGCGCAGTACAGCGCGATGTCGTCAGACAGGGTGGACACCAAGGCCATTTCCTTGTGAACTTGTTGATTTTGGCTTCCATTGCCTCCCCTGTGCTGGTGCAGATGTCGTATTTCATCAAGGCCATAGGAGCTTTGGTATCAGCATGAACTGCAGACACCAGACCTTGTATTTTCCAGGGAGCCCACACTGGTCAATGGTCTCCAAGCCTTCTTCCGCCATCTGCTTGGTTTCTTTTGCTCTTTGTGTGTCTTTTTAGCGTATCATCATACCCCTTCCCAAAGGGTCTTTTACTGGTTCTTCTGTGACTGTTGGAAAAGGCCTGGTTGGCAAAAACTGGAAACCACAGATTCGGGCCACTTTTCCTTTCCTCAGTGAGAGACTCCGTGATTTCTTTGGCTTGAAACTTCATTCTGGATGAGGCAACTATGTCGTCCAGCCTCTCCCGCACATGACGTGTCTCGTCTTCTCTGGATGAAATCACTGTAGTGTCATCCATGAAGGCCTTGAGAGGAGGCATCTTGTATCCATCGCCAAGGTCTGTTTGTCTCGCGTTGTTTGTTGTGCTTTCAAAATGAGTTCCATTGCCAGCACGAACAGTATCGGGGAAATTGCACAGCCCATTGCAATGCCCACTTCCAAGTTGATCCAATCAGTTGTGTACTCCTTGGTAGAGAAAACCCCATTGAGAAGCCATTGAAGTACTTCTTGAGCATGTCGCGGATGTTTTTGGCACATGGTACATCTCAAGAGCCAACTGTATCATCTCATGGGGCAAAAGATCCATATGCGTTTGCCAGATCAAGCCACACTACGTCCAGGGCTCTCTTTTCTTTTTGCTTTTTTTGGATTGCGTCCCAGATCATTGTGGCGTTTCTACACAGCCAGCCACGCCTGGGATGCCACCTTTCGGACTGACACATCCAAGTACTTGTTTTCCATCAGGTACTTGGTCAGCCTTGCTGCCATGACAGAGAAGAAGATTTTCCCTTCGACGTTCAGTAGTGATATTGGCCTGAACTGGCTGATGTCACTTGAGTTTTGTCTTTGGGGATGTACACCATCTGCCCTCATCCACTGGCCCTGATCTTCTGGTTTCCCAAGCCCATCGCAGCAACCTGTGGAGCCACTCCAGCACCCTTGGGACATTTCTTGTAAAGCTGGTAAGGTATTCCGTTTGGGCCCCGGTGATGATTTGGCTCTGGCTTTGTCGACCACCTTCTTGATTTCCCCCAACGTTGGAGGCTTGCCATTGAACTGTTCCTCAGGGTTGGTTGGCCCCCACCAGATCTGGAATGTCGAGTGGTGCTTGCTCTGTGAGTCAGAGTATGTTTTCCTCAGATGCTGCTCAAGAACTCCTTTGTCCACACTTAGGGTCCCCGATTTTGGCGCCCTTTAAACAGTGTTCTGGCAAACTGGAAGGGGTCTCTGAAGAAGCGCTCTTGTGTTTTTCTTTTTGCTCTTCCCCTTCCTCGCAGATTCGGATTTGCTGGGGGGCGCTGTTTTTTTCTTTCAGGTCTTCCCACAGTTTTTCCAAGCCTTGTTTTTCAGCTGGCAGTGCGGTCTTCATTTGCTTCTTGAGGTTTTCTTTTGGACTCTGATCTTGTCCATCTTTTCTTGGCGTCTGGATTTTTTTTGGAGGTGTTTTCTCTTTGGGTAGTTTTACTCATAGGCGTCTCTACATGTGGCATACACAATGTCCCCATATGTGGCTAGTTTGTGTTTCCAGGGTGCTTTTCCCTATCAGTGCATCGAGTCTTTGGACGATTTTTGCATCCAGTTTCTCCCAATCTTCAGTTTCGTTTGCTCGTGGCAGGTTTGAGGTTCGGGCCTGGCATCGAGGGCCTGTGCAAATTCCTCATCCGAACCAACAGCGTGGATGTCCTTGGGACTGTGGTTTAAATCCTGGCCCTTGGTCTTCCGAGTCTTTTTCTGCTGATGCAGACACCGACCTTGTATTTGCCAGGGAGCCCATTGGGCTTCCGGGGCTCATTCCGATGAGTCTTCACACATCCCTCTTTGTCTGTGGATCTTCATGCCCCGGGTTTGGGAAACGAAACGCTTTCCGCAGACACATGGATACTCCATTTGGTCCATGTTTTATAGTCCGTTTGGGATTTGCAGTCGTGATTGGTTGAGCACCGATGGATTCATCATTCTCTCCCCCTTTCGGTGAATCCTGGGAGCATCTTTTCCTTTTATTTTTAGTGCCACATGTTTAAGGCAAAGTGGGGAGTTAGCCCACAGAGCCTTGGTTCTGGTCTTTCCCCGTGTCCTCCGGTCTTTCCCGGACGTCCTCCGGCCTATTTCCCGGAAGTCAATGGTTTACCCATGCATCAGTAGAAAGAAACTCGTGGAGAGTCGTGGCAGCAGAGAGTCTCAGAAGAGAAGCCCCTTCAAGCAAGTGTTTCGGCCCTTATCTCCTGACACTCTAGGGGGGGTTGGGCCCCACCCGGTTTTATGACTCCGGATGTCCCTCTGCTGCCCTTTTTTTCCCCCATCTTGGGACGAGCCATGGCTGGGATTCGAACCCATGGACCCTCTGGACATGCTCATTTTCTACTTAATGACTCGCGCTTTTAACCACTAAGCCAAAGGGAACCTGATATTTGTAGGGAAATTAAGCCTTATGAAGTTCACTTTTGTTCCCCCTTGACCAGATCCAGCTTGAGCACCTCTCTTCCGCTTCTGTCATTGCTTTCATGGCTCTGAAAAGGCTTGTAATACACCTCTCTGAAAGGCTTATAATACACCTCTCTTTCACACATAGCCCTGGTTATAAACCTCTCTTTTCACACATGGCCCTTGTAATACACCTCTCTTTTCACACATAGCCCTGGTCATACACCTCTCTTTTCACACATGGCCCTGGTCATACACCTCTCTTTGACACATAGCCCTGGTCATACACCTCTCTTTTCACACAGTAATCAATGACTACCTGATCCAGTTCAGGGAATTAAAGTTGAAGCAGTGGAAGGAAAGGGATGGGCACGTCTTCTGTGATGCTGTGCCCTCGACATCGTGAGCCTCTGACACTTCCTCGCTTCAACAAACCCTTTGACTATGGGGTATTAACATTGTAATCTATACATATAAGTATTTAACCACTGCCAGGGATCGAGATTGTCCGGAAAAATCACGCTCTATATTGATCTGGCTACAGGATTCGAACCGGCGACCCTTAGATTGAGAATTTAGTATTCTAACCACTGCCCTGTTGCAGTCTTTCTTGGCTACAGCAACCGTCAACTACAGCAACCGTCAAAGTAAATGTTGAAGTAACGGATCAGCGAATATCCGTTATTGGACACAGCTTTCAGCGGAATGAATCCAGCACTGGGTGGAACGCCGAAAGTCATTCTCTAAAAGAAACGATTACTCTGATTGATGAAACTGCTTGTGGTTTTACATTGCCGGATGCAATCTGGATATTGTTTTTCAGGAGTGGAAGAAATGGAAGGAGAATAGTTCAGGTGGACCCCCGGTGTTTGTTTATTAGTGTATGAAGCAAGGAGACCGTGTTACAGTTCTCTTTATCTGTGGAGTTATTTGGCTGAGCAGTGCTTGTCCCTTCATCGACCACCGACTGCGATGGAAGGTGGGTGTGTGCATATAAGAGGCTACAGACTGGCATTAAGGGGTGACGCTTGTATTGATCAGTGAAGCACCAGCCGTTATGGAAAGAATTGCCATTTTCCTCATTACTACCTGTGCTTTGTTCTCCATCTTCTCCGTTACTCGAGAGTTGAAATGAAAGATGGTTTCATGCGAGAGATGGTCAAGTTCAGGTCATGCATGAAAAACATGTACTGACAATATGAAACCTGAAAACAAAGGGGGGTGGGGGGGAGGGGGGGGAGGCTATGATATCCCCAACAACGAGATGTGAAAATTACACCCAAAAGTACCAGTTGGACTCGAAGAAATACTGTCCTCGACTGCCGAAGCAACCAGCCGGAAGTAGTCCTGTACCACCCTTGAAAATCTGTGCACAGGGTGCAGACAGACGTACAGTCTGTGCACAGGGTGCAGACAGACGTATAGTCTGTGCACAGGGTGCAGACATACATACAGTATGTGCACAGGGTGCAGACAGACGTACAGTCTGTGCACAGGGTGCAGACATACATACAGTCTGTGCACAGGGTGCAGACATACATACAGTCTGTGCACAGGGTGCAGACATACATACAGTCTGTGCACAGGGTGCAGACATACATACAGTCTATGCACAGGGTGCAGACAGACGTACAGTCTGTGCACAGGGTGCAGACATACATACAGTCTGTGCCCAGGGTGCATACATACAGTCTGTGTACAGGGTGCAGACAAACGTACAGTCTGTGCACAGGGTGCAGACATACATACAGTCTGTGCCCAGGGTGCATACATACAGTCTGTGCACAGGGTGCAGACAGACGTACAGTCTGTGCACAGGGTGCAGACATACATACAGTCTGTGCACAGGGTGCAGACAGACGTACAGTCTGTGCACAGGGTGCAGACATACATACAGTCTGTGCCCAGGGTGCAGACAGACGTACAGTCTGTGCACAGGGTGCAGACATACATACAGTCTGTGCACAGGGTGCAGACAGACGTACAGTCTGTGCACAGGGTGCAGACATACATACAGTCTGTGCACAGGGTGCAGACAGACGTACAGTCTGTGCACAGGGTGCATACATACAGTCTGTGCACAGGGTGCATACATACAGTCTGTGCACAGGGTGCAGGCATAGAGTCAAGTGACATGACTGCTCCCTGACAGATAGTGTCACGTGATGGCCAGCGGATGCGACACAAGAAAATTTGCATGGAAGCGTCCCCGCTCATTGCAGTTGAACTGACAGTGAAAACAGTACAAGTCCAAACACACCCAGGCTTTGCCAAATGAAGTTGAAAATAAAATGAGGCAGGGAACAGTAAACAATAAACAATAAACAAGTAGGGTTTCAGAAGAAAAACAAACCGTAGTTAACTAAACACATAAACCTACATACTTTCAATTTGCTTTTAAAAGCACAGGATTTTGCCAAATGGTTTTACGGGCTCTCTGAAGAGGAGGTCGGATTGCAGCCTATCCAACTGTCGACCCTCATTTTGCAAATACTTAGCAGGATGGTTCTTCCACCTTCCAGTTGTTTGTAACAGCGACAGGGAGGACAGTGGGGAACTAAGCACGCGCCATGCCACGCCATCCCTATTTTTCGGTTTCAAATATTGGGAAGGCTGGGGGACGGGGGAGCAGAAGGTTGTACACCTTCCTCCATGTTCTCACTGGGGATATTGGGAAGGCTGGGGGGGGGGGGGAGCAGAAGGGTGTAACCTTCCTCCATGGTCTCACTGGGAAAGGAGAATGGCAGTACGGGAACGGCTGGGGGGGGGGGGGGGGAGCAGAAGGTTGTACACCTTCCTCCATGGTCTCACTGGGGAAGGAGAATGGCAGTACGGGAAGGCTGGGGGGGGGGGGGAGCAGAAGGTTGTACACCTTCCTCCATGGTCTCACTGGGGAAGGAGAATGGCAGTACGGGAAGGCTGGGGGACGGGGGAGCAGAAGGTTGTACACCTTCCTCCATGGTCTTACTGGGGAAGGAGAATGGCAGTACTTCCAACTCGTTCGCCGCCCCTACCCTTGTCCCTCTGGTTCCATCCGACGTCACAGAACAACTCCATCCCGTTCAGTTTACCCAAGGGGAAAAAGAAAAGGTTGAAGAGATCGCTGTCTGTCCACGAGTCTCTCATGGCAGCCCTCTCATATGTATTCACGAGATGATTTTGTGGTTTACCAACCGGATCGAGCCACGAATCCATTGGTTTGCATGCACACCGTAGTTACTCTACCTTTTTCTTTGTTTACTGGTAATGTTCCCTGCCTCAAAGCTCGTCATCTTTGAGGCAGGGAAGAGTGTACAGTAAACAACGAACAAAATAGAGTAACTATTGCTACCACGATGAGACATTAACACGCACCTAGCTCTAACCGATTGCTGGTTACCACACCAAACCCCCTGTGTCAACACAGCGCACAGAGAACAGACGAGGGCGTATAACTCTCTTCATTCGCAGTTCATTGTAAACCAATTTGGGTCAAGGTTAAGCTGACCTGCGGTCAAAGGTACCAACAAGCTAAATCTGTCATGGGAGGCCAGGAGGGAGGAAAAGGGGCGAGGGGAGGTGGGGCCGGGGCGAGGGGAAGGGGGGGGGAGGCGAGGGGGGCTGTTGTGAGAGATTCAGTACGTTAAGAGCAGGTAACAGCAACCTCGTTCAACGGCCAAAGCAGCGTTTACACAGACTGTTAATTGATGGCAAATGCATGAGTTAATAATTGATAACCCGGGATTGCTGCCCTTCTGTTCCTGTGGGCACCACCCAGGGTTCAGGTGATTGCTTCTTATTTATCAAGCTGGTCGACTGGATCCATCGCCTGTTCAAAGATATATGAGCTAAGCTTTTCTCATCGAAAGGTCACGCGACTGCATGAACGAGAAGGAATACGAAACTAGGCAAAACCAGGAGGGAGAGAGAGAGAGGAGAGATGGAGAGAGAGAGAGAGAGGGAGAGAGAGAGAGAGGAGAGAGAGAGGAGAGAGAAGAGAGAGAGAGAGAGAGAGAGAGAGAAACGGGGAGGGGGTAGGGAGGAGGAGAGGTAGCAACAGGGAGGGAGAGAGAGAGAGAGAGAGGCGGGGAGGGGGAGGGTTAAAGAGGAGGAGGAGAAAAAGAGAGAGAGAGAGAGAGATGGGGTGGGGGACGGGGAGGAGGGTAGATAAAGATAGAAAAAGACTCACCTCCTCTCTCTCTCTCTCTCTCTCTCTCTCTCTCTCTCTCTCTCTCTCTCTCTCTCTCTCTCTCTCTCTCTCTCTCCTCTCAGTCAGAACTATACTGCATCAGTGATCATTGTTATAAAGTCAAATAACACATAATTTCAGGGACAGTTGCAGTTGATTTCAGTGATGTTTATAGGACAGTCAAGTAACAGTTACAATTTGAGTGATATTTGCAATAAAATCAAATATCACTCATTATTTCAGTTATCTTTGCAAGAGAGTAAACGACGCCTAAGATTTAGCAGATGTTTGCGGCAACAGAGAGTAAAACAATAGTTATGATTCCAGTTATGTTTAGAACAGCTAAACATCACATCTGATATCAGCGATGTTTGTAACAGATTCAAACAACGTATCTGATGATTTTCCACGATCATTGCAATAGTTAAATAACACCCACGATTTAACTGATCTTTGCAAACATAGTAAAATGACACCTATGTTTTCAATTATCTTTGCTACAGAGTGAACTATCTGCTATGATTTCAATGATATTTGCCACAGAGTGAACTATCTGCTATGATTTCAATTATCTTTGCCACAGAGTGAACTATCTGCTATAATTTCAATTATCTTTGCAATAGTAAATATTGCCTATAGGTTCCAGTTCTTCTCCTAGAACAGTGGCGGAACATAACAGCAGAACACCATGCCTCCTGCGAGAACGTTACTATCATGAGCATCAGACATCATACTTTAATTGAAGAACAAGAAATCCTAAAACAATGGAATAAGAGCTGACACGACATATTGAACACGATAAGCCCATAACCCATGCTCTTGCCTCCATCCCCTCTCCTCTCTCTCATTTTCCCCTTCCCTTCCCCACCCATCCCCTTGCTAACATGCAGGTCCACATCACAGCTAAAGGTACGGGGGCCGTGTCCTGATTTCATGCAAAGCGTCACTAACCTGAAAAAAGATACACGTGAAGGCACAGCCAAATGTCATGTGTGACTTGAACTGCTAGCAGAACGGAAATTTTCCAGCAACGAATTTCCCCCAACGACAGCATGGTCTGGAACTGCCGTAGTATCCGCACCAAAGAATGGGGATTGACTTGATGGAATGGATGACTGGGAGCGGGATTGACTTGATGACAGGGAAATGACTGGGAGCGGGATTGACTTGATGACATGGATGACTGGGAGCGGGATTGACTTGATGACATGGATAAACTGGGAGCGGGATTGATTTGACGACATGGAGACTGGGAGCGGGATTGACTTGATGACAGGGGATGACTGGGAGCGGGTTTTGACTTGACGACATGGATAAACTGGGAGCGGGATTGATTTGACGACATGGATGACTGGGAGCGGGATTGACTTGATGACATGGATGACTGGGAGCGGGATTGACTTGACGACATGGATGACTGGAGCGGGATTGACTTGAGGGACTGGATGACGGGGAGCGGGATTGACTGACGACATGGATGACGGGGAGCGGGATTGATTTGACGACATGGATGACTGGGTGCGGGGATTGACTTGATGACAGGGATGACTGGGAGCGGGATTGACTTGACGACATGGATGACTGGGCGGGATTGATTTGACGACATGGATGACGGGGAGCGGGTTTGACTTGATGCATGGATGACTGGGAGCGGGATTGACTTGACGACATGGAGACTGGGAGCGGGATTGATTTGACGACTGGATGACGGGAGCGGGATTGACTTGATGACATGGATGACTGGGAGCGGGATTGACTGATGACAAGGATGACTGGGAGCGGGATTGACTTGTTTGACATGGATGACTGGGAGCGGGATTGACTTGATGGAATGGATGACGGGAGCGGGATTGACTTGATGACATGGATGACTGGGAGCGGGATTGACTTGATGACATGGATGACTGGGAGCGGGATTGACTTGATGGAATGGATGACTGGGAGCGCAAAACCAGCTATTCCAGCAGAAGACATCAGGGGAAAAGTGGCGTGGGATCTGATAAGTAATCCAGTCAGGTTCACCAGAAAAAAGGGTTTGTGTCTAAACTCACTGCGCTATACGAAAGCATAATGGAGGAAGCTCACACTTGCAATACTGAACAAAACAAATTTATGCCAGTCCAGCAAGCGATTCAGGAAATCGAGGTTTTCAAGGCAAAGTCTTCCCCAAATTGAGGATGGAACAAAGAGTTTGGTGGTACATCTGCATTTGATGTGACGTCTGTCAAGTTTTCGTAAAAAAAAGGCTAGAGCCCTGAAAACCAGAAGAAGCTGAAAGGAGTTTCCAGCTGGATCTGGTCAGAAGGAACAAAAATGAACTTCACAGGTCTGAAATTTTGCAGTTTATCCCGGCGACCCACAGCTATCAGACGTCCCTTTCACAGTGACTGGAAAGTTTTCAGTTTATCACCGGCGACCTACAGCTATCAGACGTCCCTTTCACAGTGACTGGAAAGTTGCAGTTTATCACCGGCGACCTACAGCTATCAGACGCCCTTTCACAGTGACTGGAAAGTTGCAGTTTAAACCCGGCACCTACAGCTATCAACGTCCTTCACAGTGACTGGAAAGTTTTCAGTTTATCACCGGCGACCTACAGCTATCAGACGTCCCTTTCACGTGACTGGAAAGTTGCAGTTTATCACCGGCGACCTACAGCTATCAGACGTCCCTTTCACAGTGATGGAAAGTTGCAGTTTGTCACCGCGACCTACAGCTATCAGACGTCCCCTTTTACAGTGACTGGAAAGTTGCAGTTTGTCACCGGCCACCTACAGCTATCAGACGTCCCATTCACAGTGACTGGAAATTGCAGTTTATCACCGGCGACCTAAAAGCTATCAGACGTCCCTTTCACAGTGACTGGAAAGTTGCAGTTTATCACCGGCGACCTACAGCTATCAGACGTCCCTTTCACAGTGACTGGAAAGTTGCAGTTTATCACCGGCGACCTACAGCTATCAGACGTCCCTTTCACAGTGACTGGAAAGTTGCAGTTTATCACCGGCGACCTACAGCTATCAACGTTTCCCCTTTTACAGTGACTGGAAAGTTGCAGTTTGTCACCCGGCGACCTACAGCTATCAGACGTCCCTTTCACAGTGACTGGAAAGTTGCAGTTTATCACCGGCGACCTACAGCTATCAGACGTCCCTTCACAGTGGGCTGGAAAAATTGCAGTTTATCACCCGGGGACCTACAGCTATCAGACGTCCTTTCACAGTGACTGGAAAGTTGCAGTTATCCGGCGACCTACAGCTATCAGACGTCCCTTTCACAGTGACTGGAAATTGCGTTTATCACCGGCGACCTACAGCTATCAGACGTCCCTTTCACAGTGAAATGGAAAGTTGCAGTTTATCCCGGCGACCTACAGCTATCAGACGTCCCTTTCACAGTGACTGGAAAGTTGCAGTTTATCACCCGGGGGACCTACAGCTAAACAGACGTCCCTTTCACAGTGACTGGAAAGTTGCAGTTTATCACCGGGGGACCTACGCTATCAGACGTCCCTTTCACAGTGACTGGAAAGTTTGCAGTTTATCACCGGCGACCTACAGCTATCAAGACGTCCCTTCACAGTGACTGGAAAGTTGCAGTTTATCACCGGGGACCTACAGCTACAGACGTCCCTTTCACAGTGAATGGAAAGTTGCAGTTTATCACCGGCGACCTACAGCTATCAGACGTCCCTTTCACAGGACTGGAAAGTTGCAGTTTATCACCGGCGACCTACAGCTATCAAACGTCCCTTTCACAGTGACTGGAAATTGCAGTTTATCACCGGCGACCTACAGCTATCAGACTCCCTTTCACAGTGACTGGAAAGTTTTCAGTTTATCACCCGGGGGACCTACAGCTATCAGACGTCCTTTCACAGTGACTGGAAAGTTGCAGTTTATCACCGGCGACCTACAGCTATCAGACATCCCTTTCACAGTGACTGGAAAGTTGCAGTTTATCACCCGGGGACCTACAGCTATCAGACGTCCCCCTTTTACAGTGACTGGAAAGTTGCAGGATCGAATCCTTTGGGAGCGGAAAAGAGAGACAGCAGATGGGTACCCACAGAGAGACAGCAGATGGGTACCCACAGAGAGACAGAGATGGGTACCCACAGAGAGACAGCAGATGGGTACCCACAGAGAGACAGCAGATGGGGTACCCACAGAGAGACAGCAGAGGGTACCCACAGAGAAGACAGCAGATGGGTACCCACAGAGAGACAGCAGATGGGTACCCACAGAGAGACAGCAGATGGGTACCCACAGAGAGACAGCAGATGGGTACCCACGAGTAGAACTATTCCCCGGATAAAGCCCGTTCACTTTAGAGTGTAAAGAGTTTAGTAACTAAACAACTATGAGAGGGGCAGAAAAGGATAGGGGTGGGTCTTCCTCTCACTTTTTTTTTGCTTCATTCAAATTCTTTCTATGAAAAAGAATTCGAGCTGGGGGAAAAATCTGAGAAAGATTTTCATCTTCATCGATTCTGCAGGTTAATTAATTTCTATTTCTTAAATAAATAATTCCCCGGTTTAAAATGTAAGCAAGGTCTAAACACGCTTCCAGTTTTGTAGACGATAAAGAATGATCTGAAAGCTTTCGTATTTTGTACATTTCTTTCGCGTGGTAATCGTCCTGCTTGAAGTTGAACGTTTTGTCTGTTGCTCTCGTGTTCCTAACGTTGACGCCAATAAGCATATCTATGTTAAAAAAAATCTTTGAAACTTATCTAGGCCTTTTCTATGTTTTTTTTCTGTTCTTTCTTTTTTTATGTACGACTGATTGATGAACTAGTTGACAGATTGTCACTCCCATTAATTGCTGGATACGCCCATAATAAAACCGCACAGAAAGAGATATCCGGATGGGGATGGGGATTTAGATAGATAGCATACAAAAAGGAAGGTTTCAGGGGTAAATTAACGCTCAAGACGGATGGAGGTCCGCACGCGTTCTCACACATTTACACTTAAATTCATGTGTCTTTGCAAAGCGTGTGCGCAGACCCCCCCCCCCCCCCCCCCCCTCCCCCCCCCCCCCCCCCAAAACCCACCCCCACATGTACACATGCATGCATACACGCTCAGAGAGAGAGAGAGAGAGAGAGAGAGAGAATCGTTACTTCGTATCACTGTTTGCTAGAGACCCAAATTTACGCGACATAATCTGATTATTTCACCTACTCTGTGATCAAGTCTGTTGTGCGTTGCCTATTACGCAACGTCTATAGATTATCCCAGTCTTTTCAATGAAGGTTACCACAGGTTTTGAAACTAATTGTGGGAGGACAATATCACAGTCATGTATCAAAAGGTTTACTGGTACGATAAAAGCAATAATTATTCACACACACACACACACACACACACACACATATATATATATATATATATATATATATATATATATATATATATATATATATATATTGAATTATAAACAAAGCTTGCTCTAACTAACAGTATGTGCTTGAGTGGGTGAATGGAGAGAAATAAAAAAAATGCTTCTAAAAATGAGCCTTCAGCAAGCTTATAGTCTCCAAGGGGGAGACATCCTCCAATAGGGAGGGAAACTCACTAACATATAACTCCTGGTCATATACCGATATTTCGAAACCTTGTTGTTTCTCCTCAGTGACCGCAGAAAGTGGTAATTTGACTCCTCTGCCTTTTCAGTTTTAAGAAGAATGCAATCCCAGAAAAGGCTGGTGTGCAATACCGTAGTATATTTGTTGAGTTTTCAAAAAACCAACCAAAGGTGCCACCTAAGAAAATCATGAAAGAGCAAAACAAGCTACATTTTCTTGTGAAAAGTAAAAAATATAAAAAGATATCCTCTTAAGACACAAGTGCTGAGGGTCAGTTCTTGGAATGAATCCGCAAGGGACTAAAATACTGAGAACAGAATGGAGGCAGCTCAAATCTACAAGACTGAAAAGTATGCTGATCTGGCAAACAACCTGAGGAGAGAAGGCTATCAGGTCAAAGTCCTCACTGCAGAATTGGAGCTAGGGGATTTGTAGGAACGTCTGCATACAGCCTCATGAAACAGCTCTCAGTTGCAGGGAAGGAAAAACCAGAGCCTGAAAGCAATGGCAGAAGCGGCAGAGAGGTGTTCAAGCTGGATCTGGTCAAGGAGGAACAAAAGTGAACTTCATAAGGCTTAATTTCCCTACAAATATCAGGTGTCCCTTGGCTCAGTGGTTAAAGCGCGAGTCATTAAGTAGAATATGAGCATGTCCAGAGGGTCATGGGTTCGAATCCCAGCCATGGCTCGTCCCAAGATGGGGAAAAAAAAAGGGGGCAGCAGAGGGACATCCGGAGTCATGAACTGGGTGTGGCCAAACCCCCCTAGAGTGTCAGGAGATAAGGGCCGAAACACTTGCTTGAAGGGGGCTTCTCTTCCGAGGACTCTCTGCTGCCACGCTCTCCACGAGTTTCTTTCTACAACAAACTAATAAATTCCAAGGATAAGTACGCGCACCGTTCCAGCAACTTACAGAGCAGCTTGGTGTTGCAATGACTGCAAAAAATATTGAATTATAAACAAAGCTTGCTCTTATGTCTTAGATTGACGAAATAGGGGGAAATAAGCATTCATATCTGCAGTGGTAGATGATTCTGCCTAACTAACAGTATGTGCTTGAGTGGTGAATGGAGAAAAATAAAATAAATGCTTCTAAAAATGAGCCTTCAACAAGCTTATAGTCTGCAAGGGGGAGGCATCCTCCAATAGGGAGGGAAACTCACTAACATATAACTCCTGGTCAAAAACCGATATTTCGAAACCTTGTTGTTTCTCCTCAGTGACCGCGGAAAGTGGTAATTTGACTCCTCTGCCTTTTCAGTTTAAGAAGAATGCAATCCCAGAAAAGGCTGGTGTGCAATACCGTAGTATATTTGTTGAGTTTTCAAAAAACCAACCAAAGGTGCCACCTAAGAAGCAAAAGAAAATCATGAAAGAGCAAAACAAGCTACATTTTCTTGTGAAAAGTAAAAAATATAAAAAGATATCCTCTTAAGACACAAGTGCTGAGGGTCAGTTCTTGGAATGAATCCACAAGGGACTAAAAATACAACAAACTAATAATATTCCAAGGATAAGTTCCGCGCACCGTTCCAGCAACTTTCAGAGCAGCTTGGTGTTGCAATGACTGCAAAAAATATTGAATTATAAACAAAGCTTGCTCTTATGTCTTAGATTGACGAAATAGGGGGAAATAAGCATTCATATCTGCAGTGGTAGATGATTCTGCCTAACTAACAGTATGTGCTGTGAGTGGGTGAATGGAGAAAATAAAATAAATGCTTCTAAAAATGAGCCTTCAGCAAACTTATAGT
Source organism: Conus ventricosus (assembly GCA_018398815.1). Classification (NCBI taxonomy): domain Eukaryota; kingdom Metazoa; phylum Mollusca; class Gastropoda; order Neogastropoda; family Conidae; genus Conus; species Conus ventricosus. The sequence goes on from CM031600.1 coordinate 99,687,267, forward strand.
CTCCAAGGGGGAGACATCCTCCAATAGGGAGGGAAACTCACTAACATATAACTCCTGGTCATATACCGATATTTCGAAACCTTGTTGTTTCTCCTCAGTGACCGCAGAAAGTGGTAATTTGACTCCTCTGCCTTTTCAGTTTTAAGAAGAATGCAATCCCAGAAATAGGCTGGTGTGCAATACCGTAGTATATTTGTTGAGTTGGAATTTATTAGTTTGTTGTATTTTAGTCTCTTGCGGATTCATTCCAAGAACTGACCCTCAGCACTTGTGTCTTAAGAGGATATCTTTTTATATTTTTTACTTTTCACAAGAAAATGTAGCTTGTTTTGCTCTTTCATGATTTTCTTTTGCTTCTTAGATGGCACCTTTGGTTGGTTTTTTGAAAACTCAACAAATATACTACGGTATTGCACACCAGCCTTTTCTGGGATTGCATTCTTCTTAAAACTGAAAAGGCAGAGGAGTCAAATTACCACTTTCCGCGGTCACTGAGGAGAAACAACAAGGTTTCGAAATATCGGTATATGACCAGGAGTTATATGTTAGTGAGTTTCCCTCCCTATTGGAGGATGTCTCCCCCTTGGGGACTATAAGCTTGCTGAAGGCTCATTTTTAGAAGCATTTATTTTATTTTTCTCCATTCACCCACTCAAGCACATACTGTTAGTTAGGCAGAATCATCTACCACTGCAGATATGAATGCTTATTCCCCCTATTCGTCAATCTAAGACATAAGAGCAAGCTTTGTTTATTATTCAATATTTTTTGCAGTCATTGCAACACCAAGCTGCTCTGTAAGTTGCTGGAACGGTGCGCGGTACTTATCCTTGGAATTTATTAGTTTGTTGTATATAAATATATATATAACACGCACACGCGGGCGCGCGTGCACACACACGCACACACACACCCCACACACACACACACACACACGGACGCGCGAGCGCGCGCGTAACACACACACACACACACACACACACACACACACACACACACATGTAAACTTGCGCATACACACACACACACACACACAACATATTTTGTATTGGGGAGCCTGGATAACCACCGTATTAATAACACTAGCAAGGAGACGCAGAAGATGTGACCAGGACAACAAACCCAAAATCAACCCACCCTGCTGGAACACACTGTAAATACCAACTGTGCTCAAACCACCACGAAGGGAAGCTATCCAAATAGGGTTTTCGATCCAAGACCCCACAAGATAACTTCCCTTTGAAGGACAATGCTTTCTTCTAATGTCAAGCTCGGATTCACTTGAACGATGAAAATGTCAACTTGTTTGCTGATTTGGTATTGATTAACATAAATTCACTCTGATCCTTGACACAAAAATAACGCAACGGTATCAGTCATATATTCTTAAGGGCGCACGTTCATGTGCACGAGAGAGAGAGAGAGAGAGAGAGAGAGAGAGAGAGAGAGAGAGAGAAGAGAGAGAGAGAATGGCGAAGTAGAGTGACAGGGTAAGGGTGGGGAGCGGAGCACACAGGGATAACGTAGAGGATGCGGGGTAGAGGAGCAGATAGCGTTCGTCTAGTCGTTGAGAGATGTTGACAGATTAGTAAATGGAAGTGCTTTCTGCGTACGGTGATCCTACCGGAGCTGGGGGATGTAGCCTACTTCCAACCGATACCCTATCATTATGGGAGCGGCAGTGTCTCGATGGACATCGTAAACACCAGGCAGCACGCGAGAAGGTCCCGGGGCTGACGATCGAGTCTCACACAGGACAGCTGACAGTTTGTTCACGACCCATATACCCGAAACTTAAAGATGGTGATCGGAGTCAGTTTTAGTTATTGCGAGCGAAACTGTCTGGCATGCAGCATGCGTGTAGCACAGATATGTATCAGTAGGGTAGGTATCAGTCATATATTCTTAACGGCGCACGTGCATGTGCACGAGAGAGAGAGAGAGAGAGAGAGAGAGAGAGAGAGAGAGAGAGAGAGAGAGAGAGAGAGAGAGAGAGAGATGATGATGATGATGATGATGATAATGATGATGATAATCTTTATTTCCAAGGTTAACAGATAAGCAAACGCATGCTTTTTTTCATCCGGCCCTTTTCCTGTTGAGGGACTAAGTATGACTAGTGACTAAGACTTACAAAACTTTTAACAAACACACATATCTTCATAACATTAAAAAGTTAACCGATTAACAGTTAAGGCATAGATAACTTTAAAAGGAAAAAAGAAACGATTTAAGCAACAAACAAAAATATAGAAATTGATTACAAAGTAGATAAGAATCAACACACAGAGATATGGAATAAGCGATCCTCCTATCGAAGGGGAGAGAGAGAGAGAGAGGAGAGAGAGAGAGAGAGAGAGAGAGAGAGAGAGAGAGAGAGAGAGAGAGAGAGAGAGAGAGAGAGAGAGAGAGAGAGAGAGAGAGAGTTACATTCCTTTTGTAAAAAAATAACATACAACAAAATGCTAAGGATGATAACTAGACAATTACAATACATCAATAATGTCAACATTTGTACTTTCTTTTACATTTACATGATGTGGTTATAGGCAAAACGAGAACGAACAATCAGTTATCAGTAAGCAGCAATAAATTCCTAGCATCAATATTCATAACACTTATTTTTCATGATGTGTGCGTGTGCGTGTGCGTGTGCATGTGTGCGCGCGCGCGTATGTGTATGTATGTGTGTGTGTGTGTGTGTGTGTGTGTGTGTGTGTGTGGTGTGTGTGTGTGTGTGTGTGTGTGTGTGTGTGTGTGTGTGTGAGAGAGAGAGAGAGAGAGAGAAGAGAGAGAGAGAGAGAGAGAGAGAGAGAGAGAGAGAGAGAGAGAGAGATGATGATGATGATGATGATCTTTATTTCCAAGGGTAACAGATAAGCAAACACATGCTTTTTTTCATCCGGCCCTCGCCCCACTAAGGGACTAACTAAGCATGACTAGCGACTACTAAGCATAACTAGCGACTAAAACTTACAAAAAGAGAGAGAGAGGAGAGAGAGAGAGAGAGAGAGAGAGAGAGAGAGAGAGAGAGGAGAGAGAGAGAGAGAGAGAGAGAGGAGAAAAAAAAAAGAAGAGAGAGAGAGAGAGAGATGCCATTATCATTTACCTTCCCCTTCCATGTTTTTTTTTTCTTCTTACCATTCATACACTACCCAAAACTATAATTATTAATTAAACGACAATCCATTAAAACGCAGCCGTAATTAACGAAGAGAGAGAGAGAGAGAGAGAGAGAGAGAGAGAGAGAGAGAGAGAGAAGAGAGAGAGAGAGAGAGAGAGAGAAGAGATTATAATTCCATTTTTCTATCCAAAATATCACATGCTAAACATTGCTATAAATTTGAATAAAGAGCAATACATCAATATGATCAACAGTAATCCGGACACACATTTATCACCTTGCAGTTGCAATGCTCGAAGAAATCAAAGTATTAAGACATCGATCAATTCGTGACAATGCACCAATAAAACCAGCGACCACAACAGTCATTCATCATGATATAATTTCAATCATTAACAAAACCGATAGTAACCATATCTCTCATTTATCATTATCTGGTTTGAAAACGTCAGTGGAAAGGAAACGGCGTATCAGTTTAATATGCAGCAAACAGGGTGTGCCCTGGTATATATATGGTTTTGTCCCTAATAGCAATGGTCTGCTGTGAAATGTGTAATTAGTTTTCCCCTGAAGGATTCTGTAATTTGAGTACATCGGAAATGTAGTGGAAGTGAATTCCAAACCACGCTACCTGAGTAAGATAAGCTTGATTTAAATAGATCTATTCTAGGCGTGGGAACCTGGATTTGGTTGAATCCCTAGGGTTTTCTGCTAAATTTGGACTGAAGAGTTTTGTAGTGCTAAACCCGATGCAATTTTTTTGCATTAGCAGACATTTGTTGACAGCAAACATTTCTTGTAACGGAAGACCCCCTGCTTTAGTATAATCCCCTTCACTAAGACTAGATGATTTTAATAGGACTGCTTTAAGTGCTCTTTTGTAGACACTCTTAAGAGGTTTCATGGCATTTAGCACTAGCAGAATCAAATAGTGTTGAACAATAATTGATTGAAGAGAGAACATGTGCGTGTTGGAACAATTTCCTGGCATGAAGGTTTAAGAAATGCTTAATCTTGCACAGCTGATATGTTTGTCTGGATATTGATTTACATAAACTGCGAAGGTGATAAGACCAAGAAAGATTATTATCAACATATACGCCTAGAGAGAGAAGAGAAGAGAGAGAGAGAGAGAGAGAGAGAGAGGAGAGAGAGAGAGAGAGAGAGAGAGAGAGAAATGATTTCTGCGGTGAAAGCTGTTTGGTCGGTATTGAGAGAGAGAGAGAGAGAAGAGAGTAGAGAGAGAGAGAGAGAGAAGAGAGAGAGAGAGAGAGAGAGGGAGAGGAGAGAGAGAGAGAGAGAGAGGAGAGAGAGAGAGAGAGAGAGGAGAGAGAGAGGAGAGAGAGAGAGAGAGAGAGTATCCAACAACCATATTTCAGCAGGAAGTTTTACAAAGGATCAGTTTTAGAGGGAAATCAATATCTAATCAGAGAGAATAGATTTTCTAACTTTGTCGCGTGTAGGGGAAAATAACGAACAATTAAAAAATAAAAAAGACAAAAAAAGAAGCTCCAGTTGCATCTGAGAACTGGTCAAAACATCGTGTATAAAACAAAAACAGAACTACCAAGCCGCCAAACGAAGGAACAATCAAAGTGCAGAACAGACACAGGGTGTTTCGACCTATTGGGTCTTCTTCAGGAGGACAAACAATATTCAAACAATGGAAACAAAGGACGAGCAATCACTTATCTCCAGTCTTCGATCCGGGTGTAAACTGTGGCGAGGGTGAAAAAAATGGTCACCCCTCTTTGAAACCAAAATTTAGTTACAGTAAACAAGTGGGGCAACTTTTGCTCCCATAGGAAAACCTAACACAGAGTAACTTATTCAAGACTGGCACAGCCTTTTAAACTTGAATAAAGTCAGACCAATACATAGACGAACAATCTAATATGTGGGGAAAAAACAAGCGCATGCCAACAACTCAATTGTCTTCATAGTAATGATTTGGCAGGCAATACAAATATATCTGCCTTCAAAAGGGATTACGATGGTTCCCTTATGCAGCTAGTGAAAGTTTTCATATCTGTAATATATTTCTTAATTTCATGTTCACAGTTCAGTTTCTCCATCTTCAAACTCCCCCCCCCCCCCCCCCCCCCTTAAGTCCAAATCTTTGCCAAGTCATTACTATGAAGACAGTTGAGTTGTTGGCCTGCGCTTGTTTTTTCCCCACTATTAGATTATTCGTCTATGTATTTGTCTGACTTTATTCAAGTTTAAAAGGCTGTGCCAGTCTTGAATAAAAGTTACTCTGTGTTAGGTTTTCCTATGGGAGCAAAAGTTACCCCACTGTTTACTGTTTATTGTTTACTGTTCCCTACCTCATTTCATTTCCATTTCAAAATTTAGTTGTTAAGATGTCTGTCAGTGTAAAATATACTGATTGACACCTGTGTCAGGGTATGCGATTCGTCAAATACGATGAACATTTGGGCGAGTGGAAGGAACGTTGCACGGGCTTTACCTTTTATGAAAGGCTTCAGTGTTAAGAAAAAGAGGAGATAACTCGACTCATTCTTAACACACTCTGCACAGTTTCTTCCCTTGAGCGTATCGCTAGTAGTGTTATAGGGTGCCTTGACACCCGGAGCGGATCCCGGCCCGGAGCGGATCTCGGGTAAGGAGCGGATCTCGGGTAAGGAGCGGATCTCGGGTAAGGAGCGGATCCCGGCATGGAGCGGATCCCGGCATGGAGCGGATCCCGGCATGGAGCGGGTCTCGGGTAAAGAGCGGCTCTCGGGTAAGGAGCGGCTCTCGGGTAAGGAGCGGCTCTCGGGGAAGGAGCGGCTCTCGGCAATGGAGTGGGTTTGTGTGTGTATTGCTTGGGTGTGTGTGTGTGTGTGTGTGTGTGTAGCTAAACATCCTACTGGCGTACGTAGTGACCTCGAGTATACTCCTTCTCTGGCACTAAGCTGAGAAGTCAGGTAATGGAGCGGCTCTCAGACAAGGAGCGGTTCCCAGCAATGGAGTGGGTTGTGTGAAATAGCGACAGCTGGAAAGATAATAATCCCTGCAGCATGACTGTTCTCCCCCTTTCTTTTTATGTTTTTTTTTTTTTTTTTTTTTTTTTTTTTTTTTTTTTTTTTCTTCTCTGGTGGAATGTCAATGCCTTGTAATGGGATATGACGGATCGCTTTTCCTCATTGTTAGTTTTGCATGGAGAGAAAGGGAGGAAAGAGGGGTAGTTATGTGTGGAGAGAAAGGTAGAAAGCGGGGTGTTTATGGCGTGTGTGTGTGTGTGTGTGTGTGTGTGTGTGTGTGTGTGTGTTGGGGTGTGTGTGTTGTGTGTGTGATGAATGTTATCATTGTCCAAAATTTATAGTGGGTTATATCAATATAAAAGCAGTGATGATTGGAAACTGCTTTGTCAGTGTAAGATCGGCAGTAATGAGAATCGGAACTCTTTCGTAGGTTAGAGAACCCCTATAATGGATAAGTCCATGTACTCTTTAAAAAATGCTCTCATCAAAGCGCAATGCGCGATAGCGGAAATAAAACGGAGCTTGACAAGACTGTCTTTGAGGTTGTATTAAGAGAAGCCACCATCGTGTTTGAGAAAGAGAGTGTCAAGGAAATCCAGAAAGATTAAAGGGCCATGGTGATTTATACGCGAACGTGTGTTAGCCAGTCTCGATTATGATAATCTGTTAGGGCCAGTGGTTAAAGGCATTTACCACCGCCTGACACCACACCCGAACACCTGTCTTGGTGGTTGATGAGATCGATAGCTTGGAGACGTATGGAATCAGCCCAATTTTGACAGATTGTGTGAAAGTCTACTGGGAGCTATATGATTGATAATTATCCGAGTATAAAGATACACGGTGGTGTGTGAGTTCACACAAGAGATCATGGATCCTAGATGGAAGCTCCTTTTACCTGTGTGATTGCGGGGCCCACTGGAAGCGGAAAAACAGTATGGTTCACTCAGTTTTTGAGACACTTGGTGGAGATTGATGAGCCCGGTGCCTGAAGAAGTGATTTGGTGCTATGGTGAATGGCAACCCGGTTATCAACAGTTGAATGGAGTGACTTTTGTAGAGGGCCTCCCGAACCTGGACACACTAGAAGGTCGTAAGCGTCGTCTTGTGATTTTGGACGATCTCATGAGTGAGACCGATGATCGAGTGACTAAGTTGTTTACAAAGGGTAGTCATCATCGTGATCTGAGTGTTATGTATATTGTACAGAACCTGTTTGGAAAAAACAAGGAGCAGCGGACCATCAGTTTGAACAGCCCACTATTTGGTGGTGTTTTAAAATCCTAGAGACGCTTCTCAAATTACTCATTTAGCCAAACAGATGTATCCTGGCAAGCTGAAGTATGTACAGGAGTCATTTAAGGATGCGACTTTACTCCACACGGTTATTTGGTTTTTTGACCTCCGCCAAGAGACGCCGGATCATCTGCGGCTGAGGACCCAAATTTTTTCCACCTGATCATCAAGTTGTGTATGTCCAGAAATAAAAGAGTCCAGCCATGTCCGCGCGAATGAAGAGGAATCTACCTATGCTGCAGTTGTTGTGCGGTGCCAAGCCTTCAGTCATCAAAGCCGTTTGAAAGGGGCATCACCGGACCTGATCAACGCTTTGAGCGAATGCTCTCTCAACATTTAAAAGGGCATGTCCGTCTCAGCCCCGCACAGAAGAGACAGTTGTGTAGATACAAGCAGAGTCTACGCTCTCTGCCAAGAAAGGAACGTCTCTGAACGTCTCGTAAGCAGATTGTGCAAAAGGGTGATTTCTGGGGCCCCTTTTGAAACCAATTCTTGGCGTGATTGGTGGTCTGCTGGGAGGAATGTGACAGCACCACTCCATCATGGAGCACACGAAGAAGATGGTGTTGGTGGATCCTCGTATGCTCGATGTGGTGAAGCCTACAGGACCTCCAGTACCCGATGCCATCTCTGAGAGCGTGAGAGATCTGGACGAGCTAATGAAAACATTTTGGACAGAACTGACCTGAGTGTGGACAACAAGTCACGGTTGTATCAGCAGACATTGATGAAGTATTTAAAGACGCGCTGACGATTTTAGACATAAGCCCCTGGAACCGTGGAGATTAAAGGGGGACAGCACCTGTGACACGCTCGGAGCCTGTTCGTGAAAACGAAAGTATGCATAAAGAGATTATGGACAGTGTCCCTAAGACTTTAAAGAAGAAGGCTGAACGCTTACTTCATCACATAGAGCGAAACCCGAGCTTGTGTGGAACACTCGGGGTGAGATTGAGTACCAGGGACAGTGATACCCGACACCAATGTGGTCGACCTCATCAACGATGTACTGAGAAAGAGAAAAACATTCACTCCCAAAGGTTGGGAAATCTTTGCCAGAGCGTTACAACAATCTAACGTTCCTCAAGACTTGGTGGGTCACCCTGACGGTGGGCATTTATGGTGAGGAAGACGCCTCCGTCGTCGTTGCAGCAGCAGCAGCAGCAGCAGCAGTCATCACCAAGCCTCGCATCGCTATCAAGAGGACCTTCATTCATACCCCTGGAACCAATGACATCGCAGAAAGGAACGTCCAAGAAACCCAAACTCAGGGGCGATCAGTGTGGGAAACTATATTAGAGATGAGGCGAAAACAGAAATCTGCACATAAGACTCTAGCTCAGATATATTATGAACCCCAACGTCCTGGAGCCTACGGAGGTGTTGATGCCTTGAAAAAATGCCTCACAACTGAAACGAAATGTCGTGAAAGACTGGCTGTCTTACCAAGATGCCTATACTCTTCATAAACCTGTACAGTATAAATTTCCTCGTCGTCGCGTCATCGTGGGTGGCATCGATCATCAGTGGCAGGCTGACCTCATTGATTTGAGAAGTTTGAAGAAAGCCAATGATGGCTTTGTGTACATATTGACTTGCATCGATGTCTTCAGCAAATACGCCTGGGCTGTTCCAATAAAGAACAAGACGGGGGAGACGTTGGTGTCGGCTGTTGATGGCATTTTTGATCAAGGGAGGAAACCGTTGAAGCTGCAAACGGATAAAGGGTCAGAATTTCGAACAGAGTGTTTCAAGCTTTTTTAAAAGAGCATAAGGTGTATCATTTTGTGACGGAAAATGACGATATAAAGGCATCAGTAGTGGAGCGTTTTAATCGCACACTGAAAGAAAAGCTATGGCGTTACTTTACCAACACAACACGGACAGGTATGTGGAAGTTTTTACCGGGTCTGGTGGAGGGTTACAACCACTCCTTTCACCGGAGCATCAAGCGATCACCAGTGGAGGTGACTAGAGCCCCCAGGAAGATGTTTGGCATACTTGTACGATTCGCCTTTGACCACTCCATCCTCCATTTCCCTTTAGGCGTCGGTGACCGAGTGCGCATCGTAAAAGCACGAAGGAGTTTTAAGAAAGGGTATATGCCTTCATGGAGTGAAGAACTGTTTACGGTGAGCAGAGTACAACGCACAGTGCCTTTGACGTACGTCTTAAAAGACGACCATGGAGATGAACTGAGAGGTGCGTTTTATGTCCAGGAGCTGCAGAAAGTAGTGAAAAGGAGGTGTATCGGATTGAATCCATCCTAAAACATCGCCGTGGACGGAGAGGACTGAGAGAGTATTTAGTGAAGTGGTACGGATACGACTCATCATTCAACTCATGGATGCCAGCGACGGCGCTCACCACATACAGCCACTGACGGCTGATGCTGAAGATGCTGGAAGAAGCAACTCTCGAACATCGGTGTTGTGGCGTGTCTTTGGCAGGCGAGTGCCTCGAAGTGAAATAGTGTTTGTATGCCAGATGATTCTCGTCTATGTTGTGGTAGGGGTGTCCCTATATAATCTTAGTCGTGGACACGGAGCGGACAATTTGTGGGGTGGCGCTTTTAGGAAGTTGTCGGGGCTACGTTCTTCCCAATCCCAGCATCGAACCACGACCTCAATGATGTTCTACCTGACAATGCCCAGCAACAGCTCCATGGAGTATTATCCGGACAATCATGCCAGCCATTACCTAACCAAACTGCCTCAGCCCATTGAAGTAAGTGCCGACTACGAAGTGGACTGAGTGAAATTTTGTTTACAATACATATTTCAATTTAGGGCCGTCAGATGCTGGTTTCCAATTTCGACCTGAGGGAAAATCTGATCAGCAGACCCTATTGGTTCCTGGAGGCTTGTACGCATCAATGGAACAACTGATTGATGAGATGCAAAAGCAAATGCGAGAAGCTGTCGGCAAAAAGAAACAGCACGATGTTAAGATATTGTATTCCAAGTCTGCCAAAAGAGTACACATCAAAGTGTATAAGAGAGGAGGGGCCCTGAAGCTAAGTCCTAAGCTCAAAGAGATTTCGGCCTGACTCAAGATTTCATCCTGGGGAGAGGATGGACCCACAGCGCACACCCAGTTCAGCTGCATAAAGGAACTGAAGGCATCTACATTTTTTGGGCGACCTCGTCCAACCCCGACCATTTGGGGATGTGATGGTGCCTTTGCTCAGGATCGTTCCAGCAGGAGACCGCAACTCTGACGTGGTTCACCACATCTTTGAAAAACCAAACTATATTCCTCTGAGCCGCTTTCAGTTTAACACAGTGGAAATCCTTTTAACCAACGACACTGGCACCCCTCTCTCATTCGACCGGGGGAAGACCGTCGTCACACTTCACTTTCGCCGACAACGTCCGGACGACTACTGAGGCATGTGTACCCGTATCAGCCAAATTCCAGAGCCTACGAACAGTATTATTGTGACCAAGTGGGTCATGGACTACCCGTCTTTGTGGAGGAAAGACTTATAGAGGGAGGGATAGGAAATTTGCTAAGTGGCATCGGACGATCTCTAATTCCCTCTGCTAAAATCAGGAGCCAAGACAGTATTGAAAGAGGGTGCTCGATCAGGGATGCAGATCGCGCAAGATGTCATGTCTGGACAGAACCTCAAGTCAGCTATCAAACAGAGAAGTAAACAAGCTGGAAAAGGTTGCTGGATCAAGCTGTATCGAGAGTGGTAGGAGTTCCATCACCCCCTGGCCAACCAGCCCTAAAGCGTTAAAACCCACCGCATCGAGAAAGCCCAGGCAGAGTGGGAACTAAGAGGAAGAGAAGGAGGACCACCGGCACTGCCAGAGACATCTTTGGATAGGTCTTCATGGCGCTGCTACACGAAAAATCGTGTCCGAGTGCGGATTCAGGTTAGATTTGTTCGCTGTTCCCCCGACTCAAACATCTATCGAGGAGGGGTCTTTTGTGGAATTTCATCCTCTGTCAACGTTGTCTCAGAACGCTCCGATCGAGTTTCACGTCAGCGGAGGCACGGGGATTATCTTGACCTGAGCAACACACTGCTGCACATCAAAGCCAAAGTGACCAAAATTGATGGACAGACCTGGATGTTGACACCAACGTGGCCCCTGTCAACAACTGGCTGCACACCCCTGTTCAGTCAGGTGGATGTGTTTCTCAACAACTGCTGATCTCACCCAGTGAAAACACGTACCCTTACAGACCTTACATCGAAAAACCCCCTGAACTACGGTCAAGATGCAAAGGACGGACACCTCACAGCGAGCTGTTATTACAATGATACTGCCGGACATTTGGATGACACCCAGGGCAATGACAACAACGGACTGAGAATCCGGCGTCAGCTGTCAGCCAGGAGCCGCCCAAATGGACATGATCGGCCCCCCTTCACACCGACATATGAAACCAGGACCGGTACCTGATCAACGGTGTGGATGTCAAGATCAAGCGTCCCCTTCCAAATCGAATTTTAACCTGATGGCAGCGGACGGAGTGCGGTCATCCCTTTAAGTCTGTCATCACCACGCTTCGCTGTTCGTGAGGAAAGTCAGACCCTGCCGGCTGTATCCCGGCCCATGAAAAGGCTCTTGAACGTGGAACTTGCAAATATCCCAGAAAAAAGTCACATCAAGACCTTTGCCATCCCCAGGGCAATTTAAGCACAGTCCAGGACAACCTCTTTCTCAGTCAGACACCGACAAAGATTGTCATAGCAGGTGGACACGGAGGGATTGAATGGCGTGCTCACCAAAAAACCCCTTCAACTTTCATCACTACAGCCTGAACTTCCTGTGTCTGTACTTAGACGGCAAACAGATACCATCCAAGGCTCTGACCCCCGGACTTTGAGAACAGACAGTTTGCCAGAGCCTTTCACAGTTTGATGCTGGCGAGTGGATGATCCCAGAGATGTTGGAAACGGAATCTCCTTTCGAGACTACAGCAGGGGTTCACCTTGTTCGGATTGACCTTAGTCCCAGCTTGATAGACGGTGAGCAGTTTGAGCTCATCAAGACAGGCGCCCTCCGACTGGAGATGAAGTTTTCCCAGGCCCTCGCACACCCTGGTTCATGTGTTGGTGTATGGAGAACTGGATTACATGGGAGAGATTGACCGTGCCCGCAAGTGCTGAAAGGAACTGACAGCAACCATGGACAGCTGGCAAATATGCCTCCGTTTTACAGAAAGACTCGTACAGCAGACCAACGTTTGAGGCGTTTATTTCCAGAAACAAGCTTCCTCACCTGATTCCTTGTGCTCACCGTCCACTAGCCTTTGTGATCAACACGGATCATAGTGATGGACCTGGTAAGCACTGGGTGGGGGGGTGGTTTTACACGAGAGGACGAGCCGAATATTTTGGGCAGTTTTGGATTCCCACCCACTCTGTACCCTGAAATAGAAGCTTTTATTTTAAGGAACTGTCGAGGCTATCGCTACAGCTCTCGATGGATTCAAGACTGGACAAGTTCAAATTGTGGATTTTATGTGCTGTATTTTATTTTACAAAAGACCGAGGATTTACTCTAGGTCGGTTGATGACTACGTTTCATCCCATCAGCTGGTAAGAAATGATCAGAAAGTGATTCAGCGAGTTCATTGGATGACCCGCCAATAAAAATGACAACCTCAAGATCAGACCAGCCAGTGTGTTTGCGCACGAGTCATCATGGAGCAGTGCCTGGATGAGTTGACAAAGATCGTCGGTGAACTACAGGTTCTGCTGAAGGAATCTCTAGTGGAGTTGTTTTGCCATCGAAGCTTTACCCTTGTATCAGAGGCTAGTTACAAAAGAAGACTTGGAGCGTGGAGAGTGCACTTCTTGCTACGTTCAAACGGTAGGAGAAAGTGTGTGGTATAATCTAAACAAAAATCGTTACAAGCGGCCTGGGCTGCTGTGTAAATGTGACTGCCAGCGTCTCAAAGTCCATCAACTGGCTCGCCCTAAAAGCTGAGGCTTGGGAATACACGGAGACAGTGCAGTTTCAAATGAACGTTATCCGCTACGTGGTCGACAAGATGCGAGCTCAAGGGGACGATGACATATGAGTGGACTCTTGGTTTTAGGATGCTGATTGGCTGGGTAACCAAAAGATGCTGATTGGTCCAAAACACTGCACAAAAAGAGATCCTTTGTGAACATTCTCTGCATTCAGCTCAGATCAGCAAGCACAGACGTAAGCAAAAGAGACAAATACGTTCCAGCTATGGAGAGTAAAAAAAAAAAAAAACCCAAAGGCTGTGAGTTTCCACTAGGAGGATCTGCTTATGCTTCGGTGAAAACACGAGGTGGGGGTGGTCAAACTTCACTTGAATAAGTATCGAGCTCCTACAGACACTAAGGGTGGACGCTTTGATCAAATCCAGCTGTTCCTCCCTGGACATTGACCAATTTCGACGGCTATCACTAAGCCGTAAACGCATTGGAAACTGCTTTTGCTGGATATTGAAGCAGTGTCTTCGAGTGTCCCTGACTACTTCCGAAACCTCCATCTTTCAAGTACCCATACACGCTGAGTGCAGACTGTCTGAATGACTCCCGGAGATTTCTCACCCAAGTCCAACAGTCCGACGTTGCTATAACACCATCGATGGAAAACTGGTTTGCAGAAGAACAGCCTCTGGACTTGGTGGAGACTGCGGCCAGAACAGCTGGAATCATCCCCCCAAGAGAAGAAAGAGAAATTCCAAGGGACTTCGAGTGAAACGCGATCAGTCTCAGTGTTGATCAGTGACATTTACTATTATGTGAGTGTGTGAGTATTGATCAGTAACATTGCTATGTGTTTTTTACTTTTGTTTCTTAATTTTATTTCCATGTTCATAATCGAGTAGAGTACTTGTTGTTTTGTATTCATTTACTGAATAAGACAAAAGGATGATTTTATGATAGATAAAAGAAGAAGGGTAAGTGCGCCTTTATTAAGGTACATGCATGGTCATTTCAGTACTTTGTAACAGACATAAAAGCAGGAATTGTGCGCAGGTGGTGATTGTTATGTAGGGAGAGTTGGAAAAACCGCTCACTGTCTGGTGAAACACCACAGGTTATTCTTCTTCATCAAGTGCGTTTTAACTTGGTTTTGACACACACACACACACACACACACACACACACACACACACAACACATACACACAGCGATAATGTCTTACTGGCGTACGTAGTGACCTGAGTAAATCCCCCCTCTACAGTAGGCTCTGGCACTAAGTTGTGGAGTCAGTTCTAACTCACACTGTTGTTGGGATTTTCCAGTCTGGGCTTGTTAATTATCCTTCGCGGAGTGTGCACCAAAATTGGTCCTGCTTTGTAATTCCAATCTCAGACAGTTCAGGTTGCCCAACCTTTAGCTGCTACTGCGCGTCATCAGTGTGGGTTAAACGCAGTTCCCATCCCATAGCGATGTATAAATACTGGCACACACCCATGCCTGCTACCTTTCTTTTCCAAGACTCCGAGAACTGCTGCGTCGTCGGCTTCGAGGTTTCAGTCATCTCTAACTGCAACTGCTGACTACCGCCCTGACTCTGTGAGCTGTGGACAAATGTTAGCTCTATCTGTGATTGTGAACACTGTTAACTCTATGAGCTAGGAACTCTGTCAGCTGTAAACTCTGTGAGCCTGTGAAATCTGTGGTTTGCTGACTTACTTTGACTGAAAACCATCCAGTCTCTGCCTTCATCAGATATCAGCTGACGTCCCCTTATTTCCTGAGAAGCACTTCTCTTTCAAATCCAGGTAGTTATAATCGCTTTATTGATAAATACATTGATTTATTGGATGGTCATGTTGGTGGACATCGCTTTGGAGAGGTGTGAGGTTTGTCAACAGGAATTAGGCAACCAGTTGGGTCATTCATGCGTTATGCTGAGTTACGAAGAAAAAAAAAGTATGTATTTCTCAGCAGCTTTCAAACGTTTAAAAAGTCACAGATGTTCTCCGACATGAAACAATTGCTAATGGAAATATTTCTGAGTGAAGAGAGTACACCAGATTAAATATATGTAAAATAAAAAAAAAAAAAAAAAAAAAAAAAAAAAAAGGGGGAGGTTAGTTTATTGTTTGTTAACCGTCTCGTGTTTATTTCATGTATCTTTTCCTTTCTTTTTTATATCTTTTTTGCATCGACCCCAAAAACAAAACCAAAAAGTGAGAAAAAAACAAAAAAAAAAACATTAGGGTGTTTTTAGAATATTTTGACGTCACATGTATGAAGAGGCGAATTTTTTTTTGTTTTTTTTTTTTTTTGTGGCTTAGATGTGGCATGTTTAGACATGTTTGAGATAGAGTAACGTAGAGTCTATGTTTAGCACGGCAAATGCGTGTCATGATGGTGCAATCGCATTTAGCGATATTTGTTTTTGACGTAGGCTGAATATTTTTAGACGTGGCGTGTTTAGACATGTTTGAGACAGAGTAACGTAGAGTCTATGTTTAGCACGGCAAATGCGTGTCATGATGGTGCAATCGCATCAGCGATATTTGTTTTTGACGTAGGCTGAATATTTTTAGACGTGGCGTGTTTAGACAGTTTGAGACAGAGTAACGAGAATCTATGTTTAGCACGGCAAATGCGTGTCAGATGGTGCAATCGCTTATACGATTGGACTTGTGTTATTTTTTTTTGTGTTTACAGAGTCGCGAAAAAAGTACACTAATTAGCATACACACGAAAATCATGTCCTCGGAAGAATTATGGCAAAAAGGAGAACTGATGATCCTATTGGCGACAAGAACACTTTTGTGACGTGCTCGGACTGGGAATGAACAAAGACTCATCCACATCAGACGCTACGTAAAACGGGACGACGACGATGACAGTTCTTCCAGCTCAGAGGGCGCTAAAAAGCCCCAAGCTGATGCTGCCATCAAAGAAAGGCATCGCTCTCACAGAAGCAGAATTTGATGAGCTGCACAGCATTTATGACAGGGTCAAAAAAGCATACCCAAAAAAGGGGCGAAAAAAGACAGTAAGAAGAAGAAAAGACGGCAAGAAATAAAGTGGACAGTTGTATTGACTTACTGTTATGTTTCACCAGCACTGCATTGTCTGTTTTTGGTCTTAGATTTCCTCTCAATGGCAGTCGGATATGATTTAATGTTTTCATTTTCATAACTGCTTTCGAATGGCGCTGCTTGTCCTTTTACCCACATGACATTGTGACCAAAGAACACGAGTGAAGTGATTGTTTCACGCTGCAATTATGTGGGTGGGCAATCACGTATGACTCAGAGTGAATGTGGAAAAAAAAAAAAAGAAAGAAAAAAAAAAAAGAAAAAGAAAAAAAGAATTGATGACTGATGCATGATGACTTACAAACTGGAATAAAAGAAGAACAAAAAATTGCACATTTCCGTTTGGGCTACTTGCTTCGTTTTGTATTGCTGTGTAGGTCTATATGTTGAAATATGTACAGAGCTGTTCTTGTCTGTCTGACTTTTTTACCCCTGTCTCAAATGTCGGTGTTTGAATGAAAGTGTCTGTCTGTCGGTTTGCGTGGGAAAGTTGTGACGTTTACAGCACGTGAAAGAATGAAAAATGCCATGTGATTGGATGAGAACGTGTAAAATGGCGTCAGTGACGTGGCAGCCGTCTCGCGCAGACTGGAAAACACAGACAGGCGTCTGCCCCGCTGACCGAGTTTTCAGCTTCAAGGTTACTATAACTTCCGCCGTAGGCACGCTCACATAAATCAAGGTTGCTAGGTTATGCGTTTCTCCTCTCTCTCTCTCTCTCTCTCTCTCTCTCTCTCTCTTTTCCTTTTAATGTGGTGGGGTATGTCATGTTTCAGATATAAAACGACATGGACCAGACATTTTTGTGTCCAGAGTGCCCAGCCACTTTAAATGGAGAACAAACAGAAACAGGCACATCAGACAAAAACATTGGAACGTTGGAAAGGCACCAATGCACCATATGTGATAGACGGTTTACACGCAAAGATGGACTGGGCAAAACATCAAAGAGGGCATGAGCAGGCTTTAAGGACACAAGAAGAAAAATGGCAAAAAGAACAAGAAAAAAAAGAAAAACAAGAAAAAAGAGCGGAGGAAAAAGAAAAGAAAAAACAACAACAAAAAAGGAAAACGCCCCACTCAACTGATACTCCCACGCCTATAGTGGGGCAGTTAAGGTAGTAAATATCAATGAATCGTGCACTTCATAGTAGAAGCATGCCATTTGGTATGTGGGTACCTGGACCCTTTCTAAATGATATGAGAGAGGGAAACACAATGGGCGTGACCTCTGGAGGGCGTGGCCATACATTTAATTAGGTCAGTGTGTCATGTTCTTTCTTTTTCGTTTTTTTGCACTAAAAATGCATTTTTGCAACAAAAAACTGCTTTAGAATAACCCTGAGTATGTATTCGATGAGACATATGAAGACAAGCCTGTATGCTGAAGCTACTTGTAGCAAGTCCTTA
>CM031600.1:99712243-99714743 GCA_018398815.1 Conus ventricosus
CGTGCGTGCGTGTGTGTATGTGTGTGTGTGTGTGTGTGTGTGTGTGTGTGTGTGTGTGTGTGTGTGTGTGATTGTTTGTCTGTCTGTCTGTCTCTCCCTCCCTCTGTGTGTGTGTGTGTGTGTGTGCGCGCGCGCGTTGTGTGTGTGTGTGTGTGTGTGTGTGTGTGTGTGTGTGTGTGTGTGTGTGTGTGTAGTGAGTGAGTGGTGCGTAGTGTGTGGTGTGTGTGTGTGGTGTGTGTGTGTGACCCAACGAATATGTCAGCAGAAGTAGTAGCGCCAACAATGACAACGGAAGTGGGTTTGCATAATTGGTCTCAGTTTCGTCAAGGAGTCGTCGTTGCATGCAGAATAATCCATGTACACTGCACCCCATATGGTTAGCCTGCGGCGACAATCCGTATGCTACTTACATAGCTAAGGAAATACATACAGAAGAACAGATTCTGGAAGAGGGTCTAGGATATCAGCCATAGCAGAAGACAGACACATCATTAACACATCGAAAGGGTCAGACCATGCGTGAATACTTAGCTCAAGGATAGCTCATGGTCTGCACTACTATTACCGTTGTGTGTGCATTAGTGAGTGCGCATGTGCGTGTGTTCGTAATGGCCGTGTCGGTGTACGTACGTGTAAGCTTGCATATATGTTCGCACACGAACTCCTACAAATGCAAAGGTGACAGCAATATGTCATCTGCGTGAATGGAAGTTCAGAGAATGGTGATTCATTTTGCATCGTAACTGATTTTTTGAATGAAAAAAAAGGAAATAAACAAGTACAAAGAAAGCAAACCCTAGGCCCACATTCACACAGGCTCCCACACCTATACAAGCTCACTTACACATTGACACAGCACTGCTATACAGTCACCCAGTTACTGACATAGCCTTTGTGCACAGGTGCCCCGCAATTCATGGATTGACAAGGGAGGGCACTCCGACCTTTGATGCCTCCCTGACGACAGAAATTCTCCACGTTCGACCATGTGGTCGCGGTGGGAAAGAAAAAGAGTGGGGTGGCGGTGGGGGGAGAAAACGGGCAAACCACTATATTTCACATTTTACCCTACCATCCTCCACCACACAATAACACTTGGCACTCCCCAAACCCTCCATTCTATCTTTCCCCGAGCGCCCCTCCCCCGCCCCACACATAAACAACTTCGTGTGTATGTGGGTCGAGCATAAGACCACTGTCTCACCCTTCCTCTCCCCAACATAAACATGCACACGAGCTTGAACTGCTTGCTTACAGAAAAGATGGATGTTAAATATCTAGGATCTCAGTCAGAATATTTGTCGTTCATTTGCATATGACATACAAGTGCAGTGTTTAACCTGTACCTTTTTTTCTGCATGTCATCTTTTGCCCCCTACCTCACCCCCATTCCTACCTGAAACAAAGGGAAACAAAATGCAGCCAATGACAACAATAAAACAAAAGTCTAAAAGAAGTTATTAAAAAAAAAGAGAGAAAAAATTCACAGAATCAGTAAAACAGCTCGCAGTCATCTTGAAAACGAAAGCTATTATTTCCAAATTTTACGATTTTTGTCAAGTGATCGAAGATACAGTTACCGTTTTTCTCCCACAGTTTATCATTTTCTTTGCAATCTTTAACATCATGAGGTCTCCGTGTAACAAGACAAGGGTGAGAACAAACATGTTTGGGTCGATCTAATTGTAGGTCAGATAGGCCCTTGAATGGGGCCTATCCGCGGCAGGGGAATAACTCTAAGCTTATTTGTAGATCTATGGAACCGGTCTTTGTGTTGTTCGGTAAACACTAACTTAGATGCCTGTCAAATAGATTTACACATGTCGTGTGTTTGTGTGTGTGGGTGGCGGGCGGTGTGTGTGTGTGTGTGTGTGTGTATGTGTGTGTTGCGCGCGCGCGTGCGTGCGTGCGTGCATGTTTAACTACCTGTCTACAACGTCCTTACCTCCATTACCCGGTGTTTACGCAATCATGGTCAAACTAGGCTACCGCTACGAACCTGATGACCAAATTTCAGCACAAACGTTATTGTCCACCCGTTCGTAAAGGCGATCAATGTCGCGCCAAGGTATGAATAGCGCAAATGTAAATAACCTGTCAGATCAACAGAAGAGGGAGCTTTACGTCTGAATAGGCAAAATGTCAAGCCATGCAGAGCGCCACAAATACGGGCCTGTTCTGTCAGACAGATGTTAGGAGCCCTCAATGGCACGCTCGGATCAATCCCACCTTTGGCTTCGTGCGTCACACAAGCCAAGTTTTGGTATTCCCGTCCTCGTCGATACCCGATTTGGCTTTCCGCACGTTTTAAAAAGTTTTGCTGATAGGCCGAATGAATGGCTACTGACTGTTGTCAGGAGTTCGCCCCGATGTTTGAAAATAGCTGTTGTTGGTGTTCTCCTCCGTTTTCGATGATTCATACCGGGGGAAAGTGCTGGAAAATGTCAGCTTTTAGAAATAGAACGCGAAGTTTTCAATGATTTTTTCGTCCCTCCTCACC
>CM031600.1:99719743-99722243 GCA_018398815.1 Conus ventricosus
TGCGCGCGCGCGCGTGCATGCGCAGGTGTAAAAGATAAACTTTAACGTTGGGTTTTTCTCGGCAATTACTTACACCACTACGAGCAAACTTGGTAGAATGAAAAGTGTGTATACGATCTTACTAGCCATTCCGTGCATTAAGATATTACCGAATGACGAAGGTTCCAAATATGTTTTAACATTTTCAGCAACTTTTGTAATACAACTGATTTCTCAGAAATTGTAATCTGTAATAGTTGTTGTTAAAGACATTTATAAAAGATATGTAAAATTATATTCCATGTAAACATTGCAACAAATATTGTTACAATTTATCAAGATGAGAACATTTAACGCAATCACTTAACCAGAGAAGTACATGAGTCAACAGCCCACAAGAAAGAGACCAGAAGAATTGCCTCATATAAATGTAACTCGCCAAATACAGCAGAGCAAGCGTATATTACACAGTTTGAATCAAGCAAATGGAGACGCGCAAAAGCAGCAAATGAATCAGCTTCCATATGTCCAGGATGACAGTCACAATTATACCAATACGTCATCAATTTGCCTTTGTGATTAGGATGAAAGACAATATAAAAGCGCCAATAGAAATGGGCAAATCCTCCTAATAATTAAGGTAGTGGCAGTTGAAATTATGTTAGCGGTAGCATCGTTACAAGAGGACCATTAACATTTAGAACAAGTGCGGTCTCAGGGGTGTGTTTGGAATGCCGAGGTAGTGAGCGAAAGGCGGCTCCTTTGAACTACGACTCACTCGCAGTGACTTATATGATCTGAGTAAAAAACCCAAACTAAAGGGGCACCTGAACTTCGGCGGAGGAGTCGGGGAAAAAAGGCAGCAGCGTAATACTAAAATGATCCAGAAACCAAAGCATACATCCAGGGGATGAATAAGTAATATTGAAAGATTGTAGATATGTACAAAGCATTTATTTTTTTAGTTGCATTTTGTTTTAGCAGACAACGGGAAGATTCTCGCTGATCATGACTTAGATTAACGGGAAGATTCTCGCTGATCAGTATGACGTAGATTAACGGGAAGATTCTCGCTGATCAGTATGATTTATATTCGGGAAGATTCTCGCTGATCAGTATGACGTAGATTAAATCCACCAAGGACCATGAAGAAAACACAGACAGAATTTTGGCAGCATTCGAAGCACTCAGACATGTGTGTATATATACAAAACGCCGAACAATTAAGTAATTGGGGAAAACAAGTATAGACTAAGCACTCTTCCGTCATCATAGTAATGATTTGGAAAAGATTTGAAGTAATAAAAATTTGAGGGGGAGGGGGTGTGGGAAGGTGAAGTAAATGGGAACATGAATGTAAGAAATTATATTACAAGTATGAAAACCCTTCACTAGCTGCATGACGAAACCATCACAATCCCTCCCGAAGGTAGATTTATTGGTATTGCCTGCTCCTAGGTCTTTCGTCCGCTGGATCGGATTCATTAGAGAAACACGGCTGATTGTGTGCGTGCTCTTGGCGTCAAATAGAGACACACCACAGTCCACAACTCTGGTGTTTTCACCACCTAGGGTTCAAAAAAGAAACCAACAGCACCTCCAAAGCAGCCAGTGAAGGGTAATGAATGAAACAAAACGAAAGTGTGGAGAGGAAAAAAAGTTGCTGAAAAACCAAAAACATTATGCTAACAGTATAAAGTGTAGGGGACAATCTTTGAGCCTACAATGCTTGAGAATCCATTCAAGGATGCAAGGGTGATCAAAAGATACGGAACAGTCTGAGTGGTCAGCTCTGCTGTTCAATAATAACCCAAGCATTGTCAGCAGCTAAGAATTGTGCAGAACAACCTTTACGTGGATTTTTCTAAGAGATGCAATCTCCCACTGATTGACCAAACATATAATGCCGAACAATTAAGTAGAACCATCGCAATCCCTCCCGAAGGCAGATTTTTGGTATTGCCTGCTCCTAGGCCTTTCGTCCGCTGGATCGGACTCATCAGGGAGACACGGCTCATTGTGTCTGTGCTCTTGGCGTCAAATGTATACATCTATATATATAAAGCAACAGAAGTAGAAATGGCAGCCACCGTCTGACTTCCCATGCGCATATTATGGAGCATCATGATTCTGGTCTGTCCTCTTCCAGAAAATCACCAGAAACTCAAACAAACGTGCCGGACCAATACCGTGCCGTGCCGTGCCGTGCCGTGTGATTCCGGGCCAAGTGTAAACGGCCTCACAGTCGTTCCTCCACTCGCTACTCCTTTTTCTTCTCCACTCCCCCCCCCCCCCCTCCCCCGCCCGCGTCTCCTTGCTCTCTCCCCTTTACATCGAACAGAGCACATGAGTTAAGGCAAGCAATTTCCTGTCTTTTTTCTCATACATAGGAAGTGATCCTTGTTACCTTTCAAATCCAGTGTTCACTGTTAGACTGCCATTTTGAATGCCGTTTGTTTCCGTTATCTTGAATCTTGAAACTGTTGTTCAATCTTTTTTTTTTTCAGAAAGTTCCTCGTGG
>CM031600.1:99724743-99729743 GCA_018398815.1 Conus ventricosus
ATGGGTAATTAGGAGAGGCGCCCTTCTACCTAGCGCAGATGTTCGAACTGTATTAAGGAGGTCGAGGTTGTCAGGTAATTACCTGTCAGATGACAGTAGGCATCCAAGGCGGCGAGGACACTCCCGAGTTCGAACCAGCCTGATAGCTAAAGGGAGACAAATTTATCCACTACGACCTCGGAGCATCAAGCGAGTGTTAGGGACCCAGTCAGTTAAAGTTATTTACTTAGCAGACCAAGCCAGTACCTTGGAGAACAGGAGTGCTTTGCTTGTTCAGTTGGCGTGGCTGTCAGGCACTGTGCTGATGCTGGTGTCAGGCTGGTTGGAACGCGTATGGACAACGTTGTCGAAGCTTTCTATGGGATGATTACTGTTTGAAAGTGACCCTCGAGATTGACGGGAATTTTAGATGTCCATTTGACTAGAAGTGGTTGTTTGCTAAGCTATCATGTAGGAGTGTGTGTAAATGCTGATGTGTGGAAGAATGCTGCTAGAAGAGAGCTCCTTGTGGGTGTGAACAGGGTAGTAGAGAAGCAACATGGACTAAGCCATGGCTCAAGGGAGGTGCTTTGTTTAAATCCCTGTATAAATTGACATGGACTAAGCCATGGCTCAAGGGATGTGCTTTGTTTAAATCCCTGTATAAATTGAACAGAGAAGGAGAGGAGAGAGAACACCAGGTAAGAAGCTATTGTAGTACGTAACCCGGGATTAGAAAGTATTGATCTCATTGTGTTTTGATTGTACATATTTTTTGTGCATTTGGATGTTTTATGTGCAATTACAGGCAGAGTAGAAACTATCATTCTTGTTCTCAGTCGTGTTAGAAGAAAAGTGAATGCATTCCACAGGCAGAGTAGAAACTATCATTCTTGTTCTCAGTCGTGTTAGAAGAAAAGTGAATGCATTCCCAGAGAGAGTGGAATGTTAGGTGGGTGCGTGAATGCGCATATGCGTGTATGGGTGCTGAGATGATCTTGGTGGTTAAGCCTCACCAAGACATCAGCTTAGTTCACTTAAGCAATACCATCACGATTTCCCCCGTCCTGGACAGTGTTACCCACAAGAAATATAGTTTTGCTGTTCTTGTTTCATTTCATTTTAAAGATATTTGTCATTTGGTTATAGTCCACAAAAAGTCCAACGTGTGTGTGTGTGTGTGTGTGGTGTGTGTGTGCGTGTGTGCGTGTGTGTGTGTGTGTGTGTGTGTGTGTGTGTGTGTGTGAAGTAACTCGTAAATTGTGACTTGTAACAGTCATAATGACTTGTTCTTGAAAGATAACTCTCGTACTAGTTTAATTCACACAAAATAAGAATAACTTCGAATTTTGCGATAGGTATGTCTGACACAGTTGTAACCCACAAAAAATAACATCTAGTTCTTTTGAAAGATAGCTTTGATATGGTTGTGACCAACAAAAATACACCAAGTTCGTTTGAAAGATAGCTCTGATACAATTGTAGCCCACGAACAGTAAAACGTGTTCTTTGGAAAGATAACTGTGAAATAGTGTAACAAAAAAAGTATAATGTTGTGTTCCTTTTAAATATAACGTTCATGCAGGTGTAGCCCACAAACAGTATTGAATATGACTCTCATACATTTGCAACCCACAGAAATGCATCCAGTGTGGTCTTTTGAAATGTAACTTTTGTTCTGTTATACACCACAAAAAATACAAAGTAGTGTTTGTTTTAGAAAATTCCCGTGAAGTTGTAATCAAGGAAAGTATAACCGTGCATGCGCGCGCGCGCGTGCGTGCGTGCGTGTGTGTGCGTGCGTGCGTGCGTGCGTGCGTGCGTGTGTTTGCACTCGTGCTGTTGCTACCGGGACATAAAAGTGTGATCTATATTGAAAGCATAGCGCTCAAGACATGGTTTCCTCATCTCTCTCTCTCTCTCTCTCTCTCTCTCTCTCTCTCCTCTCTCTCTCTCTCTCTCTCTCTCCCCTCTCTCGCTTGCTCATTCGCTGTCTCTCTCCTTCTCTCTTTCAAAGCCGTTAATAGAAGGGAAATAGCTGTATCTTGATTCATCAAAATTACTGGATGTATGAGTGTAACTTTGTGAATTGAGTATATGAATGTGCGAATGTAATGATTTTCTTTCTCGAATTTTCATCATTTTTCCTTATAAGCTGGTAAACTGTTTTCAATCTTGCATTCGATCTAGTTCTTATGCTTATGTTAGGATGACAGTTTCATTCATAGTTGTATCGTATATCCATATGTCATTGTTCACACCCCTTCAAATGGGGCATTGGCCTTTTTGAATAAAGTTTTGTTCTGTTCTCTCTGCCCCCCCCCCCTCCCCCTCCCCCTCCCCCTCCCCCCATCCTTTTCTTCTCCCATCCTTGTTGTTTTTTTTAAACAATGTTTTACTGATGGACTACACTTAACAGGAGTATCATACATAAAATTATATAATATTTGGACGGAATGTAGCAGACTAACTACAGTGAAGGACGATTTAATAGCGAACATAACTGACGTACAGCTATGTAAAAAAAGTCAGATTGAAATGTGACCGATCTACTATGTATGATTAAAAAGGAATGTGACTGAGGTACAAATATGGAAGCTTAAAGTCAGAATATATGTGATGTGCTATGTGGTTGGAAGATTTACAACGGTATAAGCATTACTTTTCTGGCAGATGTGAACCAGAGCAACATTGTGCTGAAGACTTATAACACAACGTAACAGACGTAAGCTTACCACTGTTTTTAGGAAGATCTAAATGGAACATGACAGACAAACTACGATGTTGAAAGACTGGAAATGGAATATGACTGATGGAGTCTAGTAGATTTACAAGGGATGCTGCTATTCTGTAAGATTCAAAATGAAGCAGCGCTACGTTGAAAGGGTTCAAATGGAATGTAACAAGCGTTCTTCTTTGTAGGAAGATTTAAGAATGGAACTTGGCTGATATATCCTACTAAATGTTTGACCGAGCCAGTACCATTGGGAAGAGTGTGAGTCCACTCTCTTTGTGCCACCTTAACGAAGCGTGTGGCGATGTTCTGCAGGCATGGAGGAGATGTGGGTTCACTGTCTTTGTGCCACCTTAACGAAGCGTGTGGCTGTGTTCTGCAGGCATGGAGGAGAATGTGAGTTTCCTCTCTGTCTGCCACCTTAACGAAGCGTGTGGCGGTGTTCTGCAGGCATGGAGGAGAATGTGAGTTTCCTCTCTTTGTGCCAGCTTAACGAAGCGTGTGGCTGTGTTCTGCAGGCATGGAATAGAGTGTGGGTTCACTCCCTTTGTGCCAGCTTAACGAAGCGTGTGGCGGTGTTCTGCAGGCATGGAGAAGAGTGTGGGTTCACTCCCTTTGTGCCAGCTTAACGAAGCGTGTGGCGGTGTTCTGCAGGCATGGAGAAGAGTGTGGGTTCACTCCCTTTGTGCCAGCTTAACGAAGCGTGTGGCGGTGTTCTGCAGGCATGGAGAAGAGTGTGGGTTCACTCCCTTTGTGCCAGCTTAACGAAGCGTGTGGCGGTGTTCTGCAGGCATGGAGAAGAGTGTGGGTTCACTCCCTTTGTGCCAGCTTAACGAAGCGTGTGGCGGTGTTCTGCAGGCATGGAGAAGAGTGTGGGTTCACTCCCTTTGTGACAGCTTAACGAAGCGTGTGGCGGTGTTCTACAGGCATGGAGAAGAGTGTGGGTTCACTCCCTTTGTGCCAGCTTAACGAAGCGTGTGGCGGTGTTCTGCAGGCATGGAGAAGAGTGTGGGTTCACTCCCTTTGTGCCAGCTTAACGAAGCGTGTGGCGGTGTTCTGCAGGCATGGAGAAGAGTGTGGGTTCACTCCCTTTGTGCCAGCTTAACGAAGTGTGTGGCGGTGTTCTGCAGGCATGGAGAAGAGTGTGGGTTCACTCCCTTTGTGCCAGCTTAACGAAGCGTGTGGCGGTGTTCTGCAGGCATGGAGAAGAGTGTGGGTTCACTCCCTTTGTGCCAGCTTAAAGGTCTACTTTAGAGGTTTTCGATAATTGGTCAGCTTATGCAGAAATATGAAATGTTTGATAAATTGGTAAAATAAACATCCGATTCGCTCCCGATCACACGAAATCGATCCGCGAAAGTGGGCATTTTCACCTGTAATCAAGAAAACGGGAGGTAATCAACTAAATCTTGGCATGGCTTAACTGCTCTTGGATGTGACGTCACATGATGGACAGCGACGGCGACAGAAAGCGATTCTGATGGTTCTTGCGCATCTCGCTCGGTATTTAATTTATCATGTAAAAGCAGTGACTATGATTGCGACAGCCAATGTGACTCTGGGGATGTTTCTGCAAGGCCTGTACCTTATCAGTTTGAACGCTAAGTTCTTTTTACCACGTCAGTTCAGTTCCAGCTGGACGCCCGAACACAGCATTCCGAAGGCGTACGGACTTTACCGAAGTCTCGAAGGAGGCTACCGACTGACTTCTTGATGCGATCACGCGTGGACGGCCAGCGGAGATTCTCCTTCTTCAAGCCTTAACGTGTTCAATTTAACAAGTGTGATCTGTCCATAGATAAGAACAGAATAAACGTGCGACTATCGTACTCATCTGTACGAGCTTACCACTCCGCCTTCAAAGTATACGCGCACAATGCAGACGAAGTTTTTGATCCACTCGAACGCGCTCGGCAACTGTCGGAATAGCTCGTTTCCGCGGTCCATCTGGAACTGACGTGGTAGAAAGAACTTTAGCTGCCCGGCATGGTTGCACGAACCGAATCCACTTCTTTCGAGTATCTGGATCAGATGGAAATGTGTGCAAAGAATATCCGTCTCCTGCTGAGCGGCTGCACTCGCCTACAGCACAATATCTGCCACCCCCTCGTGACTTTTTAGGCTGTAGGGGTTCGCAACTCGTGTTGATTTCACTTGGCGTTGGCTTGTTGTGTAGGTCGCGGCTGACGGCCAGTCCATCAAGTGACGTCACGGTTTTCGGTCTACCGCGCGGGGTTTGAACAGGTGTGCAAAAGTCGTTTTTTATCTATTAAATTCTTTCGGCGAT
>CM031600.1:99732243-99749720 GCA_018398815.1 Conus ventricosus
TGTCTGGGTTTTTTTTCTGATTTCAAAAGAATCAGCGAGTGCGGCTTACGTAACAGGCCGGTTTATAACCTTGGAATTACTGCAGCAATGCAAGATCTAAACAACACTCCTCTCAAGGGCGCCAAAGACAACATCAGCACTGTACCGTTAAACATCTGTATTGAAGGACTTTAACATCCATGAAAATCTTCTCGTATGCATGTGAGACTTGGACCTCACAGCGGATTTAGGAGAATTTAAAAAAAAATGGAAGCCATAGAAATGAGGAGTTGCCGCAGGATACTAAACATCCGTTTACGTTGATCACATCACCTGTGAACAAGTGCGTCAAACCGCCAAGCAGCACTCGGGACCATAACATTTATCGACATCAATTCAGACAAGAAAACCGCTTTGGTACGGTCACGTAGCAAGAGCCGATGGCCCCGGTGAAACAGTCCTCCATAGAACAGCTAAGGGAGGAAGACGGGAAGAAGACTGAAGACAATGGTGCAGTTCGGACAGGGACATCACTGGCAGAGACCCAAAGCCTTGGCACACAACGCACAGAGCTGGAGGAACCTCTGAACTGGTCCTAAGTGTGATGCTCCGGTACCTGTCCGCAGAGTTGAGAGACCAGAAGAGTTCTCGTTTGACGTAGTGAAGGGGGTTCGATGTGGTGTGGTCTTGTATGGCATGGTGTTATGGTGTTCGATGTGGTGTGGTCTTGTATGGCGTGGTGGTATGGTGCTCGATGTGGTGTGGTCTTGTATGGCACGGTGGTATGGTGTTTGATGTGTGGTCTTGTATGGCGTGGTGGTATGGTGTTCGATGTGGTGTGATCTTGTATGGCATGGTGGTATGGGGTTCGATGTGGTGTGGTCTTGTATGGCGTGGTGTATGGTGCTCGATGTGGTGTGATCTTGTATGGCATGGTGGTATGGTGTTTGATGTGGTGTGGTCTTATATGGCATGGTGGCATGGTGTTTGATGTGGTGTGATCTTGTATGGCATGGTGGTATGGTGTTTGATGTGGTGTGATCTTGTATGGCATGGTGGTATGGTGTTCGATGTGTGGTCTTGTATGGCATGGTGGCATGGTGTTTGATGTGGTGTGATCTTGTATGGCATGGTGGTATGGTGTTTGATGTGGTGTGATCTTGTATGGCATGGTGGTATGGTGTTCGATGTGTGGTCTTGTATGGCATGGTGGTATGGTGTGTGATGTGGTGTGGTCTTGTATGGCATGGTGGTATGGTGTTTGATGTGGTGTGATCTTGTATGGCATGGTGGTATGGTGTTTGATGTGGTGTGATCTTGTATGGCATGGTGGTATGGTGTTCGATGTATGGTCTTGTATGGCATGGTGGTATGGTGTTCGATGTATGGTCTTGTATGGCATGGTGGTATGGTGTTTGACGTGGTGTGATCTTGTATGGCATGGTGGTATGGTGTTTGATGTGTGGTCTTGTATGGCATGGGGTATGGTGTTTGATGTGGTGTGATCTTGTATGGCATGGTGGTATGGTGTTTGATGTGGTGTGATCTTGTATGGCATGGTGGTATGGTGTTCGATGTATGGTCTTGTATGGCATGGTGGTATGGTGTTCGATGTGGTGTGGTCTTGTATGGCATGGTGGTATGGTGTTTGATGTGGTGTGATCTTGTATGGCATGGTGTTATGGTGTTCGATGTGGTGTGATCTTGTATGGCATGGTGGTATGGTGTTTGATGTATGGTCTTGTATGGCATGGTGGTATGGTGTTCGATGTATGGTCTTGTATGACATGGTGGTATGGTGTTTGATGTATGGTCTTGTATGGCATGGTGGTATGGTGTTTGATGTGGTGTGATCTTGTATGGCTTGGTGGTATGGTGTTTGATGTGTGGTCTTGTATGGCATGGTGGTATGGTGTTTGATGTGGTGTGATCTTGTATGGCATGGTGGTATGGTGTTTGATGTATGGTCTTGTATGGCATGGTGGTACGGTGTTCGATGTGGTGTGATCTTGTATGGCATGCTTTAAAAATGTGGGAAAGTAACAGATGGTTGAAAAAAAGGGAAATTTCGATATTTCGCCGCACGAAAATATTCATTTAATGTACTTCGATACTTGTTTAACGGAACGATCTTTCTGAAGTGAGTGTACACACGTGCATGCGTGCGTGGGTGCGTGCGTGCATGCGTATATTGCCATATATAGGCACACAAAGTGCTTGCATACACTTGTTGACCTTTTCTGTTTATGAATGCCGTACATGACTAAATAGAGTACCGTACAATTTTCAGAAAACAATCATGTGTTATAAACATGCAAGCATGATATCTTTTAATGTATCTACCCGCCTAGATGGTCAGTTTATCTACCATACCTGTTTTCCTTTTTTTTTCATGCACTTCTTTCTTTCCACTGCTGACTTGACTGTGGATAGATTCTTTTCATTTCCATTGTGCGTGTTTACTTATCATTCCTCTAAACATTTATATTCATCGCGTTTTCTGATTCATTGATCAATTCATTATTTCTTTATCTGATCATCGTCAGTTGCAGATCAGTTTGCACAATGTCTTTTTCTTGGCATCAGGCAGTATTGTTTTATTTTTGTTTTTTCTCTTTTTGTTTAAAATGCCTTTCTTTCAAAATTGCTTTCTGTACCTTCTACATTTGATGAAAGGGTTTTTTTTCTTAATAATTTTCTTTTGCCATCTTGTGTGCGTATATGTGTGTGTGTATATGTGTGTGTGTGTGTGTGTGTGTGGTGTGTGTGTGTGTGTGTGTGTGTGTGTGTGTGATGTGTGTGTGTGTGTGTGTGTGTGTGTGTGATGTGTGTGTGTGTGTGTGTGTGTGTGTGTGTGTGTGTGTGTGTGTGTGCGCGCTTTTGTTTTCTTCCAGTCTTTATTTTGCTCCTTTTTTCCTCTTCATAAAAAAAATCTTTTTCTCTTTCTACTCCCCAATTCACTTCACTTATACACCGTTTTTGTGTTTGTTTTCCTTGTTACAGCCAGATTAATTACGCTATTTTTGTGTCAAATCATAGTACAGTTTTGAATTTTGACATGGCTTATCAACCAACATTAAAAAGACAATAATATTGTATGGGGATATAAATCCACTGTCATGAGTGACTTTTATTTCAGTGATGATAATGAACCAGAAAGGTAATCTATCTTTTTATTACCTGCATGCACAAGTGTGACAAACGTACCCTCATGTTTAACTGTATTCCTTTGTATACACTCCTGTGGATTTTTGTGTGTAGTAGACGTATATATGAAAGATAATTACGTATATATGTCTGCAGTTATGTGTGCATATACGTACGTGTACGCATATGGTGTAATGAGGTGTGTTAATATGTATTCATGCAAATGTAGAGTGCGTGCGTGTTTTTGCGTGCTTGCATGTGCCGATCTGCCTGTGTGCATAGATGTGTGAGTTCCCCCATCTTGTTCAGCTGCACCCTGAGTAAAAGACAGCGTCACTTATAGTGTGCGAGTAGTCCTGCATCATGATTATTCACTGTGGTGCTAGTTTAATTCCATCCCAAACCACGTCTCATCGCTTGCTACGGCGGTTCCCTGCGAAGAAATCTGCCAAAATACCACCCAAGCCCCGTCATCTTTACCTATATATGATGGGAGGGGGGAAGAAGAGGCAGCAAAAATGACGTAAATCGATGGTGACGTTCGCTTCCCTTGAGGCATAATCAAAATCATAGACCTTCATCAGACGTTCCGACAGCATCACCGTTGTTGATTCTTGCATGCATGAAACAGTGTTCCCTGCACAGAGACAAAATACATGGGTTTCTCATTTCTAGTGTGCACACAAACGGAATTTCCCAAAACTGTGTTGTATAAGCAGCATATGTTCACAATATTTCCAGTTTGGGGATGATCTAATATTTTACAATGTTTCCAACAGAGTTCTCCGGAATACGGCACCAGCAACGAAGACCAAGAACAACAAAACTTCTCAATTATTTGAACAGACCACGATTTTAAATCGATCGATGTGTGAAGGAAAGATCTTGATTGTTTTGGTGATTTGTTATGACTGTGGTATGTGCTCTGGAACTGCACCTCTCGGAGTTTAGCCTCGTAGTGCGAGGAGTTTTATGCTAAATGGATAGGTCTGTTCGTAACAGGTCTACCATGAAAACTGTAGTTCAGACGGCAACTTGAAAAAAAAAGCTAATCGCTTTGTAAACACACAAAGGCTTTCATGACTAAAAAGTTAATCACATCGTAAACACCCAGAGGCTTTCGTGGCTACACAAAGGCAATATTTTCTCAGTTTTAAATCAGTACGTTAACACGTCTGCCGTTCCAATAAACGAATCTGTCCCATCCGTTTACTGTATTACGGGCAGTAGTTCTTCTTCTCTGTGTTCGGTGTGGGGTTACCGTTTGTCCTTTAGGTGAACTTCTTCGTTCATGGCGACACAGGGTCACTTTGATCCTGACCCGCTTCCGTCGGTCAGAATCTGTAGTCCTTGTGTCTTTGTAGGTGCAGTGTTGTAATTTTCATTTTGTTTTTCATCTCTGGCTTTCCTCTTTCTGATGTCTCTCTTAGATTAGTGGGTGTGATTGAGTGTATTGGTTTGACTTTTCCATTTTGTTCCCTTCTTTTTCGTTTTCACATTTCTTTCTTTTCTGTATATGAACCAGTGTGTAACAAAGCGAGTCCCACGTAAATCCACACATCTTTGATTTTCCTTGAGTGTGTATTCGTGTGTGTGCGTGCTCGCGCGCGATTCAGGAGTTACTAGCGCTATTAAGGACGCCATATTAGTTATCTCCCAAAGAAGACTATCATTAAGACAGCAGGTTTTCACAACATGTTTTCAGTATTACAAACACCTCAGGATATGTAATTTGTAAAAACTGTTGCCAAGTGCTTTGTGACGCTATATGTGAAATGATATTTCATGCCAATGTTGGAGTAAACATTACAAATTCTACCAGAGAATGTAATTTAATGCAAGGTCAACTTGGAAGTAAATCAGATGAAAAATGCAGCTGATTGAAATTAAGGAAATAAAAGTAAGCAACATATGAATATCAGCTGTCGCTAACCAAGTGTATATAATTTTATCAAGTGTAATAAATCAAACAAGAGAATGTGCATGAAAACAGCAAATAAAACAGTGTCATATTTTCAGAAATTACTTATCTTAACACTGACAAATTATACGAATACAAAATAAATCCGTTGTTGTCGCCAAAATGAAAGAAATTGGGCAATTAGTGTGGGAGAAATAAGTGGATGCAAGGTCAAAATCAAATATGTTTGTCATATATATGACGTCAAGAAAATCAGTAACGAACGTTTTGAGCATGCCTGCACTTAACTAACTGGAACGCGTTACGCAACACAACTATTTCAACGCGTTCCGAGTTCTTACCCTGTTTGTTAGACCAAAGCTCCGGCTGGAAAAAGTCTGATTGTTCAATGCTTTTTGATCACATTCTTTGTATGGTGCAGAGAGACAGGCGTAGTATGATTTCTCTCTTTCTTTTCCCTGCTCTCCTTCCATCCCTTCCGCCCTCCCTTTCTTCCTTCTTCCACGCGAAAGCAAAATATGCAGAACAGTCCTACCTTGTTTGATACCTTGTACCTTAACTCTTTAGCTTCGATGTTTGTCACGTTCACGAAAGCTGCATGCTTTCCTCCTTCATTGGCGCGACCCGCCTCATAGTGTGTATCCATCCACACAAGAATAGAAAGAAGGCAATTGTCTTTGATGTGATACATGTATCTAAACCTTCTCTCTCTCTCTCTCTCTCTCTCTCTCTCTCTCTCTCTCTCTCTCTCCTCTCCTCTCTCTCTCTCTCTCTCGTATCGCCAGTAATTTTGTTTCGTTTGATTTGATCTGGAGGTTGGTGTTCTGTCAAGAAATGGTAGTCGCACTCATGCCTCTCTTTTCTTGGACTCTTTGTGTGTGTGTGTGTGTGTGTGTGTGTGTGTGTGTGTGTGTGTGTGAATTCATTTCCATTGTCGTACTGGTTTTGTTTTGTCAAACTGTTAGATTAGCCTCAATCAAGATTTGGTGAAGAGAGTGAATTAAACTATATCCACAACTTCCCTTTGGCTGAATATTTTCGAGAAAAGAAATAGAACAAATAAGCGAACAGTTATGGAAATGTGCAAACGGCAAATGTGAACAGTAGGCTCACTCACACACACACGCTGCTTGCACACTGTACAACTTTACATAATCATTCGTGTAAGCATTGACACAGAATGGACAGGCATGATGCATATCAGAAAATTAGTTATGAAACATGCATGAATGAAGAGAGTGTCTATGCATTACAAAATAGTTTCCTGACATGAAGGTTCGAAAAGTAATCGATCCTATACAAATGATTTGTCTAGATATTGTTTTGCATAAACTTTTGATGTGAGCTGTCTGTAAAAGATCGTGAAAATTAACCCAGTGACCGTCAGTTTCTTTGATTTTCTTTTCTTTTTTTTTATTGTTGATGAAGACAGAAGAAAATTGTTATATATTCTGCTGTCCTTGACCTGTCGTTATCAGCAAGAATTAGGCCTGTGTTTGAAGCTTATTATGACACGCGATTTACGTTACACTGTTGATCTGAGATGTCAAAATTTCTAGATAATGACGTGAACATAGAATGCAGGTTGGAGGTCATCGCATGAATCATGGTATAATCACAACAACAAAAATGTTCAATGGAATCTTCTGCATGACAAGGGAGATTGTTCATATAGATTAAAAAGAAGGAGCAGACCTAGCACTGAGCTCTGGGATACACCATGTTACATGGGTAACATATTTGATATGGAAGAATTGAGATAGACAAGTTGTTAATGACTGTTAAAAACTACGAAATGAGTTAAAGTGTGTGTTATATACATGTTTTTTGTTGTTGTTTGTTTTGCGTTGTTTTTAGTTCAATGATAAGTTGTGGTCTATGACATCAAAGGCCTCAGCAAAATCAATTAACAAGACTCTGCAAGCTCGATTTTAATCAGTATGTGTGTATGGACTTCTTTTTTTAAACTTAGATTGACTTTCATATACATATTCATATTACATGAGTCAAGATTGTTCTAAATACAATACATGCCTAAGGGTTTGAGCAGCATTAGTAAAATGGGTCTAGGTCTGTCATTAGATATTTCAGAATTGTCTTGAGATCTGTGGTTTGGGATCACTTTCGCAATTGTGCATCGTGCTGGAAACTGGCATTAAAAAAATTCATGTGATATAGATGTATATAAGAGCTTCAGATATGACTGACGTCGAAAGTTTCAAAATTCTGCCATTGATTCCATACATCAACACGATTACCTCTTTCTTCAAATAATGTAAGAGTTCGTAAAAATCAGTCACTGACATAGGATTACCGGCAGATGTGAATGAATTGTTTTCAGAACTGCAGAAAGTTGTTATTTTTCCCAGGTTATTTACTTCAGTACATCGTACATTCTGCCATCCTTAACAAATGTTTATGGAGATGATTTGCCATGCGCTTTCTTATACTATACACGTCTCAAACGGGATGTTTTGTTCGTAAGTTCATTCGTCGCTTTCCGCACAATTACTGAGTTTTGTTTGGAAGAAACAAGATCATGTTATTTCTTAGTGTAGTTCGTGAAGTGAATTCATCTTTCTCTCTCTCTCTCTCTCTCTCTCTCTCTCTCTCTCTCTCTCTCTCTCTCTCTCTCTCCTCTCTCTCTCTCTCTCTCTCTCTCTTCCCGCGTGCGCGCGCGTGCTTGCGCGAGCGCTCGTGCGCGTGTGAGTGTGTGTATGCTAGTTATTACTGTATGCTGTTTTCAATAACTTCGCCGCTGTAATCAAATCATTTGTTTACCCTATGTCATAAGGGCGTTATAGCTAATAACAGTAAAATATCAAAGTGTCAACTCCCTCTCACTCTCTCTCTCTCCTCTCCTCTCTCTCTCCTCTCTCTCTCTCTCTCTCTCTCTCTCTCTCTCTCTCTTTAAGTCCGTCTTGCTGACATCTACAGAGAAGTATGGATATCTCTGTTGACTCAGAGTTTTATCTTCAACGGAAGCAGATACAGACCTTGTTTTTCACATGATATGGGGAATTGTCACAGCGGGCATAGCCAGAGCGAGTCTCGTCTTGGCCTATGCTGTCTTCATGGATCCACGATTGATGTAGCCGTTCCGCGTGATGTTGACTGCTCCGTGTTGTCTGGGACTGTTGACTGAGGTTTGATTTTCTCTGAACTGACTTCCGTTCTGTATTCTGGTGCTAAGTTTCTGGCGTTCCGACCTTTCAAAATAAAGTTATTTTCAGTGAGGTGACTGCGGGCGGAAGCTGAAACCAGCCTGAAAGAAGTGTTGCCTCGTGATTTGTTTGTCCCTTGCACCCGTAAGTTTCTCTCTAAAGAAGTGTTGCCTCGTGATTTGTTTGTCCCTTGCACCCGGCGGAACAGTATTTCTTTCGTCTTCAGTTTCTCTCTAAAGAAGTGTTGCCTCGTGATTTGTTTGTCCCTTGCACCCGGCGGAACAGTATTTCTTTCTTCTTCAGTTTCTCTCTAAAGAAGTGTTGCCTCGTGATTTGTTTGTCCCTTGCACCCGGCGGAACAGTATTTCTTTCGTCTTCAGTTTCTCTCTAAAGAAGTGTTGCCTCGTGATTTGTTTGTCCTTGCACCCGGCGGAACAGTATTTCTTTCTTCTTCAGTTTCTCTCTAAAGAAGTGTTGCCTCGTGATTTGTTTGTCCCTTGCACCCGGCGGAACAGTATTTCTTTCTTCTTCAGTTTCTCTCTAAAAAGGATCGTTCACTTTCGTTTGAACTCGTACTGCAAGACCATGTACAGCCGTCAACTGTCAGCCAGCAGGGAAATACTTTTTGATATTGGTCTGTAGGAGATGCCCAGTTGACATCAGTCTGAACGCGTGGGAAAGAAATCTACAACAGAGTGCAGTCCAATTTTAACGATCAATCGCTGACAGCGTCTATGGCTGAACCGAACATGAAAGATCATCATTATTATCAGTGACATAGGGAATGTCAAGAGAACGCAGTTTGACTTTGACACTCGATTTAACACATCGAGCAATATGATGTCAGTAGTTCAACAGTTAACGCCGCATGGGCCAGAAATTCAAGACAGAAAGTAACACTGAGCTTCGCAGACCTCTTGGCTCAAAAATAGTTGTATGTTGTATTTTTTTTTTATTTCAACATTTTAGGAAAACGAAGAACGGGTAAATATGACCTGACCATTGCTTAGACCTACCCTCAATATTTAGAGCAAGCAGGTTGCTGAAAACCGAAACTAACTCTTAACAGTTGGATTAACTCAGAGCAGATGGTTCGATAGACTAAAAACTCACAGTGGGTGAATGTTTAGCGTTCAGTGTGAGATGGGCTCAAAGCCGAAGACAGCCGTAACACTTCAGCCTTATTGTTGTCGGGCCGATAGGGTTCCCCGCTTGCATCTGCACCGGACGGGAGGAGAGGTAGACGATGGACGGGAGTTCTGGGTCAGCGGGGGCACTCCGGACGGGTCACCACCCCTCCCGGCATCCGATATCAACCTCTGTGAGTCCACGCAGGTGCTGTCTCAGGGAACATGGGGTTGGAAAGAGTAGGGGTGAGGGGGAATTGTCGGTGGTCTCACCCGTTTTATGAATGTTTGTACACATCTATTGTTCATGTACATTTTTTTTAAAGGGGGTGGGGGGAGGGGGCTAGCCGACTCAGTCCGGGTGAATGAGGGTAGGAATGGATGGGGAGGGGGGGGGGTGGTTACGGGGACGTGCTTCATTTATATATTACAAGTGTCGGCTACAGGACTTATTTTCTGTGTACAGAAGATAGTGTTTTGTTTTTGTTTTGACTTTTCTCTTTCGCAGATGTGTTTTCTCAGATTGAATCAAAGTATGTTACTGGTCAGCCTTTGAGGGAAGCGCGGATAGACATTTCAATTAATCAGTTTGTCATCTGAGTAGAAAAAAAAACCTGTTGATGGGAAGGCCGACAGTGAATTATGTGTATTAAGAATGGTTGTCTGATCTTTAAGGTGCGTGGAGAAAAAAAATCATTCGTTTCACTTTTTGTTGATTTTGTTGATTTTTTTCTCCTTTCTTTCTATTTGTGTACGTATGCTCATTTGTTTGTACGCTGGTTCGCTTGTATTGGGTACTGCTACTGCAGAGAGCAAACACAGGGCTAGTCATCCTCATATTACACGCCTTTTGGTTTGAATGTGCATGGCTTAGATTGTGTGTTTATTTGTTTGCCTAGTGTCTGTATATGCGTCACTTAATTTTTGTAGTATTTTTTTGTTTCTGTGGCATTGAGATAGCCAGCTGTTTTTAGTTGCCATTACACGTGATCATCGTCATTGTCACGGAAGCGTCGGTCTCAGAAATGCCGTCACAAACGCTTGAGCTGACGGGGATCTTCGCTGTTCTCTATCCTCAATTAGGGGCAACGAGGCAAAGGCGATCTTACAATCCTAGTCCGTCACATTGTCCATCCGGTCTGTCTGTATGACGTCTACCCTCTTTAGAATGGCCTTGAACAGTGAATCGTGATGAGATACATGTCTTCACGTCTTTACTGGGTAATAATGGCGGCTAATTTCTGCCAGGAGCTAAATTTGTCCGTCAGCGTAATCGTTGACTTAAGGACAAGCTGTTGTGGTTATAGTTGAAATTACACACACACACACACACACACACACACACACGAAATACTTGCTAATTTTGAAAAAAAAAATGGTATGACACTTATTGATACATGCACTCAAACGGACATTAATCCAGGTCCACACAAGAGCGCACGCGCATACATATGCGAGGGGAAAATGAGGAGGGATGAAATTATGTCCACGCGGAACGTGCTGCCTGCCAGAGTTATGTATTTGTTGTTCCCTGACAGGAAGCGAACCCCAGTCTTGTAAGTAAATCGCCTGAATCCTTTCGCTGTTAGAGACCTACTTTTGCATCTGTATTGGATGGATACCGCCAAGACTTTTAAGTGATCACACTTCATGTATAAAGCTAGTTTTCTGTCAGGTGAAAGGTAATTTACTTTTAAAACGTTACAGATATCTTGGATCAGATCTACGTTGTTTTTTCTTTGTTGTCAGTTTTCTTGGTTGCCGTGGGTATTGAAACACGGGATGATTATTTGTTTGTCTGGCTGGCTTTCCGCAAAATGAATGACAACAAACAAACACACGGGCAAAAACAAAACAAAACAACAAAACAGTGTTGTACTTCATAGTGTTGTACTTCATCAAACAGTGTTGTACTTCATAGTGTTGTACTTCATAGTGTTGTACTTCATCAAACAGTGTTGTACTTCATCAAATTCTACGGACTGTCTGTTGAAAATTAACTGTTCCATTGATTCCACAACTGATGAAACCTCGTTCGTTCCCAGTGTGTGTGTTTGTTTCACCATCATGGATGGCTGTGCACCAGCTTACTTGAGTCGTTTGGCTGCCACGTACACTTCTCGCTGTCCTTGCTTTACCACTGGCACACGACTTCCCCGTCAGTGCCACTTCAAACACAACATTCATGGCTTCCATTACTTCTCCATCAGTGACCTAAAGCTTTGGAATTCTCTCTTTTCCTGTGAGACATTCGACCTCCGTAACATCCTTCAAGTCTAAACTGAAGGCCCACTTGTTTTAACAGTGCTACAAGCTTTGTTTATAACCCCCACTCCCACTAATCTCCTCACAATAGCAATATTGTACTAGAAAGAACTTCTGTAAATTTTCTGTGTTCCTTTTTTAAACGCTCGTATATATCAATGTATACAATCATGTATGTATGCTATACAGATGCTATGTCTGCCCATACAAGCCCGAGCTTGTATGTACACATGCATACGACGTTGTTCGCTTTTTTTCAATATAGTAATATGGACATTAAATATTTGTATGTGAGTGCATGTATGTTTAAAGACATGTACTTAATTGACGTCGTTGTTTTTATATAGTCATGTACAAAAGTAGCAAGTCTTGAGATTTCTGGGAGCAAAATTCACGAAACACTTAAAGAAAAACTGTTTACAAACCACTGATGTCAGAGTGCGACACAGGACGCAGTTATCGTCCGTGGCAGGAATGACTTCAGCATGCAGGATCAACGTCCCTTTCTTGAACGCTGTGTCCATGTTCTGTATGACTTAAGCGTGCAGGATCAACGTCCCTTTCTTGAACGCTGTGTCCATGTTCTGTATGACTTCAGCGTGCAGGGGCAACGTCCCTTTCTTGAACGCTGTGTCCATGTTCTGTATGACCTCAGCGTGCAGGATCAACGTCCCTTTCTTGAACGTTGTGTCCATGTTCTGTATGACTTAAGCGTGCAGGATCAACGTCCCTTTCTTGAACGTTGTGTTCATGTTCTGTATGACTTCAGCGTGCAGGATCAACGTCCCTTTCTTGAACGTTGTGTCCATGTTCTGTATGACTTAAGTGTGCAGGATCAACGTCCCTTTCTTGAACGCTATGTCCATGTTCTGTATGACTTCACCGTGCAGGATCAACGCCCCTTTCTTGAACGTTGTGTCCATGTTCTGTATGACTTAAACGTGCAGGATCAACGTCCCTTTCTTGAACGTTGTGTTCATGTTCTGTATGAGTTCAGCGTGCAGGTCAGCGTCCCTTTCACGGGCACCATTTCCACGGTGTGAGTGATTCGAGCGTTCAAGCTCAGCATCTCTCTCATGGACACTGTTTTTACGATGTTTCATTTCAGCATGCAGGGTTAGCGTCCCTTTATTGGACACCGTTTCCATGTTCTGTGTGACTTCAGCGTGCAGGGTATAGTCTGTGTGGGTTAAGCAGGCGGTTTGTTTCCGTCAAGGCCACGAAAAAAGATCATTCTTCTTCAGGTGGTAATCAAATATTTCAATAAGGTCACCGAATTTTGCTGACTGTGTGCAATGTCATCAACACAGTTTCAGTGTCAGTCCACAGACTCCCAGATATTCTCTCTCTCTCTCTCTCTCTCTCTCTCTCTCTCTCTTTTTTTTTTTTTTTTTTTTTCTTTTTTTTTTTCTCGTAGCTCCTCCTTACCCGTTGGATCTTGGCACCATGAACTGTTGATGTATTGTGTGTTTGTTCATAATCTTTTTAACACATGTAAATCGATTTATCTACAGGCTTTGGACATTAAACGAATGGAAATAGTGCCCCATATTATCTTGTTATCCCACCCACTCAGTACTACTGATCATTCGGGCTGTTTCTCGTGGCATGGTGCCACACTCAGTTTGTTTCTGTCATTGTATCTCTCGAAGTCCCTCCCCCCCCCCCCCCCCCCCTTTCTTTTCAATTCTTTAGGGTAGAAATATTCGCTGAGTGTATTGAGTTTCAAGCGCTTCGTGCAGATTTGCATTTCAACAGCAGTGTTTCGCTTCGAGCTGAAAGGACTATAGTTTGCATATATTTGCATATTCTCTTGCTTTTTTGGAATTGATCGATGTTTGGAAGAAGAAAAAAAAGAAAAGAAAAGAATAGGTGAATCTGTGTCCGTGCGCACGCACGTGCCGCATGTGTGTGTGTGTGTGTGTGTGTGTGTGTGTGTGTGTGTGTGTGTGTGTGTGTGCGTGCGTGCGCGTGTGTTGTGCGCGTGTGTGTGCGCGCGCGCTTATTTGCTGCTGTGTTTTGATTTGCACTTGCATATGTTATAGATTTGCCTGTTTGTGTATGTATGTGTGCGTGCGTGCGTGCGTGCGTGCGTGTGTGTGTGTGTGTGTGTGTGTGTGTGTGTGTGTGTGTGTGTGTGTGTGTGTGTGTGTGTTTGCTGCTGTGTTTGATTGGCGTATATATCCTATATACGTGCATTTGGTGATAATTAATCTGACTGCAAATGACATCAAAATTGTGAAAGACATTTCTGATGGAACACCAGAGAAGATCAACTTGACATCTTTGTGTGTGTGTGTGTGTGTGTGTGTGTGTGTGTGTGTGTGTGTGTTTTCTTTTTAAATTTTCAGTTATTTTCAGAAATGACTTTTCAATTTTACTTTTACTTTTTTTCTACATTAGCTTCTTCGTCTGTCACGTGCGCTGTATTCTAATCATTAGATTAACAATCAGATGTTAATGGGAGTTGAACATTAAAATGTGTCATGCAGACATCGGTCCAGATTTAAAGTAGAATCCTCCTCTTCCTCTTTCTCTCCTCCTCCTCCTTTTCTTCCTCCTCCTACTCATCCTTTTCCTCCTCCTCCTCCTCTTCATCATCATCATCGACATCATCATTATCATTATTCAGCTATACAATCATAAGTTATGGCTGATAGCTTGTACGCATGTATCATCGAGTGCGTGCGGGCGTGAGCGCGCGCTCTCACGTTTGTGCGTGCAGGTACTCGCGCGGTGTGTGTGTGTGTGTGTGTGTGTGTGTGTGTGTGTGTGTGTGAGAGAGAGAGAGAGAGAGAGAGAGAGAGAGAGAGAGAGAGAGAGAGAGAGAGAGAGAGGTGCTGTGAATCCATCTCTAGCCAACTAAACTGACCAACGGCCATGGCATGTGTGCCGGGTCTCGCGTTGAAGCAGTCTGTTTCATAATGACACATTGGTTCGTTGAACTGTTCCGTTACATTCTGCTGTCTACAGCACACCCGCTGGTGCCGGAGTGCTCCCTGGTGGCCCCGTGGACCAGGCCTACAGTTACATGGGTGCACAGGATAATAGGTTACGGTAAGTTCGTATCAAGCACTTTCAGGATAAGAGGTCGAGGAGTAGGCTTATTTCAACTGCCTACGTTTTAAATGGAGATTACCCCCATTCAGATGTGGTAACATGGTTGTTTGCAAATGATTTTTGTTGTTTTGCGAAAAATAATTAACGGATTCTCTCTCTCTCTCTCTCTCTCTCTCTCTCTCTCTCTCTCTCTCTCTCTCTCTCTCCTCTCTCTCTCGCTGTTTTTGTAGAAGTCACTGTGAAGAAGAAGAAAAAAAAACAACGTTTGCGTTTATTGTATTGCTTAAGAAGACAAACATAAAAACTGCGGTGAGTTAAATTCCTGTTCATAGACCCAAATAGCACGACTCTTTCCTGTGCTGCTCTCTAGCTACACTGAAAGTTATAAATATAAACTAGATTCGCAGCTGGAACCGTGTGTGAGAGAAGAAGATAATCGAACTTATGGCCATTTACCACCAACCCTCCTCCCCTTCCCTCTCCCCATGTCACCTCTCCTCCCCGTAAAATCAGGCTTAACGGGGTAAGTGTATC
Source organism: Conus ventricosus (assembly GCA_018398815.1). Lineage (NCBI taxonomy): Eukaryota > Metazoa > Mollusca > Gastropoda > Neogastropoda > Conidae > Conus > Conus ventricosus. The sequence continues at coordinate 99,747,441 of CM031600.1, forward strand.
TTTGCACTCGTACATGCGTATATGCGTTCTCATGCACCCTTTTCACATTCATCTCTCTCTCTCTCTTCTCTCTCTCTCTCTCTCTCTCTCTCTCTCTCTCTCTCTGGAATAGGGTGTCACGCACTCGATTTCATCAGACACGTAAGGAACAAGAAGTCTATGCTACTTGCACACATGTAAATTTCAAATGCACAAACAAGAATGACAATAGAAACTCAAGAGATCAATACTGTCAAATCACGGATTACAAAAAAAAAAAACCCACATCTGGCATTGTTACCCAGCCAGGTTTCCACGGGCACACACCTGCACGCCCCTCTACGGCTCTGTCTGACTAGAATGCCTCGTTGTCCCTGGACAGACAGGGGTGGTGGTGTTGTCTTGGGTCTTCGGACATTAGGCTCAGGACAAGACTGAAATGGCTTTCTAGGGACTTTTCCCCAAGTGGAGCCCACCTGCGTCTTCTTCAACTTCTGGGTGTTGTAGGTCCTGGTCCTCTTCTCTCTCCTCCACGTCTCCCCTCTAACGCTCGGTACCTCTAGCCTCATTCTCTCTCCTCCACGTCTCCCCTCTAACGCTCGGTACCTCTAGCCTCATTCTCTCCCTCCACGTCTCCCCTCTAACACTCGGTACCTCTAGCCTCATTCTGTCTCCTCCACGTCTCCCCTCTAACGCTCGGTACCTCTAGCCTCATTCTCTCTCCTCCACGTCTCCCCTCTAACGCTCGGTACCTCTAGCCTCATTCTCTCTCCTCCACGTCTCCCCTCTAACACTCGCTACCTCTAGCCTCATTCTCTCTCCTCCACGTCTCCCCTCTAACGCTCGGTACCTCTAGCCTCATTCTCTCTCCTCCACGTCTCCCCTCTAACACTCGCTACCTCTAGCCTCATTCTCTCTCCTCCACGTCTCCCCTCTAACGCTCGGTACCTCTAGCCTCATTCTCTCTCCTCCACGTCTCCCCTCTAACGCTCGGTACCTCTAGCCTCATTCTCTCTCCTCCACGTCTCCCCTCTAACACTCGCTACCTCTAGCTTCATTCTCTCCCTCCAACGGTTCTTGGTCTTGCTCCTCTCTCGCCCTTCCTCCTGTCTCTCTTTTGTCGTGTCCGGTGTTTTCCACTTTACAAATTATACAAGCACCTCCACAGCGGATCTCCGTAAAGCTGCGTTTCTCCATTCTTCTTGTTTTGAAGAGCCTAGCAATCAACTCTGGTCCTCTTTAATGCTAATGGATATAGAAATTCACGCCAACTTCTAACACATCCACACTCAATAATTACCGACGACCAACCCCCACCCCTGCCCCCCAACCCCACCGCTCCTTGGCCATGCTCACCTCGAACACTCGCTTCCAAGCCGGCGTGACGATAACAACTCCGCTCCTCACTCGAGTTAGGAATACGAGGGAGACTACTATTCTCAAGAGGTAGGTCCCTGGGGCATACTCTGCCCCCAGCTTTGTCATGACCCCCACAGCGACCTGCCTGAAGGACGCCGCAGCATGGTATCCGCTATGCAAGTCGTTGACACAAGTGCTTTGGTTATTTACCACCTTAGGCTTAACGATTAACAACATCCTGGCCACCGAGAGTCACCAGTCCTCAGTGTTTTCATAGAGTCGACCACCTGCACGCGGCCTGAGGGACAGCGCAGGTAGCAGCCCTCATGCCCCCTCTGACGATTTACTAACCAGCATTTTGTACTCTTGATTGTTGTCGTTGCTAGACCTTAAACTGTTTGTGGGACCCCCCCGTTTGTGGGACCCCCCCCCCCTCTCTCTCTCTCTCTCTCTCTCTCTCTCTCTCTCTCTGTATTTGTGTGAGCGCGCTCGCTCGCGTGTGTGTGTGTCTATGCGTGTGTGTGTGTGTGTGTGTGTGTGTGTGTGTGTGTGTGTGTGTGTGTGTGTGTGTGTGCATGCACGCACGCGCCTCTGTGTGTGTGTGTGCGTGCGTGGTATGTGTGCGTGTGTATATGTGTGTGTGTGTGTGTGTGAGAGAGAGAGAGAGAGAGAGAGAGAGAGAGAGAGAGAGAGAGAGAGAGACTGCGTTCATAAGTTTTGTCCAAGTTATGTGTACGTTAGTAAAGAACAAATTTCAAGGCTTCCCATCGACTCTCGGTTCTTGGGAAACTGGAAACTTCCATCACCTTTAATTACTTCTTCTGACTTGTCGCCTATGAACAGCAGCCATGGACCATGGCCTAGGGGTGGTACTGGACAGCCAGTGAGCCGAGTCATTCCTGTCATGGTCACCATTATCAGCCTTGACGGTTTGACATTGGC
>CM031600.1:99757714-99800705 GCA_018398815.1 Conus ventricosus
TAGGGAGGTTAATCAAGGAAAATCAGCGTTGATCACTATTATGGGTTTAGCCAGTACAGTTCAAGTCTTTCAAGTGAGCCCGCTGTTGGTTTTTGGTTTGTTTTTGTGTTGTCACCCTTGGGAGACGGTGTAAATAAAATAAACAAACAACCAAACAAACAAAGACACCTATTAACCCCCAAATCTCATTCTTTAACTAGTAATGAACCGATATAAAAAGTCATTCATGCTCAGCTAGTATGGGTTCAGTAGGTACAGTTCGGGCCTTTCAAAGGAACTGACCGTCTTTTTCATCATGTGTTGTCACCCTTGGGAGACGGCCTAACCCAACACGAGTCGCTTAAACCAGTCTGTCATTTTTTTGTTTGTTTACATTTTTCTTTACAGCTGATTGCATCAGCGCAATGCAATCGCCCGTAGGGTCTATCATTAGGAAAGTCACATGGATCGTTCGATGTCATCACCGAGCATCCTCGATCATGTGATTCGTCCCTAAGGCACTGACGTCATCTCCTGCACCTGCTCCTGCACCTGCTTTAGGGGGTGAGAAGCCCCTATCCTTACTACTCGCACTCACATCGCACATATCGTAGTACAGACGTTCAAATTATCTACGTTTCATCTATGTTCGTTCGTACTTCTGTTTAACGTCTGTTCACTTTGAGTGATATTAGACGTGAATGAAAGAAGAGAGTGACTGACTGACTGAATGGTTAAATGAATAAGCCTATGTGTTGTGTAAGCATGAATGTAGCCTTTGTATGTGAGTGTGTAAGTGTATGTATCTGTATATGTGTCTAAACTGAACAATAAACAAATCAACAATCTTAAATACAACAATTAGTGGGGGAAAAAACCCCAAACATATAGCAAGAAAGCAAAAATCCTTCACTATCTTATACAAAATGAGTTAGCTCAAAAGTATCTAAATAAAAACTCCAATCGGACTATGTATTAAGTATTCTATCTATTTCATCTATGTGTGTGTGTGCGTGTGTGTGTGTGTGTGTGTGTGTGTGAAATATAAAGTCAGTTCTCTCATCCATGCATTGTTAGACTACAAATAATCAATCAAAAACCACAGTAACGGAAACGTATAGTGTTGATACTGTTTGCAGACCGTATTCCACAGAAACCTTATCAGACGACACATGGCTCCGTCCCAGTGATACAGCTCTGGTTTGACGTCAATCAGCGTGGCATCTACGTCATCACGGGATATATCGTCACGGTGTAAGGTGGACTAAGGAAAGAGGCGGGCGAGAGATTATGGGGAAAGAATCGGAGAGATATGGGGTTGGGTGCGAGGAGTAAGGAGAGAAAACCAAACAGCGCTTTCATTTTCTGAAGAAAAAACGAAAAAGGATTCACGGTAAACGGAAGACAGAAAAGTGCTGTACTGGTAAGAACATGGCCAACCATAATTATTTGAGATGGTGGTCACCTCAGAACATTGGTGTACAAAACTGCTTCGAACGTAGGCAAAGAACAGCATAGCAGGCAAGTTTCTTTTTCTGTCAGTGTCTCTGTTGTACAGTTAGATGACTCAAACACAGTTTGGCCTACTTTCGACAGAGTGTGCAGGGTTGTGCGCGCAGTGTCCACAAGTGATGATCGACATTTGGAAATTTCAAGTCTGACAAAATGCTGAAGAGGGGGAAATAAAACTATACTTTCTTATAGCAGGCCTACGTCTTTGCATCAGCAAGGAATGGTGGAAACGCGCAAGATCTTACTCCAACGTTTGCCATTTTCATCGCTTTCGTCGTTTTTTTTTTATTTTTTTTTTTTACCTTTGCTTGTCTTTTCTTCTTCTTTTCTTTTTTTTTCCCCTGAACTTTTTTATGTTGTTTTGTTTGTGTTATTGATTGCTTAAGAGATTCAATCCTGCAACTTTAAAACACCATTTTGCTATCCTGGCAAGATCTGTCAATGACATTACATTGATTGTGGGGGCCGGAATAGCTCAGTTGGTAGAGCGCCGGACTCGTGATCCTGAGGTTACGGGTTCGAATTTCGATATAGGGGGATTTTTTCCCTCGGAGTGAACATTGGTTCTGACTCTATAACCCCATACAGTCCTTCGAATGAGACTATAAACCGAGGTTCCGTGTGTGAACGCACACACATCTTGCACACACATAAAATCCCATCACCAACTTTCGGAAGAGAAGGCCAGTTTGGCCGTTGGTATGGATGACACGTTAGACATAGCATGCACCTTCCCCGAAGTTGGATTATGGCTGCCTTAATGGCGGGATAAAAAAACGGTCATACACACAAAAGTGTCACAATCTTCAACTCGATGATGGTGGACACTCAAAGAAAGAAGAAGAATTGTGCATGCACAGACCACGTGCCAACTTGACAAGTACCGGTGTGTTCCGTCATTATGATTTAGATGATCCAAGTGGGGAAACTACATAATTTTTTCCCCACACTTTGGCCCCCGTGTGTGTCCAAGCGTTGTCTTTCTGCCAGTCTGCCACCTCCCCCCCCCCCCCCCCCCCCACTCTCCCTCCCTCCCACTCTCTCTCTCTGACTTGTCTGTCTCTGCGTGGGTGTGTCTTTTTTTTATGAATGGCCAGATTTTCTTCTTTCGAGGACTGAATTCTGGCTGACAGAGTTCAAGGCTTTCTGCTATAACACCAGTGCTTAACCATTCAACGGTGGTCTTTTTTTTTAAACTAAATTTTAGCTGAAGCAAAAAGCAAAGTAGACAAAGTTTTCCATAAAAAGATCAGTTCATTATCATGGTAGCTGTGATCGTGGGGATATTGTAGATGAAGTCTAAATTTCAGTCACCCCATTCTCCTGCTAACTATGATATGGGAAGTATTGTTTTATGGATCTTTGATTTGTTAATCTCAACACCCAAAGAGGATAAGTTGTCCAAAGTTCATTTCTCTGTTTCGTACTGTGTATTTGATCAACTTTCTTTGCATCTTGTTTAGTTTGTTCATTTATATTTCGCCGTCTCTATTCAGATCATGGTTTCGAAACATTTTTGTATATGTGTGTCAGATTTACAACAACGACGAAAGCTGCGTAATTTTTTTTCTGATAGAATTAGGAAATAATTCTGAGTTGAAAATGTGTGCACGGTTTAAAATGTTTAATTTAATACTAAATGACTTGTGGATACTGAGTCTGCGAGTTTCGATTAGAGAACAAAAATTAACCAACCATTTTATCATAAATTATTTTGAGATCTATTGCGTGACACAAAATTTTGCATATGATCATTTTTCCCAACCGATTGCCATTATGTTATCCTTTGCCGATATCTTTTAGATTTTTCTTTTAAATTTTTGTTTCAAAAAAAATCCTAGAGTTTTAAATTACCCTGCTACTAGTCGATTCTGTAACTTACCTTAATTAATGTGTACTATTCATACTTCTTGACTATTACCGCATTTATTTTTTATTGCAGTGATGCAAGATGTATATTTCAATTTGCAGAATAAACTTTCTTTGCAAGGGACAAAACAAGCAAGCGAGCAAACAAAAATGAAAGAGAAAGAAAAGAAAAGAGGGAATAACCTCTATGAACCTTGAGAAGAAAATCAGACAGAAAGAAAAAGGTTAGGGTGCAGTGTGTATGATTTATGAATGTGCAATTGCATTATATTTTTTTTTCATAGCATCACTACTATTGAGATTGTTTTATAAATGCAGTGTTACTATGATGTGCAGTTTTGGAACCTATTTCAGTCCAGTATGTAATCATTATAGTAACTGAGAGAGTGCGCAGACCCCCCCCCCCCCCCCCCCAACACACACACACACACACACACACACACACACACATTTAGCTTCCAGGCTTTTCTCATGTTTTCCTTGTAGACTTTTTTTTCGCTATAAGGATATTCACATAAGAGAAGAGACCAAGTCGTGAGATCTCATAGAATCAATCTCCACAGAAACAGAAAAAAGATTTCTTTCCCTTTGTGTTTGCCTCTTCATTCCTTGTGTCGTCCTTGTATTTCGTTTAGTCACTTTTTCGTTTGAAGGATGGCGTAGGGGAATGTTCAGTTCCACATAGGTGAGAGAGGGAGAGAAAGAGAGACAAGACAAAGACAAGACAAAATTCTTTATTTACGAGGATAATAGATAAGCACTGATGTGCTTTTTTACATCCAGTCCTCGCCCTGTGTAGGGTCAACAATATAAAATAAAAGGCAACAAAGGAAGCATGCAAAAGTGACTAGAACTACAATACAATACAGGATTAAAATTTAAAAAGGGGGAAGAGAGAGAGAGGTGTCTCGCTCAAAAGTATATTCAAACGTAAGCTTACTTAGGGGAGCAATGTGTATATGCACTGCAGATGTGTGTAAGCTTAATTATTGTACGGACTACTTCTTAAGCTCCGTTGTGTCAAAATCGGATTATAGAAGGCAATTTCTGCCAAGCTCAAGGGGACATTTACAAACGCATTGCTCAGAATAGAACTAAGGTGGACCACATGCGCGTGCGCACACACACATACGCTCGTACGCACACGCAAACTCGCACACACACACTTTTTTTTGTTTTTGCAAAACAGAGATAAGTAAGACTGTGTAAGGTCATCATAATGGTAAATCAAGCAAGTAACAGGACGTCAAAGCAGGACTTGGAAAAAGAAAAGGCTTTGGGTGCATCCTCTGATAAAAGAATCTACTGCATTGGCACGGTTGGACCGGACAGTACAGGACTGTTCCTGACCATTCCATTCAGCATGAGCTTCGATCACATTTACGTCCTCAGCAGCTGATATTTTGTCCAACATTTTGCGAGAAGTGAGCGCACACATTCATGCCCCTATGTCGAGGATGAAAGACGGCCAACACAGCACCAGTCGCTATATGGACCGAAGCAACGTTTTGTGATGGTGTCGGTGCCGGTATCGGTGTCGTGCCGGTGACGTTTGGTGTTGGTGGATTTGGACAGTATTTTCGTTTGCGCGGGTTTTAAATGGCGGTGGCATTTCAGTGTCGTACCGGTGGCCATGTATGTGGAATCCCAGCAAATTGTTTGCCATGCATCGAGATGAGTGAATCATACTAATCAAAAGAGGACGCGCCACATGAGAGCATATTTGAACCAAAGATGAGAAAATGAATGTTGATTTTCTAACCACCGAATGGAAATAACGAATACTTAGGTAACGAGCCTCGGTCTATCGGTCTTTTTCAGGTAGGACAAGAACAAGGAAACGAACAATGGAAATAAGTAAATGATGCAGGCTAACAAGTCCTCAACCACCAGGAAAATGACTTCACAGAGATTTGAAAAGGATGGGGCTGGGTAACGTTTAATATTTCAACATTTGTTTTCATATTTTCCGCCAGCAGTCCTACTTTGAAGCTTACTTTCCTTCATGCTGACTGTTACCCTTATTGTGTGGTCTCCCGTTTCATGCATTCCAATAACTCCCCTTTGTTGTGTCGTCTCCTGTTATATGTGTTTAAGTACTTCCAATATGTTGTGCTGTCTTTTGTTTAATGTGTTCCAGGGACTCCCTTTAATGTGTTGTCTCCTGTTTTAGTATTCAAGTCACTCCAGATTGATATGTTGTCTCCTTTTTAATGTATTCAAGTAACTACAGATTGATATGTTGTCTCCTTTTTAATGTATTCAAATAACTCCAGATTGATATGTTGTCTCCTTTTTGATGTATTCAAATAACTCCAGATTGATATGTTGTCTCCTTTTTAATGTATTCAAATAACTCCAGATTGATATGTTGTCTCCTTTTTAATGTATTCAAATAACTCCAGATTGATATGTTGTCTCCTTTTTAATGTATTCAAATAACTCCAGATTGATATGTTGTCTCCTTTTTAATGTATTCAAATAACTCCAGATTGATATGTTGTCTCCTTTTTAATGTATTCAAGTAACTCCCTGTTTCATTCTTTGGACATCAACAAAAGGTTTTAATATTTTGGTCTTTTTTTTTTGCCACCTATTTCTTCAAATCACTTTCCTCCATTTCCTTTTTCTATGCTTTGCTGGTCTCTGTAGGAATCCATAGGATTGCATTGTGTTTCCCGAAGTGTTGAGAATATCACAAATCTTAGGTGATGTTCCATGTTAGATATCATAGGTGGACTATCACAACCCTAACCAGGCATGTCCACAAGAGGATTCTTACCCAGGAACCAAAAGTTTTCTCTGGCCGGCCATAAACTCATTGTCTGGTCTAAAAGAAGAAAGACCCTGAAAGTTCACATTGCTGTCAGTGGAGGACTTAATTTTTACATTTTAACGTTGTCATTATGCCCGAGGACGGTTTCTTCTTTGAAGACTTTCTGCTGTCATGTACATTCCGGAGTTTATTTCAACTTGCGTAATCGAACTTACAACTAAATTGGCGTCAGCAAAAACAGTTGCCATTTCAAAAGCCACGAACTATCTATATCTTGACTCTGGAAACTGATTCCGACTATACGATGGCAAGCAAAATAGATATGGAAAGATAACTCGACTTTCTAATCTGTCAACAATCTACTCTCAATGTTGCGGACAAGTTTCACCGACCCTGTGCAAGACTGGCTCAGGCCGTGAAGGCTCAGAAGTTGCTACGTGTGCCGGCACTGTCAGAGTTGCTCATTATAAGGCTATGGGTTTGATCCCTATAAATGGCATACATTTGTGGGATTTTACAGCTCTTGCTGGTGCCAGTCCAGGGTTTCTCTAATTTTCTGTCCAATTCAGCAGTTGTCAGTGTCTCTTGGGCCTGGATGATACCGAGATATAATAAAAAGCCCTGACTTGTGGTCTCAGACAAGAATGGGATTCCTCAGCATCGTCTTCATCATCATCACCTGCAAATGATTGTCATTAGAGAAACACGCACACACACTTCTCAATGTCTTTGCCCTTTTATACCCTGTTTTTGCCGTAATCTTGTATTTATTTCTTCTCTGAATGCATGGTCATGATCAGTTCTTGTCAAATTTTGCAATGTCTAGTTGTTCGTGAGAGCTGTTTGATGGGTGTGGCACTTTCCATATTGGGATGCTAATGCTGCAGCCAAGTGAACCGATTTCAACATGGCGCTTAGTAGCCAGAATCCTGTGTATGTTGGAGTAGACCAAGCACCACCAAAGCGCAGTCTCTGGTGAGTTGTTTCATGCTGACCCAGTGACGATCGCTTCTGGCGGACTGCCAGTGCCGAGCTGTGAGTAGAGAAGACCAGGGGTGTGGCTGTGCAAGTGGGAGGTGGAACGAACTGTGATGACAGCTATACCACTGAGACAGCAGGGAAGACAATACAACAAAAATAAAGGTTTTTATTAGACAATGTTGCGCGGGCAGATCTGATCTGTGTTTTTTATTAAACGTCTGTACATGTAATATACACCAGTTTATGCCAATATACATCCTATATATCATTCTATTCATAGAGTGGATGAGACTGGAGCGATTAAATGTTATGTTTGTATGGAAAGTGTCATATATCAATACATCTTGTGTTTGTATGGAAAGTGTCATATACCAATACATCTCGACATTTTATGCGTCTTCTGTACCATTGTATTTATCGACTGGATGAGGTTAAATTGATCAAATGTGATGTTTGAGTGGATAACATGCCAGACTTCTACAAATACCATCTTTTTCTGACCATCAGTCGTGTCATTGGTCCTGTGGATGAGGAACAGCATTCTTGTCTCTTTTCAGCGCAAGGCATCCACCCAACCATCGGAACAACAAGAGATGGACAGACAGCTGAACAGACACAATGAAATTGAAACTGGCAGACATCTAAACGGGAACAACAGACATATTAATACGAAGAAAACAACAACCAACTAACAAATAAACTTATGAATTTTATTGTAGAGAAGACCAACCAAAACAAACAAAAAAAATTGTAAGAGCTTCTGATTTTAAAAACAATGAATGCGAGTCTTCCGTCCGTATCCAAAACTACATGTCATAGCGAGGAAAGAGATCACTATTGTGTGGTTTAAGTCTTTGTATATCCACTTGTGGATATGGATGATCCACTTGGAAAAACGTCGGAATAACAGCTGGCACATCAGTCAGCTTAAAAAATGTTACTCCAGTCACTTTTACTTAAATGTAGTTTTGATGAACCAAAAAAAATACCTGTGAGAACCCATACAGTGATTCAAAGCTTGCAAGTTGCAATAAACATGTTTCCAAAACTGATTTCCTAAAAGGCATCACCATGCATTTCTAATGGGGAAAAAAAAAAGAAAAAAAAATTTAAACCAGATCAGCTTCATATATAATTCAGCAAGCTAAGAAACTGACAAGTATGTCAACATGAAAATGGGTTGCTCTGAAATCTGGAATGTTGTCACGATGCCAGATGTAATGTTCTGTGGTTCAAATGCTAGTGGTTTCACTAATGGGCAAACTGCAGGATTCTATTTGTTCTGTGGTTCAAATGCTAGTGGTTTCACTAATGGGCAATATGCAGGATTCTATTTGTTCTGTGGTTCAAATGCTAGTGTTTCACTAATGGGCAAACTGCAGGATTCTATTTGTTCTGTGGTTCAAATGCTAGTGGTTTCACTAATGGGCAAACTGCAGGATTCTATTTGTTCTGTGGTTCAAATGCTAGTGGTTTCACTAATGGGCAAACTGCAGGATTCTATTTGTTCTGTGGTTCAAATGCTAGTGGTTTCACAAATGGGCAAACTGCAGGATTCTATTTGTTCTGTGGTTCAAATGCTAGTGGTTTCACAAATGGGCAAACTGCAGGATTCTATTTGTTCTGTGGTTCAAATGCTAGTGGTTTCACTAATGGGCAAACTGCAGGATTCTATTTGTTCTGTGGTTCAAATGCTAGTGGTTTCACTAATGGGCAAACTACAGGATTCTATTTGTTCTATGAAATCAAAAGCCCAACATGCCCTATAATATTCTGCCGTATATTCACATACTTTGGTCAAGTCCTATTACAACATGATTTTTTTTGTTAAGTACAAACAAAATAAAATGGCAGATTGTCCTGCAATTGAAGAACAAAAGATGTACTGGAAATATTCCAGACTGTTCATTACAATTCTATCCACTAGAAACACAAAGTTTACAAAAATTTTGATTTTAAAAGAGATTCTTATGAAAGTCTTCCTGCACATCCAGCAAAGAGACATAACTGAGGTACGTTTGGAACACTAACTTTTTCCTTGATATTACATGAATTTGGAAAGTGCTTGTTTCTGCACATCAACAGAAAGAAAAAAGATACACCCATCAGTAACAGTGGCACCCAGAAAAGCACTGTCCTCGAAGGCCAAACCAAACAGTTGGGACCAGTCCTGCACCTCCCCTGGAAATCTGCACTGTGTTGACATGGGGTGCAGACACATTCATGGCATTCCATTAAGACATCAAGGAACGTAACCACTCCCTAGCAGATGCCACTGTGTGACGGCCACTGGACACGACACAACAGCCCCTCCATGAAAGCATCCCCATGGGTGCACTACTTGTATTTCATGACTGCAGACTCCGCAAGTGAAAGACACCACCATCAAGTTAACTACCGGTATTTCAGGAGAACGGAATCAGCATTGAAACTATCAAACTGTAACCCATAGCAAGCATAATCCATGCATCACTGTTTTGCAGCTGTTACTGCTCATCTGAGGTAGCTAAATTGCTATGAAAAACTCAATGAAATTTTGGTTCCAAACCAAATAGTTTGTAAATGGGAATTATAGACTATGGAGAAGCATGTGATTTAACAAGAATTCATTATCCAATCGAATGTATGATCACGAAATACCTACACAAATCCACTTTACTCTTCCAGTTTTCTTGCCATTTTATGACCCCATGCTTGCCGGCAGCTTTGGAAAGCCACTGTTGTCCTATGGTGACAGGGACACCACATTACTACAAGTTCTGTGTCCTGCTCAGCACCATGAATTGTCATATTATCCTAGGGACACTGAGACATAACATTAGTACAAGTGATATGACTGTCCAACACAAGAATTTGTGTTGTCGTCCTATAGCGACAGGAACATCACTTACAAGTGACATGCTTGTTCAATACAAGGAATAGAGATGTCCAAGGGAGACAAGAACACTTCAATACATGTTATGTGTCTCTGTTCAACACACTGAATTGCGATATTGTCTTATGGTGACAGGAGCACCACTTCAAAAGAGTGATGAAGTTCTCTGTTCCACACTATGAACTGGTAAATGGTCTAATGTGATAGGAACACCACTTTAAAACAAGTAATAAGTCTCTGTTCAACACCATGAACTGTGATGTTGTCTTGTGTGGTAAGAACACTTCTTTAAGCCAAGTAATAAATATCTCTGTTCAACACCATGAACTGCGACGTTGTCCTATGTGATGGGTGCACCACTTTGAACCATGTCATAAGTCTCTGTTCAACACCATGAACTATGATGTCTTGTGTGATGGGAACACCACTTTAAAACAAGTAATATATCTCTGTTCAACACCATGAACTATGACGTTGTCCTGTGCAATGGGAACACCACTTTAAAACAAGTAATAAACCTCTGTTCAACACCATGAACTGCAATGTTGTCCTATGTGATGAGAAACCACTTTAGAGTAAGTAATAAATATCTCTGTTCAACACCATGAACTGTGATACTGTCCTGTGCAATAGGAACACCACTTGAAAACAAGCAATAAACCTCTGTTCAACACCATCAACTGTCCTGCTATCCTCTGCACTGGGAACACCACTTTAAAACAAGTGATGTGTCGCTCCCATCTTCACCAGGGGTGAACAATCAAAGCCATTACTGGGCTTCCACTGATTTTTGCCCCAGGGAAAATCAGCTGAAACCTGACATGATAAATGTTCTTTTGGGAACAGACAATTCTGTGGTGCCCACTAGCCATCTGTTCAGGGTGTACTTCGTACACTTCAGCATGGCCTGCCCCCCCCCCCCCCCCTCTCATATTTTGTCCTAACAAATCTTTGATATGTTGCTTTTAGTGACATAGGGGGTGTTTGTCAAATTTATTTTCCTATGCTTCTTGTTCCACAGAAAAGAACTTAAAAAAAATACACAAAATACAAACAAACAAAACTTCAGCATTCTGAAACCTGATGACTGTATTTCAAACTTGGAGCTCTGAGTTATCTAGCAAAGTAAACCATCACAGTTCTCAATATCCCAGTCCTAGTCAGTAATGCCAGTATGAAGAAAGTTTCTTTGTATAGTTTCAACCTTGTGCTTTTCAGAAGATTTTGGCTCTATGTAAGTCATGAATATTTGTGCAAGTAAAACTTTCTTCCTCTCAAACTGGTCACATATATACACTGATGGCAATCGCAGTTGTAACAACAGCGGCCGCAAAAATGATCATCAATCACATGTGCTTCACCTTTTCCCACAGCTGAAAAATACAAGTTTCATGAATTAGTCTGCACATACCTATGCACGTGTGTGCATGCATGTACACACACACACACACACACACGTCGTTCAACCACTACTGAAGACTATTAAGGGGCCCGACAGATCAGGCTATGTGGTACCACTGTCTTTCTTGTCCTATTTCAATGAACAGTGGAAACTTATTTAGTTAAAGATTTTACAGCTATAAATTGTGCTACGGGTATAGTGCCTCTCTTTAAAATCCATACACAGCCACTTGCATTCACTAAAGCTCGCGCATTCGAGGCATTACACTATAAAACAGTAATATCGATAAAACAAAATGTATGTACAGAATTAATGTGCAAGCAAATCTGGTAAATATAGTTTCATTGCATATGAAACATAAAACGTGTCGACATATGTAAAGGAAATGCTTTTTTTTTCACACCCACCACCAAGATTTGGCAAAAGAAAAACAAAAACACTAATTTTACATCTCATAAAAACATCTACTTTGATTTTCTCTCCTTTATCACAAAATCATCCATCTTTTATTACAAAAGCATCCATCTTCGTTTTCTATTTCAAGATCTCACCTGGTCATCATCAAGTGGAACAAGTCATAATCATCGCATGTATCTCTGTACAGGGAAAACTGATGTTTCCTCGTAAAAGCTTGTGTACCCCTGATCACCAAGCCAGTTTTAAAAAAAAAAAGTATTAACCCCTTTTCATCGTTATCCATGTGAACAAAGATCTTTAGCTTTTTTTCATTATTTACTGTGAGTGTCATAATAAAACTCATTAACCTTTAGACATTGTTAACCACTAAACTCAAAGTGAATTGTTAAGTAGAAGAGCTGGTGTAAAATTCAACCCATTTTCATCATTTACCAGGAACAATCATGGAAAATCAAATGGAAATATATTTACAACCTCTTCCATTGCAGTGTGTTGTCTTCAGCTGATTATAGTTCAGCCACAGTATTCTGGAACAGATCATACAAAAATAAACCAGCTGCTGGAGTGCAGTGATTAGCGTTCACTGACTTATGACTGGGAGGTTCTGGCTTCAATTCCTATCAAAGGCATTGATTACCTTAATGTTTGGCCGTGGCCATCAAATGGGAAGACTGGAAATACACAGACAAGTTTCATCTATTTAATGGATGAAACTGACAATGTTGGTTAAATATCCTAGCCAACAAGGCAGGGTGTTCCTTGGGCCTGTTTGACCCTGGGATTTATTAATGAAAGGAACGATCCAGTACAGCCCTGTCATACACTCTCAGACCTGAAAGAACATCTATAGTATTGTCCTCATTTTCACAGATCATCTTCAAAAGAAAAAAAGTTTCAAAGCCTGTGACACTCCTAGCCCTGCTCTTATGGTGACCTGTTTTCATTTCCTCTCCACGTCCATGAAGTTGTGAGCTGGTCAGTCATCGGTACTGGCAAGTTTATGGACACTAACATGCATGGACAATGTCATGGTGGCACTCTTCCCAGAGCTAAGCTTGCTCGCTGTGACTCTGTCACCAAGCCTTTACTGTCACAACAGACAGCCTACCAGGTGATGTTCTACGCAGGCTGGATCTGTACAGGCCCACTACACAACAGACAGCCTACCAGGTGATGTTCTACGCAGGCTGGATCAGAACAGGCCCACTACACAACAGACAGCCTACCAGGTGATGTTCTACGCAGGCTGGATCAGAACAGGCACAACGGACAGCCTACCAGGTGATGTTCTACGAAGGCTGGATCAGAACAGGCCCACTACACAACGGACAGCCTACCAGGTGATGTTCTACGCAGGCTGGATCTGTACAGGCCCACTACACACCACTGAAGATTCAGCAGCAGTGCATGGTCTTTTGCGGTGGTTGTCTACCGACTAATTACTCACCTCCGACACCCTACGACAGGAAACGTGATCAGGTGCAGTGGACCTTGGGTACACACTGTGGGGATTGTCGATGTCACCGAGGATGATGGCAGACTTCAAGCACAACACCGGACTGCCCATTTAGCATGGCCAGGAATGAAGAAGAAGATGTCTATGATGACTGGATAGTAATTGTTCCCTGTCGGACTCCTGGTGCTGGGACTGCGACAGCATGTGGGTGTGGTTGTGTATGAGAGATCTGGGAAAAATGGCATGGGTGTAACACCACTTGGGGGGGGGGGGGGGGGGGGGGGGGGGCAGAGAGAATGAGATGGACAAAAAAAAATTCATAATTTCAAAAAAAATGCATGACATACAGACGTGGCCCTCGATTCTGGTTCATCTCTCTCCTATATGCTGCAGGATATGGGTACAATTCAGAAAGTCAGGAATTTTATTCCACACACTTTCAACTCATGTTTCCAGCCAAATGTGAAGACTGCACAAGAACTGAAAGTATAGGAGCATAATCACGTTCAAATTAAAATCAAATATAAAACGCAAACCCTTATCTATTTCTAAACTTGAAGCACCAGTTAAAAATCTTTTTTTCTTTTTTACAATCAGCATGTGATCATTTCCAATGAAAAAAACCACTACTCGCATCTAAGCATATTCATTACTCTGTATGCAAATAAAACAGAATGATACTATTCACTGTGATATTTTACCACTGCAAACATTTCTTTTTTCATATCAGCTAAAAATAAGCAGATCAATAAAGAAGTAAAAGCAAAGAAAAAAAAAACACATCAAATATCACAACAAAAAAACAAAACAAAACAATGAAAGGTAAAATCTTTTTTTTTTAAATGCACAGCCAGGAATTTCACTTTTTAAAATTCACACTGTAAGTTTGAGAAATGAGTAAGTTTGAGGATCTTAAATATACAAACATGACAAAAAATCTTACATTAGATATGTATTACAATCGAGAGGTAAAGCAATTTTGTCTGTGTGTTGTTTTCTTCCACGCTGAAACCATTACAGGCTTTTTTTTAAAGCATGCTTTTATTCACATGATAGCACCATGACAATACTTTTGGTTCTTGTACAGAGCTGCCAGGGCCTAAAAAGTGCAAAGTGTACCATTTTGGCATCTTAACTCTTTCATTCCTACTTTTCTATGAACCATTACTTCCTCTTGTTCCTAGATTCTTATAATAGGGGCATTCCCTTCATTCCTGGATTTAGAGAAAAAAAAAGAAGTGTAAAGTGAGAACTGCCACAAATGTAGTAGTAAACCGGCCAGAAGAGAGCGGCGACCACTTTCCCACGCTGTAGGGGCCATCTGGCATCCATTCCATTCATAAACACTGCTGACGTGAACCGATGATGCGATGATGCGACTCGCGCGAAGTTCAAAGCGCTTACCAGGAGAACCGATTTTCCAGGCTGCAGGAAGGAAAGGAGGGATTTTGTGCTGCCCGGTTTTCCGGGCTGCAGGAAGGAAAGGAGGGATTTTGTGCTGCCCGGTTTTCCGGGCTGCAGGAAGGAAGGGTAGGATTTCTGAAAACCGGGTTGTAGGGATGAAAGAGTGTGGCATTTCAAGTTGAAGCACAGCATTCACTGGCTACACCACACTCCATAGCACTCTCAGCTCTCAGTCACACTTCGACTTGCACATGACATGGTCTAGACCAAGACAACGTACATCTCGTTAGTTATTGTGTGGCTTTGACTTGACACAGAATAGCTTACAACAAAATGAAACGATTGGGCTGCAAATTCGCATTCATCTTTTTCCTTTGACTTTTTCATTTCCCCTTTGATGAACCTGGCCCTTTTCAAACAAAATAAGTCAAAGTGTAAAGCTCTATACTGCCTCGATTCAATTTAAGCTGCTGCTCTGTTTGTAAGGCATGTTTTTAAATTTCTGAACTTCTGGTTTGGGACACAGCATTTCATCACAAAGTGTTGCAGTAAAATCGTAACTAGCATTTAGGCCAACAGTGCAGTCCTTGGCAGATCTGCTTGCATAATCCAAATGCCTGATTTCTACATCAGTAGTGCCTTTAAAAGACACTATGAAAAGCCTGCAGCTCTGACAGAATCTGAATAACGGTCGGCCTCCCAAATATCACCAAAACCAATAAAAAGCACTGTATACTTACACGTACACACCTGACAACACACACAAAGAGAATAACAGACACAAAGCACACTTTACAGATGAATGTATGCACAAACATATATAGGATTTCCCACAAAAGGGGATAATACACTCTAAAAATATTTGCAGACTAAAATGTCCATGCAGCTTAAATACATATACTCACTTATGCATGTACACTTATAACAAAAAATAAAGCTACTTTTAAAATTCATACACAAAACATTCATACACACACACACACACAGACAATGATATGCTAACTTACAATATGAATAAGAAACAGACCAACTGTTCCAGATTCTCTGAAATTCAAATGCTGATTCATTTTCTTAAAAAACTGTATTTAAAAGTTCCTTTCAAAAGTAACAATTTACAAATTAAGCCTTCGTTACTTTTTATTCTAAAAAAATATAATTCATCCTCTAAACAACTCCATAAATGCTGACAAGGAGTAGCAGTAAAATTTCATGTAAAGCAATTGCTTCAGCAGCTGGGGTAAACATTGTTAAAATTTTCAGTAAAATCTTGAAAATGAAAAAAAAAAAAAGAAAGAAAAATCTGAATCCGTTTCTGAAAACTAGAGCCAGCCAACCAATAATCCAGATGAAATGAAAACAGATATGAAAGAGGAATGTTTGTTAGGTAAAGAACATGTATTCAAAATACATAAGCAAATGTACCACAAGTAAACATATTAATTTCATTCATCAAGTAAACAATAAATGAGAAAATACAAACACAAAGCAACATTAAAACACAATTAAAAACACAAGATTCCTAATAAAACTCAAAATACAACTAAACACCAAAAACCGAGTGCAAACGAAACAGACTGTAAATTTCAAACGATTGTCATGTCTTCTTCAAGAGTCAAACGTTTAAAAAATCATTTGCCTGTTGTGTACAAAGTATTAAACACGCATGACTGTGCACTCTGTTTTACATTGTGTATCAGTGCTTTGGCCTGTTTGCAACATTGCCAGTCTGTTTCTGTCTTATTTCTGAGAAAACCCAAATTCGACATGGCAATAATCAATGAGTCATATGACTAGGTAAGCTCAGCAGGAATGATGTATCAAAACATTCTCTGTCATAAAAATAAAGGCTTTTCCAGACCTGTGGGTTTTGGGAATCAGGAAAAATATAGGAGGTAGGGCAACAAAAACAAAAAGCAACAATTGTGATTCAACAGGGGAAAAAGGAATAGTTCCCACACAAAAAGGTGTTTATAACTTCAGCATATTTCAAACTGAAAAATGAACACAGTAAAGATCCAAGCAATATGCACTGACAATGAAAAAAAAAGAAAAAAAAAAAAACCTGCAGACAATCATGTTTTTCACCAATATCAGATATATGTCCATACGTATACACAGATGAAGGTATGGATCTCTTTCCCATATACAGTTACACACACACACTCTCTGCAACACACACACACACAACACACACACCACACCACACACACACACAACACACACGCACACATATTTTCAAATCATGAAACAAAGCCAGCAGATTAAAACAAAATTCCATAAGAACCAAAAACCCTGATTTAAAGGAAACTTTCGGATACAAACAAAATTCCATAAGACACAAAAACCTTATTTAAAGGAAACCTGCAGATACAAACAAAAATCCACTGGAAACAAAACCAGAAATAAAAGAACCTGCGCAGATTAAAAGAAAAACTGCGCAGATACAAACAAAAATCTATCAAAAAATAAACCAGAATTTAAAGGAAGTCTGATGATAAAAAACAAAAATCCACATCAGAAACAAAACAAGAATAAAAAACTCCACAAATCAAAACAAAACTCCGTCGGGAACAAAACCAGAATAAAGGAAACGTAAGCTGCGAAGAAATCATATAATGCGTTGGGCAGTTCCCAGCAGCAAGAAGACCACGTTTCCAAACAAACAAATGGCCGCCGTTTGGTTAAAGACGGCACTCCAGCTTTTGGTTGTTTCCAGAATGTAGCCAGCCATGTACACTCCCACAAACCCTGTTAACAAATGTCAGGAAAAATCAAATGCAGTGCAGGAAACAAACCCTGTTCACCATGTCGGGAAAATTTAAATGCAGCAAAAATAAACTCCAAGGCTGTATTAAAGCACTAGGCTCAAGCGAAGGTTGGTTCACATTGGCTGGATCTCATCCATGACATATCCCCCACCTTCCCCTGCTCAATTCTCTCTCTCTCCCTCTCTCTCTCTCTCCCCCCCCCCCCCTCTCTCTCTCTCTTTTCACATATGCTATTGATCTTTAAGACATTTAAAAAGCACAAGACCAGAATGGAAAGTTTCTAGCGCCTGTGTGAAGGAGATAATGAACAATGTTTATTTCAAGGAACATCTTAATGCAATAACATTTAGATACATTATACACATCTTCCTTGATCACTTCCATGAACTGCAAAACTACAATGTTTTCTTTCTGTACTTCTTTATACTTATTGTTTTCAAACAGTATTTCAGGCTTTTTTTAATTTCTGAAACATGTAGGGGGATAGGGCTACCTGCAACAAGATCATTCTGACTTTTAGCTGCTCTTTCCTGAATACGGTTCAAATCAACAGTGACTTTGGCTGAACGTTACTGCAACAAGGCCCATCACCAACACTGTTATCAGCTGATCTTTAATGGTCCTGTACACAGTGCTTTCTCTCTGACGTCCACTATAGTGGACATCCAGCGCACACTGCTTTCTCTCTGACGTCCACTATAGCGGACATCCTGCACACACTGCTTTCTCTCTGACGTCCACTGTAGCGGACGTCCTGCACACACTGCTTTCTCTCCGACGTCCACTATAGCGGACATCCTGCACACACTGCTTTCTCTCTTGACGTCCACTATAGTGGACATCCTGCACACACTGCTTTCTCTCTGACGTCCACTATAGCGGACATCCTGCACACACTGCTTTCTCTCTGACGTCCACTATAGTGGACGTCCTGCACACACTGCTTTCTCTCTCGACGTCCACTATAGGGACATCCTGCACACACTGCTTTCTCTCTGACGTCCACTATAGCGGACATCCTGCACACACTGCTTTCTCTCTGACGTCCACTATAGCGGACATCCTGCACACACTGCTTTCTCTCTGACGTCCACTATAGTGGACGTCCTGCACACACTGCTTTCTCTCTGACGTCCACTATAGTGGACATCCTGTGCACACAGTGCTTTCTCTCTGACGTCCACTATAGCGGACATCCTGTGCACACAGTGCTTTCTCTCTGACGTCCACTATAGTGGACATCCTGCACACACTGCTTTCTCTCTGACGTCCACTATAGTGGACGTCCTGCACACACTGCTTTCTCTCTGACGTCCACTATAGTGGACATCCTGTGCACACACTGCTTTCTCTCTGACGTCCACTATAGCGGACATCCTGTGCACACAGTGCTTTCTCTCTGACGTCCACTATAGTGGACATCCTGTGCACACTGCTTTCTCTCTGACGTCCGCTATAGCGGACATCCTGTGCACACTGCTTTCTCTCCGACATCCACTATAGTGGACATCCTGCGCGCACTGCTTTCTCTCTGACATCCGCTATAGTGGACATCCTGCGCACACTGCTTTCTCTCTGACGTCCACTATAGCGGACATCCTGCACACACTGCTTTCTCTTTGACGTCCACTATAGCGGACATCCTGCGCACACTGCTTTCTCTCTGACATCCGCTATAGCGAACATCCTGCGCGCACTGCTTTCTCTCTGACGTCCACTATAGCGGACATCCTGTGCACACTGCTTTCTCCCTGATGTCCACTATAGTGGACGTCCTGCACACACTGGTTTCTTTCTGACGTCCACTATAGCAGACATCCTGCACACACTGGTTTCTTTCTGACGTCCACTATAGCGGACATCCTGCCACACTGCTTTCTCTCTGACGTCCACTATAGCGGACGTCCTGCACACACTGCTTTCTCTCTGACGTCCACTATAGCGGACGTCCTGCGCACACTGCTTTCTCTCTGACGTCCACAAAAGTGGACATCCTGCACACACTGCTTTCTCTCTGACGTCCACTATAGCGGACATCCAGCGCACACTGCTTTCTCTCTGGCGTCCACTATAGTGGACATCCTGCGCACACTGCTTTCTCTCTGACGTCCGCTATAGTGGACATCCTGCGCACACTGCTTTCTCTCTGACGTCCACTATAGTGGACATCCTGCACACACTGCTTTCTCTCTGACGTCCACTATAGTGGACATCCTGCACACACTGCTTTCTCTCTGATGTCCACTATAGCGGATTGCGCATTACCATATTTTTGGAGTGAATGTCAATCAGATCAGAGTCATGGAAACCGAAGCGTGCCATGTGATAGCCCCATTATCATAGAGTTACCTTTCAACGCTGCGCGGGCCACGTTGTGATGTGTTCGCTGACCACTGATCTATTTTGACACCAGCCCAGTCCTGTGTTTGAAGCAAGATCACAATGCCAACTCAGCCTTCGACTAGAGGTGTGAGAAGCAGACAGGGAACATGTGTTTACAGCTTACTACGTGAAGCTGTTGAACTTGTTCAAACTGAAGGATCAGACCTTGAAGATATTGAACATGATGGTGACAGCGAATTTTGCCCGTCTGAAGAGTGAAAGTGCTTTGGTAAGTGAACATGGCGACGTTCAGAGAGAGAGAGAGTGAGGAGTGGGCGGGGTGAGTGACAGTGTGGTGAGGCTGGCGAAGCTCAAGGTGATGCATATGCAAATGAACCACCAACAAATCAGAGCAGGGAAGATCTACTACGGTTCATGACAAGAAACCGACATGGAGATTTTTCTTTTTTTTTGACCAATGCTTCCATACACAGGCCAGGAAACATGCACTGAAGTTGCAAGGTGTAATGACTGACCACGCCCCCTTGGATTTTTTTTCCACCCAGATCAGGTCCATGCTTCAAGCCAAGGTATTTAGTCAGTATTATTAACCCTGACAGTGTGCGTGTGTGTGTGTGTGCGTGTGTGTGTGTGTGGTGTGTGTGTGTGTTGTGGTGTGGTGGTGGTGGTGTGTGTGTGGTGGGGGGGGGGAGGGTGCAACATATATGTACATAATGTGTGTGTTTAAGTGTACTTGTATGTGTGTGTGTATGTGGTGTGTGTGTATGTGGTGTGTGTGTGTGTGTATTTCTTTTTCAACTCTGTGCATGCACATATGGACAAATATGTTGAACCTGACAATTTTGTTTTTTATTGACAAGAGAACTAAGTAAAGCTGAGATATTTTATTATGACGCTGTTGTTTATTGAGACTGAGATTATGATCCTGTAGTTTGTCTGTTCTAGGTGTCATGGGTGTCCTGAAGGGGATGGACAAGAAAACTGACTGATCACCACCAAATGGATCCTGCTGAAATGGGGGAGGTCACCACAAGGACAGGCAGGAAGATGAAACCCAAAGCTGTCCAGGACTACATAGTCAACATGGCAGGAGTGGACCGCACTGACCAACTCATGGTCAACAGTGTACAATTGGTGTTTGTTCGTTTTTGATACTGCAGAAACTTTTAAGTAGTCATTGTGTACATACTGCCAGCATTCTAAATGAGATTTGTATAGAAAATGCCCTTTTTCTCAAGAGAAGTATAGGTTCACACGGGTTTACATTTCTGACTAACCTCATGAAAGATACCCCATCTTCTTCCTGTTGCTGACAGAGTACTAAATGGGTAAGAACTTTGAAATTAGGTACTTTGTTTATACAGATACACAGTTATTATGTGTCAAAATTTCAAGTGTGTGTGTGTAGCCATTATTTTCTTATGATTTTTTTCCAGTACTAAACAATTACCCAGTCTTGTGAAGAATGCTGAACAACAAACTACAAGTACTCTGTCATATTTTATTGATTTTAGTTTTTTGCTTACTAAAGAAACTGCCAAGTAGCTATTTTTTTTTTACACTCTACTGGGTGTCTCAAAGTGATTTATGATGAAAATGGCAATTTTTTTCAACAACAGAGAAAATTTCACTTATATACCTGTGTAACTACCTTGAGTTTCACAAAATATAAAAAATGACCTCTTCTTCATCCGGTTACAAAAAGAGTATGGTATATACTATGTACAGCCTTGACACTTCCACTGACCCTGTTCAATCACACAACAATCATGTGTCCACATTTCAAGTATTTTTGTTCTGGTATAATTTTTTTTAATGATTTTTAGATAGAAATATGTGTACAAATGCACAGTATACAGAGGAATGTTGAATTTCATATTGGCCGGTAGGGAGTGAGTTAATTCTTCTTATTTTTTTTAGACTTAGAAGCTTCTGAATCATATGACACATGAGACAGTCATCGCTCTTTCCAAATGAACTCTGCCAGAACAAAGACTGTCCTCAGTACTGTTCTCAGCTGACATTCTCTGGAACAGGAAGAATCATAAGCACTGTTGTCAGATGATCTTTTCTGGGAACAAAGGTCATCATCAACAACACTTTCAGACGACCTCTTTCAAGACAAATTGTGCTTAACACTGTTCTAACTGCCGTCCTTCAAATGAAGCAGGATAAGTGATCCTCGCCCTTGTCTCTATCAAATAATGTGGAGAAAAAAAAAGAAACAAAAATGTGAATAAAAGAGTGATGACTGCCTTAAAATCTGTCTAAAGATGAACACTATCAATCTGGCATAACTTCTTGTAGACCATGTTGAGCACTGACTTTCACCATGGCAGCTCAGCTCTTTCTCATGGCAAGGCTCAGGTTAGAAGTGATTCAGAGAATGTGCCTTGGACCCTCTAACTGCAGCACTATGGGTCTTCCTGAAACTATGAGGGTCCTTCCTGGCCGACAGCACACCAGGTACACTAGGTGCAGAAAGTGTCAATACTAGTCTGTCTTCCCTGACTGACAGCACACCAGGTGCAGAAAGGTCAATATAGTCTGTCTTCCCTGGACTGACAGCACACCAGGTGCAGAAAGAGTCAATACTAGTCTGTCTTCCCTGACCTGACAGCACACTCAGGTGCAGAAAGAGTCAATACTAGTCTGTCTTCCTGACCGACAGCACACTAGGTGCAGAAAGAGTCAATATAGTCTGCTTCCCTGACTGACAGCACACTAGTGACTAGGTGCAGAAAGTCAATACTAGTCTGTCTTCCCTGACCACAGCACACCAGGTGCAGAAAGAGTCAATACTAGTCTGTCTTCCCTGACCACAGCACACCAGGTGCAGAAAGAGTCAATACTAGTCTGTCTTCCCTGACTGACAGCACAGGCATCAAACTAGTGTCTTCCGCGACACACACTAGGTGCAGAAAGAGTCAATACTAGTCTGTCTTCCCTGACCACAGCACACCAGGTGCAGAAAGAGTCAATACTAGTCTGTCTTCCCTGACTGACAGCACACCAGGTGCAGAAAGAGTCAATACTAGTCTGTCTTCCCTGACCGACAGCACACCAGGTGCAGAAAGAGTCAATACTAGTCTGTCTTCCCTGACTGCCACAGCCACTAGGTGCAGAAGAGTCAATACTAGTCTGTCTTCCCTGACTGACAGCACACCAGGTGCAGAAAGAGTCAATACTAGTCTGTCTTCCCTGACTGACAGCACACACAGGTGCAGAAAGAGTCAATACTAGTCTGTCTTCCCTGACGACAGCACACCAGGTGCAGAAAGAGTCAATACTAGTCTGTCTTCCCTGACTGACAGCACACTAGGTGCAAGGCAAAGAGTCAATACTAGTCTGTCTTCCCTGACCGACAGCACACCAGGTGCAGAAAGAGTCAATACTAGTCTGTCTTCCCTGACTGACAGCACACCAGGTGCAGAAAGAGTCAATACTAGTCTGTCTTCCCTGACTGACAGCACACCAGGTGCAGAAAGAGTCAATACTAGTCTGTCTTCCCTGACCACAGCCACCAGGTGCAGAAAGAGTCAATACTAGTCTGTCTTCCCTGACTGCACAGCACACCAGGTGCAGAAAGAGTTAATACTAGTCTGTCTTCCCTGACCACAGCACACCAGGTGCAGAAAGAGTCAATACTAGTCTGTCTTCCCTGCGACAGCACACTAGGTGCAGAAAGAGTCAATACTAGTCTGTCTTCCTGACTGACAGCACACTAGGTGCAGAAAGAGTCAATAATAGTCTGTCTTCCCTGACCACAGCACACCAGGTGCACAGGTGCAGAAGAGTCAATACTAGTCTGTCTTCCCTGACCACAGCACACCAGGTGCAGAAAGAGTCAATACTAGTCTGTCTTCCTGACCCACAGCACACCAGGTGCAGAAAGAGTCAATACTAGTCTGTCTTCCCTGACCACAGCACACCAGGTGCAGAAAGAGTCAATACTAGTCTGTCTTCCCTGACTGACAGCACACCAGGTGCAGAAAGAGTCAATACTAGTCTGTCTTCCCTGACCCACAGCACACCAGGTGCAGAAAGAGTCAATACTAGTCTGTCTTCCCTGACCACAGCACACTAGGTGCAGAAAGAGTCAATACTAGTCTGTCTTCCCTGACTGACAGCACACCAGGTGCAAAGGTCAACCTGCAACACAGGAAGAGTCAATACTAGTCTGTCTTCCCTGACCACAGCACACTAGGTGCAGAAAGAGTCAATACTAGTCTGTCTTCCCTGACCCACAGCACACTAGGTGCAGAAAGAGTCAATACTAGTCTGTCTTCCCTGACGACAGCACACTAGGTGCAGAAAGAGTCAATACTAGTCTGTCTTCCACTGACGTCAGCACACCCTAGGTGCAGAAAGAGTCAATACTAGTCTGTCTTCCCTGACCCACAGCACACTAGGTGCAGAAAGAGTCAATACTAGTCTGTCTTCCCTGACTGACAGCACACCAGGTGCAGAAAGAGTCAATACTAGTCTGTCTTCCCTGACTGACAGCACACTAGGTGCAGAAAGAGTCAATACTAGTCTGTCTTCCCTGACACAGCACACCAGGTGCAGAAAGAGTCAATACTAGTCTGTCTTCCCTGGACGACAGCACACTAGGTGAGGTCACTATGGGTCTGCTTAGACAGCAAAGTCGAGAGTCAATACTAGTCTGTCTTCCCTGACTGACAGCACACTAGGTGCAGAAAGAGTCAATACTAGTCTGTCTTCCTGACTGACAGCACACCAGGTGCAGAAAGAGTCAATACTAGTCTGTCTTCCCTGACTGACAGCACACAGGTGCACGTGCAGAAGAGTCAATACTAGTCTGTCTTCCCTGACCACAGCACACCAGGTGCAGAAAGAGTCAATACTAGTCTGTCTTCCCTGACTGACAGCACACCAGGTGCAGAAAGAGTCAATACTAGTCTGTCTTCCCTGACTGACAGCACACCAGGTGCAGAAAGAGTCAATACTAGTCTGTCTTCCTGACACAGCACACCAGTGCAGAAAGAGTCAATACTAGTCTGTCTTCCCTGACTGACGCACACCAGGTGCACAGGTGCAGAAAGAGTCAATACTAGTCTGTCTTCCCTGACCACAGCACACCAGGTGCAGAAAGAGTCAACTACTAGTCTGTCTTCCCTGACTGACAGCACACCAGGTGCAGAAAGAGTCAATACTAGTCTGTCTTCCCTGACTGACAGCACACCAGGTGCAGAAAGAGTCAATACTAGTCTGTCTTCCCTGACCATGAAACAGTGCACCAGGTGCAGAAAGAGTCAATACTAGTCTGTCTTCCCTGCTGACAGCACACCAGGTGCAAGAAAGAGTCAATACTAGTCTGTCTTCCCTGACTGACAGCACACCAGGTGCAGAAAGAGTCAATACTAGTCTGTCTTCCCTGACTGACAGCACACCAGGTGCAGAAAGAGTCAATACTAGTCTGTCTTCCCTGGCCACAGCACACCAGGTGCAGAAAGAGTCAATACTAGTCTGTCTTCCCTGGACCACAGCACTACAGTTGCAGAAAAGAGTCAATACTAGTCTGTCTTCCCTGACTGACAGCACACCAGGTGCAGAAAGAGTCAATACTAGTCTGTCTTCCCTGACTGACAGCACACCAGGTGCAGAAAGAGTCAATACTAGTCTGTCTTCCCTGACTGACAGCACACCAGGTGCAGAAAGAGTCAATACTAGTCTGTCTTCCCTGACCCACAGCACACCAGGTGCAGAAAGAGTCAATACTAGTCTGTCTTCCCTGGCAACAGCACACCAGGTGCAGAAAGAGTCAATACTAGTCTGTCTTCCCTGACCGACAGCACACCAGGTGCAGAAAGAGTCAATACTAGTCTGTCTTCCCTGACCGACAGCACACCAGGTGCAGAAAGAGTCAATACTAGTCTGTCTTCCCTGACACAGCACACCAGGTGCAGAAAGAGTCAATACTAGTCTGTCTTCCCTGACTGACAGCACACCAGGTGCAGAAAGAGTCAATACTAGTCTGTCTTCCCTGCCACAGCACACCAGGTGCAGAAAGAGTCAATACTAGTCTGTCTTCCCTGACTGACAGCACACCAGGTGCAGAAAGAGTCAATACTAGTCTGTCTTCCCTGACCGACAGCAACCAGGTGCAGAAAGAGTCAATACTAGTCTGTCTTCCCTGACTGACAGCACACTAGGTGCAGAAAGAGTCAATACTAGTCTGTCTTCCCTGACCGACAGCACACCAGGTGCAGAAAGAGTCAATACTAGTCTGTCTTCCCTGACTGACAGCACACCAGGTGCAGAAAGAGTCAATACTAGTCTGTCTTCCCTGACCACAGCACACCAGGTGCAGAAAGAGTCAATACTAGTCTGTCTTCCCTGACTGACAGCACACCAGGTGCAGAAAGAGTCAATACTAGTCTGTCTTCCCTGGCCAACAGCACACCAGGTGCAGAAAGAGTCAATACTAGTCTGTCTTCCCTGACTGACAGCACACCAGGTGCAGAAAGAGTCAATACTAGTCTGTCTTCCCTGACCACAGCACACCAGGTGCAGAAAGAGTCAATACTAGTCTGTCTTCCCTGACTGACAGCACACTAGTGCAAGGTGCAGAAAGAGTCAATACTAGTCTGTCTTCCCTGACCACAGCACACCAGGTGCAGAAAGAGTCAATACTAGTCTGTCTTCCCTGACTGACAGCACACCGTGCAGAAGAGTCAATACAGTCTGTTTCCTGGCCAACAAGCACCCTAGGTGGCTGCAAAGAAGGTCAATACTAGTCTGTCTTCCCTGACCCACAGCACACCAGGTGCAGAAAGAGTCAATACTAGTCTGTCTTCCCTGACTGAAAAGCACACCAGGTGCAGAAAGAGTCAATACTAGTCTGTCTTCCTGCTGACAGCACACCAGGTGCAGAAAGAGTCAATACTAGTCTGTCTTCCCTGACCCACAGCACACAGGTGCAGAAAGAGTCAATACTAGTCTGTCTTCCCTGACTGACAGCACACCAGGTGCAGAAAGAGTCAATACTAGTCTGTCTTCCCTGACCCACAGCACACCAGGTGCAGAAAGAGTCAATACTAGTCTGTCTTCCCTGGCTGACAGCACACCAGGTGCAGAAAGAGTCAATACTAGTCTGTCTTCCCTGGCCACAGCACACTAGGTGCAGAAAGAGTCATACTAGTCTGTCTTCCCTGACGACGGCACATCCAGGTGCACCAGGTGCAGAAAGAGTCAATACTAGTCTGTCTTCCCTGACGACCAACAGCACTAGGTGCAGAAAGAGTCAATACTAGTCTGTCTTCCCTGACTGACAGCACACCAGGTGCAGAAAGAGTCAATACTAGTCTGTCTTCCCTGACTGACAGCACACCAGGTGCAGAAAGAGTCAATACTAGTCTGTCTTCCCTGACTGACAGCACACCAGGTGCAGAAAGAGTCAATACTAGTCTGTCTTCCCTGACTCCACAGCACACTAGGTGCAGAAAGAGTCAATACTAGTCTGTCTTCCCTGACTGACAGCACACCAGGTGCAGAAAGAGTCAATACTAGTCTGTCTTCCCTGACCCACAGCACACCAGGTGCAGAAAGAGTCAATACTAGTCTGTCTTCCCTGACTGCAGCACACCAGGTGCAGAAAGAGTCAATACTAGTCTGTCTTCCCTGACCACAGCACACCAGGTGCAGAAAGAGTCAATAATAGTCTGTCTTCCCTGACCACAGCACACAGGTGCATATGCAGAAAGAGTCAATACTAGTCTGTCTTCCCTGACCACAGCACACCAGGTGCAGAAAGAGTCAATACTAGTCTGTCTTCCCTGACTGACAGCACACCAGGTGCAGAAAGAGTCAATACTAGTCTGTCTTCCCTGACTGACAGCACACCAGGTGCAGAAAGAGTCAATATAGTCTGTCTTCCCTGACTGACAGCACACTAGGTGCAGAAAGAGTCAATACTAGTCTGTCTTCCCTGACGACAGCACACCAGGTGCAGAAAGAGTCAATACTAGTCTGTCTTCCCTGACCAACAGCACACCAGGTGCAGAAAGAGTCAATACTAGTCTGTCTTCCCTGACTGACAGCACACCAGGTGCAGAAAGAGTCAATACTAGTCTGTCTTCCCTGACTGACAGCACACTAGGTGCAGAAAGAGTCAATATAGTCTGTCTTCCCTGACTGACAGCAACACAATAGTGTTCCGACAGAACAGTCAGAAAGAGTCAATACCAGTCTGTCTTCCCTGACAACAGCACACCAGGTGCAGAAAGAGTCAATACTAGTCTGTCTTCCCTGACTGACAGCACACCAGGTGCAGAAAGAGTCAATAATAGTCTGTCTTCCCTGACCCACAGCACACCAGGTGCAGAAAGAGTCAATACTAGTCTGTCTTCCCTGACCACAGCACACCAGGTGCAGAAAGAGTCAATACTAGTCTGTCTTCCCTGACTGATGGCACACCAGGTGCACCAGGTGCAGAAAGAGTCAATACTAGTCTGTCTTCCCTGACTGACAGCACACCAGGTGCAGAAAGAGTCAATACTAGTCTGTCTTCCCTGACCCACAGCACACCAGGTGCAGAAAGAGTCAATACTAGTCTGTCTTCCCTGGCTGACAGCACACCAGGTGCAGAAAGAGTCAATACTAGTCTGTCTTCCCTGACCAACAGCACACCAGGTGCAGAAAGAGTCAATACTAGTCTGTCTTCCCTGACTGACAGCACACTAGGTTGCACTAGGTGCAGAAAGAGTTATACTAGTCTGTCGTTGCTTTTGTGATCAACAATGGAAGAGTCAATACTAATCTGTCCTTGCTTTTTGAGATAAACAACGGAAGAGTCAATACTAATCTGTCCTTGCTTTTTGAGATCAACAACGGAAGAGTCAATACTAATCTGTCCTTGCTTTTTGAGATCAACAATGGAAGAGTCAACACTAATCTGTCCTTGCTTTTTGAGATAAACAACGAAGAGTCAATACTAATCTGTCCTTGCTTTTTTAGATCAACAACGGAAGAGTCAATACTAATCTGTCCTTGCTTTTTGAGATAAACAACGGAAGAGTCAATACTAATCTGTCCTTGCTTTTTCAGATCAACAATGGAAGAGTCAATACTAATCTGTCCTTGCTTTTTGTGATAAACAACGGAAGAGTCAATACTAATCTGTCCTTGCTTTTTTAGATCAACAACGGAAGAGTCAATACTAATCTGTCCTTGCTTTTTGAGATCAACAACGGAAGAGTCAATACTAATCTGTCCTTGCTTTTTCAGATCAACAATGGAAGAGTCAATACTAATCTGTCCTTGCTTTTTGATATCAACAACGGAAGAGTCAATACTAATCTGTCCTTGCTTTTTGAGATCAACAACGGAAGAGTCAATACTAATCTGTCCTTGCTTTTTGAGATCAACAACGGAAGAGTCAATACTAATCTGTCCTTGCTTTTTGAGATCAACAACGGAAGGTCAATACTAATCTGTCCTTGCTTTTTGAGATCAACAATGGAAGAGTCAATACTAATCTGTCCTTGCTTTTTGTGATAAACAACGGAAGAGTCAATACTAATCTGTCCTTGCTTTTTTAGATCAACAACGGAAGAGTCAATACTAATCTGTCCTTGCTTTTTGAGATCAACAACGGAAGAGTCAATACTAATCTGTCCTTGCTTTTTGAGATAAACAACGGAAGAGTCAATACTAATCTATCCTGGCTTTTTGAGATATACAACGGAAGAATCAATACTAATCTGTCCTTGCTTTTTAAGGTAAACAAACTTGGAACAGCACAGCAGAAAAGGGAGAATCCGTTCTTACTTACTTTGCAATCTAATTTTGATGGGGAATTTTCCCTATCGACTCGTTGAACATGGAATGTGTACTCAAACCGACTCGTTGAACATGGAATGTGTACTCAATCGATGTTCTGCCAGCAATCTAATTTTGACGGGGAATTTTCCCTATCGACTCGTTGAACATGGAATGTGTACTCAATCAGATGTTCTGTATGTATCTAAGCACTGTTTTTAAAAATAAAAATTGACTTGAATACTGAATGTGTATTTAATCCAGATGTTCTCTACATGACTCAACACTGCTTTTCTCACTTTGAATTATAGTGTGTTACGCTAGACCCCTGTTTATAGACCAAGTGTGTCTCTGATTGCCATAGAGAATCAGAGGTGAACCTACATGTGTTTACAGAAGCCCTGCATGGGGACGACCAACTTTCTAATCTACAGTCCACTGCCCACAGAGCGTTGATATGTTAACAGTTGGTGGGGAAAGCAAGAGGCACAAGTGATACATATCAACCAACAATGTTATTCAATAGAGATTTCAGGCATTAAAAGAGAAGTCAGTGTCCCAACACATGTACAAACACAAGTGAACATAAACATGCGCATACTAAAACAAACACATGTACAAACACAAGAACATGACATGCGCATACTAAAACAACACTGTACAAACACAAGTGAACATAAACATGCGCATACTAAAACAAACACATGTACAAACACAAGTGAACATAAACATGCGCATACTAAAACAAACACATGTACAAACACAAGTGAACATAAACATGCGCGTACTAAAACAAACACATGTACAAACACAAGTGAACATAAACATGCGCATACTAAAACAAACACATGTACAAACACAAGTGAACATAAACATGCGCATACTAAAACAAACACATGTACAAACACAAGTGAACATAAACATGCGCATACTAAAACAAACACATGTACAAACACAAGTGAACATGAACATGCGCGTACTAAAACAAACACATGTACAAACACAAGTGAACATGAACATGCGCGAACTAAAACAAACACATGTACAAACACAAGTGAACATAAACATGCGCGTACTAAAACAAACACATGTACAAACACAAGTGAACATAAACATGCGCGTACTAAAACAAACATAAAGGCATAAACACACAAAATTCAAGCAAACACAAGCAGAGTAAACACAGTCACATGGGACACACAGACACACACACAGACACACACACAGACACACACCACATACCTATACAACAGCACTGACACAAACCTACATGAAACCTTACTCACCTGGTATAGCACTAGTAGTGTTCAGCACACCTGTAACATTTATATCATTATACAAGATGATGAATGCAATAAAAATCAGCCATAATTCCAATCTCAGTGGCAAAAAACATACGTGGACAAATGTGGAAAGATATAAAAACAAAAATAAGTTTCAGGAACAAAGAATCACTGTGAAGATATAAAACAAAAATAAAAGTTTCAGGAACAAAGAATCACTGTGAAAGATTAAAATAAATAAATAAAAGTTTCAGGAACAAAGAATCAAAGAACAGGGCACAGAAAACATTAAAAAAACATCAAGAAACATATTTCCCATAAACCTGCTCGCCACCTTTTCAGCAAGCGTATTTGCTAAGCAAGACTAAAAGTTTGCTGTCACATGCACACATTCTGTCCTTAACTTACAGGCCCGAGTGAATAAAGAAAAAGGTTAAAGTCCACAGCCTAACGACCTATGGGGAAGATGAATAAAGAACCAGGTTAAAGTCCCATAGCCAAATGACCTATGGGGAAGATGAATTAAGAACCATGTTAAAGTCCCACGGCCTCATGACCTATGGGGAAGATGAATTAAGAACAAGGTTAAAGTCCCACAGCCTAACGACCTATGGGGAAGATGAATAAAGAACCAGGTTAAAGTCCCATAGCCAAATGACCTATGGGGAAGATGAATTAAGAACCATGTTAAAGTCCCACGGCCTCATGACCTATGGGGAAGATGAATTAAGAACAAGGTTAAAGTCCCACAGCCTAACGACCTATGGAGAAGATGAATAAAGAACAAGGTTAAAGTCCCATAGCCAAATGACCTATGGGGAAGATGAATTAAGAACCAGGTTAAAGTCCCACGGCCTCATGACCAATGGGGAAGAGGAATAAAGAACAAGGTTAAAGTCCCACGGCCTAACGACCTATAGGGAAGACGAATAAAGAACCAGATTAAAGTTTCACAGCCTAACGACCTATGGGGAAGATGAATTAAAGTCCCAAAGCCTAATGTGAATAAAGAAAAAGAAAGTCCGACAGCCTAACGACCTATGGGGCAGTGCACTGCCAGAGATTCACTGTGTTGGGGGTGGGCATGATGGAAGGTGGGCCAACCCCTCTCCTTCTACAGCATTCACCTTCCCTGACCTAAATCAGGTACCCAGGTACTGCTGTATGAACAAACAGGGTTTTCAACGCCATCAAAATCCAACACCGCACATGGTCAGACCTCAAGGCTGTTAGCTCCAAAGACAAACGCTTAAACCATTTGCCTACAAGCCTGTCCAGCTGGGTGCTGACCAGAGACAAGGCCAGACTGACCAGACCCCATCGACAGACTAGAAATGAATTCTACAGACACTAGCGTCTCTAGACGATAACCAAAGGCAGCAGCATGCCTCAGACCAGACTGATCTGATCAAATGTAAAGCTGTCAGTAAACACAAAAGCCTTCAGGCATTTACTGAAGGAAGTGCAGGCAAGCTCGAGGGCCAGCACTGGTAAAGACACTACAGCCACGCCTGCAGACACAAGACTCTTGAGGCGCTTACCAAAGACGGCGCCCGCGTGGTTGGGGGCCAGGTCGACAGGATTGATGGAGAGACTGGCGCTGTAGAATCCACAGCATCCCACAGCCAGCGTCATGCACAGCAAGGTGCTGTGGTAACTGTCCATGTAAGAGATGGCACCAGAACACCGCCGTGCGTCCTAAACACACGGTCTGCAAATAACGACAAAACACGCACGTCGAACACACACGGTCTGCACACACAACACAGCACTGAACACACGGTCTGCACACACAACACAGCACTGAACAACACGGTCTGCACACACAACACAGCACTGAACAACACGGTCTGCACACACAACACAGCACTGAACAACACGGTCTGCACACACAACACAGCACTGAACAACACGGTCTGCACACACAAACAGCACTGAACAACACGGTCTGCACCACAACACAGCACTGAACAACACGGTCTGCACACACAACAAGCACTGAACAACACGGTCTGCACACACAACACGCACTGAACAACACGGTCTGCACACACAACACAGCACTGAACAACACGGTCTGCACACACAACACAGCACTGAACAACACGGTCTGCACACACAACACAGCACTGAACAACACGGTCTGCACACACAACACAGCACTGAACAAACAGTTGCACACACAACACAGCACTGAACAACACGTCTGCACACACAACACAGCACTGAACAACACGGTTGCACACACAACACAGCACTGAACAACACGTCTGCACACACAACACAGCACTGAACAACACGTCTGCCACACAACACAGCACTGAACAACACGGTCTGCACACACAACACAGCACTGAACAACACGTCTGCACACACAACACAGCACTGAACAACACAGTCTGCACACACAACACACCACTGAACAACACGTCTGCACACACAACACAGCACTGAACAACACAGTCTGCACACAAACACACACTGAACAACACGTCTGCACACACAACACAGCACTGAACAACACGTCTGCACACACAACACAGCACTGAACAACACGTCTGCACACACAACACAGCACTGAACAACACAGTCTGCACACACCACTGAACAACACAGTGCACAAACACACCACTGAACAACACAGTCTGCACACACAACACACCACTGAACAACACGTCTGCACACACAACACAGCACTGAACAACACGTCTGCACACACAACACAGCACTGAACAACACGGTCTGCACACACAACACACCACTGAACAACACAGTCTGCACACACAACACAGCACTGAACAACACGGTCTGCACACACGAACACAGCACTGAACAAACACAGTCTGCACACACACACACACACACTGAACAACACAGTCTGCACACACAACACAGCACTGAACAACACAGTCTGCACACACAACACAGCACTGAACAACACAGTCTGCACACACAACACAGCACTGAACAACACGTCTGCACACACAACACAGCACTGAACAACACAGTCTGCACACACAACACAGCACTGAACAACACAGTCTGCACACACAACACAGCACTGAACAACACACGTCTGCACACACAACACAGCACTGAACAACACAGTCTGCACACACAAACACCACTGAACAACACGTCTGCACACACAACACAGCACTGAACAACACGGTCTGCACACACAACACACCACTGAACAACACAGTCTGCACACACCACAACTACACAGTCGACACGAACAAGCACTGAACAACACGTCTGCACACACAACACACACTGAACAACACAGTTGCACACAAACACCACTGAACAACACAGTCTCACACAACACACACTGAACAACACAGTCTGCACACACAACACACCACTGAAACAAACACCAGTTTGCACACACAACACAGCACTGAACAACACAGTCTGCCACCACACACACTGAACAACACAGTTGCACACACAACACACACTGAACAACACAGTCTGCACACACAACACACACTGAACAACACAGTCTGCACACACAACACAGCACTGAACAACACAGTCTGCACACACAACACAGCACTGAACAACACAGTCTGCACACACCACCATGAACAACACCGTCTGCACACACAACACACACTGAACAACACAGTCTGCACATACATCATACACACATGAACAACACAGTCTGCACACACAACACAGCACTGAACAACACAGTCTGCACACAACACAGACTAACAACACAGTCTGCACACAGAATACACCACTGAACAACACAGTCTGCACACACAACCACATGAACAACACAGTCTGCACACACAACACACGCACTGAACAACACGTCTGCACACACAACACAGCACTGAACAACACAGTCTGCACACACCACATGAACAACACAGTCATGCACACACTAACACACACACTGAACAACACCGTCTGCACACACAACACACCACTGAACAACACAGTTGCACACACAACACAGCACTGAACAACACAGTCTGCACACACAACACAGCACTGAACAACACGGTCTGCACACACAACACACACCACTGAACAAACACAGTTGCACACACAACACAGCACTGAACAACACAGTCTGCACACACAACACAGCACTGAACAACACAGTCTGCACACACAACACACCACTGAACAACACCGTCTGCACACACAACACAGCACTGAACAACACGGTCTGCACACAGTATACACCACTGAACAACACAGTCTGCACACACAACACAGCACTGAACAAACAGGTCTGCACACACAACACAGCACTGAACAACACAGTCTGCACACACAACACAGCACTGAACAACACAGTCTGCACACACAACACAGCACTGAACAACACGTCTGCACACACAACACAGCACTGAACAACACAGTCTGCACACACAACACAGCACTGAACAACACCGTCTGCACACACAACACAGCACTGAACAACACAGTTTGCACACAGAATACACCACTGAACAACACAGTCTGCAACACCACTGAACAACACAGTCTGCACACAGAACACAGCACTGAACAACACGTCTGCACACACAACACACCATGAACAACACAGTCTGCACACAGTATACACCACTGAACAACACAGTCTGCACACACAACACACCACTGAACAACACAGTCTGCACACACAATCACACCACTGAACAACACAGTCTGCACACAAACACACCACTGAACAACACGTTGCACACAAACACACCACTGAACAACACAGTCTGCACACAAACACAGCACTGAACAACACGTCTGCACACAGCAACACACACTGAACAACACCGTCTGCACACAAACCAGACTGAACAACACAGTCTGCACACAACACAGCCACTGAACAACACAGTCTGCACACAGAACACCACTGAACAACACCGTCTGCACACAGAATACACCACTGAACAACACAGTCTGCACATACATCATACCACTGAACAACACAGTCTGCACACACAACACAGCACTGAACAACACAGTCTGCACACACCACTGAACAACACAGTCTGCACACAGTATACACCACTGAACAACACAGTCTGCACACACCATCTGAACAACACAGTCTGCACACAAATACACCACTGAACAACACACGTCTGCACACACAATACAGCACTGAACAACACGTCTGCACACCACTGAACACACGTTTCACCACACCCATGAACAACACGGTCTGCACACAGAACACACCACTGAACAACATGCTTTGGACACAGAATACACCACTCTGACCACTGAACAACACAGTCTGCACACAGAATACACCACTGAACAACACAGTCTGCACACAGAATACACCACTGAACAACACAGTCTGCACACAGTATACACCACTGAACAACAGTGTGTGCACAGTATACACCACTGAACAACACAGTCTGCACTCAGTATACACCACTGAACAACACAGTCTGCACTCAGTATACACCACTGAACAACAGTGTGTGCACAGTATACACCACTGAACAACACAGTCTGCACTCAGTATACACCACTGAACAACACAGTCTCACACAGAATACACCACTGAACAACACAGTCTGCACACAGAATACACCACTGAACAACACAGTCTGCACACAGAATACACCACTGAACAACACAGTCTGCACTCAGTATACACCACTGAACAACAGTGTGTGCACAGTA
This sequence comes from Conus ventricosus, assembly GCA_018398815.1. NCBI lineage: Eukaryota > Metazoa > Mollusca > Gastropoda > Neogastropoda > Conidae > Conus > Conus ventricosus. Next base: position 99,794,230 of record CM031600.1, read on the forward strand.
TACACCACTGAACAACACAGTCTGCACATGGAACACACAGCTAAACAAAACTACACAGTAAACTGAACACAGCTAACCAACAAATCCTGCACATGCAACACACAGCTAAATGACACAGTCTGTACACAGAACATGTAGCTAAACACCACAATCTGTACACAAAATACATTTCAACTACATAATCTGTATACAGAAGACAGTCTTGATTTTTTTCACCCCTGCTTTAAAATAAGACAGAAAAGAAAGTAAAATGTAAAAAAAATAATGCTTGAAAAAAGCCATGGGTAAAATAAACATTGTAGAACAGCTAGTATCTATTAGAACACTGTTCACTCATTCACTACCAGTTACCTACATGATAACCCACATGCTGATACGTTATGAACATTAAAAAAATAAAAATAAATAAAAAAAACTCAGTCAACTGTGTTACCCCTAGCAAACTTCTGCTGAAAATTCACACTGACAGACGGGCAAAATATACAGGTTCAGACAGGAACAAAAAAAGACAAGACAAGAGGAAGCATTCTACAAACTCCCCTCCCACCCCCTTCTCCTCTTCCTGTAGAAAGCAGTCAGATGACATGATCAAATCTGTTGTGGTAATAAAGCCAAGATGGAGTTCCCATCATAAAGCCATGGTGCTTCTGTTGTGTTCTGCGCTTCATGGTTTATCTGTTCCTTTCTTATCTAATTGTTTGTTTGTTTGTTCCTTGTTTGTTTCTTCATTGACAGAGTCACAACTCACCGCTAAGATCTTCCGCACAAAAGAAACAGTAAATCCTGCAAAAAAAAGGAAAAAAACCCAAATATAACAATAATGTTAACAATGAAATACTAAGCAGCTTTTATGATGAAAAGAGATGAAACACTCAAACAAAGTAAGAAAGAGGACAATGTCGAACACAAAGAGACATTGAAGAGAGTTTCACACTGTGTATTTCATTTTGTTTCTGGTTCATTTTTTCAAAGATGAAAGGCATAAGGTGATAAGAATAAAGGGAGACAATCTTCTTCAGATGTGACATAACAGGGGGACTAACAGACATGAGGGAAGTTGACAACTAGCTGCAATGACAGACATGGAAAACAAATGTGATCTCCATTTGGAACATAACAGTAAAGATCAGAGGCAGCATGCAGAAAGGCCGTACACAAGCACTGTTCATGAATAGCCTGATCCAGGTGAATTAAAAAAAACGAAACAAAACAAAACAGGCATATGCAGCACACCCTGAATTGGCTATCCTGCAGGACAAAATGCGAACACATTTATCAGCTCTTCCAGGTTCAAACCAGCCATCTATCCGCCTGCACAAGGACGTCAACATACAACACTGTGATCCTATTGTATGTTTAAATATGTCGCCCACAAAGAAGACGTAACACAACACTGGTCAATAGTTTGGTAAGAAAAGTTGCTGCTGATGTCTTTGCATGTTCATTTTTGATGTGGTTGTACATGAGACCAGAAACAAGGCAGATTTACTATGCCAGGGTATTGTAAAACAATCCCAAAGAACATGCCTTAACGTTTGTGTCATTCCTCTGAATTCTCACCCAGACAGATGCTTTGTCTCTTAAACCCCCATCTTCTTTACATATATTCCAAAAATTCTGGACTGCCTGCAAGCACCATGGACAACATATACATATACACACACACACGTACACACACACACGTACACACACGTACAGGCACATGACACACATAGACACCATCATACACACACATGCACGCACACATTCAACACACACACACACACACACACACACACACACGCACACACACACACACGCACAGGCACACACATTCACTCACACACACACACATACACTATCAAAAACACACCTACACAACATACACACACAATACACAACACACACATCTTACAACACACACACACACACACACATACACTCATACACACCACACACACTCACTCACCACCACTACACTCACACACACCCACAACACACTCACACACACACACACACACATGCAGCATGACACACACCTACACACATGACAGTCATACACACCCTACCTATCATGACACACACACATAATGCATCATGACAGCTCATGACACACCCCATGACATCATGACACACCCATGACATGGCTCATGACACACCCCATGACGCAGCTAATGACACACCCATAGCAGCTCATGACACACCCCATGAGCAGCTATGACACACCCCATGACGCAGCTCATGACACACCCCATGACACGGTTCATGAACACACCCATGACACGGCTCATGACACACCCCATGACAGCTCATGCACACGCTCATGACACCATGACAGCTCATGACACACCCCATGACCAGCTCATGACACACCCATGAACGCTCATGACACACCCCATGACACGGCTCATGACACACCCCATGACACAGCTCATGACATCACCCATAATGCAGTTCATGACACACCCCATGACACAGCTCATGACACACCCCATGGTAGCTCATGACACACCCCATGAAAGCTCATGACACACCCCATAATGCAGTTCATGACACACCCCATGACACGGCTCATGACACACCCATGACACGGCTCATGACACACCCCATGACACGGCTCATGACAACACCCATGACACGGCTCATGACACACCCCATGACAGCTCATGACACGCCCCATGACGCAGCCCATGACAGCTCATGACACGCCCCATGACAGCTCATGACACGCCCCATGACATGGCTCATGACACACCCCATGACGCAGCTCATGACACAACCCATGACATGGCTCATGACACACCCCATGACACGGCTCATGACACACCCCATGACGCAGCTCATGACACACCCCATGACAGCTCATGACACACCCCATGACACGGCTCATGACACACCCCATGACATGGCTCATGACACACCCCATGACACACCCATGACACGGCTCATGACACACCCCATGACGCAGCTCATGACACACCCCATGACACAGCTCATGACACACCCCATGACGCAGCTCATGACACACCCCATGATACGGCTCATGACACACCCCATGACGCAGCTCATGACACACCCCATGGCACGGCTCAAGACACAGCCCATGACATGGCTCATGACACACACCCTGACACAGCTCATGCAATACAGCTCACTGCCCACGGCTCTCACACACCTGGCTGACACAATACAGCTCACTCCCCACAGCTCTACACACCCTGACACAATACAGCTCACTCCCCATGGCTCTACACACCTGACACAATACAGCTCACTCCCCACGGCTCTACACACCTGACACAATACAGCTCACTCCCACGGCTCTACACACCTGACACAATACAGCTCACTCCCCACAGCTCTACACACCTGACACAATACAGCTCACTCCCCACGGCTCTACACACCTGACTGTATCATCCTGTCGGCCATCCAGCCCCCTGACACAATACAGCTCACTCCCCACAGCTCCACACACCTGATACAATACAGCTCACTCCCCACAGCTCTACACACCTGATACAATACAGCTCACTCCCCACAGCTCTACACATCTGATACAATACAGCTCACTCCCCACAGCTCTACACACCTGATACAATACAGCTCACTCCCCACAGCTCTACACATCTGATACAATACAGCTCACCCCCCACAGCTCTACACACCTGACACAATACAGCTCACTCCCCACGGCTCTACACACCTGATACAATACAGCTCACTCCCCACGGCTCTACACACCTGACACAATACACAGCTCACTCCCCACGGTCTACACACCTGATACAATACAGCTCACTCCCCACGGCTCTACACACCTGACACAATACAGCTCACTCCCCACGGCTCTACACACCTGACACAATACACAGCTCACTCCCCACGGCTCTACACACCTGACACAATACAGCTCACTCCCCACAGCTCTACACACCTGACACAATACAGCTCACTCCCCACGGCTCTACACACCTGACACAATACAGCTCACTCCCACGGCTCTACACACCTGACACAATACAGCTCACTCCCAGGGCTCTACACACCTAAACACAATACAGCTTACTCCCCACAGCTCTACACACCTCACACAATACAGCTCACTCCCACGGCTCTACACACCTGACTATATCATCCTGTCGGCCATCCAGCCCCCTGACACAATACAGCTCACTCCCCAAACAGCTCTACACACCTGATACAATACAGCTCACTCCCCACAGCTCTACACACCTGATACAATACAGCTCACTCCCCACAGCTCTACACACCTGACACAATACAGCTCACTCCCCACGGCTCTACACACCTGATAAAATACAGCTCACTCCCCCGGCTCTACACACCCGACACAATACACAGCTCACTCCCCACGGCTCTACACACCTGATACAATACAGCTCACTCCCCACAGCTCTACACACCTGACACAATACAGCTCACTCCCACGGCTCTACACACCTGACACAATACACAGCTCACTCCCCACGGCTCTACACACCTGACACAATACAGCTCACTCCCCACAGCTCTACACACCTGACACAATACAGCTCACTCCCCACCGCTCTACACACCTGACACAATACACAGCTCACTCCCCACGGCTCTACACACCTGATACAATACAGCTCACTCCCCACAGCTCTACACACCTGACACAATACAGCTCACTCCCCACAGCTCTACACACCTGATACAATACAGCTCACTCCCCACGGCTCTACACACCTGACTGTATCATCCTGTCGGCCATCCAGCCACCTGAGATGTTGCAGGGAATGATGGCCAGCCAGGGCACCACGTTGAACACCCAGCTCTGCACAGCACACACAACTTCACTGGTCACTACAGTAAACAGCTGCGTAGAACACAGGACATCACTGGTCAGTACAGTAAACAGCTCTGTAGAACACAGGACATCAATGGTCACTACAGTAAACAGCTCTGTAGAACACAGGACATCATGGTCATTACATTAAACAGCTCTGTAGAACACAGGACATCAATGGTCATTACATTAAACAGCTCTTTAGAACAGAGGACATTGCTGGTCATTAAACAGCTCTGTAGAACACAGGACATCACTGGTCATTACATTAAACAGCTCTGTAGAATACTGGACATCATTAGTCACTACATTAAACAGCTCTGTAGAACACAGGACATCACTGGTCACAACATTAAACAGCTCTGTAGAATACTGGACATCATTAGTCAATACATTAAACAGCTCTGTAGAATACTGGACATCATTAGTCACTACATTAAACAGCTCTGTAGAACACAGGACATCACTGGTCACTACATTAAACAGCTCTGTAGAATACGGACATCATTAGTCACTACATTAAACAGCTCTGTAGAACACAGGACATCATTAGTCATTACATTAAACAGCTCTGTAAAAACACAGGACATCATTAGTCACTACATTAAACAGCTCTGTAGAACACAGGACATCACTGGTCACTACATTAAACAGCTCTGTAGAACACAGGACATCATTAGTAATTATTTTAAAAACAGCTCTGTAGAACACAGGACATCACTGGTCACTACACCGAACAACTCGATTAGAACACGGCAAGAACCCTGTAATTCTCCTCTTGCTGGCTGTCTGAAACATATTCCTCAGTTCCAGAAAGTACAAACCAATGCAGCCAGACTCATTTTCTGATGTTCTCAGTACATTCACGCTGTTCATGGCTTTCCTTTCCCTTCACTGGCTTTCTGTAAAAAAAAACAAAAAAAAAACAGATTCGAAACTTGAGTTTGGTCTGCTTCCAAGTCTCTTAGAAGTCACGCTCTGATTGGTCTGATCTTGTCCAGCTGTCCACCCCTGTCCAGCCCTTGTGTCCTCTGCTGATGCTCATCTCCTTCAAATGCCTTGTTTCCATACCAAGATCTTTGGAGAGCGTTCTTTCTCTCTTTAACCTCTCTGCATGAAAAAAAAAAAAATCTTTGCTTTCCCTCTCTGCACCTCTAATTCTCTCTCTTCCTTCAAGTCATCTTTCCGGACTACAATTCTTCTCTGACCCTTAGCTCTATTTCGTTTTGACTTATGATTGTGAAGCATGTGAGTGTAGTGTAGTGTGTGTGTGTGTGTGTGTGTGTGTGTGTGTGTGTGTGTGTGTGTGCGTGCGTGCGTGCGTGCGTGCGTGCGTGCGTGCGTGCGTGCGTGTGTGCGTGCATGCGTGCGTGTGTGCGTGCGTGCGTGTGTATGCATGTATCTGTGTGTGTGTGTATCTGTGTCTGTATGAGTCTGTGCATGTGTGTGTGCATGTGAGTGCTAAGAACTTTTAGGTGCTTAGGGCTATTTACGATAAAGCACCCTAAACATCCATTATTACAATCATTATCAACAAAGGACATCACTGGTCATGACATAAAACAGCTTTGTAAAACACAGGAGAGGATAGGACGGAGGGACATTAAGATGGGGATTGTGGAGAGCAGCAGTGTCCAAGCTATAGCGCCTGTTATCTAAAATG
>CM031600.1:99800805-99815242 GCA_018398815.1 Conus ventricosus
CAGGTGTGTGCATGTGCTTGACTATGAAGCACATTGCAGGGTTGGAAAGTGCTCCAGAAATGTCCCGTTAATATAAACACTTGGATGGAGAGGGGAACCCCGATGGACGAGTGGGTAAGGTGTCAGAGTCTGGTTCCAAGATCTGTCGTTCAATTCTCACACAAGGCAGCCTGATTGGACGAGATTTTCCCTTCAGAGTGAAATTTGTGAAGAATGAAATCTGCTCCTAGTCTTAAACTTTCACATATGATCTCATGCATGGACACATGCATGAAGAAATCTTGCATGTGAGCTAAATTCCATTCCGCCTTTGGGAGAAGAGCAGTCCATTGTGTGCCAGTGGGATGGATGACCCTGGAAACACGGCTAAGGCAGAAAAAAAAAAAAAGAATTATGGCAGAATATTGCCAGAAGGTTTTGATTCTGTGGTGTCTATTAGGACCAGCTTCTGTGGAATGTTACCTGATATAAGAGATAATTAATTAGGCTTGTGTTCATCATGACTACACTTGGTACAATGTTACCTCATAAAGGCACTGATTAGGACTGTGTTTGGGGGCCCGGGAAAAGCTCAGTTGGTAGAGTGCCAGACTCCTAATCCAAGGGTTGCGGGTTTGAATCTCCACCGGGTCGTTTCGGTACAGGGGGATTTTTCCCTCGGAGTCAACATTGGTTCTGACTCCATTTCCCATACAGTCCTTCCAATGAGACTATAAAACCAAGGTTCCATGTGTGAACGCATGCATAACATCTTGTACACATGTAAAATTCTATCACCAACTTTCGGAAGAGAAGGCCAGTTTGGCCGTTGGTATGGATGGCATGTTACACATAACATGCACCTTCCCTGAAGATGGAGTATGGCTGCCTTAATGGCGGGATAAAAAACAGTCATACACACAAAACTCCACTCCCTTTGTTGGGCAGATGTCTATACAGGGAGTGTCCTCAGGAGTATCAGCCTGTGTATGCAGAAGAAGGGAGTGTTTGTGCAGGAGTATCAGCCTGTGTATGCAGAAAAAGGGAGTGTCCTCAGGAGTATCACCTGTGATGCAAAAAGGGAGTGTCCCAATTCACCTGGTATGCAGAAGAAGAAGAAAAAAAAGACCTGTTTGCCATGACTGCATTTTTTTAAAATGTTAGAGATGAAGGAGTTTTTTAAAAACCTGTATTTATATAAAAACCCCTGACAAAATGTCCCCAAAAAGGTGAAAAAAAAAGTTGTGTTTGTCAAGGTAACCTCTACAGTATAATGTTACCTGATATTTTTTAATTAGGTCTGTTTTTTGTAAAGATATACCAATGTCCCTAAATAGATGTTTTTAGGGCCACATTTATCAAGACTAGCCTCTGAAAGTTTTACCTGTTAAGGTAATTGTCAGACCAACTCTGAAAGGCCTATGAAAGGTTTTTTTTTGGGCTTTTTTAAAAGGTAACCTGTGCTTTCATCCAGAAGACCTGGAACAAACAGCTCTGCATGTCGGGTCTCTGGGGAAAAGGAAAATTAAACACAAAACACAGAACCCAAGCAATGCCATAGCGACAAGGCAAACGGCATGGCTGCATATATGGTGATGACCCTTTACATTCACAAGGCAACACGGCAGGGCTGCATATATGGCGATGCCCCTTTTAAAGGTTTAGTCTGGGAGCCCGGGTGAGGCTTGGGAAAACGCTGGGGGGAGCCCTGACGGAGTTTCCATCAAAGTTGGTGGGTTTTTTTGGGTTTTGGGGTCCCAAAAGGCCGACAGGGCCCTGTGACGGGTGCTTTTCAATTAGAAGATGGGGTTCCCTTTGGGGTTTGGGTAAAAGCCGAAAGGCCTTGATAGGATTAGGGGGCCGTGGACTCAAAGCGGAAATTTCCCTTTGGGTTATCCTCCATGTAGGTATGCATGCTGTGTGCAGGGGTCATGCACATTATGTGAGTTGTTGTGGTACGATGCAGTCCCGTGTGATTGCAGTGTGTGTTTGTCTGTCGTTTGCAAGTCGAAAGCTTTTTAAGCCCACTGAGAGATTTTTTTCCCTAGGGGCAGGCGGCTTTTAGGGTTAGTCTTTACAAGCGTCCTCCTATTTTGGGGTTGAATGCAGTTGAGATCTCACAGGGAAAGGGCAAGAAATCAACTGGGGGGTTGATTCATGGGTCAACACACGCAGGCATAACCGCAGGGCACACAAAAACACCACACACACCACACACACAAACCCACACACACACCACACAACACACACAACACACCACAGAAGACCCACACACAAAGCACAAGGACGTGTTTACAAAACCCCGGTCAGAAACAAAAAGGAAAACACTCAAAAAACCTTTCAGTTAAAAGAGTGAAATTTGTTTTTGTATTTCAATCTGGAACTGTGAAGATGGTCTTGCCTGCACACCAAACTTATAAGACCCGGCCAACACGGGATAAAAAAAATCTTTTCACAGTACCAATTTTTGTTTTTTTTTTCTTCATTGTTTCTTTCACATTTGTAAATATATTCGTTTTGTAAAAGTGAACTTTTTGTAATATTATAACAACGATAAATTTTTTAAAACCCCATTCTATGGTCCGTCCAACGATCATGCACAGACAAATTTTTTTTTAAAAAGGGTCACTTTCCACGATAAAAATAAATGTAACCATGCGGAAGAAACAAAAACAAAACACTTCTAGCCCTAAAATACTCTGACCTTTGGACCCAGTATTTGCTTAAAACACAACAAAGACTTCTAGTTTTTTTAATACTCGACCTTCGGGCCAGTCATTGATTTTAAACAAAACAAAAACTTCTATCCTTCAATACTTTGCCCTTCTGGACTAGCAGTACTTTAAAAACAACAAGAAGCACTTCTAGTTTTTAATATCTGCCCTTTTGGAAACCAGCAGTTGATTTAAAAACACAACAAGAAGCATTTAATCTTCAACACTCTGACCCTGGACCAGTCATTGATTTTAAAAACACAACAAAACACTTCTAGTCCTTTAATACTTTGCCTTCTGGACTCAGCATTTGCTGAATCGGGGAATAGCTTACACCCTTTTAAGTCCCCATTTCTTAACCTTTGTACATTTAACAAAAAAAAAAAAAAAATCTTCTTTTCTTTCAAAAGTCTACCGCATTGCTGAATATTCTCTAAACTAGCTCTTCCTGCCATTCTTATTCGTATGAGATGATTATTTTAAAAAAAAACAAAAAAAAAAAAATTTAGAATCGGGACCATGTTTCAAGCAAATTTTAATTTTTTCACGGTCGGGCGGGTGACATTTGTATTTTCACGTCAGGGGAGGTAAACTCTTCGTTTTTAAAGGCCTCTATGATTTCATGAATGTTTTGTATCTTGCTTTCTATCCACATTTTCAGAACCTGCAAGAGACTTTATTTGTTTTTTATTCCAGATCACTTGGAGCAGACGCACACGGAAAAACTTCTTTTTCGATAGGGGGGAAAGGGCAGACTTCAGATTATTGGGAGCAGACAGCCGGTGACAACTTTCTCATTGAAGGAGGAAAAGGCAGACTTCAGATCATTGGAGCAACAGCACCGTGACAACTTTCTCATTCTGATATGGGGGACAAGGCGACTCCCGGTTCTTGTGATACGCAGATGTCCCGTTGCAACTTTATTGCCAGGCAGACTTCCAAATGGAATCCACACAGATGAACTGAAGGCGCCACCAGGGGAATAATGTCCGCCATGGGGAACCCCTGTAATGCACGCCACCTGAAGGACACTTGGCGTTCCGGGGAGCATGAAGGTGGGGGGACAACGGGACGACACAGGCACCACGGGGACCGCTTGGGGCCCCCCCCGGGTTTTTTCTTTCCCCCCATACAACAGGGGGTTTTTCACACCGGCTTGAGATTTTTAGCTCGGGTTTCATCGACACAAGAGCGGGAGGGGGCGCCGGCAGGGTTGTACAAAGCCCTCCCAGCCTCCCCAAACCCGCGAAGACGGGGGGCAGGCAGAATTTCCCCCGGGATGAAGGGGAACCCCGGGGAGGGGGTTTTCGGGCCTGCACGCACCGCGCCGGGGACCTTCGGGGTTTAGTTGATCCACCACCACTTCCAAAGGGCCCGCATCATCAACGAGCTGACTGCACGTCGGGGAGTAGGGGACTCCTCATAGGCGGCAATTTTCAGGTCCATGCTCAGGGGAGGAACACTTTTTCACGTGCCTGCATCAGGGGGTGCCCCATGCCGTGCTCTTTTTTAGCCCCACCCCCAGCCCCCCAAACCCTTTGAATTTTCCCCCGTCAAAATTTTCTTTCCCCTTCCCCCACTGGGGGCGGGTCATGTTGACTGGGCCTGCAAGTCGGACACCAGGCGTTCCAGACGTCCCCTTTGGTCGCACCGAGGACTCAGGATACCCTTGGGCTTTCACTGTAACACGGTTTGGGGCGACCCGGGAACCCATAAGCCAAAACACCTGTAACTCAGCATGACGGACGCGCGAAGGCCGAGTGTCAAGCAAAGGGCCAGTGCCCCTGCACTTTTAGGTGTTTAAAGCCTACGAGACAAGCTGCTTTATGCCCATGAAAAAAAGGGAAAAAGGTGTTCCTCATTTTGATTTTTAACCCCAAAAAAGAAAGGGTTTCCCCCCCTTTTCCCTCCGCTTCAGGTTTATCATCCCACCCTTTGCATATACGCGCGCCTACATGCAAAAAACCACACCGCATGCAGCACGCACGCACACGCACACACCACACACACTACATGCACACAAACATTCTATATCCACATTTTTACACACAACCACACCAACACCCCACCACACCACACACCACACACACACACACACACACGCACACAACACCTTTTACAAAACAGACCACAGTATCATTTTTTTACCACCAGGGGGTGGACTGAGAGGGCCAGGCCACCAGTAAAGGCCACCCGTGGTGTTCCTGGCAACGCCGACCTCTTCCCCCCACCACTGCACTTTAAATGGGTAAGATTTTGGCCCCGCATCTAAAGTTGAATACCCAGTGTGCATTATACTTACCTAAAAAGCGGTTTGAAATCAATCAGGATTGAACCATAACACTCCCGGCTTTTACACTGCCTGAAATGTTTTTTCGTGTTCAGACATAAAACGGGAAGTTTTCTTTGTCCTAGGGAAATTTTTATTGCTCAAAAAAGTGAACAAAAAACACAGGGGGAAGACGGAAACTTGACTCAGTTTCCCCGTTGGCCTCTTTGGGGGTCCTTTTGCCCATGCAGGTAAAAATAACCACTTCAGTTTCCTTCCCTTGCCCGTTGGGGGTCCTTTTGCCCCTGCAGACAAAACCCCTTCCCCGTTTCCCCCTTGCCCCGTTGGGAGTCCTTTTGCCCCGCAGGTAACAACCACTTCAGTTTTTCCCCCTTTCCTTGTTGGGGGCCCCTTTTGCCCATCAGGGAAAACCACTTCAGTTTCCCCTTTTCCTCTTTGGGAGTCCCTTTTGCCCCTGCGGTAACAACCCTTCAGTTTCCCGGGTTTGGGCCCCTGTTGGGAGCCTTTGCCCTGCGGTAACAACCACTTTAGTTTCCTCTGTTGGCCTCTGTTGGGAGTCCTTTTCCCCTGCAGGTAACAACCACTTCCTGGACAGAACGTTCAGTTGGTTGGCGCCCCTTTTGGGAAGCATGGTTTCAAGGGCCCGTCAGAGTTTCAGAAAGGTCGGCTTTTGCCGATGTGGCCTTGCCTGAAAATGAACCCCCCCGGGCACTGCGCCGAGCACTTCGGGGGTGTTCAGTGGCACCGTTTTTGTCCAGCCCGTACAGGACACTCCTGATAAGCTGCACTAAAGACAAAATGCCCAAACATGGAACGGTGTGGGAGCTCTCATCCAGAGGGAGCCCCCATGTCCATTTTCCAAAACGCCCCCCCGAATCTGCCCATACCAGTGACCCCCCACAAATCAAACCAAGGCCCTAGACGGACAGGGTATTGAAACTGAGGTCCCAGTGAGCAGGGGAGAACAAACCCCAAAAAATTTAAGACTTTTTTTTTTTTTATTGACAATAGAATGGGCAAGAAAAGGTGCTACAGATTTCCATTCAGCTAGACCATGACGGGCTTTACTCTTGCTTCATTAAAATTTTCCCGGGGAAGCACGCCGAGAGATACCACCTCCATGTTGGTCAGGAAATTTAAGCAACCCCCCGACGCATCCATTAAAAAGGGGAAACTTGCTGGTTTTTGTCAGTCTTTTTCCACAGCACACAGCAAACCACCTCGGGTAGGGCCGCGGGGGAGAAAAAAACGCCAGGCTTGGGGGGGGGAGAACCCCCGACCCCCCAGCCAGGGTCTGTGATGAACCCCTTCTCACGGGAACCTTGACATTTGGATACAATGCTGTGAAGTGAAAAAACAGCCCACCCAGTGACACGAGGGACAACAGTACCCAGAAATCACTGTGAAGTGTGGTGAACAACAGCCCACCCCAAAGACAGGAGGCCCCCAGTACCCATGAAACAGCTGTGAATTGGTGAACACACCCCACCCAATGACAGGGGCACAACGCACCCATGAAAACAGGTGAAGTGAACAGCACCCACCCAATGACAGGGGGCACACACAGTACCCATGAAATCCGTTTGAAGTGTGGTGAAACAAGCCCCACCCATGACGAAGGGACACACAGCACCCATGAAACAGCTGGAATGAACACACAGCCCCCCCCCAAGAAGGAGGCACACACAGACCCATGAAATCAGCTGGAAATGTGGGAAACACACCCCCCAATGCCCAAAGGGACACACATACCCATGAAATCGCGTGAATGTGGGGAAAACCCCACCCACCCCAAGACAGGAGCACACACAGTACCCATAAATCCTTGAAGTGTGGGGGAAACACACCCACCCAATGACAGAGCAACACAGTACCCCTGAAATCAGCTATGAAGTTAACAGCAGCCCACCCAAAGACAGGAGGGGACACACAGTACCCATGAAATCAGCTTTTTGGAAGTAACAACAGCCCACCCAATGACAGGAGGCCCACAGAACCCATGAAATCACTGTGAAGTGAACAGACGCCCACCCCAAAGACAGGGGCACACACGTACCCCTGAAATAGCTGTGAAGTGTGGGAAAAGCAGCCCCCCATGAAAAAGGCACACAAGTACCCATGAAAAACACTGTGAAGTGAACGAAACCCACCCAATGACAGGGGGGCACACACAGACCCATAAACAGCTGTGAAAATGTGGTGAACACACAGCCCACCCAATGACAGAAGGCACACACAGCACCCATGAAATCAGCTGTGAAGTGTGGTGAACACACAGCCCACCCAATGACAGGAGGCACACACAGTACCCATGAAATCAGCTGTGAAGTGTGGTGAACACACAAGCCCACCCAATGACAGAAGGCAGACACCAGTACCCATGAAACCAGCTGTGAAGTGTGGTGAACACACAGCCCACCCAATGACAGGAGGCACACACAGCACCCATGAAATCAGCTGTGAAGTGTGGTGAACACACAGCCCCCCAATGACAGGAGGCACACACAGTACCCATGAAACCAGCTGTGAAGTGTGGTGAACACACAGCCCACCCAATGACAGAAGGCAGACACAGTACCCATGAAATCAGCTGTGAAAGTGAACAGAAGGCACACACAGCACCCACCCAATGACAGGAGGCAGACACAGCACCCACCCAATGACAGGAGGCAGACACAGCACCCACCGTAGTGACACCCACCCAATGACAGGAGGCAGACACAGCACCCACCCAATGACAGGAGGCAGACACAGCACCCACCGGGTGACAGGAGGCAGACACAGCACCCACCCAATGACAGGAGGCAGACACAGCAGCCCACCCAATGACAGGAGGCAGACACAGCACCCACCCAGTGACAGGAGGCAGACACAGCACCAACCCAGTGACAGGAGGCAGACACAGCACCCACCCAGTGACAGGAGGCAGACACAGCACCCACCCAATGACAGGAGGCAGACACAGCACCCACACCAATGACAGGAGGCAGACACAGCACCCACCCAATGACAGGAGCAGACAAAGCACCCACCCAATGACAGGAGGCAGACACAGCACCCACCCAGTGACAGAAGGCAGACACAGCAGCCCACCCAATGACAAGAGGCAGATACAGCACCCACCCAGTGACAGGAGGCAGACACAGCACCCACCCAGTGACAGAGGAGCACACAGCACCCATTTAATTGACAGGAGGCAGACACAGCACCCACCCAGTGACAGGAGGCAGACACAGCACCCACCCAATGACAGGAGGCAGACACAGCACCCACCCCAGTGACAGGAGGCAGACACAGCAGCCCACCCAATGACAGGAGGCAGACACAGCAGCCCACCCAGTGACAGGAGGCAGACACACACCCACCCAGTGACAGGAGGCAGACACAGCACCTACCCAATGACAGGAGGCAGACACAGCACCCACCCAGTGACAGAAGGCAGACACAGCACCCACCCAATGACAGGAGGCAGACACAGCACCCACCCAATGACAGGAGGCAGACACAGCAGCCCACACAGTGACAGGAGGCAGACACAGCAGCCCACCCAATGACAGGAGGCAGACACAGCACCCACCCAGTGACAGAAGGCAGACACAGCACCCACCCAAATGACAGGAGGCAGACACAGCACCCACCCAATGACAGGAGGCAGACACAGCAGGCCACCCAATGACAGGAGGCAGACACAGCACCCACCCAATGACAGGAGGCAGACACAGCACCCACCCAGTGACAGAAGGCAGACACAGCACCCACCCAATGACAGGAGGCAGACACAGCACCCACCCAATGACAGGAGGCAGACACAGCAGCCCACCCAGTGACAGGAGCAGACACAGCAGCCCACCCAGTGACAGAAGGCAGACACAGCACCCACCCAGTGACAGAAGGCAGACACAGCAGCCCACCCAGTGACAGGAGGCAGATACAGCACCCACCCAGTGACAGGAGGCAGACACAGCAGCCCACCCAATGACAGAGGCAGACACAGCACCCACCCAGTGACAGGAGGCAGACACAGCACCGACCCAATGACAGGAGGCAGACACAGCACCCACCCAGTGACAGAAGGCAGACACAGCACCCACCCAATGACAGGAGGCAGACACAGCACCCACCCAATGACAGGAGCCAGACACAGCACCCACCCAATGACAGAAGCAGACACAGCACCCACCCAGTGACAGAAGGCAGACACAGCACCCACCCAATGACAGGAGGCAGACACAGCACCCACCCGATGACAGGAGGCAGACACAGCACCCACCCAATGACAGGAGGCAGACACAGCACCCACCCTGTGACAGGAGGCAGACACAGCAGCCACCCAATGACAGGAGGCAGACACAGCACCATCAAATTGACAGGAGCAGACACAGCAGCCATCAAATTGACAGGAGGCAGACACAGCAGCCATCAAATTGACAGGAGGCAGACACAGCACCCACCCAGTGACAGGAGGCAGACACAGCACCCACCCAGTGACAGGAGGCAGACACAGCACCCACCCAATGACAGGAGGCATACACAGCACCCACCCAGTGACAGGAGGCAGACACAGCACCCACCCAGTGACAGGAGGCAGACACAGCACCCACCCAGTGTCAGGAGGCAGACACAGCAGCCCACCCAATGACAGAAGGCAGACACAGCACCCACCCAGTGACAGGAGGCAGACACAGCACCCACCCAGTGACAGAAGGCAGACACAGCACCCACCCAATGACAGGAGGCAGACACAGCACCCACCCAATGACAGGAGGCAGACACAGCAGCCCACACAGTGACAGGAGGCAGACACAGCAGCCCACCCAATGACAGGAGGCAGACACAGCACCCACCCAGTGACAGAAGGCAGACACAGCACCCAACCAATGACAGGAGGCAGACACAGCACCCACCCAATGACAGGAGGCAGACACAGCAGGCCACCCATTGACAGGAGGCAGACACAGCACCCACCCAATGACAGAAGGCAGACACAGCACCCACCCAATGACAGAAGGCAGACACACGCACCCACCCAATGACAGGAGGCAGACACAGCACCCACACAGTGACAGGAGCAGACACAGCACCCACCCAATGACAGGAGGCAGACACAGCACCCACCCAGTGACAGGAGCAGACACAGCACCCACCCAATGACAGGAGGCAGACACAGCACCCATCAAATTGACAGGAGGCAGACACAGCAGCCATCAAATTGAAAAGGAGGCAGACACAGCAGCCATCAAATTGACAGGAGGCAGACCACAGCACCCACCCAGTGACAGGAGGCAGACACAGCACCCACCCAGTGACAGGAGGCAGACACAGCACCCACCCAATGACAGGAGGCAGACACAGCACCCACCCAGTGACAGGAGGCAGACACAGCACCCACCCAGTGACAGGAGGCAGACACAGCACCCACCCAGTGACAGGAGGCAGACACAGCAGCCATCAAATTGACAGGAGGCAGACACGCACCCACCCAGTGACAGGAGGCAGACACAGCACCCCACCAGTGACAGGAGGCAGACACAGCACCCACCCAATGACAGAAGCAGACACAGCAGCCCACCCAGTGACAGGAGGCAGACACAGCAGCCCACCCAGTGACAGGAGGCAGACACAGCACCCACCCAGTGACAGGAGGCAGACACAGCACCCACCCAGTGACAGGAGGCAGACACAGCAGCCCACCCAATGACAGGAGGCAGACACAGCAGCCATCAAATTGACAGGAGGCAGACACAGCACCCACCCAGTGACAGGAGGCAGACACAGCACCCACCCAATGACATGAGGCAGACACAGCAGCCATCTAATTGACAGGAGGCAGACACAGCACCCACCCCAGTGACAGGAGGCAGACACAGCACCCACCCAATGACAGGAGACAAACACAGCACCCACCCAATGACAGGAGGCAGACACAGCAGCCATCTAATTGACAGGAGGCAGACACAGCACCCACCCAGTGGCAGGAGGCAGACACAGCACCCACCCAATGACAGGAGGCAGACACAGCACCCACCCAGTGACAGGAGGCAGACACAGCACCCACCCAATGACAGGAGGCAGACACAGCAGCCATCAAATTGACAGGAGGCAGACACAGCACCCACCCAATGACAGAGGCAGACACCAGCAGCCATCAAATGACAGGAGGCAGACACAGCACCCACCCAATGACAGAGGGCAGACACAGCAGCCATCAAATTGACAGGAGGCAGACACAGCACCCACCCAATGACAGGAGGCAGACACAGCAGCCATCGAATTGACAGGAGGCAGACACAGCACCCACCAATGACAGGAGGCAGACACAGCAGCCCACCCAATGACAGGAGGCAGACACAGCAGCCATCTAATTGACAGGAGGCAGACACAGCACCCACCCAATGACAGAGGCAGACACAGCAGCCATCAAATTGACAGGAGGCAGACACACAGCACCCACCCAATGACAGGAGGCAGACACAGCACCCACCCAATGACAGGAGGCAGACACAGCACCCACCCAATGACAGGAGGCAGACACAGCAAACACCCAGTGACAGGAGGCAGACACAGCACCCACCCAGTGACAGGAGGCAGACACAGCACCCACCAAGTGACAGGAGGCAGACACAGCACCCACCCAATGACAGGAGGCAGACACAGCACCCACTAAGTGACAGGAGGCAGACACAGCACCCACCCAGTGACAGGAGGCAGATACAGCACCCACCCAATGACAGGAGGCAGACACAGCACCCACCAGTGACAGGAGGCAGACACAGCCCCACCCAGTGCAAGGAGGCAGACACAGCACCCACCCAATGACAGGAGGCAGACACAGCAGCCCACCTAGTGACAGAAGGCAGACACAGCACCCACCCAGTGACAGGAGGCAGACACAGCACCCACCCAGTGACAGGAGGCAGACACAGCACCCACCCCAGTGACAGGAGGCAGACACAGCACCCCACCCAGTGACAGGAGGCAGACACAGCCACCCACCCCAATGACAGGAGGCAGACACAGCACCCACCCAATGACAGGAGGCAGACACAGCAC
Source organism: Conus ventricosus (assembly GCA_018398815.1). NCBI lineage: Eukaryota > Metazoa > Mollusca > Gastropoda > Neogastropoda > Conidae > Conus > Conus ventricosus. The sequence continues at coordinate 99,812,839 of CM031600.1, forward strand.
CCACCCAATGACAGGAGGCAGACACAGCACCCACCCAATGACAGGAGGCAGACACAGCACCCACCCAATGACAGGAGGCAGACACAGCACCCACCCAGTGACAGAAGGCAGACACAGCACCCACCCAATGACAGGAGGCAGACACAGCAGCCCACCCAATGACAGGAGGCAGACACAGCACCACCCAGTGACAGGAGGCAGACACAGCAGCCCACCCAGTGACAGGAGGCAGACACAGCACCCATCAAATGACAGGAGGCAGACACAGCAGCCATCAAATTGAAAGGAGGCAGACACAGCAGCCATCAAATTGACAGGAGGCAGACACAGCACCCACCCAGTGACAGGAGGCAGACACAGCACCCATCAAATTGACAGGAGGCAGACACAGCACCCACCCAGTGACAGGAGGCAGACACAGCACCCACCCAGTGACAGGAGGCAGACACAGCACCCACCCAGTGACAGGAGGCAGACACAGCACCAACCCAATGACAGGAGGCAGACACAGCACCCACCCAATGACAGAAGGCAGACACAGCACCCACCCAGTGACAGGAGGCAGACACAGCACCCACCCAGTGACAGGAGGCAGACACAGCACCCCATCAAATTGACAGGAGGCAGACACAGCACCCACCCAGTGACAGGAGGCAGACACAGCACCCACCCAATGACAGGAGGCAGACACAGCACCCACCCAATGACAGGAGGCAGACACAGCACCCACCCTGTGACAGGAGGCAGACACAGCACCCACCCAATGGCAGGAGGCAGACACAGCACCCACCCAGTGACAGGAGGCAGACACAGCACCCACCCAGTGACAGGAGGCAGACACAGCACCCACCCAATGACAGGAGGCAGACACAGCACCCACCCAATGACAGGAGGCAGACACAGCACCCACCCAATGACAGGAGGCAGACACAGCACCCACCCAGTGACAGGAGGCAGACACAGCACCCACCCAATGACAGGAGGCAGACACAGCACCCACCCAGTGACAGGAGGCAGAACACAGCACCCACCCAATGACAGGAGGCAGACACAGCACCTACCCAGTGACAGGAGGCAGACACAGCACCCACCCAGTGACAGGAGGCAGACACAGCACCCACCCAGTGACAGGAGGGCAGACACAGCACCCACCCAATGACAGGAGGCAGACACAGCACCCACCCAGTGACAGGAGGCCAGACACAGCACCCACCCAATGACAGGAGGCAGACACAGCACCCATCAAATTGACAGGAAGGAGCCGAGTCCCTCAGTGCACGTTGTGGAACTTCGACTGGCAAAAACACAGGTCATGAACCCTCTCCGTCTTTGCAATGAACATTCCGTGCTACCTGTCTGCGGCTACAGCATTTGTCTAGGATGCATCTCTGGTCAAAAATGGACCAATGATGCTTCTACCAAACAGGGCGTGCTGCTGTAGACTTCTACAAACAGGGCGTGCTGTCTGTAACTTCTACCAAACAGGGTGGCTGCTGTAGACTTCTACCAAACCAAACAGGGCATGCTGCTGTAGACTTCTACCAAACAGGGCATGCTGCTGTAGACTCTACCAAACAGGGCATGCTGCTGTAGACTTCTACCAAACAGGGCATGCTGTGTAGACTTCTACCAAACAGGGCGTGCTGCTGTAGACTTTCTACCAAAACAGGGGTGTGCTGCTGTAGACTTCTACAAACAGGGTGTGCTGCTGTAGACTTCTACCAAACAGGGCATGCTGCTGTAGACTTCTACCAAACAGGGCGTGCTGCTGTAGACTTCTACCAAACAGGGCGTGCTGCTGTAGACTTCTACCGAACAGGCGTGCTGCTGTAGACTTCTGCATGCATGTTTGTTAAGCACATCTTTGAAATGTTTCACAATGGATAGAAAAATCATTATCAGTGTGCATGCGTGCGTGCGTGCATGCATCAGTGTGTATGTGCATGTATGTATGTGCATGACTGTGCCTTTATGTATTAGCATGTGTGTTCCAGAAAGGGTTCCATCAAGCAGACCTGCTACATGAAGCCCTTAACAGCATCTTGCAATTACTAACACTATCATCATTCAATCATTTCTTCTTCTTCATCCAATTATCAATATTGTCCTCAATTACAGCTGAGAGCATTTTACTCGAAAAAGAATTTGCCAAACTTTTGTTAACATGAACGATTAACTGATCTGAACACCTTTGTTGGAATAACCCACGATTTAGATAAGATGAAAAGAACATTTCGGTTTGGGGATTCAAATACACTCAGCTTATTGTAATTACTTTATTTGCTTTTATTGAATCATGCAGAGAACAAAGATGATGTCAACATGCATCTGGAACTCTCACACACACAACCCACAACAACACACCACCACAAACACAACACACCCCACCCCCCACACACACCAA
>CM031600.1:99816242-99836120 GCA_018398815.1 Conus ventricosus
CACCCAGTACGGAGCAGACACAGCACCACCATGACATGGGGGAGGAGACACAGCTGCACAATGCAAGGAGGCAGGGACACGCAGCAAACCTCAAATTGACAGGAGGCAGACACAAAAGCACCCACCAAATGAAAGGCAGACACAGCACATCAAATGCAGGAGCAGACACGACCACCAGTGACAGAGGCAGACACGCACCCACATGACAGGAGGCAAGACACCGAACCCCCAGTGAAGGGCGACACGCACCACCCATGACAGGAGGCAGAAGAACGCAACCCACCCAATGACAGAAGGAGACACAGCACCCACCCAGTGACAGAGGCAGACACAGCACCCACCGGACGGAGGCAACACGCACCATCAATGACAGGAGGAGACACAGCACCCCACCAGTGACAGGAGGCAGACACAGCACCACCAATGACAGGAGCGCACAGCACCCACAAGACAGGAGGCAGACAGCACCCACCCTGAAGAGCAGACACAGCACCCACCAGCAGGAGAGACACAGCAACCATGACAGAGGCAGACACGCACCCCAGTGACAGGGGCAGACACAGCACCCACCCAATGACAGGAGGCAGACCAGCACCACCCAATACAGGAGCAGACAGCACCCACCAATACAGGAGGCAGACACAGCACCCACCAGTGACAAGCAGACACAGCCCACATGACGGAGCAGACACAGCACCCACCCAGTGAAGGAGGCAGACACAGCACCCACCCAATGACAGAGGCAACCGCCTACCCGGACAGAGGCAGACACAACACCAGTACAGGGGCAGACCAGCCCCACCCAGGACAGGAGCAGACACAGCACCCACCAGACAGAGCAGACACACACCACCATACAGGAGGCAGACACGCACCCACCCAATGACAGAGCAGACACAGCACCCATCAAATTGACAGGAAGGAGCGAGTCCCTCAGTGCACGTTGTGGAACTTCGACTGGCAAAAACAAGGTCATGAACCCTCTCCGTCTTTGCAATGAACATTCCTCTACCTGTCTGCGGCTACAGCATTTGTCTAGGATGCATCTCTGGTCAAAAATGGACCAATGATGCTTCTACCAAACAGGCGTGCTGCTGTAGACTTCTACCAAACAGGGCGTGCTGCTGTAGACTTCTACCAAACAGGGTGTGCTGCTGTAGACTTCTACCAAACCAAACAGGCATGCTGCTGTAGACTTCTACCAAACAGGGCATGCTGCTGTAGACTCTACCAAACAGGGCATGCTGCTGTAGACTTCTACCAAACAGGGCATGCTGTGTAGACTTCTAACCAAACAGGGCGTGCTGCTGTAGACTTCTACCAAAACAGGGTGTGCTGCTGTAGACTTCTACCAAACAGGGTGTGCTGCTGTAGACTTCTAACCAAACAGGGCATGCTGCTGTAGACTTCTACCAAACAGGGCGTGCTGCTGTAGACTTCTACCAAACAGGGCGTGCTGCTGTAGACTTCTACCGAACAGGGCGTGCTGCTGTAGACTTCTGCATGCATGTTGTTAAGCACATCTTTGAAATGTTTCACAATGGATAGAAAAATCATTATCAGTGTGCATGCGTGCGTGCGTGCATGCATCAGTGTGTATGTGCATGTATGTATGTGCATGACTGTGCCTTTATGTATTAGCATGTGTGTTCCAGAAGGGTTCCATCAAGCAGACCTGCTACATGAAGCCCTTAACAGCATCTTGCAATTACTAACACTATCATCATTCAATCATTTCTTCTTCTTCATCCAATTATCAATATTGTCCTCAATTACAGCTGAGAGCATTTTACTCGAAAAAGATTTGCCAAACTTTTGTTAACATGAACGATTAACTGATCTGAACACCTTTGTTGGAATAACCCACGATTTAGATAAGATGAAAAGAACATTTCGGTTTGGGGATTCAAATACACTCAGCTTATTGTAATTACTTATTTGCTTTTATTGAATCATGCAGAGAACAAAGATGATGTCAACATGCATCTGACTCTCACACACACAACACACACACACACACCACACACAACACACACACACCACACACACACACACAAACACAACCACACACACACACACACACACACACACACACACACAACACACAACCACACACACACACACACACACACACACACACACACACACACACACCACACACACACACACACACAAGCTAAGAAATGAACAAACAAAACAACCAACCAAATGACAGCACGCACAGCCCAGAAAGAGCCAGGCAAAGGGAGAGAACACCCAGATGGTCTGATAACACAAACCAGGTTACAGTGTGAAGATAAACAGAAAGAAGAGGACACCCAGATGGTCGATAACACAAACCAGGTTACAGTGGTGAAGAATAAACAATCCCAAGGGCTGGCAGCCATACTCCACAAGGACACACACACTGACCGACAGACACACAGATTATCCAAACTACAAATCAGCAGAGATGCCAACCATTTGGAACCATTTCTATGAACAGTTCGGAAATTTTTCTTTTTGAAGGATCTTCTTCTTCTCCTGCAGACCCTCCCTGTGTAGACAGGCAAGTATTCATCTCATCTACCCAACAAAGGAGTGGAGTTTTGTGTGCAGACACTCCCTGTGTAGACAGGCAAGTATTCATCTCATCTACCCAACAAAGGGAGTGGAGTTTTGTGTGCAGACACTCCCTGTGTAACAGGCAAGTATTCATCTCATCTACCCAACAAAGGAGTGGAGTTTTGTGTGCAGACACTCCCTGTGTAGACAGGCAAGTATTCATCTCATCTACCCAACAAAGGGAGTGGAGTTTTGTGTGTATGACAATTTTTTATCCCACCATTAAGGCAGCCATACTCTAACTTCAGGGAAGGTGCATGCTACGTGAGAGAACAGTAATATGCCGCTTCTGACTCACTTGCTACTCCACCACGTTTTTGGGCGAAAGTGGCCTAAAAGCCGCCTATTCCTGTTCTCTGACAAGTAACCAAAAAATAACGACCCTACAAACAAACATACTGTGCAGGGTTATCCGTTTTTAATACTAATTTACTAAGTTTTCAGAAGTAGCGTAGCCGGACTCAGGGAAAAGCAGTTGTGGCTGAACGCGCCCATATACAAACGTCTAGCCTTTAATTGCTAGTTGACGGCCTACCTAAGGACTTTGCACTATCCGATTACTTACCGCGTGACTGGGCATGGCGATTTTGAACCAACGCCAGTCTTATTAAATTAAGTGCAGGCTTACAACGCAGCTCTGCCTCGTCATTTCCATTGCTGGTGTCGAGTTTGTAGTGGCATGTGTTTTCTGGAGACTTTAAAACTTTGGTTTGGATTGGGACAACTGTAGTGTGGGGACATATTTTTGCTGTGTGCGTGTTAATATTTGATATTTTTGAAAAAAAATAATGGCAGCACGCTACAAACATATATATTGTAGATAAATAAAAATACAATTTTTTTAACATAAAAAATAGCAAAAACCCCCCTCCTGAGCATGGCCGACTGGTTGATTTAATTTTTATTTGCAGGCGTCACTTTGTGTCGACCATGCCTTCAGGGGGGAAACCCAGGAGTATGTTTGCCCTGGGATTTTTTGGGTGGTGGTGGCTGGCCTCTGGCTGGAATGGCTGGCACCGGTCTCATTCTGGATGGGGTGAACTTGACCCCCAAGACTCTGGTCTCACTCGAAACTCGAAACTGTGTGACCAACTAATGAGGGAAGTGCAGCCCTGAACTCAGCAACTCCAAACTCCGAAAGTGTGACGCCTGCGGTGGCCAACCGACCACCAATAGCGAGTAGTTGAATTCTTATATTTAAGCTTACTTTTGGTGGTGGTGCAATCCACGCGTACAGGGAGACCACTCCATTACTACTTTTCGCGATGCAATCGATAAAGCTGCGTGCGCGACCTCTAGACAGGTGGCCGTTGTGTGCGGCGCAAATGCTGCGTGTGTCTGTTTAGCAGGTCGTGCGCGTAAGTATGTGTGTATGTGTGTGTAAGTGTGTGCGTGCGTGTGTGTGTGTGCATGCGCACGCGTACGTATGTGTGTGTGTGTGCAAGCAACGGCCAAGGCCTAACGCTCAACCTGCTACCGTTCGTGGCTGTTTGATCTGCTTAAAGCTTAAAACACCAACACGGTACAATCAGCCCGAAAGGTAAAACCTGATACACACCCACACACATACACACAGCGTTCGCTCGCCGCTTGCGTGTGTAATTATATGCTCCCTGTCAAACTACCGTCTCATTCTCACCTGTCGTTCTCTTTCTCTCTCTCTTTTTGTGTGTGTGTGGTCTGGCTCTGGCTGGTCCCCGAGTAAGTAATCGGATAGTGCGTAGTCCTATCACATGATCCGCCCGGGGCCGCCGTAATGTTACATGGGCGGGCATGTGTGTGTGTGTGTGCATGCGCGCGTGCGTGTGTGTGTGTGTGTGTGTGTTGTTGTTCTTTGATTTAACGTCTTTTCACTTTAAAGTGATATTAGACAGTGTAACGTGTGTGTGTGTGCGTGTGTGATGACACACTGTCACCCAGCGCAAAACACAGGGCTTACACATAATGAGACGCAGCCAAGTTCATAATAGGCCACTGAAAGTAACTCGTTCTAACATCCCCAAGACTAGTTACAGCGCTTATTTCCCTTGGACCATTTATGGAATGTGATCCTGTTACCCACTTTTGAACGACTTGGTTGGTAAAGGTTAATTAAGTAACCTTTAAGTTTTTAATTAAGTTACCTCTAAGTGAGAGATTTTAATTAAGCCACCCCCAAGTTCTTAACCCCAAGTCACTTCCAAGTTTTTAATTAAGTCACTCTAAATTCTTAATTAAGTCATCCTTAAGAACTTAATTAAGTTTTAATTAAGTTACTTCAAGTTCTTAATAAGTTCTTGATTAAGTTCTTGATCAAGTTCTTAATAAGTTCTTGATTAAGTCATCCTCTAAGTACACCCAAGTTCTTTATTTAAGTTATCTTATAATTATCAAAAAATACAATCTATGTTTTATCTTAAATAGCAGATGCCTAATATAGTACACACACGCCTCAAAAAACGCGTCATCGTGAGGATGTCTTGATCAGCGTTTTCTGCATAGATTTTAATGAAGTTTTTACATCCGAAGCAACCGCATTGATTACAATTCTGGTCTATGGAAATGTCTTTTATAGACTCCATGTCTTTATTTATTGACACCATCATTTTATAATACGCCATGATCTATTTTTAAAAAATTTAAATTAAGTTCTTAAAATATTATTACATTTCAAATGGATCAAAATAATGCTTTGTTATTGGCGGTTTTTGGCGTGCTGCGTGTCTTTTTCTGCATTTAGTGGCCAGATTTTTTTGATAGCTTTCGTTCTGTTGCCATCGGTTATATATTTTTATAGCCGCAATAACTGCCCCCAACAGCAGCAATGGCACCAAAAATGCAACAGTTTTAAGTTCAATATTCCATGAAGACTTTGGTGCTGTAGGTCTTGTATCGCATGGAGTTTTTATAGCGGCATTGAACCAACTTGTTTCTGGCGCTGGCGGCGTTATGTTTTCATGATGAGTCATATTCTGTAACATTAATTTTTTTGTCTGTTCCACTCTGCTAATTTTTTTTCCTGCTTTAACACGCCCAGATGAGGATTCTTTTCACTGTCCCCACCTGTTCATGTTTTTTTGCTGATTATCTGGCTTGGTTACTTTCTCCACCTGATTCTGATTCTGATGATTTTCAGCTCGTTCATTTTGAAGGGAAATAAAATCTATATGATTAAAAGTAATTAATCCCATGATTAATGGCGATAACAAGTTCCAAATCTGTAATATAAATCACACCCTAGAGACTCTAATGTCTTTGTTAAAACCGGATCTTGCGTTAAATCATACGTAAGATCTTGTTCAGAATCAATGGGAGCAAATCTACTGACTAGTTTAGTGTACAAACTAAGAACCGTTTGCCCAACACTTTTCACCATTCTAGACCCTAGCTGCGCTTCCTACCTGTTATGATACTTTCAAATGTCTTGCGGCTGACATCTGTTGAATCTGTTCTATGCTGAATTCAGTTCCGAGAACTTTTTGTTTTTCCACATGATGCCAAAGAAATACAGCCTCTCCTTTTTGGGCATAATAGCTTGGTCATCAACTTGGTCATTCATAAGTTCAGGAAGTTTAGGCTGCTTGTAGCGTAGTAGATCATCACTGTTCATGTTTTTTATTAAATTATAATTATTTATATTTCTAAAAATGAGCACCGAAAAAAACTGTTACTATCCTGTATACCATTCTGCTGTTATTGAGGACTAAGTGTAGGATACTCAATGCTTGGTAAAAGCTTGTTAAGAATAAACCAGCAGATCTTGGCAAACTAGACTTTGAGATTCAGCAAAGCTGATTGCTATCATTGCAGCTTCGTTGCCACGAAAGATTACAGTTAAGCAAGGAATAATTTCCAACAATATAAATATGTAAGAAAAAAAATACATTTTAAAAAATGGCTTCACTCGCAATAATGATAGGCGGCGCGTGTGTGTGAATGCGCTTGCTTTTAGTCGAGTAATTTCGCATTTAGTAAACTGCGGGATGACGGCGATGAAGAAAAAGACATAACAAAGCTATGGAGCAACTAGCAGCTGCACAGACGCCTATGAAAGGTCAGAGACTAGCAGTTAGATTTTATTAATGACACCCTGAAGAACAGGGGCATGCAGCTTACACATTTAAAAATGTTGACCAAGCAATAAAAGAATATTATCTAGTAACAGGCAAACAGTCCAGACATTGCCCCACCAAAATTCATGACTTTTATCAACCATCAGAAAAACAAAAGATGCAAGAAATCGCGTTTATTGTCGTTGGTAATGACCGTCGTGTATTTTGTTGCACATAATATTGGCTGAGTAAAAAATGAACACAAATCTATTATTCTGCCCAAAGGATATTGGAAGGGAATAACAGCAATTAAAAGCTAAGCCAAGCTGCTGGAGTCAGTGAACAAACAGCAAAGGAATGGTTATCTAAACAAGCGATTTGGCAAATTATGTTACCTGCGCCTGCAAATACAGGAGGCCACACTTTGTCAACGCCAATACCGAACGACCCCATTCAAATGGATCTCTATATTTACCCTCTGATAGGATTAGACGAAAAAGATTTAAGTACGCACTTACAGTCATTGACATAGCTTCAAGATACAAAGATGCGGAACCATTAACACAAAAGAGTGCCTCTGCTGTTGCTGTCGCTATACAGCTGATATATCAACGAGGCCCACTAACTTATCCTCGCTGATTCAAGTTGATGATGGAAAAGAATTTAAAGGGCAAGTGAATCAATATTGTTAAAACATAGAGTTACCATTAAAGAGGCATTCCGGGAGTTCACAGATCACAGGCTTTAGTTGAAAACTTTAACAAACAGTTAGCTGAAAGACTTTTCTCCTACCAGTATCACAGAGAGCTTATTGACAATTCTCGCAACACAGAATGGGTTAGAGACTGCCCTCAGTTTGCGTGCAATGAATAATGAAGAATTTAAAGGGCTAAAACCAGTACAAGCAATCAAAAGAAAAACAATAATGTTGCTGAAGACTCCAGTACACCCAGCAAACTATTACCGTTTGGTTTAAAAGTAAGGTACCTTTATTTACCGGGAGAAGCAGAAGGGGACACTCGCATCAGGGCAACAGATCCAGTTTGAGTGTTGATCCATATGAAATAAAAAGAATTGTAAAAATGAATCCGCCCGTGTATTATTTACGAGAAACTGACACAGCAAAACACCAGCTCCTCAAAGATCTTTTGTGAAGGAAGAACTGCAGATAATCCCACCAGACACAGTTCCGCTTTAATAATTTACGTAAATATATTTGAGTTTAAAATGGAAGCTCAGAAGGAAGTGCAGAACGAAACAAGAATGGTAAAGGAAGAGACCTTGAAAATGATTCGGGAATCATTTCATGCGTGTAATGCTATTAAGAAACATTTTCGAGATTAATCAATGCATGCTAAATCATCCAGATCACCTACAACTCAAACCCGCAAATTGGGAAAAAGAATATCTTGAAATAATAAAAAAAATTCGAACTCGTCAAGCAAACATGAGAAAAGATTTAAATGAATTGGATGAAGCTAATGATTGATCTTTAATAAAAGTTGATGAAAAATATAAAAACCCTTGTTTATGCGGTTCTCCAGTGCCCAATTGCATATGAAAACTCTGGATTAACAAACACCCGTTTTGTGTTTGTTCTATCTAATGACTTCTTTGTTACAACAGTTGTGTTGATCTCATGTAGATTAGATCGCAGTTTTACGTTGCATGATGAAAAGTCTTATTGCCAAACAATGCTTCTTTGTAGTTGTCATGTAATATGTTTGACTGCACAACGCTGCGAGATATTCCCTTTGCTTTCTTAATGATTTTCTCCTGGCTCGCATACTGTACATTTTTGACCTTAAACCAACATACTCCTTAATCACCTTTCCAGATAATTCATCCTTCATCTTTCTAAAACCTTCTTGTTAGTAATTGAATGCAAAGGCGAATCTTTAGGGTAATCAGATGTATCATACCATCCCGCATGCCCTTTAGCCACTTCGGTTTCCATGTCTTTATAGATGTCTTCAGTAGGGATATCTATAACAAAACTGTCTGTATCTGTGTAAAGTACTCTGGACTCAGATACGAGGGCTTAAAGTAGTCATAAAGAAACTCTAACATCAAAGCTTTGATATTCTAAAACAGTAAACCCAATAAATACAGGTTTGTCCAATTTGACTTCTTTTTTTTCATCATTATGCCAAAAAGCTGATCATGAAATCTTCTGAAGTCCTGATAATTTGTTTTGAAGTCAGCTTAATTGCTTCGTTCTCTTTGGTGACTAATCTGACATCTTTACGCTTGTGCGGATTCTCCATAGTCTTTCCAAAACAGCTGTTGTTCATCAACTTGAAAAAGTCTTTTTCTGAAGCATCTGTGGATTTAGTTCTGAGATCAGTTTCTTCATGATGTATGGTTTCATGAACTGTTCTTGATCAAAAGCAATTATACGATGAACTGCTTTCAACTTCAAACCATGTCTTAAATAAAATTGTAGAAGTCTGTAATGACAGACATAATTTTTTTTGCCTCGAAGATTGGGCACAAGTTTAGGCGGCTCTCTTGGATTCGTCTTTAGACTTTCTGCTGCAATGGATAGTCATTATGCAGGTCATGGAGTTCCTGAGGATATTCTAAGTCAACTTCTAGAATGAAACCACGCTGCTGATCAGGCGTTAAACTGTTCAACCACTTTAATGCCTTTTGAATATTATTCGTACCTGTGTACATTTTAAAGTTGCGTAATGGAAGCGATTGCGCCATTGCCCAACCATACAGATTGTTTGCATCTAAATACATGAGATAGTTAGACTTTTTACTTGGATCATAGTCGTCCAAGTATTTGTTGTTTGCTTTACAGTAATGATGCGACGCCATACTAATTCCCCCACGCAATCCGTTTTCAATCATCTGAATCATTGGTAAATCAGACAATAAATCAATCTGTACTCCAGTAAACTTTAAGAAAGCATCCCAGCTCATCCCGGGTGCAGAAATATAATGCGCAGGATCCAAACTGTAATGTTTCATGCAGGTCTTTCCTATAATTTTCAAAGACGTCCGCCAACAAACATACATCTGCCATTAAATAGGAGTCATGATAGTCTCCCATCGTTTTACAATCTTAACTTCTGCCACGCATCTTGAGCATGCTGGTAATCAGAATTCACTGATGTCCTTTCCTCCTAAGACTAGAAAAGAACGCGCCTTTAGGCGGAAAGCGTCTCTTCGTCAAACCTTTCCCAACTGTTCATGTACTCATAAGGGTAAACACCCTTTCTAACAAGCGTTGAGTCAAATATTCTTCCGTTATTGGGCAGGACTTTAAGGACATAGCCAGTGCCTCTAATGAGCCCATCATGTGTTGCATAGAGTCGTAGAAAGACATGTTATTTAAAGTGAAAACACATGTACTTTTCTGATGACTGTGCAATGCATGCTACCCTGAAGGCGCTGGTTACTGCTTGCAATATAAGATGAGAGTCGTAACCTCGCAAGTTATGAAAGAAGATGGGCAGCTTCCATGTCTTTGGTTCAAACTTTAGTTGAAGATTGCATTTGTTATGCGCCGCTCCTCTAAACTTTCCCACTAATGCGATCATGGTCTCTTACTGTTGGATTCGCTGCGTCTGATGAGAGGCCTAAACCACAAATCCAACAGTGAGTTGCTGAGTCATACTGTTGTTGATCTTCAGGAGTCATTATGATTTCAGATAAATTCAGATTATTAGAACAGTCATTACGCACTTGCTGCATGCGTTTTAAGAATGTTTCTGCAGCATCTGGTCCTCTATATAATTCTGGTGCTGAATGAGTGCCATCCGACCTGACAATAATGAAGGCAAATGAACAAATCTGATGATTACTCATTAAGACTGTTTTTCGAAGTTTTTGTGGCGCTGGCCCCTCATAAGGAAACAATAAGCGACTCAAAGTCTGCGTAAACTACGTATGGAGAATTTTGCAATCCGTTTCCAGTTCTTAAAACTAACTTTACTGCCTTCTGGGGCGTAATTAGTTCTGTATTACAATCTACAGAACTTTTACAATGTTTTATATTGTTCACTCGATCGGCTTGCACAGATGGAATTCTTGTTAAACATTTTCTGCAGAATTCTTGTTTATGGTAATGCTTTGAAGTATGCCGCAATAATCTACTCATTGTGCGTATTAATGTGTAATGCGGTAGCCCCGCTGGTGAAAACATCAGTAGTAAGTCAACATGATTTTTGTCTGGTTCGCCTATTGTTGGACTGTTCTTGGACACTTAATTGGCACCAAATCTGTTTCCTCATCCCATGTGTAAACATTAACAGTTATAGGTTTGTTTTGTTCTTCAAACAGATCAATGGAATCCACGCTAACGGGAAAGGATATTCCACTAAAGTTAAGATCATTGATGTAAGGGCGATAGTTAGACACTCTCTCTGCGTTCTTGCGGGCGTAATGCAGCCTTGCAAGAACACACCACATAAAACATTTGTTGTCTGTATTCTTTATGTTTAGAACTGCTTTTTTTGCGACTAATGCTGGAGGTAGTGGAATGTGAGACTTGCCAACAATCGGCGCATACTTAGACTGTTTTAATCTGATCTCTAGGACTTCGCCCTCTGACCAACCAGAGCCTCTCATTTTGGCTTCTTCAGCAGCAGCGTCAAACTGTGCAAGCAGTTCGTCTGCCCAACCAGACGTTAAGTCATTAGAGGAAAGAATAGTCTGCTGTTTAGTTGAGACCCAGACTTCTAGATTTTCTTCATTTATTGTTACATAGTCAATTAAAACAGCTAACATTACTTTAACTGGCGGGTCTATTGTTAGTTTACTTGGAACTTGAGAATAGCATGACCAACACTTGCCCGTACGCTTGCTGGATCAATGACTTCTAATCAATATCATTCAGTGCTCTTGACAAATTTTCTTGCATTGCTTCAAAAATTGTCTTGGTCCTTCATATATCTTAGCCATGTTGAGTCTCTTTTCTAACTCAAAATATTTATTAAATTAAAAAAAAATACTTAATCAGAACCAATATCAACGGTCTTTTTGCGCTTGGACTCATAAACTAAAGTATAAACGCCCTTTGGCATTGTTAATGTGAGCTGTTTAGAACAGAGTTTAATGTTTCGTTTACTTTTTTAAGCATTCCTTTTTTATCTGCTCGGCGTACTGGCTGTGAGAAAAACTTGTCCTGCCTTTCTTTGAAGATCAAACTTTTGTCTTTTGTAGTCATCAAAATCGGTCTGTAAACGATTAAATTCTTCATCCGTGATGTTTGAGTCAGCTAGCGCTTTATTTATTGTCCAGTTTAAACGAACTAAGTTTAGCCGTTATTAGTTGAACCATAGCTGTGTGCTTTTGGAGTTTAGTTTTTAATTTTTTGCCAGCAGCACCTACAGCTAATGAGCACAGGCCAAGAGCTAAAGACAAACCGCCTAGAGGTAAAGCTGCGGGTGCACCAACGCCTGTTGCTAAGAGACCTACACTCGTTCCTGCTGATGCAGCACTAATAGTCGATGCTCCAGTATTGACATAGTAACAGCATTAAAGGCAGCAGAATACCTTCGTTTGGTTTTGCTGTATTTTGAAAGGTCCTGCTCTAGTTTTTGTTGCATTTGTGTAATGTTGGTTAATCTGAAGGTTTTTACTTCAGGGGTTTCTATAACAGCAGAATTGCCTGCTATCCCTTCTTTGGCGGCGCTGTAGGCACATTTGGATAAACCTGAACAGACAGCTTTTATAAAATGAAAAATAATTTAGTATAGTACATCTTTTAATCTGCTACCTTCAATAGTCAGCTGCGCATCATATATTAAAAACAAATGTACATTAAGCGGTTTATCGGCTTCTTCTTCTTTATCAATTTGAATGTTTATTACGTCTCTCACAGTTCTCCTCCCGCTTCCATGTAACTGATTATCCTCCGTTGACCTTAGGTCAATCCATAAACCGTATTTTGTTGTTAAATAATCATCAAGTCTTACACTGTGAAGGTGTAGATCTTTAGCCGCAAGGTCTGCTGTTGGACTTCTACCCCTCCCACCCCCAAACAATTTTCTTATTTCGTCAAAATGATGATAAGGTCTAAGTCCGCTAGCATAGATTTGGTTAGGACTGCCCTCAATCGAACATTGTACTTTCGTTATTTTTGGATTAAAAAACTTTTCACTTCCTCTTTTGAATGGTTCTTCATCTTCACACAGCAAATAAATACCTTTAAGCGATCTTGCTGAGACGCTAAAACTAAAATTCCATATAGTGTCTGCCCTGCTTCTAGGATATGTTGTATGATGACGCACGTTTTCGTATATATATGTAGTTGGGACTTATATTGATTCCCAATCACTTTGCTAAATCAGGTTGCTAACAACGTCAAACTCTAACGAGATGTCAGAAATGCTGTACTTTGCTTCGGTGTCTGTTGATTTGATAACACGTTTGTATTCATTAAAAGTTAGTTCATATGACATCTGTCTTTAATGCTCCTTGAAAGTATGGGGCATGCGCTTTTAACAACTCAAAATCTAGGGAATGGAAAAGCGATTACCATACGCATAACTTGCAGCTAAAGCCTTTTTGCTGCTTTTAGCACCTGAGGCGAGTTCGGCGCCTATTCTAAGTTTTAGTGCTTCTTCATTGCCGATTCCTGAAACGCAAGATCTTCCCTTTCATTCGCGGTTAGCCATAGATCAGAATAGGTTAAAAATATGTCTGCATTGTTTAAAGAAAATACTTCTTGCCCCTCAAGTTTTACAGAAATTTTCTTAACGATTGCCCGTCCCAAATTCTGGACAACTGTTCTGGTTTGGTCTGTTGTTGAAGCTAGTTCTATTTTAAAAGTAAGCCGTGCAGAGCCTGGCACGATCAAATCATCCGCTCCTAGGTCTGGAAATCTAACAGTAAGAATTTGATCTGCATCAATAGTAGATGGATTATTTGGAACAGTAATATTCCGTTTATTTCCCTGCACGCCAAGGGGTTCTTTCAGCTTTCTATACGGCCAAGAATCGAGCCATATGCTTGTGCCATTTTTTTATAAACAAAATAAAAGTTAATTATTAAAACATGGCAGGAATTGAAGATGAAGAAGATTATGATGTTTTTGACCTGGAGACGATATGAGTGAAATGATCCCTTTGACACGGCATCGCTCAGCGCTCTCAATGCGACGTGAATTAACAGAAAGTACGGTCGGAGCATTTTACAAAAGTTTAGGTCAAGAACCTCCCGAATTTATAGACCCAAATGATTTTGAATTAGAAGATGGTCATTTGTTTGTAAAGAGCGATCAAGGAGAATCTGTTCGGCTTACAACTAAACCAGACCCATCAAAGTTTTTAGCCAAGAGTACAATTATACAAAGACTCAGTGTGAAAGATCAAAATCGCCTTGGCATTGCTAGACCCAAAATTAGATAGGGATGCAGTTGCTAAACTTCAAAACACACTGCAAGAACTCCCGACAGATAACCAAATGCAAAACATGGAACTTAAAGAATTAAATCAATCAGCAGGTGAATTAATAAATGTAATAGAAGCAAAATCCAGTTTTCAGAAGAAACAGCGTTAAAGACTATACACGACCCGCCGCTACCCATGCGAGAAATAGAGGCCCTTGATCATGCTTTAAGAGGATCAGAGGCGAATTAACAAACAATTTAGCAAAACAGGTGAACTAGATGAGCATATAAAAAGAGAAAAAGAAAAACTCGTTGAGGCTGATGACGCCAACTTAGGGCCTGATATTAAAGAAAGAATAAGACAAAGACTAAAAGATCTTGAACAAGAAAGATCTGCAAGACTAGAAGTGACGACTACTAACCGGGACCAATTACGAACTCAAGTGAAAGAATAAGAGAAACTATCGAAAAAATTTTATATGAAGACACAAACACTAGCAGAACGAATACGAACGCTGTTTAGAGAGCATGGAGTCACATTAGCAAGCGTTATAACGGCCTTAGGATTTGCAATAAGTACACTGGTGATGGCTATTACAGGCGGTGGTGGAGAGCAAAGTTCAGTGCCTCCGCCGCCATCGCCTCCACCTGATAAATCATGGTAAAAAAACAGCTTGATCATCTTGCGAATTTATTAAAAAAATTAGCTGGTAAAGCTATAGACGCTTTACCAGGAATATTGGGGAGTATTGTCAGCTGGCTTTTGTCTACTGCAAGCAAAGTAGTTGGCTTTATGGCCGAGCACTTATGGACATTAGTTCTCTTAATAGTTGGGTTAATATTTAGTAAGATAAAGACCAAGTAATCCTAGGCCAGTTAATCCAAGAACAAGCGCTGTCTTTCATATTCATGGTCATCGCGAACAGAGTCCGCGAGCTTTGCTGAGTCTTCAATGACTTTTGGGTTTGGACTTCGAGGGATTGGATGACTTAATCTTGGGTGTTCTTTATTGTTTGTAATATTACTGGCTCAGAATTTATGTCGTTTTTCCCAACCTTCTGTTCATTGCCTGCTATAAGAATTTCATAATTATAGTTTATTATTATTCCTACCTGGAGTCTGAGGTCAGAAGGCAGCATGTATAAACCAGTGCCAACAGCAAAGTCTACTTCGATCTTGCGTATTTGTAAAACATGTTGGTACCTTTGAATACTTGAGGTAAATCAACTGTAGAAATTAATGGCGTCCTCTAAATTTGCTAAGTATTGTTTTTTGCGCGTCAAAGCCAGTAGAAGGATCAGTTATGCTTGATCTTGCCTGTGCTTGTGAACTAGCAAACACCAAACGTAAGTGCGAATAGAGTCGTTTATTCGTTCTATTCCCGCTCTAGTTAGGCCCTTAGAAGTGTCTAAGATAAATGTTGTCCATGCTGTTTTATGCTCTTGCTGTAGGGACCCAGGCTGAACAGTTTTGCCTGAAAAGAAAGTTTTGAAAGGAGGATGCCAGTCATAGTTATACTTTCTGTGCGTGCCCCGAAAATAAAGGTCGCCTAGGCCATGATTATGATCCAACTTTGTCTAAAGCCTGTCTTGATGTTAATATTGAATTCGTTACAAATCCTTTCAAAAGCCTTCATGTCTATTATGTTGCTAAGTGGATTAAATAGTTTGTCATTTTGGCAATGGCGCTCGCAGTTCAGTCAAATACGTCTGAAGGTGTAATAGAAATGAATCTGTACACTGACCTCACCAAAGGATCATGGTGATTTAAATGATCAGCATACGCCACTCCACACCCAGTTGATGCGCAAAACACAGCAAAGTTTAACTGGTTCTGATAAAACTGCATCGGATGACTAAACCACGCTTTCTTGATGTGGTCGTTTTCATAGGGGGTTAAGATATCTGCTTAATGGAGTACTCACCTTTTTATGAAAAGAGGCAGTCTGGGTCACAGCAATGTCAAGAGTATCAGTGCTATATTTTTAAGATTGTAGTGCGGCCCAACAGAATATTTTGCATCAGTATATTTGAATGCACTCATTTTATTTCGTTCAAAAAATGTTTGTAACAATAACAACCCAAGACCGTCCTTCGTTTTATAGAACATGCTATGATAACGAATGCGGAGCCAAAATGGTTGCACTTCATGAAATATTCTACAAAGTCGTATGGTTTAATATAAGCGAAGCCAAGGAGAATAATAAGGTTCTAAAAGTTGACAAAACAGGGAACAAAGTTAGCGAGTTAACAATACCTGATGGTTATTACGGGTTTTGCTCACTAAAAGAAGCAATGAGTAACTTTGACATTACTCTCAAACTTAACAATGCAAATCTAAAAAACAATGTTAACATTCAAGCCTGAAGAAGAAGGAGGTTACTATTTTGATAAAGAGCTAGCTAAAATGTTAGGCTTTACAGCTAACAATTATAGATTTAGAGTTACACCAACCAAAACTACTTATGAGGGGAAAGTCCGCTCGATCTTGCATTACATTCATTACTCTATTTTTCATTTGGATGAGCTGAGCACTGATGAAAACTTATATGACGGAAGGCCCTCAACTGTTTTAAGAGCTCTTCCATCAGGGAAAGCTGCATATTGCGATTATGAAATTATACAATTCCCTAATTTACAGTTTAAAGGATTAGTTTGTGGGAGGGTCGGATCATTTAATATAAAGATCAAAGACAAAACAGGGAAAGTTGTAAAATGTGATAACCTGCACATTGTTTGGAAATAAAATAATGCGTTACTAAAAAATAATGTCGCGTGGGCCAGAAGAACCAGGAGTTACATTAGCGCCTGTAAGGTGTATAACTTTAGAATTAAAGACCTTGCAGACGTTGCGGACTTTGAACAGAATGGTGAGATAGGCTTTGTATGGTTTTGAGTACACTAAAGATGGTGATTATAAACGCAAGAGTTGGCGACAACAAAAGTTTCCTAAACTAGAACAGCTGCGCAATCTAGAAGCAATAATGTTGCCAGTATGAATATAAAATAGTTCGAAAACCTGACCCAAATGGCACTTGGAACCATATTTAGAATGGAAATAAAATTTGAATTCATAAGCCCATTTACATATTTAGCCTCAAAAATTTCAGAAAAGCATTCACTCTGGCCCTTTACATGTAAGTCTTATGCCAGATGACAATAGTCGGAAAGAGATTGAAATAAAGCCGTATGGGAAAAAACATACATCCTCCACAGAAGAGAAGCGGTTTTAAAAGATGCTTCTACAAAATTACAGTTCATGCCGCAAATGAAATTAGGGACGCGTCACAATAATATTTGAAATTTCTGTCTTAAAAGATAAGGAGAGGGATGGGGTTGTGGGCGTTAGTGACGTCCTTTTAAAGGAATTCTAATTAGCTGCAAAACTTAGACGTTACAGTCTTAAAGTTACTGTTGTCATTCTCACAATGGTGAGGATATAAGGTCATAACAACAAGCAACAAAATCAATATTAGTCTAAATAGAAACAATCTTACAGCACTGAATTGGATTAATCTTACCATTTAGGCCTATAGGATTTTATATACTGAACAAGTTTTGACAGAGAGCATGATAAAAACAATAACTGGATTAGATAAATTCTAGTATAAAACTATGGAGCAGTTAACTTTATGACAAAAACCCTCATTGTTCATTGATTTGGACAGACTGGTTGTGGAAAAACAATATTTGTCCTCGACCTATTACAAACAGTTTATCGTTAAATTTTAATCATATTGTGGTTTTCTGTCCAACACTAAATGGAACAAAGCATATCAAATAGAAGGTTATATGGACTGATGATACTATTTTAGTTAATCCTAGCAATAAACTGAGTGAGTGTCTAGAACAGTTTATAGACTGTTTGAAGGAACGCAGACACTATTTATATATATGACTGTTCGGCAGAAAGAGACATAGTTAAAAAGAGAAACACTTTGTCGAACTAGCTTTCAGTGGAAGACATGCTGGAATAAGTGTGTGATTTTATGTCAAAATATAACCGTTTTAAAAGACTTTAGAGACAGTTAAAGACTGTAGTTCTATTCACATGAAAGACAGAGACTCATTTGAAGAATGTTTGCGCGAAAATGATGTTATTGAAAACGATCAGGAAAAACACAGATTAAGCAAAAACTGAAATCTGAAAACTTTAGTAAATTAGTATTAAAAACGGATAACCCGGGCACAGTATGTTTGTTTGTAGGGTCGTTATTTTTTGGTTACTTGTCAGAGAACAGGAATAGGCGGCTTTTAGGGCACTTTCGCCCCAAAAACTCGTGGAGAGCAAGTGAGTCTGAAGCGGCATATTACTGTTCTCTACGTGTAACGTGTCATCCATACCAACGGCCAAACTGGCTTTCTCTTCCGAAAGTTGGTGATGAAATTTTATGTGTGAGCAACATGTTATGCTTGCATTCACACATGGAACCTCGGTTTATAGTCTCATTTGAAGGACTGTATGGAAATGGAGTCAGAACCAATGTTAACTTTGAGGGAAAAATCCCCCTGTACCCAAACGGCCTGGCAGAGATTTGAATCTGCAACCCTAGGATCACCAAGATTACAAGCCTGGCGCTCTACCACTGGGCTATTCCCTTAGAAGGATCATTATGAATGTTTAGGAACATTCAGACCCTCTATAGCATCTGCATGCTTACATTTTTTTTTTTTTTTTTTTTTTTTTTAATGCACATTTTATTACAAAACATAAGAACAAATTACAAGTGAGGAGTACAAAACGCATACTTATCGCAGTAAGACAATTACAACAACAGCAAAAGATACATCATCATCATCATCATTATCATCTTCATCATCAACGTATTAAACATCATTACCTTGCTACTACTGTGAATACTAATACCATCAATAGAACTACTACTACCACAACTACTACTGTTATTATTTCTACTACTATCAAAGTGATAACGGTCACTTAATAAACACTGTATGCGTTTTTTCTTAATCGTATCATAGGGACATATAGACACACTAATAACCACAAAGGGTAAACACAAAAAAGAATAATAGTTAAATTAATGAAAACAAAATAACTGAACCGAACAAATAAATTAATCAAACAGGGAAAACAAAGCAACTGACCGTTGTCATGTTAATTGGAAACCTTGCCAGAAAAAAAAGCATTAATCCAATAAAGAAGAATATGGGAGCCACTGTGTAACGAACTTTGTGATGGACATTTACCTTGCCAGGAAAAAAAGCATTAATCCAATAAGAAAGAATATGGGAGCCACTGTGTAACGAACTTTGTGATGGAGATTTACCTTGCCAGGAAAAAAAGCATTAATCCAATAAGAAAGAATATGGAGCCACTGTGTAACGAACTTGTGATGGAGATTTACCTTGCCAGGAAAAAAAGCATTAATCCAATAAGAAAGAATATGGGAGCCACTGTGTAACGAACTTTGTGATGGAGATTTACCTTGCCAGGAAAAAAAGCATTAATCCAATAAGAAAGAATATGGGAGCCACTGTGTAACGAACTTTGGATGGACATTTACCTTGCCAGGAAAAAAAGCATTAATCCAATAAGAAAGAATATGGGAGCCACTGTGTAACGAACTTTGTGATGGAGATTTACCTTGCCAGGAAAAAAAGCATTAATCCAATAAGAAAGAATATGGGAGCCACTGTGTAACGAACTTTGTGATGGACATTTACCTTGCCAGGAAAAAAAGCATTAATCCAATAAGAAAGAATATGGGAGCCACTGTTAACGAACTTTGTGATGAGATTTACCTTGCCAGGAAAAAAAGCATTAATCCAATAAGAAAGAATATGGGAGCCACTGTGTAACGAACTTTGTGATGGACATTTACCTTGCCAGGAAAAAAAGCATTAATCCAATAAGAAAGAATATGGGAGCCACGTGTAA